>JACAXG010000014.1:7372212-7972212 GCA_018881555.1 Amblyornis subalaris | reverse complement strand
GAAACTCGATGCCGGTTATCCACTAGGTGACACTGTTTACCTACAGATCTTGTTGAATTTGTGCGAAACTCCACAAATCTCTCAAAAGTAGCATACAATATGTTTTGCTCTTAAAGAAAAAGGAGACTGGTTGCAGAAGAGAAGGAAAATGGGCTGTCAGTGAGGTATAATTAAGGACAAACCTACAGTTATGAGACTTTATGGTCTGGTTTCAAACTATTTACTAAAACGCATTTTAAAAGCTGCTTTTTATCAGCCCCATTTCGAAGCCTTAGGAAATTGTTTTATTTAAAGAAAGAAAAATAGAAAGAAAGGCAGGCACTCACCATCAGCACAAATCTCAGCCTGGCTCAGATTTTGTCTTGGAGAACAGTGTGAACAGAATTGCCTGTTGACAAAGCCAGAGAGGAAGGAGAAAACAGAATTTCTGCAATCTCATCTGAGGAGAGAGAGCTTGGTGGAAAACTGTTTTCCAAGCTTGCAAACATTTCAGAATTTTGCATTTTGTCCCCARTCTTAAATAGGGCCAGAATTGGTAATCTCAATTTCTGAAAATTGGCTGTCTGAAAGAAGCAAAAACTGGTTAGATGCTGATTTATTTCATGCTTAAARATTATTTTATCTGTAATATATTTTCTTCTATAGAATCATGCGTTTCTCTTTGAAAAAGAACATATTTCATTATGAAATGCTGACCAAGTAAAAATGTTTAAAACTGAAAATGTGGTAGGCCAAAATCAAGAGCTTCCCACAAGATGTATCAGCTTTYAATTAATATTTTTTTAATTAGAAAAATACAAATCTGCTCCAGCACACCGCTTGGCTCGATGCAGAAATGATGTGACTGGCGATGGTATTGGGGAAGTCTGTGCTAGACTTAGCTGTGATCTGGGAATCACACTTGCAAGGAAGCCGGAAGAATCTGTTTGAATTGGGCTTGCATTTTGGAAAAATTTTGGAGAATTTCATTTTCTTTCTTCTCATTTGTGCTACTGGCAGGCCAAAAGAAACACTCCTCATCTGCAGCCTTTAAGCTGGTCTTTCAGAAACACCAACGACCTGCAAGTGTCCAGGGAGGTGTCTGGGGAGCGTTGGGGGTTCAGGATCTCTAGGAAGAGGCTGGGCACCTCCAGAGAGCAGGGAGGATTGCATGGGAACGTTCCAACCTCATGCTCTCCCACTGTGAGTCAACTCTTTTTTTGTAACCACAGCCCATAAGTAGCTTATGGCCCAGTTCATGTTTAAACATGGCCAGAGATCACCTTTAATCCCACTGTCTAGCCACATTCAAATATAGGTTTTGGCTACAGCTCTGATCACTCTCACAAAATACAGTTTGGGGAACATTTCCATATGACATTGTTCACACTTGCACAGGAAGATCTTTTCCCTCTCATTTAGGCTATTGGGCATTTCCCTCCTGGGTTCTGAAGAAAACGAGTAACTAAACTAAAGGTGGGAGTTTATTTTCTGGAGCCCTTTTCCTCATCTGCCCTCATCAGATCCTCCCCCCTGGAACCTTAAGGTGCCCAGCCTTGGTTAACATCAGCGAGGCAGAGCTTCAAGCCTCTGAGGTGCAAACCCACTTTCCTACTTCCAACATACTCTGGTACCTATTACAGCTAGAAAACTGTCCCAATACCTCAACCAAAGCAACGTCCTCCTCATGCTTCCTGCTGAGCACGGGGCTCTTTCTTCATTTCTCATTGCTCACACTGTAGCTCTGGGATTTTCTAGATGTTTGCAGATCTCTGGAGTTATTTTAGGTTGAGTCCCTCTCATCACTGCTGCCAAAGTTTGGTTCACCAGCAATAATGATGGAACAAGAGGCAAGTTTTGCTTCAAAGCTCTTGTGATCAGGGCATATAAGATGGGAGGGCAAGCGAGGTACATGGAGGCTCCAGGCGTTGTGCTCCTGAGCTGGGAGCAGAATCGAGGTGTGCATGGATGTCCTGTGGATGAGGCACAGGCGCGCTTCCACCACCGTCCGTGTGATTCACCGCGTGCCGCGTGTGCCTGGCACTGCATTTTGGAAACTCACACGGCATTAATTGATAATTCTGCAAAAAGCCTTGGGGGTTGGGCTAGATAATAGCAGTTTTCCAAGAACCTGGAAGACACTGAAAAACTTTTATGGTGTTTTTGATGTAAAATTATTTTTTTTTCTCCGCTGTTCAGTGCACACAGTAGCTGCTGGCATGGTTTGAATAGTTAGGGGGATGACATGTTATTTTTACATTTTTGAAGTGGCTTTGGGGCCTGACTCACACACACATTACATGGAGCAAAAGAGGAACAAGAGTTGTGTTAAGAACCAGTGAAGTTCCTGATTTGTCTTGTGGTGTGGGCAGAAACATATTTTATTTAGACTGTAAGGCCTAATTGGACTTCTGTCTGTCACTCTTCCAAAATTGCTTGTCCAGCACGGGGAAATGCCCAGGAGAAGGCATTGAGGTTAACAGCCTTGTTTTAAGAAGATGTGGAACAAATCAGCACAGCGGGAGCTTCTCCCAGCAATGTTGCTCAGTCTCAAATCTGAAAAAGTCATGTATTTCAGCCCTGGTTGGGACAGTCCTTCCCCATGAGTGCTACAGACTGAAAATATTTCAAGCAAAATAACTTTCACTTTCAAGCGAAAGCTTTGTAAGGAAAAGTAGGGGGGTAAAAAAAGAGAAAAAGGAACTAGTTCTCCAGAGAGCTGAGTCCAGGAGACTCATTGCATTGGTGACACCATCCAGATCTGAGACTGCACCTCCAAAGGCAAAGGGCAGGAGCTAGTTTGTTTAATTTCGAATATTTGCATATCTCTTTCTCTCGCTGCATTGATATCAGATCTGCAACAACCTATTAAAGCTTTCATTTGAATAGCCATTATATGCCTGAGAATGGAGACTGGGCTCCTTGGGGGCGCTTAGGAATAAACAAATCATTTGTGGCACATGTGTTGTTCGAGCTTCAAGCAAGGTAAATGGAAAATACAGATTATGGTGCCTCAAGTCCTCTCCATTTTCCCCACTTGTCAAACATTCCCAGATTCTTCAAAAGAAGAATCTAGCCATATTATTAGCAATAAAATGGCTTATAGCTGAAATTTTGAAAAGATTTAACAATGTTCTTTGCAGGAATTGTGTTTCTCATTACATAAATCTCCAGGCTCTCAGGCAAACCACCACCACAGCAAGCCATTATGTCCTGCTGTGGCGGTGTCTCCACTTTAAAAAGGTAAAGATTCAGGGCTTTTTGACTTTCTTGTTTTCCTTTCTTATTCCTTTTAAAGAAAAAACCCCACCACAAACCCACAACAAACCAAACAATATATTCACCACAAAACAGTCCCTGCAGATCCATCTGCACTGGGGCAGATTAGTCCCCATTGACACCAGTGACCCATGAATGGCCAGGGATGGGCTGGAGAGGGGACATGGGTGTACAGATGGGGGCACACAGAGATGTCTGGATACCACTGGAGTGGGTGCAGACTCCCTCCCCGCCTTGATGGTGCTGGATGCAGATGCAGGTTCCAAGAAAACCAATGCACTGTTCAACAGCAAAGCAAGGAGCAGCCTCCCTTCCCTCCACGGTGCCTCCTGTGACTGCTCTTCAGAGCTACATAAATGCTGAAACTGTCACTTGGCTTCAGCCAGCCAGTTTCTGTTGATGCCTGTGGCCTTTCCCAGCCTGTGGGATGTGTCCCCCAGGCTTTGTCCCAGCTCCTGATGCTGGCTGCATTTTGACCTGGCTCCTGACTTCTGCACGTGGACTGCTGAACCTGAGACGTGCCCGGGCAAAGGGAGGGTGGGGATCCTTGGTCATCTGCTAACATGGCTTGGAAAGCAAATACTGGGAATAAAGTAAAAGAAGATAAAGTGAAATCCCAGCAAACAAATGCTGRACCTGATGTAACTAAATTTTTTAATCTTCCGTTGAAAAATACGCTATCAATTGCCAGGCAAAATTCTCAGGTTGATATGGCAACTGGAAACACTGGAAATTAAAAAGCTGAGCAAATGTTCTTAAAGGAGAAAAATAGTCTTGCTCCTGATCAGCAGGGATTTCCATGCTCCCTTCCTCAGCCTGCCTTCTTTTAAATTCACAACCTACAGGAACAGCAGTGTCATGACATGACGCTGATTTTCTTTCTATCACCAGAGGCTGTTTCTTGGAGGGTGCAGTAACAGCTTTGGGCTTTTGTGTGATGGAAATATAGTTACAGTGTAGCTCTTACAACCTTTTCAGCAGCAGCATCCACCTGCTTGCATGGCCTGATGCCCCCACAAAATTAATATTACTCTTTCAGGTAACACTGTCAGTATATGGAGGGTAGGGTGGGAAAACAGAGCTCCTGGTTATCTGCATTATGACCGTATCACTAATATCCCTTCTAGTCTCAGCAAAAGCTAGCAATGTCCCAAGAGTCCTGCTCCGTCCTGARCACATCCTGTAGCATGGCTCAGTGGGAATGGGTCACACGGAGGGAACAGCTCACACTGGGCTGGGGAGCTGCTTGCTGGCAGGTTGACAGGAAACAAAGGAATTAATGACCTGTAGGTGTCCAAAGAGSAGTTACAGGAAGAACATAAACAGTATTTGCTTAGTTTATGCACTGCCTCTCCTCCATGTCCAGCCAATTTAGTACAAAACAGGAGAGGGAAATGGTCATTAAGCACCCAAGGCTGCCCCTTGGGAAGAAGAACTAAACAGGACATTCACATTCATATGCCAGCTTCTTACTCCAAAAAGATTTAGAAGGGTGAATTAGGATAAGACAAGATGACTAGAAAATTATCCACCTCTTAAGATTGACAAGGACTGTACCAGTTTAGTATATGACTAATAAATCTTTTAATTTCTAACCTCTTGTTTTCAACCTCAATTGCTTAATAAATAATCTCTAATTTACCAATAAAGGTAAAAGTGAGCTGTTCTGGATATGCCAAGAAAAATGACGGGTACAGGTGACAGAGACACTGGGCAAAGGAAGACAGTTCTTGCCATAAACTGCTACACTCTGTGATGTGGACTTTACTGCCTTATGCTAAACTTTGGGGCAGGCAGAAAGAGGCACTTGCCTTGCAGGATGCAGATGGGCAGCGSCCTCTTAGAGCTCTGGACAAAGCCAAAAGACTCTTACGTGTACTGTGRTCCCCACGGGGCTTGATTGGAGCACACAGTCCCACACAGCCTGGGATGCAGGCACAGGAAGAAACTGGTGGTGTTTGGGGCAGTTTTACGCTTGGATTCTCCCTGCCCTGTGCTGCTTCCTGTCACAGCCTCCCTGCTGATTAATTGGTGTCCTGGGACAGGGGCTGCCTGCTGGGACYGTGCCAGCCAGGACAGCGGCGGTGCCGAGCACCTGGCAGGAACCTGCTTCCTGGGAGGGCACCTACTGCAGCGGACAACCCTCCTTCCCCCCCTGCTCTCTCTCCACAAATACTGACAGCATTTGATAATCATGTCAAAGCCTCTCAGATCCAACTGACCATATCTTCTCAAGCCAGAGTCCAATAAATCAGAGTTAATTAATATTTATCCTCTGAAAGGGACAAGAGAACGTTTAAGAACCCACCTCAGAAAACCAGAGGGGGCAATTAGCTCTTATTTTATATTTATTTTATCTTTTCTTTAAACAAAGGATTGCTATTCTTTTCTCTCCCCACAACGAAGTTAATAGATTTATTCATCAAGTTTTCCAAATTTAGACATCAAACTGATGTTTTTCTCCCACTGCTAATTTTATTCTTAGCAGCACTTACATAAAGGCAAGTATTGCAATATGACAAAAATACAAACCTCCTCTGACCTGGAATGTACCAGCAGGTAAAGTACAGGGGAAAGTACAGGCAACTTCTCACCCAGGCTCTCCAAACCAGCAAGTCTTAAAATAGAACTGAGGGGTTTTTTAATGCTCTTTTCTCTCAAGATCTACAACTGACCTATCTGCCTTTGTAGTCTGGCCCTGGACTACCAGGTTGTGCCCTCGCATTACCACAGTGGTTTGGGATGATGCTGTGTTTTGCAGGAAGGCCAGAGTTCCTGGTCTCAGTTCAGCAAGCAGCATTTTGTGCCCATATGGGGTATGTGCCTGTTCATGGGGGCCATGTCCACGCTCTCAGTTTTTTAGGAGTCAGTCTCCTGATTTTTCTCCCAGCCTGCTTCTCTGCAAGCACAGCCATGCTCTCACTAAAGTGGAACTCCCAAGCACGTGCCTTGTGTTCGCATTCTTGCATCTGGCCCCATTTAGATAATTTGGGCCCAGCCAAAGCAAAAGAGGCTCCAGCCCCACATGTTCCTCCAGCCTCTCCCGAGTACAGCTGGTGTCCACACTTGGAGGTGGTGACCAGCAATGCATAGYAGGGAAAGCTCCCACGGAAGAGGTGTGCCTCCAGTGGCTTTTCTTCTTGCAGAGTGGGCAACCTGCAAGAAACACTTCCTGCAGTGTCTCTGCTTTCCCCCACTTTCCCATTTCCCAAAGTGATCCTGTTTGATGTTGGCGAAGAGGACGCAGCTTGCCTTGGACACTGAGCCGTCTGCTAAAGAGCCGAGAATGCTCCTGTGCACATGCCCCAGAGAAAGAGCCACGGGGCCAAATTCACATCCTGAATGTAGAGAGACACTGAGCAAGAGCCAAGACCAAACCTAGTTTTAAACCCTGCTGAGCACACAAGACACTCTCACATGTAATTACCAGCCGAAGAGGGCAGTTCAGGGTGCTGTCACCGGCAGTGTGAACCCTTTCTGCACTGCTCATCTCTGACAGCACCTGTTCCTGTGCACTCCATCCCATGGCATCCCGTGTCTTTGCCTGGCATAACAAAACCCAGCCCCCAGTAAAGCTGCAGGTTTCCACCGGCTTGTGCAGTGCCTGAGTCCCACACATTCYCATTGGCCCCGGTCGTGCCTCATTAGTTTGGCTTAATCAAGTGACGAGCATCGCTCAAGGCCGGGGAACTGCCGTAGTCAATGGGGTCTATTCTCCGCTGGATAGACACATGTCACACCCATTAGCGTCAATGGGAGTTACAAATGCACAGCGGAGAAAGGCCCCAATGTGTCTAACGCGCATTAGGAAGGAACAGAGGGGCCAGTTCAGCCCCGGGGTAAGAGCCTGCAGCTCGGTCATGCCTTGCAGCAGGGCAGAAATTCAACTCAGCTTCAAGCCAGCCCAATGGGATAATCACCAAAACAACAACAACAAAAAAAAACCCAAACAAGAAACTGGTATCACCTGGTAGGTGGATGAGTCTTGTGTAACATCCCCAAGCAAGTGGGCCGAGGGCCGTGGCATGTGCAGCACACAGGTGTCCAGACAGCACACACTCTCCCCGCGCTGGACGGCACCGTGGCTCCAGCACAGGGCAGCGCCAGGAAAATCTCCCCTTCTGCGGTGCCTCTGTGGCACATAAAAAGTTCCCAGCCCATAGGGTTGTCAGAGCAATATTTCTAATCAGAACTGGGAAAAAAAAAAAAAAAAAAAAGAGAAAATAAAATAAAGGGGGGCAGATTGGAGACCGTGAGGACAGGCTGGGGGCCGGCCAACGCGAGCAGGCCGAGTGTCAACAGCAAGCGCGAGATAGGGGCCTCCGCGTCCTCTGTGCGCATGTTCAGGCCCCATCCTTGGTGGACAAAAGAGAGATTCTTCATTGAAATCAGCCTGCCCCTGCCAAGGATCAGGCCTCGTAGGAGTTGCATCTGAGCCAAAATAGTCAACTGGATCTTTGAGTTTCCCAGTTTTGGGGAGGCTTTTTGCTTTCCTATTTCTTCTTTCTTTTTCCGTTCGAGTTGCTATTCATTCCCCTCAAGACTTAAAATAAAATTTAAAAAAAATTTAATACTTTGAAAAGGCTTTTCTTTAAATATTATCTAAACCTGGGAATTCTCATCTATGTCACAGTGAGAGAAGTGTGAGCCTGGTGGGTGTCATGGCACATGTGTCAGTGGTGTGCATAGCAGAGATGTCAAGCAGTTACACCAAATGGTTTTTAAACATTTGCTTTTCAATTTGTGCTTAAATTAATGCAACCCCATAAATATTATCATTGGACACTGGGGTCATATTTATCCCTCATGACACTGTTTCACATGTTGTGCTACCTAGACATGAGGCATGGTCCCCTGCTGCATCTGCACCTTTCCCATGGAAATTTCTCCTAGAACTTGGGTGATGTTGGGCTTGACTTACCTCTTATGAAAGAAAAATCTAGTCCAAAATATGTAGCTCTACATCAGACTACAGGTACTACACTAGYACTCCCAGAGTTAATAGCCCTAATATATATCCCAACAAACTGTCTTTAGCTTTCTCCATATGTTAATTCCCTCTAATCCTGTTATCAGTACAGGTAGTTGGACAAACAGTGATAATAAAGCAGTATTTATAATACATGTCCTTCAGTCCTAGATTAACCACGAGATTTCCCAAGCACCTAGGGATTGGATTTACCTACTGTGTGCAAATTGCCAGTAAAAAGAAAGTATCCAGGAAAATATATTTGCTCCCGGACTGTATTGTTTACCATCCACTCTCCCCTTGATCTGTATGAGTGTCTGAGCAATGCAATTTATTTATTCAAGCCCTCAATGATAGTTTAAAGCGGGGCCTGAAGAACTGGGACATTATCAACACACTGAAGGAGTTTTCTATGAGCATCAGCCGTACTCCTTCTCACCTCTCAAGTGCTGCCCCTCTCGCCACAACCAAGAATTCAAAAAGCCAAAAGAAGAAAAAATGAAGAAGCTCTTTCCCCCATGACTGCTACAGGTGCTTACTTAGTTCTGGATAAATGCAGCCCACTTCCCCCCCAACCCACCACCATTTTTTTTTTAATTCCTCTCAACGTGTCGTAGCTTTATATGAGGCTAATGGAGCAAGGCAATGCTCAAACGTCAAATTAAACTGCACAGCTCTGTAATCACTCAGACTGACATGGCATAAAAGGATAATTAGTAGTTCATTACATGGAACATTGTTTGTTCAGCTAAATTGATTTCTCTCAGCTGCCCATGTTTTCTGTTTACTTAGTGAGTGCTCCACTGCACATTCTTATTTGTGAACTAGGAAATCCCTTCCCCTGAACTTYTTCCTTCCCTCTAATCAGCACAGAGGATTTTAAATATAGTTTGCTGGAGGTAGATGAACCTCCAAAATTACAGACAGGTGCATGGCAACAATGGCCCATGTGGAGCAATATGTAGTGCAAAACAAGATGTGGTGGCTAAGGAGACATACCCAAGTATCTCAAAAAGGGCCATGTGTCTCCATCTGCTTTGTACATAGAAATTCCTAGCCTGGTTATTTGCTTTTCAACTTACAGTGAACTTGCCTTTCTCTCATAGTGTAAATTAAAAAAAAGTGGGGCTATAATCCTTCAGTGCTGGGAGTGAAAATTCTGCAACAAAGTCGTCTGTAAAGCTTCCTTTTTGCTCACTAGGACCCAGAGAAAAGAGGAGATTGTTGTTTTAAACATACTTTTCTTTCCTTTTGCAATTAGGGCTGAGGCAGAACTACCCAATTTCAAATGTTTCTAAACTAGCTGCCTCATGACACCTCTCCACTCAACTGAATTTCAAAATCCTGACAGTAGTTACAAGTAAAAGTGTTGGAGCTATCAACTCCCACACTTCGAGTGTCAGTCTCAATACATTTCTATTTTGTTTAAAGCCCTAACTTCTGTAGTCATTACATTYTAAAAAGGATTCTTGTTTAGGTAGAAAATATGATCCCTAATGAGTCAGAACACAGGAGAAAAACAGACAAATTACTTATTTTTTGAAGSCTATTTGAAAACTTTTGCTTCAGTGCTGCCTACAGCATCCCAGACACCACCAAAAGACTGCACCCTCTTCCTGTGGGCCCTGCAGATACTATGTTTTTGGTACTGGGGTGTTTGAGTTGGAAGCTACCATTGTTTTAACACGACTCCTGAAAGAAGTTTTCACAGTTTCTCATAGTGACCCTGTAAGAAAAGTGGTGCTCACTTTCTCCGAGTTTCAGTGGCATTTATGGGCAGGCTCCTGATGGCAATATCAAACTAAGATATTCCCACGCCCTGCTGCTCGTTACGGCCTCCACTCCCCCTTGGATGTGTTGCCACAACACTGAAGTGGATCGCAGAGCCCTTGCAGCTGAAAAAAAAATTTCCATTTGTGCCAGGTTATTTTCYGGGAAGATCAGATGCCTCAGCCAGCTCACAACACGGACCCACAGACAACGGTTCTGCCAGTTGGGAAGGGGACAGGGGGAGCAGCCAGGACGAGCCAATGGGTGGGAACTGTTTGGGCTCATGGCATTGTGAGAAAATGAACTTGGATCCGTGGGTAGATCAAGCCCTCGCAATGCTTCCATCCTGGCTTTACTCATCACTGCGTGGAGCCTAAGGCAGTGCCATGATCCCCCAGTACAGCCTTGCCAGTCACATGAAAAAGCAAAGCAAGTTTAGTGCCATGTAAACGTCTCCAGATTTTTTTTCCTCTTTCCCGTCTCCTCTCAGTCACATAGCAGGAACCTCTTTAAGTACGTCCACAGCAACAATTAATTTCTTTTTGCTTTCAACACTGTCTTTTTCTACCTGTTGATAGCTGTCCCCAGCATCCTAAGCACCACCTAAACACAGATCACCTTTACACTTAAATTTTTTCCTCAGTGACCAAACCATTTCCAGTCATGTTAGCAAGATACCAGGGTCTCCCCTTTAGGAATCCCTAAGCAGCTGGGGAGATCATTTCAGTGACAGCACACCCAGTCCTTCAGCAGCAAACCCAGGCATGCTTGCRTGTCTAACACCCCAAGGCAATAGGAACCCCCTCATCTCCTTTGGGCACATTTATACCCCGAGCAGCTCTTGCTTCGCTCACTTGGTTAGGGCAACATTCCAATTAGTCTCCCAAGGAACCAGTCTGCCCAGTGCCACACCACTGGCATGGATGTGCTTGGGTCAGTCTGGCCCCACGGGATGGGAGCACCACACTTGCTCCAGCCCCCAGTGAGCCCTATCTGTGTGTACACATCTCCTTTCTTGACAAATGGGGAAAAAAAAGGAAAAAAACCAATTGTACTTTATATAGAGGGATATGATCRGTCTCTCTCCTTCTGCTCTGAATTGAGATAAAAATAAAATTCTGTTTGAATAGTTGTAGGAAAAAACAAAGTATGAAGGATAAGCCTTGAAATACCTTGTCAATGGTCTCTTGCTTCAATTACCAGCTCAGTGACAGAGCTCACACCAAAGGCATCAGCGATTTCACTCCAATTCTTTTGTCTGCTGAAACTATTTGAAAAAATGACTTGAAAAATTTGTTTCCACCTGTGATTACCTTCAGTGTGATGGAAACCTCAATTTTTGAATGAGGAAACTATTTATTAAAAGAAAATAGGTCCAGAGTGCATCCCGACTGCAAATACGAGTATCAGCAACAATGCTCCCTGTGAGTGACAGTGGCTTCCAGCAGCACCTCCTCAAGTTAATTCCTTAATGGAAATGGAGGTTTTTCTGCAGTCAGGCATCACCCTCTCATGACATTGTATAATATTTGTACTATTACCTTCTCCAGTAGCACTCAGAGGCATTTTACTACAGGCTGACTTCTCTGTTTTTGTTTCAGGTCCTGCTCCAGGCTGCCCAGAGCAGAGCCAGCAGCCTCTTGTCCACTCTGTCCTGGCTTGATCTTCCTCCTCACCATGGCTTTTGCTACATTCTGCCACTCCAATGAAGCTTCTRGCCCGGATCTGGCTGGTGCAGAGCATGGATGTATCACTGCTGGGACCAGCTGAGGCTTCCCAAGGTGATTTTGCCACACACCATCAACGGGTACAGCTCTGCAGGATGATCCTTTTGACGGAAACCCTGGCAAATCACCACCTCCTCCACCTGTACTGGTGTTTCCTTGATTCTCAGGTTCACTTCTGTCACTGAGGGGCTCCTCTCTGCCACTGGTTGCTTGTCAGAAATGCAAATTTGGAAAATAGGTCCTGTTTTTGCTGCAGATCACCCTGAGCTCACACAGCTAAAACCCCCAGCAAAGAGCTCAATCTTTAAACTGTTTTTTCAGTCTTTCCTTTTTCTTGTTTGGGGGTTTCTTTTCCCCCCTGGAAAACTCCTGCAGCATGTAGCCCTTATACATTGTCTGCCTTGGACACTTTGTTCACTGCAACTAATTGCCTGTTATAATTTGTTTGATCCAAGACACATCTTTCAAGGGAGTTTCCACAGACTATTCCTGGCATTTAATACAAAGTTTCCAGTCATAATAAAACACAAACCAATCATTAGCTCATCTCCTATCTCAGCTATCCAGACTTTTTTTTTTTTGCTGCAAGGGTCCAAATTTCCAAGTATTTGGACAATTGCACCATGCTCCATAACTGTCTCCATAAAGGGGCAATTAGGTCGTTTGTGTCTGGACACCTCATTGCATAGATTTCTGAATGYGTCTGGTCTAGTAACAGTTCTGCTGGAGCCAGTATCCACCATCCCCACGTGTTTCCGAGATCCTGCTGCCCTTTCAGCAAACAAACTTCTCCTGTGGCTGTTTAACCCCCAAAACGAAGCAAGCAGTTCTGCAAGTTAAAGAAGCTAATGAAGTTTGTTTTCCTACACATTTAACTCTCATCATTGCGTTTAGTGTCTGAGGATGAAGTTTCAGTAGAAGTATTTCACATAATTGGTCAGTTATATGGACTTTTCCCGTCTCCTAAATTGATTTTCCACAGTGTAGGCCCCTKCCTYAAGGCTAATTGAAAACCTCTTGAAACCTGTAGGAACTTACTGACCGTTGAGACCTTCATGATTTTGTCAAGTTTAAATGACATCAGCAAATAAATTAAACAGTCTTTATTGGGGGACACACAAATGGACATGAACATCATACTTTTGTAACATTTTAGTCCCCCAAGAAAACAGACAGTAGAGACCACAGCACTGAGCGCTTCAACTCCCACTGTGCCACCTCAGCCTGGCACAAACCCTCCACCAATCTGGGAGAAAGATGCTCACAGACACTGGTGACAGTCCCCCCTCACCTCCAAGAGTTCTCTACATGGCATCTTTCACAGGGCTGGTGTGTAAGTGARCTACTCCCACTAGGTATTGCACTACTGCAAATTGTTTTCATTTGACTAAATTAACATATTTTCCACCATTGTTTTAAAATACCCGAAGACAGACTAGAGCCCCCTTTCCCTTCTTGCACACTCAACACAGTTCCACTTGCTCTATTCTTTGTTACATTCCACAGTGGCTCATTCCCCTAAACTCTTGTACTGGAGATTGAATGATGCTGAGTAAGAAGCTGTTTGTTGATTTTGCCTTTCTTTTAAGCTACTGAATAATTTTGGCACCTCAAAGATTAGAATTACCCTTCCCAAATGATTCCAGACCATTAACAGATATATATTAAAAAAACTCCAAAAATGAAAACCTTCAAAACCCATCAGTATGCACCAAGTAGGCTGGAGCAAAGTTTTAAGGATAATTCAGTGCTATCACAAAAACACTGACTGAGCCACAACATTTTTCTTGCAGACAGCTGACAAGAACAAAATGAAATTTCAAATGCTGGTGAGAATCTGCCTTGACATCAGCAAGGTCAAAGACCAGAAGACTCACAAGGTGGAGCAAACTYATTCTAAGCTGTTCTGAAAATAAGCAGTTTATTTTAGCGGGTAGCTTTGAAGAACTTTAGCCTTAGCTGAGGAGATCTATAATCCACATATAAAGCTCGCTAGTGAGTAGGTATTAAACACCACCAACCACAAAAAGTCCCYTCTCTACATGGTATCCAGCTCCCTCCGTTCTCTTGGATGTTCTGCACAGAGGAGCAATGCTGCAATGAATAATTTTTCTCCTGGAAATGAATACGTAATTAGATAATAAATGCATCTCAATCTTTGAGAGCAGAGTTGCCATCCACTCTGTATAATGAAGGCTGGAAAGAAGCTAATTCACCTGTCACCGACTACATTCTCAATTACTAAAGTTTGTTAAAGGCAAATTAAAAAAATAGCAGCCAGAAATGCAGCAATCTCTTCGGACAATGTCTGTGCCACYTGCTCCTGTGCTGCCTACCCCGAGGCTGGGAAGCAAGTGCCTCTTTCCCACCCCTCACCTAAGTTACTGCTCAGGGATGTGAGAGAACACAACTCCTGCCACCGCACCAAAACTGATGGAGGGTTRAAGCAACCACGAGCGCTCGGGCCTCTGCTGTGGGGGCTGCACAGGGAGGGGGAACCAGTCCCGGGGCGGAGCCAAACCCACGCCCAACAAAAGCCTCCCAGAAACAGGTGGTGGAAACTCCAGTCAGACACACTGGGGCTTGTTGGTCCTCCTGGTTTCAGACCCCGACCATACAGAAGTTCTCACGCGCCAAAAGTCATGAATACCAATGGTGTCCCTGAAGCCAAGGGAGCTTTTCACGTGAATAGATTTTAAAAGAAAATGCACGGATTTACAGGATTAGGGCCTGAAATTCTTGGCTTTATGTCTTTCAATAGAGTTGTACAGTGCTAGTTACACTCRAGAAATGCTATCACTTTAGGAGACCAAATGTCGTCGAATGCCAAGAAATTTGCTGGAGATGAGATTTGGGGTCTTCTTACTTGGCCAACCTGATGAAAGAGGATTAAGCTCCAAATGAGCCAGATTGCARATTGAGGCTATAAAGGTCAGCAATCATTATTTTCTGGTTGCTGAAAATAGGTGTTTGCTTCTCTGGCTTTAGTAATTTTTAACCATTATTGATATCTTGGTCCAGACCCAATATATAAAAAAATGCTTATTCCTATATTCAGTTTTTATTACAAGACTTTAGATTTTAGAAACAGCTTTCAAGGAGAGCAGCAGTGGCTAATTGTTTCCGATCATACTGTGCTTAGCCATATACTAATTCAAGGCTGTGTCTCTGGAAACTTGGATAGGATGATATCAAAGATGCACCAACAGAGACAAATATCAATAATGAATTGAATAAGTACACCTATTTCCCTCCACCAAGAGGCCTTGGAAATATTCCAAGGAATAACTCTTTGAGCTCCCACCCTGATTTCACAGTATCACCTCTAGATCTTTTCCTGAATTACTAACATGCCACCCTGTCAAGGGATTTTGCATCCAGACCAGGTAGCGGATTCACCAAATAGCTGTGGAGTCATCTCCAAGCCTTTCTTGTTTCTTGCTACACGCAACAGATGGCAACCATGTCATCAGCAATTAATCTGTTCATCCAGGTTTGGATTAATTAAATTTAAGAACTGCTAAAATTTAACTAGAAAGGAAAAGCCAGTATAATTCAATGCACACTTGCGGAATTGCTTATTTTGGTCAGGGATAGAAAGGTTAATGATCWCTCCCTTTCTTACACTGTAATAGAAGTGTTTTTTTGGTCTTCCAATTTCTGGCAAGCAGATCCAAGGCCRGGGGAGAGAGGGGCATGTGAGAGTGTAGAAGGCACACAAGGTGCAGACTCCAGGAGTTAGGAAATGGGAGTTACRGAGCAAGATGGCCTATTTTTTGTACTCTTTAATGTGAGGCCTGTTTTTTTTTTAAACCTCTCAGCAGGAATTGCAAAGTTTTCCAAGTCATCACCTAGCAACAAAACCCAGAAAAACATTTGCAAAGCAGTTTTGCATCACTGCYATCCCTGGAAGAACTAACTTGTTGAAGGCTGAATTTGCTATGGAGAGGGATTGAATGCTCTGTTCTTATTCAGAGTGCTGAGACATGCAGTCCTCTTTCACTGARAACAGAAATTCATTAATGCACATACACACACATTAAGTGTTGCTTTGGAGGTGTTCTCAGAGTTTTTGGACCACAGGGGTGTGGTTTCAACTGAAAACCGTGTGAAAACAAATTGAAACAATTTCTTCTTTTACAGGATATCATTCCTTGTTACAGATTGTGTTTACACACACTTTCTGTAATAGGATCAATATTTAATCTCAAAATCTATTCGTAAGAGCATTTAATTTCAAATTAAAATAATTTYGGTGAGAAAAACCCCAGCTCTGTAGCAGATCACCTTTGCTAGATCTGTTTGAAGTCACAGTGAACAGCCTGGCTTAATACATTATATGTTTTATGAAAGTAAATAATTTCCATCAACACATGTACAAAACCACCCCATCACGTGTTGAAAGATCATCTTTTTCCTGTAAGATTACTCTTCTTCCCTTCCCACTGAACACAAGGACTTTTCATGATGCTGAGGTCTTTAACTGCAATGACTGATGGGAGCAAGACCCTACAGGAGATGTGACAAAGGCTCTGCCCACACAGTGCCCATCTGAGCTTTCTTAGACAYCCTCCAGCATCCTCAGAGTGCCTTTACAGCCATTTCCTCTCAGCTTGCAGAGACACCAGTTCAGAGCCCGGTAACAATATGACCATGCCAGTGCAGTGTTGGGTTGYGTGAGTGAGCCCAGGCTCATCAGTCCAGTTGCAGCTCTGTCCTGACTGGTGCTTCTGGTTTTCATTAGCACTACCTCTAAAGTCTCTGTACCGTGTTGCACTGCACAGTGTAAGCAAATAATGAATTTATTTTTCCATATTTAATGGGCAGAAAGAGTACAGATATTATTGGSCCAGGAAAAAAAAATCTAATACTAAAATTACTTAGGGATATTACTTACATTTACACATTCATCTTCCCTTACTGCTGTAATGGTTGGAATACTGGTAATGGGCCAGCTCTATGGCTCCTAGGTACATGGAGTGCAGAGCTGAACAGAATAGTCACATGAAATTCAGTATGGCATTTAACCTCAAAATCTTCCCATTTCAAGTTGCAGATACACTTTTGAGAGGCATTAGTTGCTCTCCYTAATCACTTTAGACCAGGGTCTGCAGAAAGAAGAAGAATTTACTGGAGGATATGGATTTCACCTTACAGTGGTTATGCATAATCACTGTGCAGCTTTGCATATGGTCTTACTGCAGGATTGGTTACATCCCTTATCACTGTGGTAGTTCTACACAGCTTCCAAGTATTTCCTGGGATGTTTTTGGCTACTACTGCTTTGCTGCTTTTCTAGCTTTCACCAGAGAGTGAAAAGCATTTGGAATTCCMTGGGACTTCCAGTGAACAACTCACTCATGAGCGTTCCCATTTTATAGGGAAATATTTGTGAAGACAGAGACTGTTCTCTCTTTTCTTTGCAGCTAAATAAACGGTTAAATGCTGAGCTCTTAAAATCTTCCCAAAGTGTTCCCAGGCCTTGGGGAACAAGAATGCAATCTCAGGTTTGTGACCCACCCCGTGGGGGTTAAGTGCTGCTGCACAGTTGGTTCAGAGGAGCCGCTGCTCCTTTGCTCCCAGCTTTGTGCACCGCAGTCACCGGGGGTGTCACGCACGGAAACCTGGAGCAGGAGCGGGAAGAATCAGGCCCTGCAGCCCTCTGTCTGTCCTTCTGCTTTGTCAACTCTGGCTCCTTGCACAGCCAATGCCCGGACTTGCAAGCATAAGAGGGAGGACTGACCCTTCGAGTCCTCATTTCTCTCATTTGATCTCGGCAAACCTTTCATCCTGGCACCGCTTCCTCTTGTGTTGYGTCTCATCTTTTTAACATCTCCGTGTAACCTCGACTTGGTCCCCATTCACAAGGCGAGCGAGGGCAAATGCAATCTATGGAGGGGTTGCTTTCCCCTCCCGAATCATCTTCAGCTTTACCCCTCTCTGTTCCTTTTTGCTCTGATTTTTCACCTTCATTTTTCTTCCAAACTGTCACCAGGTGGACCGTGGTTGTTAGGCTGGGATAGGAAGATGGGCCTGTCTCAAAAATCAGCATTTCTGTGAATATACACTGCTGTCATGCACAGGCTGCTGAATGAGCTGCCCTAGTGAAAGTCTCTCACCAGTACCAGGCTGTWGAGAAGACACCACCACATGACAGATATCACACATACACCTGCACTTTCTGTGCTTTCTAACTGATACCARCTTAAGATCTGCAATCAGCATTTTAACGATGTTATAAATACAACATTTAACACGTTGTAAGTACAGAATATGTGGCCTTCAGGCAGAAATGTGTCTGCAGGGGGATGCTGCACTCAGGAGCACAGAGAGGCCAGAGTTGTCTAACAATTACAGTAAGGGTCTGGGCTTGCCATGCTTGGCTACTGTAACTTTTCTTTACTATCTTCTTGCAAAATAGGGATAATGTTTTCCTGTGATATTCTTTAGACTCCTATGCAGCAGAATTCTATTCAGAAACATCATCACAAAMCAGAATTTGATGAGTTGGGTGCCGTGGTGGAGACAACTGTACCTTCCTGGCAAAATTCTTATCTTCAACCTCCATCCAAATCACAATGAAAAACTCTTACACTTTTTTTCATCAAGTGCCTGTGAGCTGCTGCTCTGTGCAAGCTGCTGCCCAGGTCAGCTGCAGCTCTGGGCCCCTTTGCTTGCTTTAGTCTCTATGCATTGCTTCATATTAATAAATTCTCATTTTCTTGTATATTAATATATTCAGAATGACAATTGACATAGCTGCCAGCTGCTTCATATTGAAGCAGAACCACAAGCAGCAGTATTTTAGGGCCATATTAACAGCTTATTATAATAAAGATGCTATCTTGGAGCCCTCATTAATGTCAGTATTGCAGCTGTACATACTGCAAGTAGATGCATCATCAGTGATATAAAGTGTGTGTACAGCAGATGGAAACAAGATAAGGTGAAATCAAAGCTGTAATCTTAAATATGTAGTCTACTACTCAGTGAAGMCAACAGAATTGCTGAAATATCTGTGGCCAAAAGAGCTGACTATAAGCATTTTAAGAAAAGCTTATTAGGAATACACAAACTATAGGTCACACGTATGATCATTTCTAGTCTGAGACAGAGAAGTGCTAAATAAATATGTAGAAAAAGGCAGGAACTGTCTGCAGCTATGTTTGTTCTGTGTGTGGGAAACAGGAAGAAGATGCCACTTTCTTAATAGGATGCTGGCATTGAGCTAGAAATAAGGATGGGACATGGTACCTACCAAAAATAGACATTTTTGCAACAAGACATTAGAAAAGAGTGGGGACAAAGAGACAAGCAACACACTGAGACATTATTCCRTCAGTGCCATGATGCATACAGAGCCAGCTTTCCCAAGGTCGTCTCTGAGATGAGGTCCCTTGGATACAGTAGGCTTGGCTGAACAATGGGTATTATGTTGAGCCTCCTTCTTCCACTCTTTTTGTTGGAATTTGTTTCCAAAACTCACYACTAAGTAGCATCTTTGGAACATTAGTCTCACTAGGAAATTTAGTTCACAGTTTCAATCACTGCTGGTGARGAATGAGTGATGTTCAGGTCTGACTAAATAAATTTTTTTTAGGAAACCAAGCTGTACAGAGGTTAGTTCAAGAGCAATCCCAGAAAAATAATGCAACACTTTCTTTGGTATTTTAATAACAGGTAATTAGTGCCAAGGACATAATTCATACCAGTGTATGTATTAGTCTATTTTTGACACAGGTAAATAGTTAGAAAACTTGTGTGGGAGATATTTTTGGGGGTTAAACGGGAGGGTAGAAGGATTATGGGGCAGGCCCATGAAGACAGTTTGTTAACAGTTATTCTTGAACTTTTTGACTAAAAGTGAAACTTTCAGTTAAAACTTCTGTTAAGAGAAATCAGATAGTATAATATTTTCTATATCTTGAAACCATCTTWGTGATGGGTTCAGTTTTTAAGGTAGAAATACCAATTAACAGAATGTCTTTAGCAAGATGCATGGAAAAAATGCGGAAGTATCCCCTCATAGTCTGAACTACAGATTATTTTTTTTTCCTGAATATTGATTTAAAGATTTTTACCAACAACCTGGGTGATGATATACAACTCTTGCTGATAAGGTTCCAGCAGACATCACCAAGATTGGTTACTATTACAGAGTGAGCTGAATCTCCTGGTCAAACGATTGTGATTCAGTGTGACTGCATTTAATACAGCCAAATGCAAGGTGATACATCTGGGAACCTGGAGGGCAGATTACAGCTGTAAGATGTAAGATTCTGTCTTGGAAAAAAGTGACCCTGAGTGAGACTGAAAAAGTCAGTGGAGATAACAGCTTCAACATGAGCTCTCAATGCAAAGCTGCAGCTCAAAGGGCAAGTGTGTCCCTCTTAGGGTGTGAGAAGGGAGGTATCGAGTTAGAGCTGGGGAAGTGATCCTGCCTCAGTGGGGAGCTACATCGAGATCATGAAGCAGAACTGTGCCTAGCTTGGAGGTCCACTTGTATATCTGGAAACAGTGGAAAGAGGTCAGATGGGAATCACACAAATGATACAGGAGCTGGAGAACCAGACCTATGCGGGAAGATCGACGGAGCTCGGTACTTTCAGGTGTTTGAGGAGGAGCTTGGGAGGAGACTTGGTCATTGTAAACGCTGAACGAAGAGGTTCTCAGAGGGAACAGGCAATTTCTGCTCCCAGAATTCATTTTAGTAGTGTGCTGCCACACAAGCATAGCAGAGCCTCCTGGGTTTGCAGGGAAGACAGTGCTACCAGCACCTCCTGGAAAGGCATTACACCTGATAAAATTACACACTGGCACATGTTGCCACTTTTATGTGGGCTCCATCTAACAGCAGAATTATTTTGTTTTTCCTACAGAGAGATTGTCGAAAGAGAGAGAGCACCACACTAACATATCCAAACTTTTATCATCTGGCCTTCTATTGACTGCTAAGGAGGCCAGGTCTGCAGGATACAGTGCTCTCAGCTGCAGAGGCATTAGTATTTTAGCCTTTTAGTATTATTATTAATTTTATATTAACTTTTACATTTATATTAGTATTATAATTCAATGATCTGGTCTGTCCTTAGTTATCTAACTATATGCAAATACAGTGACATATCTCAGCTAAAGGGAATCCTGTCTGGGAAATTATTTTAATGGTGCAAATCTCTTTGTAATAGTCCTACACCTACACATGTGGGTGGTGTGGGGGATATTCCACTGATTTCCAACATGAAAACATGCTGTGAAGACCATACTGCTATCAGTTTCCTTCCCCCGTCAACTATCTCAATGAACAGAAATCCTAAGCTTTAAATTCAGAAATTACCTTGTTTTATAAGAAGATGCTGAGCTAACTCATTTCCTAACTCTATGTGAGGTTCCACTTTCATTTCTAGAGAAGTCAACGTGGTTCAGGGAAAGTTTGGGATAGTTCACACAACTTCCTTAAAGAAAGTCCCAGAAACGTGTACTGCGCATAGCAGTCACTGTTTGAGTTTCTGCTAAGAGATGCTCCCAGTTTTGCTGAATGATGTGYAGCTAATCCCCAAATGCCTGCACTGGTGTGGATAACCCCACCCACTAACTGCCTGAAAAAGAGATATCCCATGTCAGCTGTTCCTCCTGCAGTAATACCTGGGAGCAAACATAACCCAGACATTGTTTCCTGACAAGCTATACATGATGCATTGTGTTGCAGTGTGAGAGAAGCGACATTTTTCCATGTTTACCACCCACTGTTAAACTTGCATAAAGAAATGCTGTCTCCTGAGATTGTTTGGCAGAGAGAAGCTCTTCAGACCTCTGAGTCCTTATATTGTCCAAACATTTTAGGCAAGCTGGTGACTGCTCCCTTAGAAAAACAGGTTGGAGCCTTTCAAAATAACCCTCCCACATAAAAACGTTTTCCTTCAAGTTCTAGGAGTTAAAGGGATTCCTTCCTGCCTCCTCGTTAAGGATTATTTTCACAGTCTGTGTGAGGGGCAGCACTGATGGCTTGGCCGTTCCCTAATGGCAAGTTCCCCCCAGCACCCCAAAATACAGGCTTTGCAGTCTGGACATGAGGTCCAAGCCCACTGAACCTCCCTCAGCTACCTGACAGAATTCAGCAGATCACTCTCTACACTTCCATTTCTGAGATTGGGGCATTTTGTATACCTGAAAATTCTATCAGGTGGTGCTGAGCTGCATTCACTCAGTGCCTGTTGCCACACCGGTGCCTCGCAAAATTGCTACAATTTTTCAGGCTGGCTCACTCAGCAAGGGTTACCCAGCTTTTCATGAAAACACTGCAAGGATGTCACAGAATATATTTGTAAATTGCTCTTGACTTCAGATTAAGGAAAATGAATGCTTGGGTTTGGAAACCGAATTGTTTTCTCTGTTTTAACTCAGTGGCAAAGGCAGAATGAAGACGGCTGAAATGCCAAAGTTTTGGTGGGTGTAACCTCAATTTTTGTTGAGCTGAAATCAGGAACAAACAGTAGTGTTTGACTGTTCTGAGGATCATTGCTGATTGCATATTTCAAGGACGTTGTTGAAGAGTCCTGCTCTGTTCTGGTGGCATTAAGAGAAGGCTCTTGGGATCCCTACAGTTACACCCATCGGCTTTCCTGGGAAGAGAAGTTGGGGTGCTCGAGGAGTCTTGGGGGAAGTAAAAGCCCAACAAGAGATTACATATAGGGAAAAGTGCATATTATGAAGGAAATATCTTCATTTTTTTATCCCTTCTGCCTGTTGCCAAGGAACCTCAGACCAAGCTACACAGGAACCTTCCTTGGATCTATTTCTTGTAATAATCCTAATTGCAGCTCAGTTGGTATGTGCAAAAATCCTTCTCCCCATTTAGCAAAATGAAAGGTTCCATCAGAGAGAGCACATCTGCATGTGCTAAAAATGGAAATGCAAGAGCAATGCAAAATCTATTAAACAAATATTTTATTTTTTGGGGGGAGCAGCGGGAATCTAGAAGTGCCAGGGCTGAACCACATAAAAATGAAGCAAGATGAAAGCTTGCTTCAGAAGCTTTCCTTGCCAAAGAGGTGTGCACAATAGTTGAAAGTACATATTATGCTGCATTGTTGTACTGTAGATCTGGCATGATAAAAGTATCCTTTAACTATTTTGTCTGAAAGAAGAAACACGTGGTTCAAGTTTGCACTAATATGGAAATGTCAAAATACCCACACACATAATCCAAAGCCAATGAGAGGCTGTGGGGAAAAAATAAAAGAAAAATGAAAGCCATATTTCACTCAATCCCTTTTCTATCAGTCATCCTGGAAGCTGCCAATCAATTCCTCCAGCTGTATATATGACTGAACTGTGCAATGGGCAGGGCTTTCAGAGCAGTAATTTTGAAAGTTCCCTAAACCATCGAGCCTTCCAAGCATTAAGTAAATTGTGCAAGAAAAAAGGCTGGGTACAAGTGAGGTGCACCTTGACACCAAGCACCATCCCTCTCAAACTTTGCAGGCTGCTATGTCACGTTCATAAGTTGTCAGATACAGGAAAATCCTCTTGCTGCTGCATTACTTATAGTACTACTGTCCTCAGAATAAATAAGATTGATTTCTGCAGTTTTGAACTGATCTGCACTGGAAAAATCAACCTATCTTTAAAACACACAGAAAGTCTTGTTTCTGCAGAGAGAGGAAGCCCTTAGACAAAAGGAGACTGAAAAGTTCAGAATTCCAGTACCTTAATTCCCGAGGAGTTTAAATATTTAGAAAACAGAAATAAATACTCATCCCTTTAATCACACATTTTAGCAATGCTCTTGATAAAATTCTTAGTATTTCTCCTGTTACTTCTTTTCAATTGGAAACTGCCAGAACCTACTGAAGTCTTTAGGGACCACCTTTGCCTTTCACGATCCTCTCCTGACTGGCCATACCAAGCACCATGGCCCATATCAGCAAGAATCAGATTTATGGGTGATATAAATCAGGCTCTGTAAGAGCTCAAGATACCATTTAGCCTGTTGTTGTGCTACATGCATGTAACTTATTATATCAGAGACACATCATGTAGGTTGATCTGTCACATATTTTGGATACCTTCATTTACTCTGCGCTTCATTCAAAAAGTGTGGTTGCCTTAGAAACCACAAAAGTGCAGAATAATTCTAAGATAAACCCAACTGATAGAATCACTCAGCAGTGGCTCAGAGGTATACAGCCTTTCCATAAATTCAAAAAGATATATTGCATTAAAAGCAGGAGAGAAAGATCATTTCCTCATTAAAAAACAGGGGTAGAGAGAAGTGGCCGATTACCCAATGGAAGATGACAGATCCCGGGATCGTGTTACATGTTCAGGCAGCCTTAGCCTGGGAAATGCCCGTGGTCATCAGGGTAATCCTGTGGGAAAGAAGGAGGCTGCAGGGGATGGGGAGAGCTCAGAGTTAGAGCAGGAGTGGTCTTTTGGGCCACAATTTCCCTGCAGCTCAGGGAGGATGAAGAAAAGCAAAATGCATGTCTCCGTTTCCAGATGTTCCCTATAGAACAGGCTCCCTCTGCCTGCTTCTCCTGGAGGCATTTCCCAGTCCATGTGAAGTGCTTCATTTAGGAAGTATAAATCTGCTCCCCTTCCCTGCTCCCCCTTTTCTCAATGCTGAAATGCTGAAACTTGTCTGCACCAAGGTGATGATTTCCTATCTGAAGGACRTAAAGCGAGCTCCCGAATGGAATGTGATCTCTTCCAGCTAGTAAAAGTTTTATAACCAAGGACAAAAAAACCCTATAAAAACAGAATAAAATCAGGCACCTCAGCTGGTGTAAATCAGCACTGCCTAACTCCAGTGGAGCTTGCCTTAGGCAGGGGTGGAAATTCTGAGGTATTTCCAGTACACGGATGGCAGGTTTATTGGAAGTCATTAAAACCCAAGCTTTATCCAAAAAAAAAAAAAAAAAAAAAAGGTAAATATTCCAGACTTCTCCCAGGACCATCCTCCATCAAGATCCCTTCAGTCAATCACTGGACAGAAACACTGCTAGCACTGAGTTTTGGTTTGGGTACATTAACAAAATAATTTACACCCACCGTGGCTAATCCCTGGTTTAGCATAAATAAATATGAAGTCTCATTACTGACCCCCTTTCTGTATTCCTTCTTCCCGTTTGCCTTACATGCTTGCTTTCAGCTGGCAGAACACGCTGCTGGCATGTGTGACTGGTACATCATATTTGGGGAAAGAAATTAGAAGGAATTTCCYTTGGAAGGGGATAAGGGTCCCCAAATTTTCTCAACTTTATGGCTTGSGAACTGCCTGGTTTTGCTCTGGTGCTTCAAACGCAGCCCCACTGCCTGACGAGCCACCAGAGGCACTAGATGTGCTGGATCACACCCATGGCCCAGTAGGTTCAGCAGGGAGCAAAATTCACCAACTTACTGATATACTCAGATGACTTGGAAAAAAATTGGTTTTGTTCAGAGCAATGTCTGCCTTGGTTCCTGAATTGCAGCAGATTGCTGACCCTGGTCTTGAGAGGCAGCAAGATTGGGAACAGGGCACTGTAGCCACAAGACGTGCAAAATCTGATTTATTTCTCTAACAGTTTCTGCAGCTTGGGTCCTTCTTTAACCAGCCAGACAAGAAATCCAATACTGTCTATGACAGCAAAGTGACAGCTCATATGTGGCCTGCCTGTCCTCAGGGATGTGCTACCTGAGGTAGGTTTTTTGGGTGCAGCGGTCCCAGCATCCAGTTTTACTGGACACTAGAGCAGAGATCCCCATGATCCCTTCCAAACTAAGCAGCAAAAGAACCTCTGTAGATGCCAAGCTCCATTTGACTCCTGATGACAGTAACTGGCTTGGCTGTTATGAACATTAAGCCTTGGATAAGTACAGAAAAGTCAAAGCAATATATATAAGCAAAGGAACCACTTGTAAAAAAGGCTGAGAGAATTCAAACGGTGCTTTATTTAATATAAACAAAGAAGCTGATCCTTCACTTTGATCTCATCTACCCTTCCCTCCCCCAGAAAATTGAGAAGCAGAACACAAAGACCCAAGCATGCCAAGTAGAAGAGGGAGAGGGGGGGAAAAAAAAAGCCAGATCACCAAGGTAAATGATTGACTATGAGCTATTCACAGGATGACATTAAGTTTTGTGCGTGGATCCTCCCCATCTGAGACAGCCTCCTCACCAAAGATCCCAAAGCCTCCTGCACTCATTTCACATCCCTGACCTGCTGCCACTGCTCAGGAAAGAGCCATGCAGCTTCCCACTCAGACAAGAAAAACAGCCTTCATGAAGTATGACCAGAAACAGCAAGGCTGAAATAACAATCATTAGGAAAGGGCTGGAGAGCAAGAAATACTCCCCAGAAGGGAGATGGTTTGGCAGGATAAAAGATGTCGTGGATCCACTTATATATGAAGTCCTTCTGCCAATCAGATAGTGTCTAGAGGGGCAGCTTGCCCCTCTGGGGGAATCTAATTTCAGACACAAGATCACTGGATTTCCTTTTTCCTCAGAGCAGGCTRTATCTGGAGATCAAAGCCCCGCCGGGAGCTGGTATAGAGTATATTCTCACTTGGATGGAATTGTAGCTCCTGTGAATGCAAACATGGCAAGAGTAGAATACATCCTTTATGTGACATTTCCCATGTTTTTCTGACCACTCATATTGCTGGCCAGAAGAAACAGATTTAAAGGGCAGATTTAGTCAAATTCTGCTCTTTGTGCTTTTTCTCTGCTATTGTGGTGCTTTATTAAGGGTGATGAGGGATCTACCCCACCCTCCCCAGTCATCCTCCAGACCAGGTAATATATAACTCCATTCATTGTGATGCTAACGAGTTCTATTTAGCTGTATTTAACTGGATATCATGACTCCACGAGATGACCTTTCACTCCTGGGAAGTAGTTTTAAATTTGATCCACAGCAAAGGAAAATCCCTCCAATTCATTGGCTGTGAAAGGTCACAAGTGAAATGTGTTTTGATGGTATCTGCTTGTGGTTTAGTTCTCAGTATACCTGAGCATCAAGCTGGTCTGAATCAGCTTTTGTGCTGGCAGTCTGAGTACCAAGCACCCTGAGAAAGCACTGGAAAAGGCAGCCAAGCCTCTGGCAGTGCCAATTGGTGTAGGCAATGCTTGGAGAGGAGATGTCCCACTGAACCCAAGGCATGTGCTACCCRAGATGAAACACAGATGTCCTACTCAACTGATTTTGATATTTTGACATTCCATTTTTTGTCTGAAAATATTAAAAAATTTTGTCTGAAAATATAAAAAATATTTGGTAGAAACACACAGAGATCTCATGTAAACATCAGAGAGTGATGCCACAAAATATACTCATATTTATGACTTCCAGGAMAAAAAGGGATAGAGAGAAAAGGAAAGGACTAAAATTGTGTTAACACTGTGGTGTTACAACTTCACTGGCACCTCTTCTACCCTTGGCTAGCAAGTTCATACAGGCCATTCAGCTTGGAATTTCAAAATCAAAGACTGCCAAAAAATTTCATCTTGTCTTTCCTCCCTCCTTTGTGGCCATTCCCCAGGCAGAAGTGTAAGGGCTTGTTTAGATCTTCTTATCAAAAAATGCTTGGCACTGTGATGTGGTGTACCATATACAGGGTGGGAAGAAGTACTGTTTTACTAATTTCTCATTACTTAATGTTGGTATTATAACAAAAACTAGAGCTGTCAGTCAAAAAAACCCAATCAAACAAGCAACCACCCCACCAAAGCAGTAAGAAGATTATCCTAAAAGCTTTCAGTTAAATGGGAAGGGTATGAGTACCGTCAGTCCACTTTTACAGGAAGAATAAGGGAGACACAGGTGGCTGAAGAGAATTCCTCTCTCACAGCAGCTTGTGGCAAAGCTCAGATCCTACCTTGGACACTCCCAGCCTGAGTCACCCTCCCAAATCATAACAGGTGTATCAGATATACCACAAACCAGAACTTAAAAACAACAAAAAGCAACAAAACTAACCTTACAATGGGAAAGCTTAGTCACAAAGTTGTGGCAGAAAAGCAACTGGGTTTTGTGGTACAGATTTGTACAGCCGTGAGGTACTACTAAGGTATTAAATGAGGTCTCTTGGTATTTAAAATATCAAGGAGTGCCCCGACAGTCAGTCTGAAAAGACCTTTTTCTTTCCTAAAATCTTAGTACATTTGCAAAACCCTGCTCAGACTAGGATATTTGATGTCACATTAGCCAACATGAGGAAAAAGAACAGCCTTTTACACCTGCTTAGACACATTCAGTCTATACAGCAAAACCAAGCCAGGCTCAAAAAGTGAATATTGTCAGTGGCTGAGACCTCTGCTGATTTCTGACTGTAACAATACAGAAAAAACAACCAAGTGAATGCCAAGGCTGCCAGAGACACCGAGCAGCCTCAGGGTTCAGAATTAAAGGCATTGCTGCCATCAGGAYGGTGAAGGTAAATCTCAGGAAGATGGTGAACAACCAACCTCCAAGCATCAGCATGCGGCTGTCTCCTGTCTAAGGGAGCAGTGACAGCTGCATGGAGCAGGAGGGTAAAAAGCATTTGAAGTGCAGGACCTTACAGGCAGAGACAACTGTGGGACTAAAAACCCCATCAGTCTCACCTAGTGCCAAATCCATTCATTCMCAGCATGCTCAAAGCTTCCCCAAAATACACTCAGTTCCCGGGGAGCTCTCTGGGCTCATCCAAGGAACAGCACAGCTGGGAGATACCACAGAAGACAGTCCTACAACGTACACCAGAGAGCCCTGTAGCCGYCACACGCAACAGCTATGTCCAGAGCACAGTGCAGAGAGTGACTTCTTACTTTACTACTACTATTAACTCACGGCCAGAGGGTGACTGGCARCCAGCACAGGAGCACTGGGACAGGCAAAAATAAGGATGCAATGGGTGTTCTCAGTCAGATCAAACTCAAGGTGACTTTAACCGGTGGCTTTGGTACAACACTGGGACAAAGAAGTACGGACTATGTTCCTACCTTGACATCTCCACTGTGGAAGAAGAAGGAGCAGCGCACAACAGAACAACTCCAGCTGAGAGCTCTCAAGAATCTCAAGTTCAGCCAAGTTTCAGGTTTTAATGCTGTAGAAAAAAACCCCCCAAAGGCAAAACCAAAAAACCACCAACCAACAAAACCCTCTACACAAAACAAAGGCACAAGGCCTATGCCAAGTGTGACCCTGCCTTTGTACTATAGTCAGAATAAAACTTAAGTAGAGCAGGGACACCCGGCCCTTGAAGTGTCTGACCTAAAATGCAGAAGAAATACACAGGGTTGTGAGTTAATAAAACACACCTGCAATAACTTCTTTTGGAAACATGCCTCAGCTGAGGTACCTGGCTTCACTCCCAACACTTAGAAACAATGCCCAAATGTCAGGAACTGCTGTTTAACAGACAGCACCATTTCCAGGGGGTCCTAAGAAAACCTGAACTGACAGATTTCTTTTTCGAAACACTGTAATAACTTATAAAGCTGTCAAAGTGGGGTTTTATTATTATTATTTAAAACATGCTCCTATGTAAGTCCTTGTATGACAGATTTTAGCCAGCAGGTAATTTTTAAAATCAAGTGATAAACTCCAGAAAGCTGAAAATATATAGAAGTTCTGACACAGCTTTAATTAGAGGTTTGCAACCAGGTACAGGTAAATTAGTAAAATGTTGTTAGTTTGAGGCTCTTCATTGTTAAAACATCACTAACACCTCTGCTATGTTGTTCATAAAATGCTTTTATGCAGCTGAACAGATACATTTTAATACAGAGTTCAAAAGTCAAATCATCCTAATAAATGCCTATCTGCCTTTTGTGCCTCTATTCCCCTTTGCTCTTAAAGAGTACTGCAGGTTAATTAAGTTTGGTTAAACTGTAGTTCTTCCTTCTGAGGGGAAAGTTAAAACACAAAATACAGTTGTGACTCTCCTTACATAGCTGCTTTTTGACCAGTTTAGACATAAATGGCCAATGTCAGAAGGGTCTGTGGATCCAGCCAAACTGCAAGCTACATTTGCCTTGGGACCTTACCTTGACCTTTCCTCTCTGAATAAATAAAATTATGGACTCTGCAATTAGAAGCTGCTGCTGAGGTTCCTGTTTCAAATGTTCCTGCCATTGCTGCTTTTGCACATCTATTTAATTMCTTACTGCTCCATCTCAGCTGTTTCTAGAGACCTGCACAAACCATTCTGATTGATCTCACCTTTCCCTTGGAATAGCTTTTCGTGTAATTCTTTCAGAGTGAATTCCAAATCTTGTCTCTCTTCTGAGGTATAACCATCGAAAAGGAAGGTCTAGTCTGGCCAGGGTTATAGATACGGAAATAGTCAGATGWAGATAAAACTAAAGAAAAATAAATGCTTTCCTCATTGTTTATCTTTATGGAAGCTTTCATAATCCCTAAAGATGTCTTTTGTTTTCACTTCTGTCAAGTACTTTAATGTCCCCATTTAATTTAAACCATCAAAGTCGATATAAAATAACTGATGGAGAAGTGGTCAATTCTTAGGAAATATGTAACCTGTAATGTAATGCAGAGATATCTGAGTCAGCACCAGATAGTCTAACCTGGATGCCAGAAATGATGTACACACCAGGGCCACTGGTACCTGAGCTGCCTCTAGGATCGTGTATACATCTTGGAATTTTCATCTCCGTGCTTCCCGGCCATCCTGAGCTACAGCCTCATCCCTGCAAGGTGCTGAGCACCACAACACTGAACAACTTCCAGAGGAACTGAAGGGGCTCAGCACCCTGCTGGGTTGAGCTCAGGCTGAGTGATGTCGTGGGTGGATGCTTCCTGAAGCGCAGTTAAATTCACTGAGGCTTGGGGTTTCTGCCAAATAAACGCCAGCTGAGGAAGTTATGCCTGCCCGGAGGCTTTCTTCAGTGTACATGTTCTACTTAAAAAAAAAAATTCTACYGTAAGTTTTGTGTTCATAAACTGATGTTCTCCTTTTTCTTCCTCTTTTGCCCTCCTGACTTCTGCCCTCCCTCCTCAGCTGCCAAGAAAGTGCCCCTTTGTGTGCGGAAATGCCCAACAGTTCACAGAAGTTAACTAGAAAAGACACATTCAGCCACTTTCTGTCAAAATGCCTTGACACTCTCTTTCTGTCCAAAAGACCCTTTTGCTTTGGAAAGGTCCCTATTGAACACCTCCCCCCTTTCACCTCCCTCTTGAACTTACCCTGCAACAACAATGCAAAATAAATAAGTAAAAGAGGCACCCTTCTCCCCTGCCCCCAGCCCTTGCTGCAGTATTTTTGTGTTCCCATCTTCACTATTAATTTTATGCAAGACACACGCAAAGTCCAGACCAGTGCAAACTGCTGCCTCTTGGTGTTATATTCACAGAAATTCTGCTCCTCTTTCATGACTTCTTTTGCTTTTGCCTTGATGTTGTTTCTCTCCGTGGCTTTGTTTCTGTGGCTGTGGGAAGAGGTCCCATGGTGCACGAGCCCTGCTAGGTGTGTGTGTCAGAGGGAGGGACCGTGTCACACTCTGCACCCAGGGCTCCTGGGGCACGGTCGGCACAGTCCAGAAAAGAAACTCAAGGCTGCTCTTGTGGTTTGAAAACAAGTGAGTAGCAGATTAATTATCTCAAAATCAAACCACAGCACTGAAATACAGACTGCATCATTTTGGTCAAGGTTTCAGAGTCCTTCAGATGCCCATCTCTACTCAAAGACCCTGAGTGTCTGGTCTGACTCTTATTATGCCGTGGTACATTAAGACAAGCACTAATACTACTGTTTGACTAAACCTTAGCTTTTTTTGTGGTATAAAACTTTCTGAGACAGGCCTGGGAGCAGGTCCTGCAATAGGCAAAACAAACATGTTAACTCAGATCCCACGTTAATGGGCAAATTTATTTCTGGATGCACTTTGGCCAGAAATTGAGGGTTTCTGCCCAATGTATATAATCTGGCTAAAAATTACTGGAGGTTTTACACAAGGATGGGCTCTTTGGAATTTGTAGCTATGTATTTTTAATACTGTCAATAAACTACTTCCTTGAGACACAGAAGGGCAATAATGGGAGCTGTTAACAAAGTGTGAAAAGAAACGGGCAAGCAAAGGTTAATCACATGGCTGTCCACTAATGACCTCTCCAGCCCCGAGTTTAAACCCTCCGCTACTTGTAAAGACCAATCACGTGAATAATTTCCTGTCTGAGGTAGTCTTTATGGTTAAGAATAAAAGCTGAGCTTATTGTGAAAAGAAAGTGCTCAGCAGGGGAGAAGGTTATTATTTTTAAGCTGATCTAAACACCTGGGTTTCTCAGTAGACCCTATTAAACTTCCTCCATTATGTCTAAAGATTTCAATCATTCCTACCACAGTAGTAAATTAGTGTATTACTGCTTAAAGCAGATAAGCCGTAGTGATGGGGACATCCTAAGCTGATGCTGCTCACCCACCCTGAAGAGAGACCTATGCAGCTAGCTCCTTCACCATAAATAAGGCAACAAGGCCTGATGCCATCCCAGAATGTTGCCTCCTTTTAGTGTGCTGAGGTGTGAGGAGCACTGACTCCTGCTGCTAACAGGGCCACGGCACAGACCAAGCCTGGGGCATGGGAAGGTGCCTGTTAGCAGGTTGCTCTTGGAGCACAGTTGTGCCTAAAGCTGTATGGCATGGGGAAACTTTGGAAAAGCTTGTGCCATCTATTGTAGATACCTGCAGTGACAGCCAGGAGGAGAGCAGAGAATACAGAAATGTGAGATATTCCTGCTTGAAGGTTTAGCTTTTGTAGCAAAAGGAGTCCTGTGACAGAAAAATAACACTGTCATGGCCAGTGGCTCTCTGCCCTCACTCCCTCCTTCTTCTCCTCTCACCCCCACATTATTAATGAGATATATTTCTTTTCCTTTTGGAGTTATGATTCTGGAAAATGCCTGGAGATCAGACCGTGCACAGAGGGAGTATGCAGCATCCCTTCGTCCAGCCACGGCTTGCTGCTGCTGGGATCCCCACAGCTCTCCAGCACATCCCCAGCAAAAGCAGCACAGACCAGAGCTCCTTAGTGAGGGTAGCAGAGCCCGAGCCCCGGCCAGGCAGCCCTCCTGAGGCTTCACACAGCGTGTATGCTGTCCTGACTGTGGTTTGTTTATGGGCTCACATATAAAGAGTGCCAGATTCTCAGCCAAGTCCAATTTATCTCGGCGTAAACTCCACCTATGCCATTTATTTCAGTCCTGATTTACACACATCAAACAAAATACCTGCAAATCCTTTCCCTTCTCGACTTCCCCAAAACGTCTCATCTGGCACATTTAAACCAAGACAGTCTGCAAGGCTTGTAAAATGAGTGTGAAATTTTAACTCAGGTCAACATAAAGTGCCCACCTGACAGTCTCTGGAGGGAATGATATTATACCTTATTAACCTGTTTAAAATGCTGCCTAGAAGCTGTTTGATATTGCACGGGTGGTGGCATTGCTTTTTCTTCTTAATAAATGGAGCCCTTGAGTTTTCCAAGCGCGCACGAGAGAGAAACTCTTCTGTTCTGTAAACAACTGTGTGTCCAGTTTCCATGCACGGATACCCAATTTGTGCATGCAACTGTAGTTATTGTGCATTCAAATGGGGCACACCACTAGTCACGGGCCTGGGCTTCTTGCCAGTTTAAAAGTCAGCCCTTCTGTATGTAGAAAGAGAAAGCAGTATCCAATAGAAACAGTGCTCTGCATGCACTCACAGCTCTTATTCAAGCCTCTCAGAACAATGTCTAACTGTTAATCTTCCCAACACTGCCGTGAGGCAGGGAATATTTTATCTACATTTTACAGTCAGAGGAAACTGAGGTTAAGTGACTTGCCCAAGGTCAAAAGACAGATTTAATGACAGGCTCAGGATCTAGCCATGAGAATATGCTGCCCTGACACTGCCTGCTACACCTTGGAGTGGGTGAGGAGTAAATGTGTCCTTCCCGCAACATCCGAGCAGTGTCGTTTGCTAAAGGTCTAATCCAAGGAAGCGCAAACAAAAATCTGCAGTGGTGCCAAGATTAGGGAAATATCTCCTCTGTGGTTGGGCTCTTTTTGTGTTGTAAATGCAGAGGCTGAAATTTCCAGAGATGTGGATGCCCAATTTCCGCTAACATTAATAAGCTGATGTGTCCAAATCCTGTAGGCAGCTTTGAAAGCCTGTTTGTGCTTTCCCTCTTCCTACTATTCAAGCATAGAGTAAGGTCAGGGCTTTCCCATACCCTCTCCCTTCTCTGCCGGTGGAAAAATTCTGGCCATACCTTCACTTACTCTGCAGTGAATGGATAATGTCACTGGGGATTGATTGATCTAATACCCACAAAAGGCCAGAGGAGAGATTCCCTTGGTTGCCACAGATACTGGATCAGGACCTTATCTTTTTATGGCACTCATATCACTCTCACTATTTTAATATCTGAACATCTCGTGGTTTATAATATATTCCAYTTCCTAACTCACCCATGAGATACAGAGGTAGCATTAATCACTTAATCCCATTTTACAGATGATGAACTGAGGCACATCAGACTCCATACTCATTTCAGTCTGAACTACTCTGAGACACTCTTGGCATAGGCAAGAAGACGAGATAAGCACCTGCAGCCAGAGATTTAGACACTGTCTTAGGAGGGGATACTACAGCAAGAACGAGCAGCCCTTTGGAAAGTGCCTTTTTTTTTTACGTTGACTGCAAAGGGAGCCCGGATGACGGGGTAGTTAAAATCCCTCCCTTCGAGACAGCTACTGCTGGGTCAGGCAAATCCCCTCCTAAATGGCTTGCCCAATGCCATGGAGAAACGTTGTGGCAAAGGAAGAAATTAAGTCCCAGACCCAATCACAAGGCTGTTTTCCTTGGACTGAGCTTTGATTTCAGGTAAAGGATTTTTTTTGTTAAGGCAGGAAAAAATAGTAATAAGTTTAAAACTATCAGCTTTGCTTGGATTAGTCACTGGGAATCTCAGCAGCCGGGCTCTTGAGCTCTGGCCTCTTTGACTTTCGTATGTTTAGATGTTCAGGCCCTAATGAGTTGATCTCGTTGATCTTTAGGTACCTATTCATATGCAAATCCTGGCATTCTACTTTTCCTAAATAGTCTTTGTATTAACACATGAAATAAATTTTTAAAAAAAGAAAGTCAGGCTGTGGTAAATCCTCATACTTAGGTTTGTTTGCATTTGGATAAATGATCATGGTCCTTCTTTATATGATCTTGCTGTACCCTTGTTAGGAAAAGGCGAGGGGGAGGGTTGGGTGGGTACTGAGAAATCCAACTTTTAATCTCTTCTACATCATTGTAAATGTTTTGTACAAGAAAAAAACTGTCCAAGAACCAAGAAATAAGGATGCAAAAATATGTTAATGCCTCAGCTTCCTCTTTGGTCAAATTTTTAAAACTAACACAGAAGTGTCCTCATTCTAGTGTCACTAGGTGGTTTGTCTACTAAAAAGACCAGATCTATCTTCTAAGGATCCAAAAACCACGGCCTGCCACAGGGAGGTTGCCTTTTCACAGCAGATTTTGCAGGTTCACAGTGCATGTGCATGTGAGAGACCTGTACATCACTGTGCCATGCCAGCGCACACTCAAGAGATTTTGAGCATGAATCCTGACCCCAATAGTGAATGAAAAGCACTCARTGACTTCAAAGGGTCTGGGATTTCACCCATCATTTTTCAGACTCTGAAGCTTGCAATCATTAGTGGTTTGTTCTAAAAGTGGTAGCTGCAGAGCAGTAAAGTCAGATGGGAATTTCATTCAACTCTGTAACAAACTCCTACTGTCCCTGTTTAAACCCTGTGTATGGTACAGTTATGTATATAATTCCAGCAGTACAGTTACATATATATATATATATATATATGTAAAACTAGGTTAGTCACAGAGAGTAAACTGAAACACAGAAACACAAGAAAACTGTTGCATGGCCTTGAAACCTACCCTGGGCACTACATATACACATGTATGAATTTATGGATGTGTGTATGCACTTAAAACTTCCAAAAAAATCTCAGCCTTCATTTGAACAACTTGCTTGGATTTGTAGCTGAGTTTCATTTGCTAAAGAAAAGCTGTTTAGGAGCAAATGCAGGTTGCAACAAAATGTTAGGAACAAACTGTCCAGGATCTTCTTTCACAACAATCCCACGCGCTTACAAATCTCCCTTTAAGAATAAAGTGGTAGTGCAAACACCTAATTAAAAAAACGGCTTGTATTCAGAGTTACTAATTAAAAATCCTCATGTTCCCCCGACTTTTTCCCCCCTCTGTGGAAATCTGCAAGTTATTTAATTGAAGTCCCATTTTGTCGGTGCAGATGCACGAAGTGTCTGAATCATCAAACAGATTTAGGGTGTTTTGATTGTTGTGTGTGCCTCATTGCTATTCCCAGAATGTCGAGCTGAGCTTATGCTGATCGGCAGGACTTAGAAGCATGAAACAGTAAAAGAGTCCTTTCTTCTCATCCCAGCCCCATCCCCCTTRCCCCCCTGGATTTACATTGAAACTTTGCCAATCTCAGATCGCACTCTGTCTGCTGCCTCTGCATTAAAATGGAGCCGCTTGCCTGTTTCTTTGGCCCCACACTCCATCTTCAGATTCCCCTTGGCTGCCCTAAGACGCCCCTCATGTTTCTTCAGTGAAACTTCTTTAAGAAGACAATTTCATTTTCTCCTTTTTTTCCCTTTTCTTTTTTTTTTAATAAAAATCCTTCTCTGTTTTTACATTTGTGCACTGTGTGAAAAGAAAGGAGACAGAGGAGGAGAGAGAAGCCTGTTTTCGTCTAGAGGTGAAAACAGCCTGGTGAGCAGCAGGTGCAAAGCCCCAAAGCAGCTGCTTTCTGCTCTCAAGTTGAAGCGCCTTGGTCCCCCACCCTCCACGCCAAGAGCACTTCATATAATCCTCTCATGCAATTCACACTGTAATTGCAGATATCCAGACTGCTCGGGCTCATTTTATTATTATTTTTACTGATAACAAGATCTGCAAACAGGGGACCAGTCGCAGTAATTAGTTGTGTGTCGCTAGGCAGCTTCTGCGGGAGCAACTTGGATTCTTTCCCTTTCTTTTTCATTCTTTTTAGGGAGGGGAGGGCACGACTGCTTTGCCCCCTCCCACTTCTCCTCTTTTTACCCCCTTGAAGGCCACTCAAAGTAGCACATGGGGAACTTTCCTGCTGGCTCTGTAGGTCCTTTTATTATCTCGCCTGCCTCTTTCACTCCTTGAGTCGCAGGCTGTTGGATGGGTGCTAGCAATGAAGATTATTGTCTTGAGGACCAGCTTGTTTTCTCAAGGCTCTGCTTGTTACATTGCTAATTATGGGTCTATGGGATCCTTTTCTGATATTTGACTAAGTGGCATGGATTACTGTGTAATCATTTCCCACTGGGGAGGGGGATCTTTTTTATTATTATTATTATATACCTCTGTATAACTTTTCAGTTGCTTTTATTTAGGTAATTGCTCTTCCCTGTAATCCAGGAATTCTTATTTTTTTAATCATATTATGGATTTCACCAAACACTAGTTAACATGTTAATTACTGGTAAATACACACTTCTTTTTCCCTTCTGTTCAGAGTGAATACAGATCCTATGAATGTGTTGTTTGTCATCTGTACCCCTTATGTGTTATCTCTGTCTAATAGGACACTGTTGTTTACAGAATGAAAGACTGAACATGGACATTTGGCTCCAAACTTTTGTTTTAGATTAGGGCTTAATGAGTTTATGCTTTTTTTTTCTGTTTTATTTTTCAAGCCAAAATATAAAGGAATAAAAATCGGTTTGATGACATAATTATTTTTAATAACCTGAACAGATTTTGCAGTGCTGAGACACCATACAAAAGCCTGGAAAATAGGATCCTTTATTTAGTTGCAGAAAGCTTGATCCAGCTGCCATGAAGTCAAGGCAAATTTTCCACTGAGTCAGAGAAACTCACATCAGTGTGGAAGACCAGACAAGTTTCTTGCAGAGTGTCCTGGTAACACACCAGGGTCCAAACGGACAAGTGTGGTTCAGACAGAGGGGAGTGGAGTGGGGAGGAGATTCCAGTATGATTCAATTATTAGAAACGTTTTCAGTTTGCCTTAAAATGGCTTATTTTCCTGGCTTATGGCAACTGTGATTTTTCGCAAAGCTGTAAGCTACTGAGATTTTTCTTTTATGCTGCAGTTTCAAGTTTTAATAAATAAAACTATTGCTAAACTGACCATTGCAAAAAAAGTGGTTGAAAGACTTCAAAGCTCCAATATTCTCACTTCAAGAGTGCTGCTGGGAACATGGTGCTTGGCTATAGTGACTTTAAGGAACCTGAAGTCATATTGACACAGAACTCTGGAAAGGTAAAAAAATACCTTATTTTGGGTACTGRAAAAGTGGATTCAGACCGAGGTGTAAATGAGAACAGTCAAAGGCTGATTTAATCTGTGTCATTCTATCTAGGATGTCAAAGACTCTTTCTGGAAATGAGGAACACCCCAAAGCATCGGTGCCCTCTGGGGACAACTCTTATTGGCCACGGCTCATACGTCAGGATGTTGAGTTACACATGTTTTTATGGCTTTTTCAATCACCCCAAAACTGGTATGGCAAAAAYTTTCAGCTGAGATATGCAGGCCAATTGAGTGTTGTCAGAACCCAACGGCACCCTGACAATATGACAATAATCCAKCCAAAACACACTGTGCTGGTGCAAACCCTCCTTATTTATTASATTGTTTTATAAACAGATACTCGCCTGAATGAACACAACTCTGAGCTCTGCAGCCCCTGGTATGTTGCCTACAAAGTTGCATAGCTTAAGAACCATTTGTTTTTAAAAACKTCTTGGTAGCCTCTTCTCAAATATCAGCCCAAAGAGCTGCTGGACTTGGAGCAAAGTAAACACAGTCCAATAGTAATTCTCAGCAGTCAGTCTGAAAGTGCTTTTCCCTGGGGGGGCCAACAGGGATGTCCACAAGCTTTCAAAATAAACATAATTCAAGGTGACACTGGCACACCAGGACTTGCATTAAGGATATGTCAGAAGAAGTAAATTGCAGGCTGGCAGAGTGGGAGAGAGCAGGTCAAATGATATTGTGAAAAAATCCTATGTTGATTCCTATAAAACTTTCAAGCAGTTCAATTGATTCTGTGAAAATGCAGTTAGTTGTACAACTACTTTGAATTTAATCTAGAGTGTCAAAAGAGTTTGCATTCTTTGCCATTAGAAATGTGAACGTCTTAGAGACACTGCTGAAGATGAGATTTATTGGGCTAAAAAGTGACAACTCCTGACTATTTCCTGGAGAAACATATTATTCCATCTCAACTAAAATTAAAACAGGTCAAGTAAACAACTCTGAAAGCTGGAAAACTCAATTTCTTGCCCATCCAATTATGCCTAGCTAGACCAGCCTGTACAATTTTCCATTATGACTGTTATGAGCTGTGTGTGGTCCCCYGACTGTACCATACGAGCTGGAGCACTGGAGCACAATAAGGCATGTTAGGGGCTGTCAGCGTGTTTTAGGATCTCCTAATTCTTGTTCACTGTAATCACACTGCTGTGTACAATATAGCATTTGAGATGACCCTTTGAGCAAAAATTCTTATTTACATCCACAGAGTTTGGAAAAGTTCAGTTTGAGAGATAAAGAATGTTAATTAATTTTTTTTTATTAGATGCAATCAAAACTTTGAGTGCCAATATAGGAGCTTTCTCCTTGGTCCTATATTGTGGCCTTAGCTGTGCTTTCAGGCTCCTGTTTTCATCCATGTTTATTTATGTACGGATTTTTCTTTTTTTTTTTTTATACTGGCCTGCTTTGTCCCATGATCACCTATCCTGCATTCTGGTTGCTTTGCTGTTATTAATTTGTTTACTCTTTCAGTGCTGCTTRAGCAAAATCTTCTTAAGCACCAAAGTACCTCCAGCTCTTACAGAAGAATCTCTTTTTTTATTTAAATTAAAGCAATAAAATCCAACCAGCTTTTCTTTCTCTTCCTCCTCCCAATGCACACATACTTTCCAGCAGTCACAGAACTATATAACCACCCTACAGAAAACAGCTCATATTTTCAGCTCAGCACTTACCAGCTTTTTTAACAGTGCAGATTGGCTGTGAGGACAATCCTTCCACAGCAAATCAGGAAATTATGGCACCGGCTTGGGACACCAGTGACATAAAGCAGCAGCACAAGGAGGATTTTCAGAAGGTGAGAAATCCCTTGTCACCTGTAGGGGTGTGGAAGATATTCCAGAAAGGCCAGCAATGAAGAAGGAGTAAATGTCTAGTTTGGCACAGTCACAGCTTAGTGCCAAGGGTCTGTGAGAGGCATTGCACACAGGCTGGGAGCAGGCTGGGATGTACTAACTACTGGGAGGTGTCTGCAGTGCTGGGCAGGGTGTAGAGGTCCCTGGGCAAACATGCCCCGTCTCGTTTTGGGACACCACTGCATAGAAGGCACGGGCTTCATGTGGAGAGTTTGGACTCAGCCAAGGTGGCATGAGTCCTGGAAGGCAGGAACAGCATCCATAATCACATTAATTRCTGTCACTGAAATATCATGTGGGAATAAGAAAAGCTCTGTATTCCAATGTGTCACCTCTGTGTTGCCATCAGCCCTTTCCCTGCAGGTTAATAGCACTATGGGTTGTATGTCTATGTGGACTATATGAGAGAGGAGTTGCTCCTTTAACTCCTACCCTTGGGCTGTCAGGATCAGTTACCCAAAGAGGTTCCTTCATGTGCCAGTTGTGTTTTAAGTGCCTCCTTCATAGCTGGTCCCTTCTCCCCGTATCACTCCCTCATTAAGTACCAAATGGCCAACCCAGCTCCAGATCAATTCTGGTCCTTGCGATGATTTCAATCAAAAATACCTTTGGGCTCTGCCTCTCATTTGGGAGGATAAATCTGCAAAAATTGTCCCACCAAACAACTCAAAAGGGTAGGCAATAACTCGGTCACCAGGGTGCTGACCCCAGCCTAAACCTGCACTGTGGGGAGAGCTSTGGCGTTCCCAATCCGCCTGCACCTCTCTGCTGTCTCTGCCATTACTGTAGCATCAGGGGAACTGGTGCTTGCACAAGTCCTGCTCTGTGCCCAGAGCTCTTAGACTCTATAAYAATGCTACAAGATATAAACTTAAATAAGAGCAGTATGTGGGCAGGCAGACACCACCCAGTGATTTGCATGTGCAAATACTTGTACCAAATTTAAAGGCTGCTTGTGAAACTAAGGCTGTAAGTATTGCTGAGGCTTGAAAGCAGTAAAAACCACCATTAAAACAGTCCATTAAAGCACAATTACACACAACAACAACACACCTAACTGCTGTGGACCCAATATAGCCATTCCCAAAATGGTCTGAAAGATTTCATACAGCAGATTTCAGATTTTGTACAATCGTGCTCTACTGGTTTTATCTCTGTATTAGAGAAGTATTGGAAAAACCCAGGTAAAACTGGGGCCCCATCCTTTCAGACAACACAGAAAGTTGTGGGAAGAGATAGTTATCTTAATTTTCAACAAATTTGAATAGACACATTGAGGCAAAGAAGTGGGAAAGGAAACAAAAATGGGTTTAGGGATTTGCCAGAGGTTATAAATTAGGTCAATACCCAGGGTTTTAGAGCACTGGTCCAGTGACACATCCACTGCACAGCCCTGCCTCACGCTGATCCAAACACTAAGAGTTTGGTTTCCTCCCGTCTACACAGCACTTATGACACCTACTAATTTTCTRCTCTCACCAGCAATGAGGACAAAGGGCAGATGACTGGATTTTGTTCCTCTGTGTCCGCCAGCTTTTTGCAGCCCTTCCACAATCTTGAATAACACGAGCTGCATCTGGAGTGCTGAGGGTCATATTTTAAAGTGCTCACCACCCAGCAGCTCCTCTAGGAATACAGACGGGAAGCAACTGCCAGCCAGATGTTCAAAACAGCACAGTACCAACTTGCTGAAACCTCTGCMCATTTACACTGGGCTCTGAGAGAGAACAGAACAATTTTGAAAGTCTGCAAAATGTAGCCTGCTGGGTATTTTTAATATAAATGTGCTTCAAGATCTAATGCTTGCAAGCCAAATATTTAAGGAGCCTTGGTAGCTGAGCTTTGGGGTATCTGGTTATAAAGCTCACCTATCTACGGGAAAAGTAACTGTTTTACTTTACAAACAGAAGTGCACAAATTCTGTGCCATAAGAAAAGGGCTTTTAAAAAAATTGCAAATAGTATCAATTTATAGAGACAACAAAAAGGCCTACTCCATTCCCCCACATTTTTGCAATGGGATCCCATTCTCTTTAGAATCATGGAAATTTTTAGGTGGGAAAAAGATCTTTAAGATGATTAAGCCCAACCATTACCCAGCACTGCCAAGTCCACCTCTAAACCATATCTCTAAGCACCTCCTCTACACATCTTTAAATACCTCCRGGGACGGTGACTCCACCACTTCCCTGGGCAGCCTGCTCCAGTGCTTGACAACCCTTTCAGTGAAGAAATGTTTCCTAATAGCCAATTGAAACCTTCCCTGGTGCAACTTGAAGCCATTTCTTCTTGTCCTATTACTTGTTCTTTGGGAGAAGAAACTGCCCCCACCTGGCTCCACCCTCCTTTCAGCAAGTTGTAGAGAGCAATAAAGTCCCCCCTGAGCCTCCTTTTCTCCAGGTTGAACCTCCCCAGCTCCCTCAGCTACTCCTCACAGGACTTGTGCTCCAGACCCTTGCCCAGCTCCGCTGCCCTTCTCTGGATACACTCCAGCACCTCAATCTTTTTCTTGTAGTGAAGGACACAAAACTGAACACAGACTTGAGGTGTGGCCTCACCAGTGCCCAGTTAAGGGGATGGTCACTGCCCTGGTCCTGCTGGCCACACTATTGCTGACACAAGCCAGGTGCCTCTGACTTTCTTGGCCGCCTGGGCACACACTGGCTGATTCTTGCCTGTAAACCCTCAACCCCATCATCACCACCATTAAGCTCCAGACAGTCGAACCACTCCCTAACACACAGGCTACCTGTGGCCTCTCCTTCCTCGCCTCTGGCTTCTGAAGAGTTTATACCCATCCTTTGCAGCCCTCCAGCTGTGCGAGTCATCCCGCCACGTTTCCGTGATAGCAACTATGTCAGTTTTCCTGCTGCGCCATGGCTTCCAGCTCCTCCTGTTTGTCACCCATGCTGCCTACACTGTGTCCCTCAAACACTGGGGTGCCTCCCCCAGCCTTATCTCCAGGGAGCCTGGGGACCCACACCCGTCTCTYCCACATATCGAACAGAAGGGTGGCTCCCAGTGTTGGCAGTGCCCACACTCACCCCCAGTCAAAGCCAAACTCTTTAGATTTTAAGTGCTTTTATTCATTTTTATAAGCCAAGAGGGACGTGTTCTTCAGAGTTCATCACAGCTCAATTTCTCGCTAACCCCCCCCATTTAATTTTAAGAGTGGGTGAGCCCCAATATTTGAAACTCCTGCTCCATTTCTTTTCATTCTCTTTTTCTTCCTTCCTTCCTTCCCCCTCACCCCCTCCCTCCATCTCCTACTCTGTCCCCTTCAGAAGCCCCCAGGATGACACCGCTCATTGATGCTTCTCCTTCATTAGCATTTCAGCAACTTGGCTCAGTAGTTTCAGAGACAATCCGTCATGAGAAAACTGAAGAATGTGCCCCATTTGCATGATTCTGTGCCAGAATGCAACTTTTTCTCAGCTGTTCATTGTGTAATTTCCCCTTGAGCCTTCAACTTTCCCATGAAGTCCCAGAAATCATATTATAGAATTCCAGACCAGCTGCAATGCTCCAAAGATTAGTTTTATGGACATTTTAACCAACCTCACAGCTCTACAAAGAGAATCACATACATAAGAAACACGGTTTTACTTTCTGTTGTTAGGAAAGGCAATGTGCCTAGTTGAATAAAGTCCTTTGAAACTACAAGGAGGAATTTATGCCCCATGATGAGAATGATCCAATAACTGTTGTGAATCCTTAGGCATATTTTTAACTTCCACTTGTACTTCCTTAATTATTTTATTCCTCTTACAATTAAATGTTTGTAATCCATTTTGAGAGTCTTTCTGAAATGAATGGATATGCAAACAACTTGATTGAAATGCTCAGTGCATATGACTAAAAGTTACTGGCTCTCACACATCAGCAGAACAAATCAAGCTTTTGGTTAGTTGGTTTTAGGAATCAAAAAGTGGTTTATAAAAAAGGACAGGCAGATAAAACCTGCTTCTAATTACTTTCTAGAGGGCATCTGAGTTTAAAGAAATAGAAGCGTTTGTTATATTAAAAGTAAGCAAGGAACCGAAAATCGGTGTGAAGCAATCAAACTTCTTTGTCAATTAAAATGTATCCCATTAGGAAAATTAGGCACCTGTTCCACAAAAGTTAGACAATGGAGCATGGGAGGAGAACACTGCATTTTAACAATCTGGTTGCTAATTAAATTCTTTACTTTTTCCTATGTATGCCAATAACTATCATTTTTCCCATGTCATTTTTAACCTACTGAAACAGAACTTGTTTTTAATTATTCTGCCACTTAAAACAYCACATTTCTTCAATGCTTTCAGAGCCATAGCATATAAAATGCAAACGTTTAGCTAAATATTTTAAATACAGTCTGGATACTTTTTAACACAGATTTTTGTTGTTCCCCCTTCCCCTGCCAGTGGAGTTGGCTGTGTGAAAAGCATCCTTGCTGACTCAGGTAAATATATGAAACAAACAYAGAGACACACTCACACTATGTGAAGGTATACTTATATACACACTTGCATTTTTATGTATATATATATGTATATATGGTGCCAAAATCCCATGGCATTAAAGCTTGCCAAGATTAGAACTTCATRAACAGATAAATTAGGGTTCTTCCAATGCAAAAGATAGGGGGTTTTTTTTTTGGTGAGAAGCTCACACGGTGATTAGAGTGAGGTTGTGGAAGATTTCATTAATTATAGGTGACTGGTTTTCCTCTCAGAGGACAGCTCAGGTCCCTCAGGTCCCCCAGCTCCCCCTTGGCAGCTCATCTTAAATTGTTGTCTAACCTTTCCCTTAATTCAGCTCATCTTGAGCTGATGGGAACTGCTTTCATTCCACCTCTTGTGGAGGTAATGAAACAATCTTCTTATTCACTTGGTTCCTCTGAGCCGGTGACACACAACAAAAAACCCAGGGCCCTGATTAATGGCCGCTAATTAGCAATGTTAATGACCAGGTGTCCAAGAGCATGGCCAGCTTCTCTCAGCATGGAGTGATCCCTCAATGAGGGCCCTGCAAATCCAGCCCCAGTGACCCTTCCCCTCAGCTGCCAGTAATGAAGCTGAGCTCTCTCATTACACCCAGGAGAGGCTCAGGGGGAGGCCCAGGCCCTGAGAGCCAAACCTTTTCCTTCGGCTCTAGTGGGCCTTCCATTAATTAAGGTCAGCATTTTTGCTCTCCATCCCCCCAGCCTCAGCCTTTTCCTCCTTAAAAAAAAAAAMCAAAAATGCACCAAAAATCCCCCAGCCCTCAAAGGTAAAAGATTTGGACGAAGGGAGGCTTAGTTTTTTCAGCTTTCTCTGCTTTCCCAGTGATAAAGGTGCTGTTTCCCAGAGTGTTCGGGCTGCTTGCAGCCCTTTATTCCCGCTTGGGTTTCGAGCCCTCTGGATCCAGCTACGGACTGAGGGAAACCTCCTCCAGCTGCAGTCGCTCCCTGCCAAGCCCTATCTGCTGCCTCCCRGAGCAAAGATACTTTGAAGAACACGGAGGTGGAAAGGTGTTTGTGCTGGCAAAGCAAAAAAGTCACGCCTATCAGCTAAAAAGCCAAATGCACATCTCCACAGGTCAGACTGGCCCCACAGAAATGTATTGATTCCTCACTAACACTTTTGTCATGTTTACTATTCTTAATTTCAGACACATAAAAACTGAGCTTCAACATAAACATAATGTAAAATATACCACTTTGGCTGCAGTTTGTAACTCCTTTCCTGCAGCAGCACAAAGTGGAGGTGCCGTCTGCTCTCTGCCTGCGGGTTTGGGAGAACAGCAAGGGGAGCTCTCCCTGTCCAGCTGCGGCCGCGGCGCAGGCAGAGCTGCCCGGGCTGCCGCTGCTGCCCCTGCCTCTGGTCACCATAACACAGCCCCTATCTGGCAGGACGGGCTGTGCGCGACGAGAAGAGTTTGTAAGTTCTAGAAACCGATCTTAGTTTTGGTCGGAGGGAGCTYTTTAAGGGTTGGGAATGTTCTATCAGTGTGCATGCAGCACATGGCTACAAAAAAGAGCCAAATGTTTGAAGAAATAGAGAACTGTTTTRTTTTTGCTTTGTTAACTTAGCAAATGTAGTGATATATGAGTGAGAAAATACTCTGAAGCGCACCTGCCTGCAGCCTGTGTGGTAAGGCTTTGTGCTTCTGAAGTTTCTGGAAACTTCAGAAGTTGGCTTTATTAGCTTTAACTTTGACAATGCAACTGCTTTCTGTTAATTGAAAGAATATTACTGCAAGTCTCTAATTTTTTTCCAGTTGTGCACTGTGAAACGAAGGGACAAAATTAACATGCATTGAAAGGGAGTAGTTAAGGGAGCTGATGGGGCGATAGCAAGCCTTTTACTCTAGGTCACATCTTGAGCTGGAAGTGACAGAAAGTTAATACTGCAAGAATGCCATTTGGTGGGTGTTCTAAGATAAGGGGGAGCCAAGCTCAAACTTTAATGTGTTAATGCCTTCACAAATGCATTAGCAGTAGTTGGGGAGGTAGCTGGACACCATACTGCRCCAATTGTTTTCTTATAAATCCTTAAAGGGGTGATTTCCATCTAACTGTGTAATACTGTCTCCTTCCAAATGACAATTATTCCCTGCTCTCTTGACCACCTGGGCATTACAGCAGCGACTAACATGGCAAATTATTATCAGGATGATAATGCATTTGGATTTTTCTAGTAAAATTTAATGAGTTACAGAAAAGAAAAGGTGCTGCCTTTTGACATGACTGGATGCTCAGGCACAGGAGGTGATGCTCCATTGACAAGGCTGCACGCCAGCTACTGGACTTCTGTGCATAAGTAAATTACTAAACTTTTCATTTTTTCCTCTTGAGACTATTTTACTGGCACCCAACTTGACTAGGGAAAAGTCTTGCAAGATGTACTGGTTCATTCCCTGTCGATTAGTTGCTCTCCATGGGGTCCTTGGACTTTCTAAGGGTATGCAGCCTTGAAATTGTGCTGCTTTCACCTTGCACACAGCAGGTTATTCAGTAAGGACCTGCTCTGRCTCTGGCTTGCTTCACCTGAAACTGTAATCCTACAGTAGGTCAGCTGTCTTTTAAAAGGTGTTTTTGAACCTGACATGGATTTTGAATGAAGGTTTACATCTATTCCCTATCTAGAAGTGTGCATTGACTGTCATTACAGATATGAAAGGTTCAGTTCCCAGCTCTCCCAGTGACCTCCTCAGAGATTTTGGGCAAGTTACTCATGGCCAACGAGGGTTGCTATGAAAAGATGATATAGTGATGGTGAGCACATCAAAAATAAAAATGAATTTTAAAAGCTGATTGAAAAAAGCCCCACCCAAAACCAAACTAGAATAAAAATTAGCCTGACCCTCAGCTCTCTGTGTCATAACACCATTGCCTTTATTTTCCCCCATCAAGACAGACTGAAGCAAGGACTGACCCTTCATGTGCATTTCTGTGTCATCAAAATCCTCTGGGAAACCAGTGGCAATTGAGGGCTTTAGCTACATGACATAAAGAAGAACAACTCGATTTTCAAAATATCATTCACTCCTTGTAACATCATTTCTAGCACCGTGCTGCTCACACAGCCACGAAGAGCAAAGCAACTCCTGCAAACTGTAAGAGCTTTTGTAACTCCATCCTACACATCTAATTGATCAGCTATGCCAAAAAGAACAAAAGTCTTTCTATAGCTATAGTTATTCTATTACAGATTATGCAGACAAGGTTACAACTAGAGCCAGACMCATTTTTTTCCAGATAAACCTTTTCCACTGGCAAATACACATGATCGCAAACTTCTCATGAATGGGTATTGAGTTGATCTCTTTTCTAGCTAAGAGTTTGAAAATGTTTTCAATCTAAACTTACTTGCAGTTAATTAGAAATGTCTAAGAAGCTTAAAACTGTGAAATATGAAATATTTTTTTCAGTGTTTTAGTTCATCAAAATTTTGCACAAAATTTCACTTCGGGCTTTCCCCTCTGCTATTGCATGCACACCCCTGTTATTGAAGAATCAGCTACCTGAACAGTTTCACTGGCCTCCCTTCTGCTTCCTGGAAGCTTCTGCTTCCAGGCAGTGGCTGTAATGCCTTTTAAACGTATTGTCAAAAGTATTTCCTTCCCTACATTAGAGCGTTGCTGAAGTCATTGCTTAAATAAAACAACCAGGACCCTGACTGCTTGTTATACATTGGTAGCTCATTTATGAAGACATTAAGGATCAASCCCAAATTTTTGTCTAGTTCCAAACTTTCACAGGCATTTGGACACGGCTTTTGTTCCGTGTCCCACAGGGAAGGAAGAAATGAGAAAYACATGAAAGCAGTGCCCATCATGTGGGTCAAATCCCAACCACTGATGCCAAGGAAGTTCTGACACTGACTTCTGTAACAACAAGARCTGGAAGCTTTGGAAGAGGAGAGACCTGCATGGAGTTGTGAAATCAGCTGACAGTACAGATGCTCATTCTCCTTAATCCTGTACTGTCCCTGTTACATGCAGTATTCTGTTTAGTAAACTTTTCAGCAACAACAAAAGTCTCCAAAACTTCTGAAATCTTCTTGGCACTGGCCATACTTTGCCTTTAYACCATCTTGGTTTATGCCCACTATAAACTCTCAAGAAGGATAAATCTGAGGAGTGCACAGCAAGCGTAGAGTTTGAGATGAATGTTTTGATTGCYGAGTTAAATTCCTGGCTTATTTGACAATTTACTTTGCAAATATAGTTTATCAGGATTTTATGGATGATTTTCCAGTTGCTTTTTCTATTCATTCTCCATTACAACCTTTTGCCTCAGTTTTCCCTGTTGGAAAATTGACCTGGCACTACCTTTCCAACAAGACAAGGTGAAAATTCATTTGTTAATGTTTGTGAAGCAATTTGCAATGATTGGTTTGTAGCTGTGCTAAATACAATGTACTATTAATAAAGTAATTAAATAAAAATAAATAAGGAAGGAATTATGTGGATTTTGATAAAAGGCAACTGGTAACAAGGGAAAAATTTTACCCATTRTTGGAGCACATAGCTCCATAGGCAAATTAAAACAAGGGCTCTGTCCTCAGAGTTTTGGGGAATCCAGGCTACATAATTGATTTGAGAAGAGCTACTCCAGGCTACTGTGTAATTACAGAAGTATTCACTCTTCTGGCTCCCACTCTCCTTGTCATGTTCTACCTCATTGCCCTTTATGCTAAAGCCTTTGTTGATGAGGGAGCGGAAGCAGTAAGGACAAATAAAGCAATTAGCAGGTAGGGGGAAGGCTACCACTGTTTAAGGATAACACACAGCTTGTAGTGGGACATTTATTAAGTAGAAGTCTAGAGCCTGCAGGTCAGAAGGAAAATGCAGGTAATCCAGAAAAACAAACAAATTTTTAAAAAGACCCTTTCTCTTATGTATGCAGTATTCAAAATATCTTGGCAGGAATAAAACATTTTCAAATAGTCTATATAAAAACCATGATGATTTTCCTTCATGTATTTTTAGGGAGATTAGCTTCCAACTTTCTAATTTTACTTTTTTTTAAAACCAGAATCTCATCACTAGAGTGCTCTTCTCTCCTGTTTCAAGTGTGCATTGGCAGTAAGCAAACACTAATTTTTAAAGGGCTAAAATCTCATTTAAAGTTGCTGCAGAGCCAGCCAGGAGAGGGAGCCAAGACCTCGAACAAACCTTCCTTCCTGGCTCTCCAACACCTTGGGAAGGAAGCTGAGCCATTTTGGCCAGGGCTCCTGTGCGCTCATAGGATTGTGTGAACGCATTGCATGAGGAAGGGACAAAAGCCAATGGGAAACAACATGACACATGGATTCTCCAAGCATCMAAGGTTGGATGACTCATGGTGTAAGGGAGAGAAGAAAGCAGAAGGATAAATGAGGACTGGTGGAAATGAGCAGTATTGTAGTTTCTCACTTTTGATGCTTCYGCTGCTCATCAGGACACCAGGATTAGAGGTTGTCACAGTCTGTGGACTGTGATTCTATTCGTAACTCACTGTCAGTTGAATTTGAGGTAGGTATGAAGAAAATCATAGATTTTCTGCCGAGTGTGGTAGACTGAGGTCATGGCAGGGCTAAACGTGGATGAGAACTGCAATGCCAGGCACTGCAATGCACTGAAGAGCTGCTGCTCCCCAGTGCTTGGGTGGAGTTTGGGTTCTGATCTCCAGAAATAAGTCTAAGTTACCCTTTATCTCCATAACTCACCAATCCAAGGTGCAAGGACATTGCATGRAAAGAAAATAAAAAAAAGAAAACGAAGAACATGAAGAACATGAGGGGACAAAACAACCATGTTTTAAATTTTTAAGAGAAGAAATATTAGAAATTAAGAGGGCAATTTCATTCAGGGCCATTTGTCATATTTTTCTAGCTGAAAAACTAGAAGAAAGGAGAAGATTCAGAATCCAATTTAATATTCTTATTTTTTTTCCATTTCCAAGCTTTCAGTATTTATAAATATAATTTCCCTTCATTTTCCTCTAGCGGGAAGAAAGCAAATAAAAGATATTGAGATCAGTCTGTAATGGAGAAAGCAATCATCAGAAAAATTTTAAAAGTCTTTTTTGCTAACTAAACTGAAAACTGTATTTCAAACTAAACTTAAACAAAAATGGCTTCATTTTGATTCCTTTGTCTTGAAACTTCACTCTGAAATGATAAAAAAGTTGAAGTGTATACTTTTGGGTTTTTTTCTAAAAATCTATAGGAATTCCATTTTTCTTCAAGCATTTTAAACTAYTTTAATTATTGTTATCTCTTACAATAATATATTTGTAGACTCAGATAACAAATTAGTTCCTTACTACCAAATCCTTTTTTTTTACTGTATGGTTTTGATTTCTTTTTCCCCATTTTGCAGGTGGCAACTTCTCAGAAGTTTATTCCAAAATAAACTAATGATGAATAGTGACAAAATGAATTGAAAACAAAAAGAACTTTTTGTTATTTGTTAACTATTCTTATCTTACAGATCAAAGAATTTGGATYGGAGACAAACACATTATACTTTATTTGCTGAACTACTTTCCGCTTCTAGAAGCCTGGCAGTATTTCTTCAGGCACTTCACCCAAGCTATGAAATGGTGAGTTTGTCCAGCTCCTCCAACAGGAAGTGAGGGATCAGCTTGGAGATGTTTCAGAACAGCAGCCCCAATAATAGAAATCAGTGCAGAAGTGTCTCACAACTCTCTTCGGGAAGCTCAGGGGAAGCACTTTAATATCTGTGCTTAAAGTTAAATGCCAGGAGCATTTTTTACTCCTTCTGGTCTCTGCAGAGCAAGATCTTCCTCAAGCAACACTGATACCAATCTACAGAAGAGAAAACTGAGGCACAGGGAGAGGCAATTCTGCATGGAGATGGTTGGCTGGAGACCTGAACCAAATCTCTGCAATCCAATTCTGGTGMTCTCCCGTTGAACCACACTGTGCTGTGGTGCAGGGAAATCTGCCTTGCTACGCTTGTTTTGTACATAAATACACAAATTATTTTCCCAGACTTTAGAACCTGGCCACGTGCTGCAGAACTCTATGGATTATTGTGTTTCCAACATGTGGCAATAAAAGGCAGAGCTTGCTGTACRAATGATTGCAGACTGTGTCCTGTCAGTGCCTGCGTGGCAGCGGCAGAAGCATCATCAGGAATCCCCAGAGCCATCCTGTAAATCTTCATTAAAGTCAGGGGGAGTTTCAGGTCTATTATTAAATGTTCAGTTACAGTCTGCAAGCAACAACAGAAGCAAATTGATAAAAATGTAGTAGGAGACAATTGGTTTTGAGCAAAGGAGGCCACTAAAATACGTTTGYGTAGAGAGCCTGGAATAATAGGAATAATGAACAAATTTGTAAAAATCAAAGTCTGTTTTCAGGTGAATAATAAACAGAAGAAAGGGCAGAATTAGTTGAATGAATTATGCATTATGAATCATTTAACAAGCACGGATATCTATAAAGATAATGGTTCTAATGTAAATAGCAAGCCTTTAATATTTATGCAGCCTTAATAATCTGGAGAGTCTCTAATGATAGGTAAAAATTAAACCTCTCCTCAGTGTTTTTCAGTGGAAACCAGATTTATCACGATATCACAAACCCAAAGTAGTATTAGTTCATGCTAGGTTTGATTCACCTTTAACTCCACTTGGGACCCTGTCTGCCCTAATGCTGGAGTCTGGATAGAACCAACACYTCTAATTGACAGTAATGCCATGGAAGTAAAATCAGTGCCTTCTGAACTCTCTAGATATTACAGAGCACTCTGTGACAAAACTGGAGATTTCACTTTCCTTTCTGCTTTGAGACAAGGATCTCTGTCCCAGCTTAGTGCAATCACAGCAGCGAGAGGAGAAACAAAACAAAAATTGCCTTCCCCTCCCGTCGGTGCACACAGTAGTGCGTGGGAACAGGAGAGGCCGCAGCAAGCCCTGTGCCATCCCAGCCGGGCTGCTGGCTGCCTGGCCCTGTGCACAGTCACCCCTTGCTGCTGCTCTGCCGTGAGGAAAGGCCACCCAGCCCAGCAGTCGCAGGGCAAAGGCGGAAAGGTTTCCATAACTCGCCCGTGTCATTCTCCCCGCACGGAACTGCCCATGTGTCAGCACGGGCACGACCCGGCCTGGGCTCCCGCGGGTGACAGCGGCACCGAAAGGCAGCGAGGGACTGGGAAAGGGTTGGGTTTCTCAACCCCCTTTTTGTGAAATCGAGGTTACAGCGAAGGAAAGATCATGGGTTCACAGGAGCAAAAGCAGCCGAATGCAGCATCACTCACCCAGCCCCTGAGCACTGCAGCAGAGGGCCCAGATTTCCCAACAATTCTGTCCCTTTCAGAGMGAGAACGCTGATTCCTAAAGAGTTTTCACGTGGACCTTGGAGAGACAATGTTGCCATGTCCATTTTTCTTCTGTGTGGGCATGGATTTCTGCAAAACCTACTTACTTGGAGGTCTGATCTTGTACGTGGAGGTCTGATCCCTGGCTCTTAATTCAGGTGCAAAACTGGCAYGTACTAAGGGTGACACTATATTGAATTGCATAGAGCCTGCAAAATGCTTTGCTTTTTTTAAAAAAAATAACTTGACCTGCAGGATATTAATATAGTGGCAACTACCTCTGCAGGATATAAACCTGGCACCGACTATAAGAGCTTCCATTAGTGTTGTAGGTTTCTAGTCCCAGTAATGGTCATTTCATCTGAACATGTGGAAATAAAACCAAACCATAATAGGACTTWAAAAGCATTCAATGCATATTTGTCCATAAACACATCGTATAAATAAAACCTCTTTAAAAAAAAAGTGTCAAATGAACCAATGTGTATTCTATTATGGAATAATAATATCCCATACCACATGTGTTGCTGAAGCAAATAACTTTAGCTGGTATGATAGTATTTTCCACTTTGTGGTACAGTTTATATTTTGATCTGTTGATTAAGGACCTGCCCCTGAGGAAGTTAATGACAAGAGTTCCCCAGGCTTAAAWGGAGAAGGAAAAATGTGTAAACGATTTGGCTGCAAATAGGGAAACAAATGTATTTTTSCCCCCTTTCTCCTGGTGAGAGTGAATGCTGAATACAAAGCCAGTTGAAGACAGTGGAAAGATTTGTTCTTTGCTTCAGCAGCTTTGGATCTCGCCCTAAGCATGTATGTGTGAGATAAATTTTGGCACTACTGGAAACCCCACCTCATACCTCCCACTGTGAACATGTCATCTTTCTATGTGCTCGTGCATGCCAAAGCTTTATCCCTTTTGAAATATTGCCCAGAATCAAGCTATGTTTACTTAAGTAATAGGGAGATTCACTTATATGCAAAAATTTCTTCAATGGAGAGGTTGTCTTTCTGCAGTCATACTYTGGACTTTGTTCCTAGTGTGGCTTCTGTTTTTCTAACTTGATGGTTTTATCCAGGTTTGACAAGAGGGTTGGATTTTTGTTGGTGTTTTTTTTCTTTTTTTTGAAGTTACACACCTGGGATTAGCTTTTTCTGCCAAGAATTACAGTGCACCTGGAAGTACTAAATCATTTTAATCTGTTTTTTAGTGGTTTTGCACAATGGAATTGCATCTCTTTAAATCTTTCTTACCTTTTGCAAAAGTAAATTGCAGCTCTAGACAGAACATTTCTTGAGTATGTAGATAGTGATATCATGAGATACTTGTGCCCTACCAGTGTCTGCCTCTACTGATCCTGGGAGTAGTTAGCTGAGAACTACATCTCAGGGTTTCTTTCCTCTGCGGTGGCTCTGCTTACCTACATAACATATGGAAATGTGAGCATACACTTACAGCAGATTGTTTGCTATGTTTACACCAGTTCTAACACTAATCCCCATTAATGTTTGATATTGCTCCCAAAGAGTTTAAATAAATGTCAGGCCTGAGATCCATTGCATACRTGTTAGGCATCGTATAAACTTCAGATAGAAAGACACTGAAACGCTGTGGGGTGTCTTTTTTTTAACATTGCTTTTACTGACTGGATTAACCACATCAAGTGTATGCAAAGCCCTGCTACTTTCATGATTTCTGTCATCACATTTAAGAGTCCTATTTTCAAGAAAAACATAAGCCAGTTTCACATCACCTTAACAGTCCCATGTCTTGCTTCTGCTCTCAGTTACTTCCATTTATCAAATGTGTCTGTGAGTGCAAAGTGAAAGAACGGCCAGATGCACACTGACAAACATAAAACTTTCTTCCTCTCTGTTAAAGACTATCAGACACAGCCACACTAACTGCACTCTGCTGCAGAACAATAACCACCAGGGTCAGGGCAAAGTTTGCCCCAGGCTCTGTAGCCCATCTAGCAGCAGACTGGGTGMCTCAACTTGTTAGAAAATCAGCCTCAACTGCTGTGCAGAGAGATGTGCAAAGGGACAGTCTGAGAACCACAGAAATGACAAATGCCASGCAGATCCCCAGCTCAAGATGCTCCTTTGCCCGATATGACCTATATGTACTTACTGGGATTTTATTTTGCAGTAGAGAGAAGTCTAGAGACCTTCATTCTTTGCCCACCACATGGAGAAGGAAGCTGGGCAGGCCTCCTCCATGCCAGRTGTTCCCTTTCCCTCTCACCTCCCTTTCCCAATTTAATCATTTTACATGAGGCCGTTTCTCATGCTGATTTTTTTTTTTTAAATTACTGTCTCAAAGGCTCAGCTCTGAGGCTGCAAAGCTTTCCTATCCACCACCACCACCTCTGTCAGACACTTGGGATGCAACCACTTTGCGTTTAGAGGACTGTTTCTCATTATATGTTTATGTAGTGCCCAGTTCAACAGGACCCTGATCTTAGCTGAAGCCTTTCTGAAACCCTTGTATTGTCATACAGGCAAGAGCAACAATATTCAGCTACAAAAGTCACCAGTACAAATGAGCAACACTGTGTGAGAGMGCCTGGGGACGGCAGACAGTCGAGAGCAGAAAGTGGTTATTGAGACAGGCTTGTAATTGAACAGAGCTGATCTGTTCCTTTAGGCTAGAAACAACTAATTCTCGCTTCAGCCAACCACAGAAAAAGTAAATAAGAGCTGTAGACACAGCCATATCTCTTAAAACACGGTGCTGTTTAGTAACAAAAATAATTGGACTTACACAAGTTAATATGTTTTGCAGCAGGAGATAATTTTATGTTAAATGACTAAGCTGTGTCTCAACCTTTGCTGGGCTCATTATATCCTTTAAGTAGTTCAAGTTTCCAGATAACCAGCAGCAGAACCAGGTAAGCAGGCAAAATTAGTATGGCTGGGAAAATTTGTATCTGTCACACAGGTCTGGTTCCCACACACTCTGGTTACATCATTACTTAGTCTGTTAACTAGGAAACCAATTAGGCCAGAGAGCTACTGTCAGGTGACCAAAACATGAAAATGCACAAGAAACCCTACCCGAAAGATGGGATTTCAGCAGAGGCCCGCAGATAGCTGACTCCTCTTCTGCTGCACTGCAATTTTCGTATTTCGTTTCACCTTTGCTTTCAGGCTGAGCTCTGAGGTCCCACAGATTGATGGTTGAAGGAGCCTTGTTTCTCCCCTCAACAGGTGCACTGAGAAAATTGTTTCCTGCATAAAAAATTACACAAAATTATGTAATAATTTCTCTCATTCACTCTGGAAAAATTCCTTCTCCTTCACACATTTTAATTTGCAGGGTGAGACCAAGGCAGTAGGTACAGACCTGCAAGCTGCACTGTGGGTAACTATGTTCATCTTAAAGGAAAAGGGTGTGTGAGCTAGGGCACAGCTAAAATTCAGGGCACAAACACCTTTAGCAATGATTGTTTGTTTTCTGCAAATGCTGAAAACATTTCTCCATGCACAGAGGAAGCATGCAGGTTTCTGGGCTCACCCTCAGGAGAAAAGTGCATGGGTGAAGGAGGCCAGCATGGGGCACTGGGAAGACAGGTGAAACCCAGTTTCCTGTGAAGCATGCATAAGAAGGGAAGGTATGTACAAATAAATACACCTAGTCTCTGATACCATACTAGCACTGATCTAGCTAAAATACAGCTTACATGACTATAATATTTTTTTATATGCACACATTGTAGACACACAGACATTATATATAAATGTATATGGATTGCATACTACAAATGAAGCMGATTATTTTCTAGCTTGCACATCTTTCCTGATTCTGGCATCACCTGAAGAGCTCACTGACTTGCTAAGTCCTTGCTCACATCTACAGAAAGCCTGCAAATGCCTCSAATATGTTTGCTCTGGACCAAGAGCACTGACAAGCCACATGCTCTTTCTCTATGGTCTCGTTCAGGTTTGTTTTCTGTTAGGACAATGAGAAAGAGGCAAAGAGTTGATTAAACCTCACCTCAAAAGCCTCAAGAAAAGATTTCTTGAACAAGGAAGGGCAGGCTGAGGGCACGGGGGGTCCTCCCCTGCTGGAGAGTGATACTYGAGTACCACCACTGCTGTTTGATCCCTAGCACTGTGCCATTGGCTTAAAGGGTTTCCCCCCAGTGTGGCCCYCTTTATTTCTGGTGGGCTGTCATCTTTGGGGTTTTCTTGGAAAATGGTCATCAGACGAAGCAAACTAATCAGAAACACTTTCCTTCCCAATGATTTTGTTGAGCAGACGATTTGATCACTGTGCAGAGAGGAGCAAACCAGCCCCTGCCGGACGCCTGCCAGCTCGGGGAACCAGGCTCTTGCATGTTTTCCAGCACAAGCACCTCATTATTAATTCATGCTCCAGGTCCTCTGTACATGCTGTTACTAATATTAGGTTTCCACAGAGTAATGAGCAACAGCAATAGACTGACTATCTTAATATATTTTAAATAATGTTTGAAATATTAAATTTGAGTGTGGATTTTTAATTAGAGCCTAAGCAGGGTATTGACAATCTTCCTACTGTTTTGCAGCCAGCAAGCAAATAAGATAGGGATTGTTCTGATCTGAACACTGAAAGCCAGTCTGATTTAGGGGATGGATCTGAAATACAACACCAAACTTTAAAGCATGAGGGAAGCTTGGCTCTCGCTTCTACAGACAGACTTTGACCCATCCCTACCCTAAGAAAGGACTTTTGATATGGGACTGTATTAAAAGTAAATAGTTGTGAGACCAGCACTTGCGGATATGTTCTGTAACATCCTGTCAGTGAGATGCCCAGGGACAGTTTGACTCTCAAGGACACCACTGTTATTAAATAAAGGGGACAGGGAGTAGCTGGGCATAGAGAAAAGGGCTTGTTGTGGTATAAATATAAATATATAGTATAAATCAATACCATAAGGATATATACAGTAGAAAAAAAAAAATAAGGCAGGCGAGCTGTGRGCCTGAAACCCTACAGGGCTTCAAAGTCCTTTCCAGTGCTGTGCTCCAGACAGGAGCATAGGTCAGCATCTCTTCCTTAGTTGAATATACATATATTAAAGGACCTATTTAAAATTTGAGCTGGGTAAAGAACTAGAGCCATTTTTCTGTGAGCATCCTGTGCACATTTCTGGATGTGCTCCCTTTGAGAGGGAGTTTGCAATGAAGATTTTGCTGTTCTGGAACTCACTCCTCCCACTTGGTCTGTTGGAGTCTGAATACATTGACCTAAGGGGCACATTGCAAAGCCTAACTATTTTCCCAGGATTTTTCTGAATGAATGATTTGAGTAGGTAGAAAGAAGAACGTTTCATTTGTACAGTACGTGGAGGCTTTTAATTAATAATGTTCCCATTTGAATGCCTATTGTATTTTTAAACGCGCTTTGTACATAGACCTAGAGCATGGGATAACTGCAGGGGTTTTTTTCCAATTAAAACAAAAATAAATCCCACAATAATGTGGCATTGCTGCCACACGTCTTTTTGTGATATCTTTATACAGTGTCTAGCACAGCAGTCCCTGATCTGGACCATGACTTCTCAGTGCCAGCACCTGGATAGAACTGCCCAAACTCCAGCAGGTCTCAAGGAGATGAAGTTTCACACCAGCTGGAGAGTTTGACACCGCTGATCACCACTGTAGGGTTGGGGATGTTCTTCAATCAGTCAGTGACATTGGAGAAGTGCCTAGGCTCCTCAGGGAGGCTTTACCTTCTTCCTGTCTGGATTTGGAGCTCTTGAGAGATTGGCTCTTTTCTTGGGTACGTTGGGCACTTCATATGTTTATAATAAGAGAATCAGCGTAAGTCTTCTCACACAGAAGGGTTTTGTCTGTTGAAAATAAAGGTCTTTGGAGGAATTGAAGTTGGTATTGGTTCCTACAGTTTGAGTAGGAGGTTTGCAATTTTTTTTTTTTTTTGTAAAAAACTCTTCTTAGTAAAAAGATATTCAATTTTGACACCACAGATTTGCAATTTTTTGTCTGCTTTGGTCCTCCCCAAACACCCTGACATAGCTCAAAGATAAAGATTTATTTTTTCATTTTAAAATATCTCCAAATTTAAAATTTTCCTACAGAGATATTTATTTAGCTGTTTTGTCCAGCTGGTGGTCTGTGGGTCAAATCTCACTCAGGGAAATGCTTTTATATGGTCCAATTCTTTCTCCCTGTGGGAGATGCAGGCACCTTTCCTGTAGTACATGCTTCCAAAGCATGTAAGTACGTCCTTCTGTGCCTGGTCACCACATTTTTCTGATTTCAGTCTGCTGACTATTACCTTTTTTTAAAAACCTGCACCTGGACCAGTGTGTCAAATATTTTGACGAGACAGATGAGGGCGCTGCCAGCAAACTGGAGTTCTCTTGCACAACTCATTGTGTTTAAGCTGTTTTCTTGATGAAGACGTTGTTGTGCAAAGACAAGTATCCAACWGGCTTTTTCCACACGCTGCATTTGTCCTTGTTGTTTTACTTCTGTCTGTGTTTCGCTGCTGTTTCTTTGAATTACAGGAGAAAACCACCACCCTTCCTGAAAGCCTTAAAAAGCCCCTCCTGCCACCTCTGCTTTTCCATTCCTTTTCACTGAGTAGGCTGCCAAAATTGATTTCTGATTATTTACTGCAACATCCTTTTCTCCATTGCCATGGGGCCTTCTCTCCCTGATCAGGCAAGCTCAGGGCAAAGAACCAGGTGAACTCAAACCTGTCTCCAGAATCCTAATGCAGAGCTTCTCTGAGAAACACCAGGGACAACTACACTGTTTTTCTTCCTCCCTGAAAATGCTGTGAGAATCTTACACTTAAATCAGGTATTGCACAAGCTTCCTTATGTAGCTCACCACAACCCTGACCTGCACTACTCTTGTGTTTCTGTTTCCCTCAGGAAAGACAGAATGGTTTGTACTGAACTGTGAGAAGAACTCAAATTTGTACAAATTCTCCCCTTACATGAGGATGCACAAAGGTCAGTTACAAGGAGAGGGCTGGATTTAGCTTTAAGCTGAGATAAAACACCACTTTCCAGAAGAAAAGAGCTGATGAGATGCATTATTCCAAAGAGTAACTAATCTATTGCAGGTACAATGGCCAGCATCTTATGCTATTTCTTGATTTTAATTTACATGATGCATCTTCTGCAGAATTAAAGACCTTTAACTTTTCATTGCTTTTGCAGTTGATGGAATCCCAAGAGTATTTTGACAGGWAAAAAATGATACTTTTCAACATGAATGATGGCATGCATATAAGAGGAATAAACAATTTCAGATCTAGAAGCCCTTCATATATAAAATATGCTTTAAAAACCGATTCACAACAAACTGTTCTTAGGCAGTTCAGATTTACATCCAAAGGAATGAGGTACAATCACATATTTAAAGTCTCCAACACTTCAAAGCATAGGTGTTCAGCTGTGCTTGCCGATGCTGGCAATGAGATGCCACCAAGGAAAAGAATAGTTTATTACAGTAGTCTTTCCCCTAAAGATTCCTCTTTTAAAACACTTATCTGTCTGTATACATGCTATGGTGGAGAGTGTTATCACTGAAATATTCAATCTACTTTGCATTAAAAATTTGTGCACAAAGTCTGAGGGATGCGGTGGCTAATCCTTGCTCTTCTCTGATTATGTTGAGTGTGAAGAGCTTTGGGACACAGCCTTACAAAAATGTTAGGAAAGAACAGACTCCAGAGTGACTGAACTGACTCCAGAGTCTACAGCAGACAACACCATGTAGAGTGTCCTCTTCAAAATAAGCCACAAAGGTAGTGACAGCCTGTTACAGACAGATACCTAACTCCCAACACTAGGAAAATACAAGTGATAATGGTGGGAAATGCTTACAATGGCTTACCATGGGTGTTTACATCAGTCAAAAGCAGATGGTTACTCTCCAGCTAAGCTGGACTGTAGTTTTGGTTTCTCAGGTCCACAGCACCCATGGACATTCATGGTGCTGTGGACAACAACCATGGCTTGCTATATCCATTCCCATCTCATCTGGCTGTGAGGTGGTGAGATCTGTATCATATTTCTATGAGGTGCACAAATGCTGCTTCCAGATTCAGCTGCTGCAAAACATTTTACATGAGTCCGAACAAAGAGATTCCAGCTGGTCCAGGCTGAAGCAACATGTTTGCTTCCTTCTCCCTTTCATCTCTAAGCTCATTCATGCTGAGAGCGGATAAAATTGCTCTCTATAAATACATTCAGGTTAGGCACTAAAGCGAGAAAAGATACTTAAGCAAGTGGCCAATGATGACAGAAGAACAAATGATTACTAATGAGCAATGAATAAATTCAACCCATAAATTAAAGTTTCTGATTATCAGAAGACTGAAGTTCTGTACCACCTTTCCACTAAAACTACAAAGAAAAAAAATAGAATTGTTTTGTGAAGCTTAGTAAATGTATAGATGAGGAGATACAGTTGCTTACAGCAGCAGAGGAATGGATTTGGTAATCCAGAAGATCCCTTCCACTCCTATGCAAATAGTRAGCACAAAATCTCAATCACTGCCTGCAGTTTATATTAATCTTCTCTTTTACTTTTATTCCAGGCCCTTTGAAATCTGATATTTTTAATGTTCAACCAAACTTCCTCTTGCAAGATCTCTTACAGGTTCTTGTTGATTTTAGAACCAACACCTAACCATTTTTCTTTCTGATTTGCCAGATATCTACTTGAGCATGAGCAACCTGATGGCTTATCTTCCTCAATCTCTGTGAAGGACTTTCTTCATCTCTCTTTTTCTCCTCTAGAAGTTCCAGAAGTTCTGTTGTGATTCTTTTCCCATGTCTCTTTACMGCTGACCTGAAAACGTATCCCTTCACAGAAATATTATGGTCACTATTCTATTCCAAATTACCTTCATTTCTCTTCAGACTTTGCAATGGACAACTTGCTGTCACCCAGCATGGTAAATACTGCACATGGTGAATAAGAGCACTAAAGCCTATTTGGGAAATTAGTTATGGTATCAACAAACAGTTTTTCTGAACTAGGCTGAACCACCCTGACAGAATCTTCTTCCTACCTGTCAGCCATATTTATGAGTTGGAYGTAATTTCTGACCCGAGCCTCTCTAGGTCCTCATGCTTCAGCTCTGTTCAAATTTTGTCAGTTCTCTCCCACTACACAAAGTTAAAGCTCCTGTACTCATTATATTGTGTTCTGCATGCTGAAATTTCCTTTTTTTTCTGGTTTTGACGTGTGCAGTTTTAAGCTATTGCCATCCATCCATCCATCCATCTAAAGTGCTGCTGCAAGAAATATTTTTTTAGCCAATTTCCTGACCACGTCACCTTCTTAGGTGTCCCTCAACTATATTTCCTTTTTTATCAGCCAATACAAGATTTTGTCTTTACTCACAAACTCGTTTTGCGGACCTACTGCATCATGTTGAGCCCCTAGACATGAGCTCCCCCTTGCAATCCACCCATGCAGTAAGCACCTACCCCCACCTATTTGCTTGATTCTCAGTTCTGTTTATGTTCTGTTGCAGCCTTCATCTTTTGGGAGAAGCTCTCTGGTGACTTCAAGTGATCTCATTATCCTCCTTCAAAATGCTGATGTAAACTTTTCTGTCATAATCCCTACAAAAGAWTTGGACTACAGTTTTTAAGTTATGTTTCTATGATTGTTGTTTATTAATGCGATCAATAGAGTTTGACTGTTTCTTTGTACCTCCTCCTATCTTGTCTCTGACATACTTTGTAAAAGGTCCAGGGCAATGACTAGCCTCTTAATCTGTATTTGTRCAGGAGTTAGTTCAGTCGTATTCTGGCTCTTGACAAAGGCCTGTGCTGGTGCTCAGCTGTGACAACAGAAAAAATAACACTGTTATGTCAGAAACACTGTTCTATCTTTAGTTCCAGCTACTGCCATTCCCTGTCCCACAGTGAGTRCTGTTCAGGGGCTTCTGGTCTTTAGTTTTTATACTGGCCCTCTGGGACTCCCTCTGCTTTGCTGACATTCCTCATAATGATTTTTTTTCCAGAAGAAGAGAATTATCGGTGTGTTGGATGAAGAACTAGGATATTGTTAGTGAGAAGGCCATAGAGGTGAGTTCAGGTCATCACTGAGTGTGTCTGACTGTTTGTAGGGAATGTGGAATAGAAAGGGAACCAGTGGAGATGTGGTCTGTTCCCTCTTGTGGCTACTTTGCTGATGAGGTCAAAATTTTTCACTCTTTTGGGAGTCTATTTCCATTTGTGTTTTGATTGCCTTTGAGATTTCAACTAAGACCTTCCAAGGGAAGGGACAGTAACATAATGTTTTGAAGTCCCCAGCACAAACCCTTTCAAGTGCTACTGTGACCTCCTGCAGCACCATCTTTTTTATAACCCAGCATAATTAGACCCTGAAAAGTGGCCAGTCAAAAACTCCTTGCTAAGGGGAAAACTGTGCCTTCTTTTGGGAAAGATAGATATATCACAGAGCTGGAAGTCAGCAGCTCCCACAAAGATGGTGGGAAAAGGCAGACAGATGTCAGCAAGGCATTAGAGGGGAGAGAAAGAAGGCTTTTCTGTAGCCTGGACAGAATTAACCACAACCCAAAGTCCCTGTTACCAGTCCAAGTCAACTGTTACCAGGCATGGAAGCAAGRACCTGCCAGTGAGGATTTTTAGGCAGGGAAAATGCTATAAATGACTGATTTTGATTTTAGTTCTTACCTAGCTACTTTGTGTTTCCTCTCGTCAAAAGATTACCCTTCTTGTTTGTGCTCTACACAACCTGGCTTTGTGGGTTTAAAGCCTGACAGTCTTCTCTGGGGAGCTCACTATAGGAAAAGGTCTACAAGGCAGCTCAAAGCTCTGGCCAGACCAGAGTCATGTCACACCTCCACAGTACAAAATCCTTGACCTAACATTTTTCTCCCTTTCCATATGGCATAGTGAGAAGGAAGAGGTGGAAAATGTATTAAACATAACAGAGTATTGATCTTGGTAATACTGTACCCCATATACCAAAAGCACTTTAGTGCCATAATGACTACATTCACAGAGAGAATAAGTTCAATGAGAAAATGCAGGTGTGTGCCAACCAATTCAGCAGAAGAGGTTTGCCAGTGTGTCAACAGGGTGCAGAGAGTCCTTCTGAGCTCTTTTCCTTCCCCACCATAGCCCTTAGGTAAAAGTTTGCAGGAAATTCAAATACTCRTGAGCTGGTGGAGCTGCTGCTTCACAAGCCCTAAGAAACGTAAACACTTCTGTTTCAGCACATCTGCCATTGCAATACCTACGGCTTTTCCAGAACCAAAGGATTAACTTTATTGTGCTTTTGCTCAGCAGATCTGGTAACACAATATTGTACTTCTAAGCAGACAGATTACTCACAAGTTTCTGGATGCTACATCTTTAGAAACCTACTCTACTTAAAGATAAGTGTTGAATCTTGCAATCCCAGAAACATCCAACTGATGTAAAAAACAGTTATACCAACAGCCAGATGGATGCTATTTTTCCTCAGGTTATTTGGATATTCCAAAGTAATGGTTCTATTATTATTTTTTTCACTTTAATATTAAACAGATGCAGCTTATTTGTAAAGACTGTTATGAGCCATTTTTTCTTTAGATTTATAAAATAAAACAATAAAAGATGTAAGGGGTTAGAACGGTTTTTTGTATTACCTTATCATAAAAGGGAAAGAGAGACATTACATCAATATAATTACATGGGGTTTATCCGATATATGTATTAAAGGGCACTTTATGGACCTGCACAGAGAGCCCCATTCAGCATTTCTAGAAACCAGAACACTGAATGCCACAGACATCAATTAAGTTATTTTATTTTTGGTAAGGGTAGACTCAAATGTAGAAAAGTCATATTTATGTATGTGTGTCTGCGTGTGCTGCTGAGCACATCAGACACACTTTATCAACACACTTAGAGAAGCATTTTCCTAGAAAGTTGTGTGCCATCTTATTTTCACGCTTATTTTTCAGGATGGCCATCATCCTGTCCCAGTCTAGGGACTAATCATGAGAAGTGCTGAGATCTCCCAGTTTCCACCTGACCCCATGGCAGCTGAGAGCTCTTCTGTACATTGGCCCTACTGCCCAGTACTAGCAAGGCCTAAAGAGACTAAAAATAAACATGCACTGTTATCAAAAGAAGCAAAAGATAACTGACAACCCTCAAAKCAATTTGCCTGCTCATCAGTTGGGAAGTTTCTTCCACAACCTTGGTCTCACCATTCAGCTGATCTCTTCTGTGGAGTGTTCCACCCTTTGACCTTAAGAGAACCTGAGCCTCCAAGTGATYATATTTAACCAAAACGTGTACTGTATATGGCTGAGTTATTTACACAGACATGAGGCAGTCTAATTGCAAAAGCTTGGAGATAAACTGTCTCCCTGTAGTAGATGTACAGTGAGGATGTTCACTCTGCTGAAGGCATTCCTTTCCTCACAACCAAATGAAATGGACCAAAATGATGAGCTATTTAAGTGTTCTGTGAATAGGCATCCTTGAAATGAGAAATATTTAATCACAAGGAGTATTGTTATTGCTGCTATTTATTTAATTTTGTCTCCAGTTACTTATTTTTATTAGAATATGAGGATTTCTTCTCAATCAGATTAGAAAGCATCTTGCATTATAAAAGCTTAGGTTCAGATAGTGATAATTTTTTTGAACATTCATTTTGTCTTGGCTAATAATTGCTATGCTGAGTTCCCATTCAAAAGCAATACTATTATTATTGTTGTGAAATTCAAACACTAAGATTTCAAACACTATTGAGTGAATGACAAAGTAGAGTTTCCAAATTATAAAAATATATTTTGACCTTAGTTCTTACAAGTACTCTGCAGCCAACATGGAACGCATCCATTCTATTTTAGTGTGGAAACAATCTTCACTGAGAAATTAGCACTTAGTCTGCTGTGGAGAAAACTGGACTGATTTGACTGAGTTCTGAGAGTTTAAATATCTGACCTGTGAGCCTGGTAGGCACACAATTGAARTGCACTTTAGAGTCCATGTTAACAACACACTGAGTATCCTCCCTTCCCAGGGGCTTTAAGGTGATTGAGGCTGCTGAGTTCTTCTCAGAAGTTTGTGCTGCATCAGAGCATTGTGTCCATAGGATCAATGGACTGTGTGAGTGGGTAGAGCTTACCTTGCGATGCTATCACTGACTAGTCCTGACAGTGGCTGGCCTGAACTTCCAAGTCTTAGAATAAAAGGAGGTTCTGAAATCAGGTGATGCCATGTGACTTTTAGAACTGTACCACGACACAGTCCCTTGCTGCTTTTACAGAACAGAGTGTCTCTGTCTCCATGTCCCTGAGAAAACTTGAAATTTTTTTGTCAGTTCTCTCTTCTGCCCTGACAAAATATTTCCCTGTGTTGAAAACCTAATTTGAAGCAAAACATCCACAGTTCTGGATGAAGACACTTCATTGGCTCAGTAGGGATTAAYAGACATCCTTCTATCGATACAGACAAGCTGAGCAGTCCAGATCTGAGCTTTTCTAGACCAACCTCAATATTGACGCCTCTACAGTGAGCGTGTAGACAGTTCATAATCTGCCTCTGTGTGACCATATGTAATTGAGTTCGACAGGAGTTTGCCTCAGGCAGTGTGGCAAAACCCCAATAACATGCATACAAAACAGAAATTAGTCAAGGTGACTCTGAGCTTCACGATTGCCTGATGGCACAGTTTTGGGCAGGGGACCAAAATGGGCTTTGTAGATAATCATCAGTCACCTGGAATTAYTATACACTGTGTTACTGTCTGCAAAGTGATCCCCTCCTGTCCTGCCAGGGTGCCACTGGATACACCTGCTTCACCCACTGCAAGGATGAACACGGAAAGACTACCCAGTTCTGTACAATGTGGGAGATGTGGGTTGGGGTACAACTCCATGGCTCTGCTTGCAGCATGGGAACGACAGCCCTTCCTGCCAGGAGCTGGGCAAGGTGACCACACACACGGGGGATGTCTGGGGATGTGGCCACCATGTGAGTGCACGTGGTGCCTGCGGGACCCTGCTCCCCGTGCMTTCGAGGGAGGGGGTTTATCCTTGTTCCATCAGAAGAGCAGCCCAGTCGACATGGGATAAGTGCACGCTCAACATCAAAGGGTATTTAAAGATAATTGAGATCAAGTCAGGCCATCTGCCAGGCACCATGACAAATTCTCTCCATCAACTGTGCAGGGAGGCAAGGTCCTGTACATTTCCATAGCAGATACTCCAAGAGGTGTCCTTAAGTTGGACAGATAATGCTAAAGATGACCATTACAGACTTTGATGAGGTAGGCACTGTGAATACTGCAGAGAGAGAAGTTCTCAGCTGCTCTAAAAGCTGCCAAGAACTTCATTTTACTTCAATGTTCCATTATCTTGCACTTTTCCTGTGGCCATATTTGGCAGAGTTTTTCTACTGATTTTCTGGACCAGTTCTCCTCTCCCTTTGGCAAAATTATTAATCAGGACTACTGAGTTCTGCATTCATATTTCAGCTCTGCATATATTGATTGTACTAATAAATATCTTCTATTCCAATAGCACTTATCCACAATCAAGATGGAAATCTAACATGCCCAGCTGGGAGCACTGCAACTTACCATTAGTTTTATAAATGTACCCAATAGAGATCTGAATCTATTTTGCACAGTTACGTTTTTCCTTTTGGGAAAATAATTTCAATATCAATCTGTGTGCCAGAAAATGTGGACAATGAAAACAAATGTGAGCATTGACTTTTCTGGCTCTGCCTTTGGAAAAGTTCTTCAAGAAACAGAGTTCTTCAGGGAAAAATTAAAATTATAGTAAACTCCTGTTGAAAAAAAAAACCTGTTCATCTGATTCATAGTTTGGATGATTAAAAAACCATTTTTCCCCCCACTATCTTGAACTCCAAACAGATTCAGGCTAAGGTACTAGGGTTTTCCTTTACACAACGAAAAACCCAAAATCTGTAGTGACAACCAACACCAAAGAGAGCCTCCACCAAGTGCTCACAGAAGCAGAATAAAAATCAAAACTGCTGCAGATAAAAAACAAATACTGCAACAAGCAAAACTTTATGCTGGCTTGAATGCTCTACCTGCTGAAAAGCAGCTGCTTTAGGTACTTTTGTGGGCTCTTTACCATAAAATCTTAAAACTTCACACCTAAGTGATCACATTCTCAGAGAGGCACTGTTCATCTCGACTTTACACAAGGGGAGTTGAAGCAAACACAAAGGCTTTTTCACCAAGGTATTTAGGTACTTATATCCTGAATCCTTTCAAAGAGAAGTTAGGAGTCTGAGTACCTTCAGATTTTCTAGGTCTGTGTGACTCTCTGGAGGCCACAGGGCAATGATGTAGCAGAACAGGAAAGAATTTCAGCAGGAAATTTTATCCAAATTTATTTTTAACTCTGGTCTTCCAACTACTGGTTAATATCCAATCAACTAGRTCATCTTTCTTGTGTTTCAAATCATTCTTATTTCCTAACCATGCCCTACCTCTCTACCTGGGTACAAATACACAATGGTGCCGCAGCAAAAATGCTCTTCATGKCTATTTGCAAGGTACAGACACCTGTCCTGTCAATGCTGCCACACGTGGCTCTATAAAAGACCTCAGCATGAATTGTTGTGACTGTTCATCTGTCTTCCTTTGGCCAAAGGGCTTGTTGGACACAGCAGTTGGTAAGGACACAGGGCCCAATGATCTGTATTAGAAAAAGTAGTTGCCACCCTACAACATTTTTAAGGTTTAAAATTGAGAAATGAATTTGCATTAACTTCTGTGCCATGACATCATTTGGGACAAACACCCACAGTGTATTTTCCATCATCTCCAACTCATTGTTTAGTCTATTTGTATTCTACGGTGTTTTCTGATTTTCTTCTGTATAACATACAAAATAAAGAGATCYATACAGCCAACATTTAAATTATTGYAATAATTATTATAACAGCAAGATTAGTATGTTCAATAATGACAAGTTGAATGAACATACAGTTTGCATACAGTGCTCAATTCTGAAATCTCACATGTTTAACTTTTGAATGGACAAGGAGGCAGATTGCTTGTATTAACAGTCTTTTTTGGTATGCTGTTCTTGTAAGTTTACCAGTAGGAAAGGGAATTTAAAAGGCTTACACTTTTCTTTCTTACTTCTGCTGGTCCTCATAAGAAGAAACCATGGACTTCCAGGCATCTGTGGACAACAAGATGAAAACTATTAACTTACATGCTTAAAATTAAGCATTGTTTGGAGGTTTGTTGAATCAGCAAATACAGGGTTACATTAGTTATTTGATGAAATTAATATTAATTTTTAATAACTTTGATGAGTATAAATTGGTTGTAATTGTAAACTTGGCTCTATTTCACTTACTACTCTTTGCTTGGGTAATGTGTGCTTTGAGATTATTTCCATTTTACCACACTAGTAATGTGCACTAATCATGTTTTATCTTGTTGTAAGTAAATAGCTGGGGTATTGCACAGAACTGTTTGATCAGTATAGCATTATTTAAGAGAATGGTTATGCCTTTATTTGTCTCATAATCCTACTTAACATCTGTATGAATCATTACAGTGAGGTGCGTGTTAATAACAGCTTCCACATATACATTTAYGTATACAAAAGCTAAAATATTAGCTGCCTTTTATTTCAGTAGATTTAAAGTGTCACTGTATTTTTCCATTGAAACAAAATACTGAAAATATTTCACTTATTGTATGTGTTTTCTCCCCCATTCACTTGTRTCTCGCTTATGAGTGATACCAACCTATGTTCCGTGATTTGAAAATCATGGCCTTTAAGCCCTCATGTGATAGAAAGGCCACTTTTGTAAGCTCCTTTCTGACAACATCCAAAGGAAAGCTCCTGGGAATAGGAAGACATCTTGAAAACAGGCAACACCAATCCCATTTAAAATCTCATGAGGCAACAGACCAAGCTGGCTCTCTGCACATCTAATTTATGTAGGGACTGTCTACCAGTGGATTCCTGCACCTCAGCTGTGCCCCCTTCAGAACTGGGGAGCACAGGAGAAGGGAGATGGCCATGTCTCAAGAGAGMATTCCTTAAATCCATCCAAGTAATCCTCAAGTCTTTTCTTTCCTTCACCATTTCCCTATCTTTATTCTTCCATAGATTCCTCAGACAAAATTTATCTCTGTGTCAGTGTAACTGTTCCTTCCTTATGGCTTGATGAAATCCAAACATTTTATTTTGCAACAGACCAGTCAGAATTTGATTTGTCAGGCTTTGCACAGAAAGAGACACTAAACCCTCATGATTTCTTCCTTCCCCTCTACGTGTTGTGGGCTATAAACTCGAAGGCAGTAATGCTGTGTCTTCGCTTGGTGCCAGTTTTTATGACCTCTTTTCTGGCTTTTTGCCATAACAGATTGTACAGATTGGCACTTCTCAGCAGACCACACAGGAGTTGTACACTGTTACACAACCCTGCTGTTCCACACTGTAAACACCTCTCTCCATCATTTCAGTCACCGTCTCACTTCCTTTATATTTGGCTTGAATGGGCTAATCTTGAGTTTGAAAACTTTCAAGAATTAGTTGCAACCTTGAATATGAAGATGTAAGAAGGAGAGGAGAGTCACAGCTGGAAAACAGGAGGTGCATAATGCAGGTGTGTCTACCATGAACAAGATGCAAACACACGAATATCTTATGTGTGACCTGGCTGCTGGGCCTGCCTGCTTGCCCACAAAAATCTCACCTCAACACTAATACATGTCCCACATTTCATTTCTAGTCAAGAGCCATAAGACAGGGCAGGAGGAAAACGCCATTGTAAGTCCCGGAGTGCCTTGCTTGGGTGAAACAGGATGTTCACCCCAACATTTTGGACTGGTCCTGTGGAAATCCAGCATTTCACTCCTGAAACTCATTCAGTAACTTGCCCAGTGCCCCTCACACTCTGACCTCCATACAGACCTACTTAAAAATGGGCCGTGTTTTTAAAGATCTCACTTCCTAGTCAAGCCCATAAAGACATGTTTCAGGCCAAAACCATGATCATAGAAGTTAAAGGAATTTTATCTATTGATTTATGTGGGATAGGATTTTATAAGCGATAATTTATTGCAGAGAAACTCTTTCAAAACTTGTGGAATTTTACCTGCCCACTGGAGTTTACTTTGCAAATCTTGTCCACTACTGACAGAAGAGACTGAAATTTTTGATAGTCACGGTACAAACCACCTATTTCATACCAATTATATTAGAACATATTAGTGAATAACCAATAGGAACATTAGATAATTGATAATCACAGCTTGTATTTGCATAGTACAAAGGTTTTCATCCACTTGAAGAAGCTCTGAGAAAGATATAGGCCATAATCAATGAATTTGGCCTAAAAAAATATGTCCATCAGAAAGGATTAAAAATTTCTTGTACAAGAAATTTATTTTAATTCTCTTCCTTGTTTACCAAATTTAAAATATTTCAAACAGGTCAGAGAAAGCTATTAACAAATCCAACTTCTAGTGTAATTCCATTTCTGCAAAAAAAAAAAAAGGAAAAAAGAAAAGAGGTTTAAAAGAATAAACAAGTAACCTTGTTACTTGTTTACAAAAGAATATGGCAAGTAACCTTGCCATAAAACAGGATTTGGTTCACATTTCAACATGTAAGTTCAGACTTTCAGTAATTACTCCTTGTGTATATAAAGTGTATATAAAATACYCTTTTAAGATGAGGTTCACTGCTGTTCAGTGGGCACATATAATAAGCAAGTGCATTGGGGTAAACCTGAATCTGAATCATTACATGGCTGGTAATTCTGTTGATTATATTCATTATGAAAAATTCATTGTATAGTTTGCAATTGAAATACCCCAGTCTTGTCAACCTGAACCTGATTTCAACTTTATGAATCTCTCCCACTTTAATGGAGGAGAATCAAAAAAYATTCTACTGTAATGACTTTGAAAACCAGCCCCTCTTAATTTCCAGACATTTTGAAAAAGATAGCAAGCTGTGCATCAGATAACAAAGAGTTTCTCTTTCACAGCTGAAGGACAATAGTTTTAAATGCTTGAAAACATCTTAGATTAATTAATCTACCCCATAGGTTATGTACAAGCCATATTTTCACAATAACTATTACTGTAAAATTGTATCAGACACTAAACTTTCCAAATAAATGCATAAATGACACCCCTGTTTGAATGACCTAGTCAATATTGACCCCAACCATTAAATAAGTATCATGAATTGATGGGTATTATTAAAGTGTCCACCTGGAAAGCCAATGAATTGTTCACATATCTCAGCCAAATTAGTTTAGTTTGTCTTAACATAATTTTAAAATTATTTTTAATATTTATTTTAATAAATATTTTTATATTTTGAGATCGACATTCAAAATAGCAGAAAATAAGTTTAGAGTTTTTCTGCTTCATTGATAAATAGGTGATTGTTTCCTGGTTCATCCTAATCCTCCCCTAATCTGTGCAATCCAGAATTGTTACCTGCATTAGTTTCTTCTATGCAGATGATGCTGTTTTTCAACAAACTAAATGAAAACTCCTTAATGTGCACTGACACAGGAAGCAATTGCTAAGAGAACATCTTTCTTGTTTTGTCTCACAGTGCCCTAGGATTGGGGAGATGACAATTGTGATYGTTCTCATTTACTGATTATAAAACCTGGTAAGAAAAGAAAAAAAACCTTTTAATGAGGTGAAATCACAATCCCTTCTTGAGCTACTGCGTAATTTACCTCACATTGTTGATGCAGTTAGATATATATGTTTTTTTCCTTTAGGATGGGAATTCAAAATAGAATTGCAAGGTGATTACCTGATTTGAAAAGAGTTTCTAAGTAGTATTTACAGGATATCCTTGCTGTATAACAAACATTCATCCAGAAGAAAAAGTGCCATAGGGAATATACAGATATGCAGATTACAAACAGACAGACATGCAAATTAGAGATAATCATTAAGTTAAATATCACTTAGGAAAAGGCTATCAAATGAAGAGATCAGTATAAACAACAATAGTGAAAAATAAACAAAAAGGAAAAATGTCTGCATTTTTAGGAGGAAGAGGCAGCAAAGAAGGCTAATTAAAATGTTGGTAAGATGAGAACAGGGCCAAGAAAACAGAGACATGAAAGAACAGTAAATACTTCAAGTATATCTGAGTTAGCTACCAAATGAAAGAAGTCAGGAAGCCACAATGACGGTCACAAAGAAGGAAAGATGTCAAGAGGGAATGAGAAAAGATGGACATCAGCGGATATTGTTTTCTTTGAAGAGGATGGCAAAATCCTCCTTGGAGATCAAAGGAAGTACAAAGGAAGTGAAAAGATTTATTGACCAAGTGTCATCCTTAGCTCACACACTCACTTCTCTAACTAGAAAATAAGTGAAATTCTTGGTCTTACATAATATCTCAGATAAGTACAAGCAGAATGACAGCTCAGAAAAGAGCCTGTGTACAGCAATATCTAAAAATTTCTTAAAACTCCTATAAAACAGCAAAAGAAACTTCCTGAGGATGCCAAAGAAGGCCATTTTACACCATTTTACATGCAATCTAAAGATCACGGGGAATGTGTTGCTATCCAGATCTACATACAAGTGTGCTTTCTGCAGGAGTTGTGTCTGTAAATGTATTATCTGTGCTACACTCACACTCAGCCCCAGTAAGACTGTGGATTTATTATGCTAAACATCATGAACAGAAAATGCCAAGGTACATTGGCATTTGTGCCCCAGAGGGCTCAGTCACTGGGTAACAAAGAAAAGATACAGAAAATAGGGATGAAATGAAATGGCATTTTCAAGGTCCTGCAGTGAATCAGGTTCTCCAGGAAGGCAGTGGGGACGTGGAAACTTTGGTGCCATTTTCCTGTAGGGTACCAGGATCTAGGCTGATGAAATTAAAGAAGGATCCCTCAGTGTTTGCCACACAAGTATTCCTTCCTCACAGTCCTGTCCTTTAGTCAAATCTTTCATCTGTTTCCCTCTTGCTCTTGCTCAGGTGTCTCCTCTTGATTTCCTTCTCTTCATTGTTGCCTTATGTCCTCTCTTGTACCCTTCACCACTTGCTCCTCGGGGAGGGAAGCAGGAGAGAGAGCGATTGGGATTCTCTTTCTGGTAAAAGTTTATCCCTAGTGAGACAGACTTGGGCGAAGTACCAAGCTCCTGTTCACAAAAACATCTCACTGGACAATTGTACATCTAATTTGCCATTTGCATGGGCAACTTATTCCCTCATAACCAGGACAATTATTTGTATGAGTAGGTGCTGTATTAAGGCAATGAAAATCAGCATTGCAGTGATTTGTTTATTTAGTCTTCTTAAAAACAACTGTGTCAGCTCTCATATACATTCATGACACTTCTCTTACATTGCCAACCATCAGTAAAGTTAGTGATTGTCATTAGCAAAAGAATCAAACATTGACTGACAGTAAAAGCCAGTAAAATATTCACTTGTCAGTAAAAATGGCAAGATAATTTAGAACTTTTCATWGCTTTGGCATAAGTTCCTGGACTATTTGAGTACTTTTAATATCAAAGGGCTTTATTTATCATAGTTGAAATGATGGGTTCTATAAAAATTGACACATATGACCATAAACAGAAGTAGCAAGAATCTCAAATTGCCTTGAAAAATGTTCTCCAAATTGCACAAATTAAATCAAAATTTAAAATCTGGATATGTGTGGGAAGACAAAATGCAACTGGGACAAGCTGTCCGGAGAAGTTGTGGATGCCTCATCCCTGGAAGTGTTCAAGGCCAGGTTGGCTGAGACTCTGAGCRACCTGGTCTAGTGGAAGGTGTCTCTGCCCCTGGCAGGGGAGTGGAACTGGATGAGCTTTAAGATCCGTTTCAACCCCACCCATTCTATGATTTTATGTGTTTGAAAAATTGTTTAAATTGAGTAAATATTTTGTGTGCATTTTTCCACTCYCCACTGAGGATCATTTTCAAAGTCAAATAACTTAGGAATGTTTTTCCTAAATCCTTTGAGAACGTACCCTCTAATGTTAAAGCATGGGTTGCACAGGCTTGAACACAGTGGTGATTGTTTCTAGGTATCAGTACCTGTATTCCCTGTGGCCACCACACGAATTAACAAGGCAAAGTTCATTTTCAACACCACTGCTTCACTCATTACCACAGCCCTCCTAGTAAGTGAGGTGCTTCACAGGGCACCTGTAAAACAGCTGCCCTCTGGGTGTCTTGTTTTGGCGGCCTTTCCCATCTGTTTTACCTGTCTCCCTTTCTGAATAATTTATTTCACCATCTCCCTGAGTAGAGCACCTGGCTGAGGGCTAACTCTTTCACCTAAATTATTCACAGCTGAAAACTCTTTGGTTTATRCTCACATAATGCAATGACTTAACAGGACAAAACCCTTAATTTTGGAGCAACTGTGAATGTTTCTAGGCTCTGGACTCTGTTAGCAGTTTGAAAGGTTGACTGTGTAAACTATGTACAATAGCACCACAGAAATCCTTCCTCCTCAAACACCTTCAAAGCCTCTTTCAGCAGTTAAAACTTTCCAAAGCAGGCTTGTTTCACCTTGATGCTTCTCTGCCACATCTCAGTCCCGTGGGAAGCCGTAGGATGCCTTGGTGTGTGTGCACTGCAGCTGGCTTGTCCCTGGTCTTTATGCAGGAAAAGACGCTGAAAATTGGCTGCGGGGCTGGACTGTGTGCATGTCTGTTCTCTTCACAAGCAGGGTTTTGTTCAGAAACACCAAAACCCACCCCTGTRCAGCGCTCCCATCAATGTTCCATACTCCACTGTCTTTATCTCATGAAGTCTACAGCTAAAATAATTCCTCCCCGCCTCTGTTCATAATGGCATGGAGAGCTGCCACACTCCAGAAAGGGGCTGTACAAGGTTCTTGCCTTGGATGTTGTAAAACAGCTGCTCTCAGACTGAGAATTCAATGGTAATTTTGGGTGCAACTCTCTATTGATGTCTGTATTGATGGTGACTGAGGCAAAGTTTCAGCTTGTTTTTAAATCCTTGTTCCATTTGTTTCCCCACAACTGCACGACTCTTTTAACCCTTTTAATTATGCTCAAAAAGCCTATGATCAGCAGTTTTCTTATTACTTTTGAAAATCTTCTGAAGCTGTTTAGAAAACTATCAATACAAGGAGATGATCTCCTGTTTTACAAGATACTTGCTTCAGCAAGTGTCTTTATCACTGAAAGAAGTATTACTTTAAAAATTCATGGTATCAAGGGCATAATGTGAGATTCTGTATTAAGGGATATCTTAAAGTCTTTCCCACTTCAGGTTAAGAGGAAATGATAAATTATTCTTGGTGAGAAAATGAATGAACAGAATATTCATAAATGAAGGAACAGTTTTTGAGGAGGCTGTTTMCAAATGGCCTTAGAGTAAAACATTTAAAAATGAATGTGCAATTTCTATCTGGGTTACTCTGGCTTTACCTCAGTGTCACAAAGACAGGCATGGGAAAAGAAAAAGAATTATTAAAATTAAATCAGTTCTGAAAAATCAGTGCATTGTCACTTCTGCAGCCAAGAAATCCCAAATATTTTTCACATTAATTTACAGGAACCAGCACAGATGCTGTTGAGAGAATAAAAAGAACATACAGTAATCTCTATCACATTCTACCCAGACAAAGGACACTGAAAATTATTTTCAGTTGGATTTTTGTCTGCATAAGTACTGAAGAATTTGACACATTTTGCAGCAAACAGCATTGTCTGTTTACTGTAGGGATATCCATAATGCCCATCACTGTAGTTCTTATAGGCACTATATGAACCATTTCATTTTCCTCTGAGAAGTTTATCAAGTATCAGGTATTTGCTTTTTGCTCCAGCTTGGGAAATCAGGGTCATGGATTTCAAATGAAGTGCTTTGTACTCTCCAAGGGCAGTGAGAAAACACAATAGTACAGACAAAATCTAATCAAAGTATTTTGGCTTTTTGCCTCCTTTTTATTTTACAATGGAAAAAAAATTCAAGGTGCGACTTGAATCCCTTCAGGAGTTCCCTTCCTGTGTGCGCGGTCTCTCGCCAGAAACGCGAGACTGACACSGTGATAAAATACACTGCCAGGTCCTCTTGCCCATTCAAAGACCCTCCCTCAGGTATCAGGTGCCTTCCCTGAGCTTTGAGGTCAACCAGACACCTCCCCCGAGGCTTACCTGGGCTGAGGGATACATCTACCCGAAAATCCGCTCAGGTAGAGCAGCTGTTATCTGAGCTAGGATCAAAGTCCCCCTCTGCACTCCAGAAAAACATCTTCCAAGCTGGTCTTCTTTCTCCATGATTCAAATGAATGTTGAATGAGTCTCTGGGGACAACAGTTGTTGTGCTGAGGAGTGAGCTGTCAGAAATTATCATGAAAGTTCAGTTCCTTTCAGGGCCTTTTATTATTAATAGTCATCGCTGCAGGGGAGCATTAAACACAGACCCTATTTACTGTACAAATTGACATATTATAAACCACAAAAGCCATCCTGGTGCTTTGCTACTTTACCTTCCTTTTCAGCATTCTAGCATGAGGGAATCTTTAACCTTTGTGTTGCTAGCATACAGACAGTGAATTTTGAGTTAGCATTGCCAGGCCGGACTGCTCAGAGCAGCTGATTTTTTGGGGGTCATCGTCTTGAGGAGTGGGTGGAGAACTGTGCTATCTATCGCATCTGAAAGGCAAGACATTCTCCTACAAAGTGGCACTGGGTTCATCGATACAAAAAATCAAAGGMATTTATTCCTCTGTGAACAGGACACAGGATGTGTCCTATGTTTTTGCACCAGGTTTCTGGTAGCTCCCAGAGGTTTCTGCTGCCTGCTAAGGTCATTGCACCTCATGCAAAAGATGAGCATGTTATCTGAAGGTGGGTAACAGCCAGATTTCTTCAGCAATAGCATGCGATAGAGGTGAGAGAATAGCTGCTATGTGGCATAAGAAAACATAGCAAGATGAGTCTCAGCTGTGGSAAGAACCCAGCCTGGCTCCAGCCCATCACGGCTGTGGTACCATAGGCACAAGAGACTTTGCAAGGTCAGTTTGCAGTGGAATAYTGGATTTTAGCAGCTTAGCAGAAAACTCTCAGAAACAAACTATACAAGGAGCAGTAGAAACAAAACCCAGCAGGACAGCGACAGCCCAGAGGCAGGGCAAGTAGCAAACAAAAAAATACCAGGTTAAAAAAGGACAGTCTATTGCACTTAGTAGCAGACAGGCCCTTGGCTTTGCACTTTCTGTCCTCTGCACTTTGGAGTCAATCTTAAAATAYCTCCCAGGCTCCTCAGTAAAGCCTTAAAATCCTGCTGAGGAGAGACAGTGCTCTCCCACAGGCCACTGTGAGCAGGGGCAGGGTGGTGGATGTGTCACAAAGACACCACTCTGCAAGCTGAGGAGTCAGGATCCTGCCAGTGGCACCCGAGCAAGCTGCAGGTCACGAAGCATCGGCTCGGGGAGCCAGAGTGTCACCACACAAGGAGCAGGGAGGCAGCAGGGGTGACACAGCCCGCGCACGTGTGCTGTGCCAGCAAGTCACAAAGCACCTCCTCAGCAAGATGTGACATCAGAAAGTCACAAGAGTGACTCTGCAATTTTAAAAGAGCTGGAAGCAGTTCTGGAGAGCAGTTTAAGTGCAATGCACCCATGCTGAAGGGGCAGCACTGTATGGCTGACATTGTGTGGCCCCTGTGACACGTCCCAAAGGGTTCACAGGCCAGTCCCCAACATGGGAGACAGTAGCTCTAAACTCAGCTTCACAGTTGCTACACACTGATAGAACGAGATAAGACCCAGGGAACTGGAGGGATGTGAGGCCTCTGTTGCTCCTGCACTCCCTAAATTGGCGTCCCCGGAACAGGTTTGAGGCACGGCCCCAGGGAAGGTGGACGGGGGATCYGTCGAGCAGCTGCTCTGTGTGGAGAGGGCGTTGTTCTCCGAGGCTGTTGGTCTGGTCTCTCATGAATATTGTATTCCGTGAAAAAAGCCAGACAGCAAGGGGGTGGAAACGGCTGCTTTTTAAAGTACAGAACATGTACTCAAAAAGAGTGTTCAGAAGTGCTTCTTCCAGCCTACAGTATGCTAAAGATTGGTGCTTGGTACATTTAAAGGATGAGAAAAAAAATCACACCACTCAAGTATAGCTGTGACTTTTTTCAATTGAAGAGTTTCTGACATCCAAAAATGTTATGTGTGCTTATGACTAAAGTCCTTAATAACAACTGAAACTGGAGCCTTTTCTTAGATAGAAAGCATACTGAGTCTCTTCTTGTTACAATAAGAAACCCCAAAAAACCAATCCTGTAATTTTGCACCAGACTTGGACAAACTTCTGAGAAGGACCACACACCAGATTAGATTATTTAGATTTGTTTTGAGAATAGTTGACATGTGTTCCTTTCCCTTTCACTGTCCAATCTTTGTTGTAAAAGTGGACTCATGTTGTGCCAGTTGAGATTAATATTATAACATGAAAGGGCTAGGTTTGTATCATTTTCCATGCTCGTTACATTCACTGTTGTGGGAATAGAGTTATATTCTACCTGAGCCACTTTGTGTTTTATGGCCAGGATTAACAGCACACAAATACTTCAGTCTTAGGCAGGTAGAGCACCTGCCCATTGGCATCAAATACTGTGAGTGTCAAAGTGACTAAAACTTCCTTTCAGGCTGTGAAATATCCTTCAGATTACTCAAGATCTTGGCATTTTCTTTACCCTGATACCTTTTGCTCTTTTCTTAACAAGACATGGCCCGTGACTTCTTGCTTTGTCAAAAATTCCCCCAAGAATGTGTTCTGTTTCTGCCATTCAAGCCTATATTGAACTCAACATATTCCTATAACCATTGTTGTCACTGGATATAGAATTTGTCATGAAGTTTCACTACACTTTTAATGAACCTTCTGCATTTCCTTCTAGTTACCACTGTTCTGGGCACACCACCTTATTAACATGAAATAAGGCTCCATCCCACAGCCATAATTTCAAATATTCCCACAGTATTCAGATAGKTGATACCAATTATTAGAGAATTCCATTATTTTCACATGGTACTTTTAAAATCTAATTCTGTGCAAGTGCTATTACAGTGCAGTTTATTCATTAAAAACAAGAACTAATGTTTTATGTATTTTAGATGTAACTTGAACTCAGAAAATGCAGAACTATTTACATTTCTACAAGCCCTTGAAACCATTTCGAAATGATATAACAGGAAAATAGTCGATACAATGGTTAGATAACATCAAAGAGTGGGTTGGGAACACAAACCATGATCCTTGTGAAAACTGATTCCTGAAGAACTAGCCAAGAGAGTTCCAAGTGCATTTCTTCCTATTTGCTGAAATACAGTGTTTGTTCTCATTCTTGAGGTAGAACCTGGCAAGTCTGTATTTGCACTTGTTGATCTTTCCCAACATAAATCTCTCCATTGTAGTCATATCAACAATGTTTTCTTTAGTAATAAAATTTCTTGTAACACATGCTCTTTTAGACTTTATCAAGTTATTGAGGTTACAGTTGCAGAACATTTCAGAATAACATGCAAAGGACAATGAAACCTTGCACAGGTGTAAGATCTCTCTGATCTTCTTTTGCCATCAATTAAAAAACACCTACAGGTGTAAGAGCCCTCTGATCTTCTTTTGCCATCTACTAAAAAGAATGTGTGAACATTATTGGAATATGTCCTAATAAGCATGATGATACATCCCTAACCATAAGACATACACTGCTCTTATAACCCCTTTAATGTAATCAACTAACAGGCCTAATCTCCCATTTTGCTGTAATAATGCCTGGATACATAACTGCTCCTACTCTGTAATGGATGCTGTAATTTCCTTGACAAAACACCTCCAAAGCTTGGGACACTTATCTTCATATGTGTAACTTTTGATTTAATAACACACTAGGCAAGTTTCTTGGGAAAGGATTGAATATGAACTCTCTCTTTTTAGGGGGAAAAATTATCTGAAAAGCTTGCTCCAAAGCGTGCTTCACATAACACTTACATAGCACGATATTTACTTTGGAAAAGTGTGTGTGGGGAAATTACTTCTTGTCCAGACCCATTTAGGCCTGAACTGATTGGCAGGGATGTGCCTTTCCAGGTCTTGTTTTGGAGGATGATGAAAAACCATCGTTATCTTTTGGATATGATTAGTCCCAAAATTCCACTGTAAATGTACATAAGTACAGACTTGATCTTACCCAAAAATGTGTACTTACCTCTCTGTATGTATACATCCAACTGAAATACACTGACCAAGAAACACCAAGATGGTTCTTACTGACATGTCATAGAATCAAGACTGTGTCTAACTCTCAAAACCCCAGGTAAAACTCCAGAGTTTAACACACTTACCACCATTTGGGATGCATTTGAACAGAAGCAGCTTTATTGAGGTTCTCACAGATTTAGCCCGACCCCACTAGGTATGAGAAGTGGATTGGGGTTTGCTACAAACAGGAAAAGAAATCACAAACTTGGATGATTCCTATCTGAGTTACATACGGAAGAATCCAAATTCCCCTCCAGATATGAGCAGGAAGTGCTTTCAGCAAAAATATAGACCAGTCTAAATTGGGGGGTTAGAAACTCTCATGCAAATAATGAATATTCTTCAAGTTGGGTGAAGAGTTACTTTTTCAAGTAAAAATATGAAAGTAGCCCAAAAGGTATTTACATGTATTTTTGTAGTGCCAACAGTGACATGACAAGAAAAGACATAGGTCCTATGTGAAGATCTTGCCATCTAGGAAGATAATCAAACTGTGAAGGAGAAGAAATCACCATGTACTGCTTCAGGACCAATACCCAATAAACACCAGATATACCACACTGAAGACCTGATTGTCTACCCAGTAATACAGTAGTAGATATTTATCTCAAATAAGCCATTTAATTATTTACTCTTTACTCTTAATAGAAAGTGTATGGCCATGCACATTTCATAATATATGCAGAATGCACCAGTGGTCTAAAAAATATTTTTAAAATAATCATAAAAGTATGCTTTTGGAAAATTAAATATGAAACTTGGAATGTGAAACAAACAAATAAGACAATTTAGAAAAAGATTAAAAGCAATTGTTCTGTTACCTTGGCAACACAATCGAGGTGCAGCCAATCAGCAAAGTTGATGTATTGTTTTGACATACATGCACATATTTCTAACATAAATAGCAACAGAGACTTAATAACAATAGGTTTTAAAACTAGGAACTGATGTCATTTAAAATGTGTCAATCAAACAAACGTATGAAAGTGTTTCTTCTATCAAACTGACAGTAAGTATATGCTGGAATGGCTTTATAAGAGATAGTAGACTTCTGACAGGTCATACAGAAGATGCAAAATCTGTAATTACATTCTAGTTTCTTGGATTGTGTCCTTTAGTATGTCTAAAAAACTTTGAGAAGAAAATAAAACTTGAAGGCTATGATATAGCATTCATTTCTGTAAACAAGTAAAAGAAAAAAAGCAGCATATCTGAGAATGGAGATGAAATATCAGACTGAGAGGATCTGCCTAGCCCTCAAAATAGATGCACTTAAACTTCTTGTCTTATTTTATGATTGACTGGTGCCAGTGAGGTTCTGCAGTGTAAGTTTTCAAGGATACTAAAAATTAACAATAGAAGAAATGTACAGGGAAGATTGCTGATGGGATACAGAGCCTTTCACCTCTCAGTCAGTGGTTTGAATCTGGGCTGTGTCAGCAGTAACAGGAAACCATTACCTTTTGACAGGTGTCAGAGGTGTGTATGGAAGGAGTGCATCAGCCATCCTACTGCAGACCCTGATGGATACGTGCCCAAAAACAACCCTCAAAATGAAAATTTTTCTTGACAGCCTAGAAATAAAACTGGTGTCTCCTCCTCTTCCCAAAGAGCATTGTCCCAGCCCCTCAGGCTAAGATCAGRCTGTCCTGGACTGGCCTTTGAATCAACACTGTGGTTAGAGAACTTCAGTTCTAACTGAGCAACATTTTCAAATCTCATTTACAACTAAAATACATTTGAACACATTTGTACATTTCTTCATGGGATCAATAGTTTTCAGGAAAGCTAGGGTTTTACCAGCCTTAGATGGTCTCACTTCGAAAAACCTACCTTTAACAAAAAAAAATCGAAAGAAAAAAAATAAGGCACACATTCATAAAACTCTCAGATACAGAAACAAGCGCCTTATTCTGTCATTGGGTGGGATTAAGTTACTCATTCTGGCACATCATCTTTTTTCTTTTACTTTTTCCAGATTTATATGACTCTCATCATAGCAAATACTCAGAGAGAGGAATTTCCAACTGGAACACATTGAAAATAGAAAGAAAGGAAATAACTCACTATAAACAGCACTGAGGAGAAACAAGTGAACAGGCAGGGTACAGCATGATTCTTTGCCAGAACATGAGTGGTGTACTTTTGTCTAGCAGCCATTATCTTTCCTTAAGAAACACTGACTTTTACTTGGAATTTCTATCTACATTTTGATTGATTTCTTTTTCAGGATATAAGAAGAGTGATGGAAAGGACTGGGSATAAGGACAAGGAAGAACAGAAGAAGGTAAAAAGTTTCCAGCCATGCTGTCAGGTTTGGTGAAAACATCCTGAAGATTAACTCTTTCGGTGCTGTGGAACCTCCATGTTAATGGAGGCAAAAGAGATGGAAAGTTTCCTTGTGCATCAAACACGCAAGCTTTAAGCTGCCAGCCTTGTGGCAGAATCTCCCTGCCCAAAACACTGCTGAAGTGGGGGCATGGGCAACCACAGTCAAGACTTGACAGTTAACAAATACTACACAGATATAATCCTTAACAGAAAGGTTTTATCCATGAACTGCCACTTCCCATTGGTGTTACATGGCTGTCTGCAACATATTTTATGGAACCTGAAGTAAGGCAATGCCAACCTATGACACATAGTGAAGATATTTCATTAAAAGATGTATTTTAAAAGGTCTACTTGTTAGAATTTGATTGTGAGGTCAGCTTGGACCCAAGCTTTATATGCTGTGCAATATGTTTTTCCACAATCAACATGTTCCCTAGGTAGATAGATACTTTATCTAGAGAAGTCTAGGTTCTCATGATCAGGATTTGGTTTCTCTCCCTGGTCTTGCTGCTTGAAATTCAAGCAGCATTGCTCCTCTCCTTCCTTCTGATTAAATATCTTCATAACCCCTTTGCACACTGTTTCTATCACATATTTGTTCTACATACAGAAAAGAACATATGGAGACAGAGGTCTACATAGAGAACTGAGCCCTGGGACTGATGGAGATAAACTATATAATTTTGTGACTGGAAACAGAAAAGTAAAGTCTTTTAGCTAGAAGTAGAGCAAAGGACTGTCCCTGACAGCCTGATCACCTTTATCTTAGAAGCCAATAATCTCATATTGTAATTTCTGTCTTTCATTCTACAACATTAGAAAGAGACACCAAGGCTTGATTTAAGAAGTTGCCATGGCAGAGGACCCACTACATCTCCAGGTATCACAGGTTAATTATCCTCCTTAAAATATAATTGATTCTATTATGAATTTGTTAATTTCCATTTTCAAGCTACATCTCTTTATACCTTTTTCCTCTACGATTGAAAAGTTAACTAATAGTAAAAAACCTCTACACTGTTTAATGCCTATAGTCACCTCTTAAGCCAAGCAGAGAGTGATGTATAGCAGGCCCAGTGAGGAGGAGGAGTTGTATGTGGTGAGGATGCAGCAGGAATTCAATAATTGTACCAGAACATTAACATTTTTTGTGACCTATAAAAAGAGGGATTTCTTTTATAGCACTCTGGTACATGTATTTTCTTGTTTTATCAAACATTTCAAAAATATAAATGAGTGCTGACTTATATTTCTATAAGCCTAGTTAGAATTTACATCTTCTACAGTCTCCTCCCCTACGTTTAAATCTCCATCCCACACTTTAATACTTTCTTTTTCCTGACTTTTTCCTTTTACCCATTATTTTCATATTAAGAAGCAATGATGGATCTAGCAGAGCTCTGTGTGACTCAAGTCTTTTCCTCTAGAAAATGACTCTTGTAATTGCTCTAAAAGCAAAGCCTCCAGAAGGGATGACTCAATGCAGGAGGTCAGACCAAGCAGCACTGCTGAGCAGCCTCTGCAAAAGATGGATCTTGGGAATCTGACAACAGCTCTGAGTGCCAGCAGAGTCAAATCGGCTGATTAGCAGCACACAGGAGTAACAAAAAGCACAGGGGTGCCAAGTCCAGCCTCATTGTCTCTATCCTGAGCCACATCTGCAGTAAAGGACSCTGATCTGTACAGCTGAATATTCTGCAGGTATTAGTTCATGCTACTGAGCAAAAATCCTTTCCATTCCCCAGTATTAGTAGCTTAAGCTTTGCCAGCCTGTGCTKATGAGTTCATGGGAATCCACTGCTGTGCTGCTTACTAGTTATTTCCATTACAAAATCCCTCAAGAGGTTCCAGTAAGGAATGAAGGCTCCTTGGGCCGATTAAACTACCTGGAAACTCCCAAAGATGAAAGAGGTAGTTCTAGTCCTATTACGTTCAAGGCAAATTTTGAACTTGAACATCAAGGAGGTCAGGCCTTTGTCGCTATTTAAATATAACTGTATGGAAAATGAAATCCTGCCGGAAAAGTGAGTGTAAAGATGCCCAGAAAGGAGAGAAAGCTTTAATACAGTACTTAAAAAGGGATTTAGTGCATGCTGGCTGCTATTCTGTTAGTAATGTTTTTTGTAATCAAATCAGAGCCAGAACAAAATGCCACATCTCCTTCTTTTATGAATGGGTTATTAAAGGAAATAGAATAAAGAAATCTGAAGAAAAAATTTCAACAATGAAATCCTTAAACCACATAAATGTCCATGAAATTTGCACAAGGTTGTCTCTTGTGCACATCCCTAAGCCAAACACAAAGAAAAACGAAAAATATATACGTATGCCACCATGCAGGGGTTCTCCCCTGTCTTTTACAGCCAACAAACAGAAAAATCCACAAACTTTAAGTTCTGGATCTTTCATTGAATTATTCCAGAAGTACAAAGACAACACAGTGCCTCAGTCCATCAGTAGCAAGGGTGCCTGGTGTTTATAAACTGCATTTTCTTTATTTTTGAGACTGAAATAGTTTGCAAGCACTGGCTAAGCTGTGCAACCCCTTTGCAAAGAGCAGAGTGTTATAAACCCACGGCTCAGCAGACAAGGACAGACAGACAATGCACATCCAATGGAGACAGGTAAGGAAACTGAGATCCAGGAGAGCTGCTACAGATTTCCACTTTCACCTCAAGCAAAGCAGTGAATCTCTTTGGTCCAAAATGTCACAGTAGTTATTTCATTGATCATACTAAGAGGAAACAAGATACATTTGAAAATATGTGCCTGAATTCCTGCCTGTTAATGGGGAGAATAAATGAGCATGCTCAGAATATGTTTCCAAGACACAACAGTGACTGTAGACCTGGAAACATCCAGAGTTATTATCTACACTGAGATGGGTAGTTAGACCCATTCTTTAAACCATCAGATGTTGTAATTTATGATAGTACTGTAAAATAGTTAATCTCCTAAGCAGAAACAGGTCTTAATATTATGAACGTAAAGTTCTTACTGATGTAATTTATTTGCCTTTTCTATGAATCAAAATGAAACAGTGTATAATAGTTGTAATTATGCTGTATAAAAATGAAAAGACCTAAAAGAACAATTGGTCTCTCAAAGTGTTATCTACCCCTAATTGTAATCTCACCTAAACTAAGGAAGAAGGCATTCTCCACACACTGGTGAGCAAGTGCCTGTTATATTTTTGACTGCATATTCTTTACACTTTTCCTTCTCAAATTAAGTTGTGACATCCTTTCTGTAAAGTTGAGCACCGTGTTACATGAGACATAGTCCAACAGAAATGTAGGTCAATTTTTAACTGTCTTTCCTTGAAATGGAATGGGCTTGTATTTTACATGGAAAGGGCCACAGAGGCAAAAATAAATTGTGTCTAATAGTCTTTACAAGTCTGCTAGGCCCTTTAGCTTAAAAGCTTCCAATATGGAAATAACGGGACACATTAAATCATGTAAAACAGAACACAAATGATGAGATAAAATGAGCCTGAGAAGTGTGGCGGGTCAGGGGAGCCACTGAAGGATGCTGAAAAAGCCCTTTCAGGTTAGGTGGGTGGGGGAGAGCAGAAAGAGGGCACTGTGGAAAATTAAAAAGATTTCACATAGCTGGGCTAAAAACCAGGATTACATAAATAAATAAGCTCCTCACACCAAGCAATCTCCGTAGCCCAGGGTGCCTGACCCACCAGTTGGTCTCTCCTTCCTTTTATAGGCCCTTCTGATGGAGCAATTTGCTGCAGTTGAGCCCTGCATACCTGGGCTCCCTTGTAATCCTGGAATGAGGGCAGACACCTGTGGTAGCTCGGAGCAAAATATTAACCTGTTCGTTCCCAGACTCTGGGGGATTTGTATTTCAAAAGTAGGAGTCAAGAAGCTGGGGAAAAGGAATTGGGTTTTGTGCTACTCCTCTAAGACTGGCCCATGTAAAGAAATGCCGTCACAGATACAACTGTACAGGCAGTATTTTGGATACCAAAGAGCTTTGGCTACCAAAGAATTCTCATTAAGTTACTTACCAAGACAGAAACATGTACAGTGCAAAGCAAAAGAAAGACCTTCACCAAATGAACAAACTTAATTATTCAAGACAAGTTTGGGGCACAATAGTCCAATTAACATAGATCCCAAGGGTAATCACAGAAGTTAAAAAAACACTCTCTCATTTCCAGGACTGTAGCAAAATTTTGTTGCAAATTTGCAACATGACAAAGTATGGCACAGAACTGGCCATTCAGTCTTTCTAGATGGTCTAAATCCCTCCACTCCGTGAAGGCAAACCACCCTCCCCCCCCGTTTCTCATCTTACACTTATTCAATTTAACCAAAATAAAATGCCAAAGGCAAAACAATTGTCAGGGGCTGCTGTGTGCCTTACAGGAAGTACTGCATTAGGAAGCTGACAGCAAGAGTGCTGAGCTGTGCTTCTGCAGGCCTGAAACCCTGGAGTGCATCGGGCACCTCRGGGATTCGCTGACAAAGGGGAGAGGAGACAAAAGGGGCTGTTCAGGTTGCACACCCCAGTGGAGAGCTCCTCTGCCTCAAATACAATGCTGTGAGAATTCACACTTGGCTACAGCGCAAGGTCAGACTGCCCAAATTAGCTGTCTTCAGTGACAGCAAAAGCACCGCCCTGTCCTCTCCAGCAAGGCTTTCTGCCCTAACTGGGGTGCTGAAACCCGGCTGGAGACCTGGGAGAGCTGGAAYGTGCAGACATCCATATACTGGGTCTTCTTCATTAGGAGGGCTTAGGAGAACAAGGGTTGTCTTCCCTCTTTCTTGAGGGAAGTTAAAATAAGCTGTGTGTCAGAGTAGCAGACAAAGGCTTGGCTGCTCAGCCCATGAGTCTTCCTCCTGGGGAGAGTCTCCTTGTACCCACATGACTGGCAGCAGTTTGGTGGTTTCTGGTAACTGACTCCAGACCCCCATCACAGGATCTGACTTTCAGAAAGTACAGAGGATCCAAAGCACCAAAAATCAGGTCAGATAAAGATAACTCAGAGTTAGATCTCCCAAATCACCAGCTCTTCCTGAAAGCTGAAATCCCAATCCCTTGGTTACACTTTCTGTCTCATCATTCCTGTGCTATCTCTCAACACCTTCACCTGAAACAAAGCCTTGGCTCTAAAAACCACCCAGACTCTGTGAGATGCAGGTAGTGAACCTCTGGGCATGAATCAAACGAAAGAAAGGACAATTGTTTCTTCCAGGACTTTGGGGTGTTTGGAATCCGTGCCCCTCTTACTCAGGATATATTTATTCAGTCTTTTCAAAATGAAAGTCATATTCTTTTGATTTGTGGGAGGGGTTGCTGTGGCCAGGAACTGAAGCCTCCCTTTTATTGTTGCATAAGATCTAAAGGAATAATAACAATTAATAACACCAAAGAACTGAAAGGAAATTGTTTCATCTGAACCCATAGGTGAGGTTAGGTGGATGAGTCTCTTTAGCTGCAGGGTCAGGTTTAGGTCACCTTTAGAGCTGGAATCAGGGCAGGTTTCTGTGCTGCACCTGGTCTGCAGTGCTTTGGTGGAGAAGCACAGGCAACAAACGGAGCTCTTGCCTTGTGCCCTGACAGCACCTCACTCCAAGCCATCTTCTCCAGGAAGAATTTTTAATCCTGGGTGCCCTTTTTATCCATTAAAACTTAGACTCTTTTAAGATGAGGCCCACATTCAGAGATGAGAAATTCCAGGTGACATTAAAATAAAGTCACTGAGTTATGTGCATGTACTTGTCTTGAGGTGATAACCTCTTGCATACACAGGCCTAGCTGAAGAGAGCAGCCCATTTGTTTAGAGCAGCCCATTTGTTTAAGTTTCCTGTTGTTCTGGTAGCTTTGACTAGAAGTGACACCAGTGCATGCTTCATTTCCTGATATGAAGCTCCTGAAACCACCACTTCAATTTAATGTTCCTTCTTCAATTCTCTCTTCACTCACTTCTTTCAGTCACCTTCAAAGGTGGTTCTCTAACAGCTAAATGCAGCTTTGAACTCTCAAAAACTTACAAAAGCGACTGGAAATACTTAACTTTCACATTAGTGCATTGTGAATTGCTGTCCATCATTGTTAGATGTGGATTTTAATTACTTTTAAAAGGCATTTGGTCTTTCAAGAGTTTTTCTCTTTAAATCATGGACTGAATGGGAGGCAGATGAGCATTACAGGAGATCTGGAGGATACTGTACCCTAAAGGAACTCTTTTCTCAATAACTGCTGACCAAAGGGCTAAAGGGTATCAGACTCAACACTGCATTTCATTCTTGCCCTGCTCCACTTTCTACTGTAAAGAAAGCAAATATGCAATGCCTTTTSAGAACCTCCAGAACAAGGACCACTGCAAGCTTACTGAGATCAAAGCACTTTGCTAATTCCAGGAGTCATATTTTGGTATCTTTAGATCCATCCCCAAAGCCCAATTTGATCAAATATTAGCAACCTTTCTGTGAATTTCCTATGACTCTCATCTCCATCACAGCCATTAGAGTGCTCACAGATCAACCATAAAAAAATTTTTGATCAAAATATATTATGCTGTCTTTTCATGACAAGGTTTAGGATTTGTTGATGTGAATATTAGATATTCTGCTCTAAGAAAATAAGCAAAATCAAGTCCAATGAGTTTTTTTCAGAGTGTTGGGATTTTACCCTGAAACAGTAAAATAAACCTTTTGTGTTTAAATTTATTAGATAGCCCAGGAAAAGCAACTGGTAACTAACTAATTGATTTACCATCTAGAAGTCTTCCTGTAAGTGCCCAGGTTCATGTAATACTCCCTTTGGGCTGCATTTCGCATGCTGTTTGCTTTGCTATCTGTGAAAGCATTAAAAATGGATAGGTTTGGACCATACTCATTTTGTTTCAAAGCACCAATCTATACTGGAGCCCTCTCATCCATTCCCAGATAAAAGAAAGATCTCGGCCTGAAAGATCTTCACTCTAGGAACACAGGAGGAGCAAGAGAGAAGAGGTGTCACTGTCTCCATTTTACAGTAGGGTCACAGAACTTTTAAGTGACTTTCCCAAACTTATATACCCCCACTTTTGTACAGACCATAACATATCTCCAAAAATTTACAGAAATCTACAAAAAGAGGTTTGCTGTGGAGGAACCAGGGAATGCCTGGATCTCTCTATGTTTAAGCTTAGCAGTTAAAGTAAGTCCTTCAAACTTTTAAACTCATTCCAAATTTTTAGAGCTGCCCAGCATGCCACTGAGAGAATGATTTGACTGCAAAGATCAAGATGCTGTAAGGATTGTTCAAGAAAAATACGGCTGAAAAAGATTCTAAAAAAGTATCAGGGGCACTTTTAAAGTATTTCTTTAAAAATAAAGATCACGAAACTACCTCTGTTGACTTCTGCTGTTAATGTGCTTTTATTCAGGCGTTTGGAAACAATATTACTTTGCAGAGTAGACAGCTACTGTCAAGGGCAGTTTTCTCATTTGTGGTCACTTGTTATGTACTGTGAGTTTGAGAACTAAAAATGTGCATTCTTCAAGATGGCAGAGAAAACAGGCCCCTGATTGCACAAAGAGGGAGAATGATTCAAAATAGTTGGTAACTTTGATGCTTTTGAAAATTTTAGTGAGGTAACTTTTAATTAAAGCTTGAAATAAACGTTTAACTTGTCTTCTCGTATGAAGTTGCTTCACAGACATTTATCACCACACATATATTTAGCAGCTGCCATTCAGTGTAACATCTATGTCTATCATTGTCTACTTTTCATGCAYTTCAAGTGTATTATGAAAGAGCAATTTCCTTATTAACGAGCAAACTCTGATTAAGTTACTTAAGCAATCRCCCCACCAAGTACTGAAGCCAGGAGACAGAGTGTGCAAGGACCCCTGCTCAAGAGYACAGCTGAGGACAAGTGAAATTGCTAGGCTGGAAAGCGAAAGCTGGTACTCGGTGCCTCTTCCATCAGGAAAGATCCAATCCAGCCTTTTTGCCTGGATATGCCTGCCATACAGCTTCATTCCAATGCCATCTCCCGAAATACACATGTGGATGAGGATGAGCCCTCTGAAAAGTATTTAATAACTGGGCTTATTCTTAAAATCCCTCAAAAATTATGATACTATATAAGCTTTTTAGAAWTTTTTTTTTCCATATTAATTGCAATTTCTAGCAGTAGAAGAAGCRACATAGTCTCCAGCTCAATTTAAGTCGCTTACAATTACATTTTGCACTTCTGTTTCTGTTACAATTGCTTTTCTGTTTCCACTTGTGGAAGATATCCAATAGTACATCATTAGCATTATTCCATATATGCCATGAATGTTTTTAAAGGTCAATTTGTTTATAAAAATACTTCCATTGAGGATTAATGATGACACTGTTTTGACCCCTCTGACCCTGATGAGCAGGAATGTACTTTTCAAGCATCCAGAGCCCCTCTTCACAATTTGTCTAATCCTACATCTCCCCTGCCCTTGCAGGCTATTTGCTGTTAGTGGCCACAATAGACAAGCAATAGTACCATTATAGGCTTCTCTAACAAAAGACTTTCATGATCATTTTCTAGTGGCTTGAAGATTGACAAGATCCCCTCCTGTTACCCAGATGCATTTTCCCCTCCTTCCTGGTGATTTCTTTTCTTGTTTCCAAGGAGGAAAGTGCCTCCCTGAGTAGCGACCTCTCTCTCTGCAGAGAGACCTGCTAGAAACAACAAACATTGCATGTTAAACCTCCTCYGAGAGGGCATTATGTACAAATGGAGTGCCAGGTCTTCTTTGATAAGGTGTACACCCGTGGCACAACTTAAGAATCAATTCAATTATAAAGACAYAAAAATGGCTTTTGAAGAATGTTCCTGAGTGAGTCGGAGGCAGAGAGCACAGCATATGAGTCTGACTTTTCCAAAGTTATTTCAAGGGAAGAAGTTGCACAGAATTGCTCCAGCAGCCTGATTAACTAACTGGGCACTCATCTGTTGGTGAAATCCCAAGTGCGGAAAATAAAGCTATGCCCCTGGCTTTATCACATCAGTTGCTCTTCAGTGCACTCAGAATTTCACTTTTCTGCAGGTTTTGCTTACTTTCTGTACAAAACTTGAGCTATCTGAATAGCGTGTTTATTTTTCAGAGATGCAGAACATTTGTACCTCTCACCAGCAYGTGAGAGCACGTCTGATAATAAAGCCCTCCATCACTCAGGCTGGATACTCAGAAAGTGAGATGCCCTTTCTTTGCCTCAGCCAGTAGTTACTTTGGGAAATTTCAGCCGCACCATCTTTGTGCCTCATTTGTAACATAAGCAGGCCACACTATCAGCCCACACTGGAATTTTTTCTGAGGGTTACAAGTATTTTAAGATTCCTCATAAATAATGGTGCAGATTAAAATAGTAATAAAAATGTTAAAGCTTATTTTTTGCCTATGATTCATATGTAGAAAAAAAGACAGAAGACCAGTGCTGACCTCTTCATATGTGGCACTTGACAAGGTAGTGTGCTTTTGAAGTGTGCAATATACTTTAACACACGCTGGACACTTTACAGGAAGGTCTAATAGACGCATCAATGTTTGCTTTTCATCTGCTAAGAATAGACATTGCTCTGTGTTGTCATTAGTAGAAGAGGAAGAACAAGAAAGCCACAAATAAACATTATTTCAAACCCTTGGAGYTCAGCCCCTCTTGCTGCAGGGCCGCTGATGTCAGAGGGTGGGGCTGTGAGTGCCCGCGGGGTGAGCATTGCTTGATTCATCCTCTGTTGGAGCTGAAGGGGCAATCAGCAAAGGATTCCACTGAAGACAGGATGAGTAAAGAGATTTTGTTTAAATTTGAATTAGGCTTAAAACGAGATTTTGTGACACACACAGGGGTCTGCACTCGAATTTGGGGTTCATGGTTTAGTTTTGTGTATAAAATTGTTTCCCTGAAAATGCTTGAGAACTGCTGTTGTCACAGGATTTCCATTACACTGGTTCAATATTTTGTTGTATATAAGACAATAGAGAGTTGGGCTCACACCCAGAATCCATAACACAAAGTTAGACCTAATGATGAGGATCCAACTTCTGCTGAAATTGAAAAACATCCAGATTTTAGGTTGAGTAAAGGTCACCGTGTTACTTTTTTACTTTCCTTCATTTGAGCAATTGAATTTATTGAATATGTCGAGAGACCATTCTCAGTGAAAAGCTCAGCAATACTCTAAGATCTAGTAATTACATAAATAGAACCTACACAGTGCTGAAGAAGAGAAAAAATTGAACTCTCCCTAAAACTGCATCTTTTTCCTTCTTGCTCTTTATATTTATATATATAATATAAATATTAGCATATAATTATTATACTTCATTATGTTATTAAACATTACTGTATTATTATATTAGATATTATATAGTATTGTAACAGTATCTATTAATATCAAGATTATATAATACATAATACATGTTTTGAATACACTCTGTGACACCATTCCTAAAACCAGAGGGGTTTTGATAAAATGTTCATGAACTGCTGAATTAACTGCATTGTTGTTATTTGTTTTTACAGTCTCCAGGGTAAGTTTTTCATTGGAAAATTCTGTTCCCAAATTAAGYTGGAGGTCTTTCAATCAAAAAAAGGTAGATTGTTGACCTCTACCTCTAATGTTACGTGGGAAGAAAAGGATCACAGCATATCAGTGCAAATCTAAAAGCAATCAAAGCAATGCTGGATTCATTTGCTGTCACTTCTTTTGCAAAGATTGTTTTTGCAAGAAGAGTTAAACTAAGGGCAAGGCAACAAAATTTGTCACTGTTTTTTTCCCTTTTCTTTACTTGGTTGATCTTCTCCATTTAAATGCAATTAGTATTATCCTCAACATTGTCTTTTTATCCATATCCATGGCTTCTCATCTTACTGTTTGCAAATATGATCCTTTCAACCAAAAGGACATCAATACACTCAGCAAACTTATTAACCAGCTATTCTGTCTCACGGGGAGGCAACCAAGCTGCAAAGAAAGGATGAGTCACTGGAAGCTGTGAGACACCAAGACTTTGATGCTGTAGGCAAAACAAGCTGCTTCATGACACAGTTTGTAAAATGTTTGCACGGGAGCAAAATTCTGCCAAAAAGCATTCAGTAAAGTTTACATAGCACAGCATACAAGCTAAAGAGCATCCCACAGCATGTGAGATCTACAGGCATTTAACAACTCTGAGCTTTCCTTCAACAGCAATGGTGCCTCCCTGACAGATTTTGATCTTGGATCTTTTTCTAAGACTGCAACTGCCAAGGACAACCTCAGTTTCTACTCCTTTTTCAGTGCTATGTTCAGAAGAAACATCTTCAGGTACCAGAAAGAATAAACTGGTCTCTCCAGTAGAACCACATACTGCCCCTACTCTCTTGACCAGTTCCTTGGTACCAATTTTCACAGTCTCACCGAGATTTTTTGCCCAGTGTCAAAAAGCAGAGGAAGGGGCCACGCTGCCTGCTGCAACACCAGCCTGTTGGCAGCATTGTTCCCAGATGGAAAAGCAGACCTCTAAGCACTGGGAAAGCCTTTCACCAAGCTTGGCTTCCCCTGGGCTGAGGCACTTTATAACTGCATGCAGCTACACTGCACCAGTGTGGAAAGTTAAGGAGAATACAAGTAAAGTGCCACTGAAATCTTGGAAGGAGGTAGAAAATAATAAACACTCCAAATGAAATTTGGCTTGGACACATGTTATTTGGTCTAAGTGCATGTTTACATTTCTTTGAAATATTCCTAAACACTCCCTCCATCTGAAAAGAAAATTTCAAAACCATGATGAAAAAATCTGGTTCAGATCATGTGTATTGGTTTTAAAACCAGGCATAACATTGCAGCCGGCTCTTTTATCCAGAAAAGGTGCAACTGTCATATCAATTTAGAACTTCAGTCATGTTATTTTAAACCTGCATTAGTAAAACCTATAACAAAACATGTCTCTGTTGTCCACATCTTGCATCTGGAGCAAAGTTATGCTGAAGTCTGATCTCTAAACCCAGTATGGAAATGATATCTGGTATGTTCTGCACTTTGTAACATGGTCCATGTGGACTTTTTCACTGTAGTGATAACACAGCTCTATAGCCCACCTGGCAAAAACATTATACATTAAAAATGACAGTCAAAAGAAGCTGGTGGGAATATACCAGAATTACATTTGAAAAGGTTGCAATGTAAGGCTAAAACCAAACATCTACATTTATAGGCACTACCTGGCACCCTACTTTTAGACAAAGGTATCTTACAGTGTCAGTTTAAAGGCTTAGTACTGGGTTTTCAAGCTGGGAAACAGCATAAGACCACTGTACTAAGGAGCTGAAATTTTGCTGACATTATGGAAGCTCTTACTAGTTGGTTTCCTACCATTTGATAATAGCCTACAGATGCTGTAGAAAAACACTATCAAAAGGCAGTTCTTATATATAGAAACTCTCAAATCACAGCCAAACACGGCTTCGCACAAGTAATTCAGGAACTTATGTTACATATGGCAAAAGTATTTATAAACCCGGATTAGAATACAGAGAGGTGTCCAGATGAAACTCTCCTGTCACCTCTTTGCACCAAGAAGTACAGGGTCTTGCAGTGCTGGCACAGTAGGTCACTGCTGATGCCTTGTTGGTGCCCACAGTGCCTGGTCTAAGTGTCACACCAGAGATGAGACTCTGTGTCCAGGGTGGGCCAACAGTAGCACTAAACCTTCTGATTTTTATCCTTCCCCATTTTATCCTAAGAGACGACGGCACAAGGGTTCAGCCTTGAAAGTCTTGCTTGAAAAACAGGGAGCCAAACTGATCTCACGGTGTGATGGTGGAAAAAGCATCTTTTTTTCAGAACAATATGTTTCTTCCTTAATTTTACCCTTTCTGAAAAGTAGAGTAAAAGTTCTTGAGACTGAAACACCAGCTAAACCCTAACTGTATAATGAGAATTTTGAGAACCAAWCTGAATAATGAGAACCAAACTATATATGAGTACGCTCAGGTGTGAGGCTTAAAAATAGTAAAAACACCTGACAGATGTTGTGATCAATAAAGCGATAAGGATACTTTATAATTYGCTAACAAACAAATTTAATTTTTCCAGGTATGACATATCAGTAAATTCCATAGAAGGCATTTTTTTGTGTGTGCAGACCTTGTTTCCATAACTTTAAAACTTTAAGTAGTTGACACAGTGCCAGCTTCTGGGGGTAAAGAAATCACCTGTCTTATTTCCAAGCTGACACAACATGTTTTAAGTAGATGAAGGCTCGGTTTCATTACATTAACAGTGTCTCTAGGTGCTCTTTGATGCATCCCTCCAGTGCTTAGTAATTTAGTAACAGGTTGGAAATGAGCAGAGGGGTAAAACGAGACTCCGTTGCCAGAGCAACTACTGCACACCTCTAATTTTTGAATCAACAGACAGCAGAAGTTGATACTTTGCCACAGAGTATGAAGAAATATCTTCCAAAATATTCTATGAAAGCAAACTTGTTCGAGGACTGGCACTTCTAAGAAAACAATTTCCTAAAGATAGCCCAAATCTGCTATTATTGAGCTAAAAAGATAATAGGAAATATTTAACTTTATTTTGACCAAAAGTCTGTCTGCTGGCTCAGGTGCAAAGCCCTAAGAAATAATYCTCTGAGTTACTTTCTCTCCTAAAAGAGAGAAGCATTTTCTAATGATGTTGAAGCTGAAATTTTGCAGCTGTGTATGACAGAGAAAAATTAAGAACAATAACAACRACAACAACACAATAACCTGGCTTTATCATTCAAGTGAGTACATAATGTAGAAAAAAATCAGAACAAAATGAGTGAGAGACAAGTAAGATTTCTGCCTTACCAGTATTACAAATACCAGGAGAAGCTAAGGCCAGACTGCCTCAAGACACTCACCTGACTTACTGTTGCCTGGAGGGCTGGAGACTTTGTGCCTGACAACATTTCCTTTTAGTAGTTTTGCTACTAGGAAATTATATTCTTAATGACCCAGGGGGAAAACTGAAGGCTTTGCCCTCAATTTCCTGGTGGGTTCTAAAGAAGTGAGCACAAATATGGAATGAGCTGAGGTTGGACTGAATTGTGGCCTTGCTGTTTCATGGCTTCTGCTTGGACTTTCTGTTCCTTGACTGCCATAGCAGGATGTAAATCCTCCCACTTCATGAAAGACGTGGAATCTTCAGGTGGAAATGTGAAGCCACTGCAGTGGAAAYGCAAAGCCATCAGAGAAGGGACATTGTGCTAAGACAGCCTCTACCAAAGAGCTTCTCTCAGCACACTGACAGAGCCCACTTCACTAATTGCATCCCATTGGATTTGCTCCACAGTATATTGGGATAAAGACTTTAATAACACAGGAAGCAGCATTTTAATAATCTTTTGCCTCATTTTAAGTGGTGTTATGCACTGACTTCTACCAAAATCCTTTCATTGTACAGAAAGGACCATATTTTAAGAGGTCAGAAYTCTTGCAACATAGTTACACTCCATTTTTGCATATTTCATGTTCATTTAAAAGTGCATTACCATCAGTTCTGCTTCACAACCCTGTTACTCAGAAGTGAAATAGAGGTTTCCTGACAATCTACTGAATTACACATTATTTTAAATGTGGGCAAAATCTTTTTCTCTCACTTCTCATCTCCCCACCAGATGTAACAATTTCCAGGACCTATAGCAGCTTCCATCAAAGACAACCAGAGTTTTGTCATTGCCTACATAGCTAGTCAAAGCTGTTTACGATGGGTATAAAATTCTGCCATCCTGAGTCAGAGGCTCTTTGCTGCCACTGTGACTGCCTGTGCATGGAGTCGTCTTTCCTCTTATCAGCCCTTTGGTCTCAGCAACTCTGCTCCCTTTATAATCTGTGGCTGTACAGAGAAAACCTCAGAAAGGGCAGCTCATCACAGCTATTTAGACGTATCTTAGGATGGGATGCAGTTCCCTGGAGAGGTATCTSTTTCTCTTCATCAATAAAAAACCACCTTGCTGACTAGTTTAGACTCCACAGACAGCTTTCGGATGCTGGGGGTCAATGGGAAGAATCCCACTCAAAACCTGATGGAAAAGGAGTCAAGGCCCTGCAGGGTCAGTGGGAGCAAACCCCAGTCCCCAGCAGAGCACCCAGAACATGGCAAGCAACAAGCAAATGGATGACCTCTCTTGGCGGAAAACTATGTTGCTTTGTACAGGTGTTTTCCAAAGGGTAAATCTGTTTTCCTCCCCCAGGGAAAATAATATGTCAATAGGTAGTTGAATAAGGGGAGCTGGAGAAAGTGGGCTGGGTAAACTCTGATGTTTCATCCAGGATGTGCTTACAAAAGAGTCCCTGGAAACTTGCATCACAGTATGAACGGCAGCAGACAGGCACATTTAATGACAGCCTGAAACAGGATGCACCAGGCAGTGGTGACCTGCATAATATGTATTCTGATCAGTGCCACAGATGGTCAGAGGAGACAAGACTTTCAAAATCTGACAGGTGATGTAATTTTTTTAAATATCAGAACAGAATATACGGAAATATGACTCCACTCCCCTGCTCCCCTGAACTCTCCCAGTTTAAACCTGGATTACTGTACTGAACCAAATGCAGCTACCCTGGAATAAGACTAGAGTCAGTAAAGAGACTTAAAGCATTTCTGAAGAATTTTCAATTATTGCTAGTATCAGTCTGAGTGCTCTAACAACCTGTACAAATCACAGAAAGGGAAACAAAGAACTACTCATACAGATGATCCTTTTGGCAAACTGAGTATGTGAATGTGTCTGAGAATCTGCTTGCATACCTTTAATACATGGACTTAATGTCTTAAGAATATAACTCCTTCAAATTCCTTAAATTTCAAGAAGGTTTTACTTTAAGAATGGGATGAATTAATAGCAACGTAGGCAGGCAAATGCTTCTTTAAGCATTAAACTGTTCTCAAAAGAGGAATTAAAACATGAAATTTACAGAGTATGTTTCCTAATGTATCAACAGAGCAAGCAAGAAAAAAAAATTAGGTATTTTCAAGTACTTCTATTAATGTGTTTTTATGAACAGAGCAGCCACACTTGCTGCCTCACTAACCCCAAGAAGCAGGTGCAATTGCACTGCATGCAAACATACAGAATCTGGACAAAAGGGATTCACCCATGCAAAATATTCAGTGAAACTTGTGGCTACAGCACAGATAAGCAAATCCTAGAACTATTGAAGTATTTAAGATCAATGATTGTGTTTAAAAATCTATCAAAGGCAGGCATAACCACYGGGCAGTGAGTTTGCAGTACTCAAATCTTTTGTTTATCGAGCTTGTCAAGAAGTATATGTTAAACCACTTATAAAGCTTACTGCATTCTTAATTTGTGTTATGTAAATCATGCTGATTTCTAATATATTTTATCTTATGTATGTAATCTAGTTGCTTATTTCTGTTTTCCTCAATGTTACTTTTTTTAAGACTCCAACTACTAAACAGCATCTCAATAACTGCATCACAATATACTCTGACCTGCACCTGTGTGCTCAAGGGCTTGGTGTGGAACTGTGTCAATACTCACTAACCTACTCCCTATCTATTTGTCTTTACGGGAAACCAGATGCACAAGAGGAAGCCTCACAGTCTTCCAGAAGACCAAATATGAATCCTACCAAATCAGGCTTTGCCAAGGACATCACGCCGCCTTAGTAATTTCTTGGAGGGCTTTGATATATCAGGTGGATGATCTCAGTGGTTGTGAAGGCACCATTGACACTGAYATTGAGGGGCCATCACACAGCTGGGTTTTCTAGGCAGTGCTCAATGCATTTAGGCATTGAGGGAAGCAGTTACCACACCTCAGGTGAGTGAAAAATTGTCACACCCAGGGTCACGTTCATCACAAACTCCTTCAGTACTATTTCTCAAACTCAGTGATACCTCCATACAAACTGTCATATTTGCAACCAAAACATCTGTTTCTTGCTCCCAGTTCAGTGCAGGTTTGGACAAAAAATTAATTTCTTTGCTTTTGAGACTTCTTAGACCACAGATCCATCGAAACCAAGAGAAAAGCAGATCCAGTCTGTCCTCTCTCRCACAGAGAGAAGAGGATGGTTTATCCAACTGCTTTCAGCCACACTTGGGTAGTCTCTGAAAGCAATGGGTGGCACAGATGTCACTGTGAGTCTCATTTGACCTGTAAAACCTTAAATACTGGTGATAATGTGCAACAAGGAAAAAGCCAGCTGGAGCTAGAAGCAGTGGCAATTAGAAATAAACATCTTTGCACCAGCAAAATAAACACATTTGATGCGAGAAATTAGTGAGAGACAAACATTGAAGCCCCTGATGTTACCCTGACAGTCCTCTTTTCAAGGGAGAATTATATTTTTTTTCAAAAACTGCTTACAGATTTTCTTGCATGGGAATAATGCAAGTCCAAAACCAAAGGGGTTGATATAACCCATGAACAGCCACAGCTGGAAGACAGAGATCAGGATGAACTGAACAGCAGAGCCTGTATGACAGAGGGAAGAAAAGTGGTGAAAGATTTCAGTTTCAGTCAGAATTGAATTTGGCAAAAATTCTCTTTCAATTCTGTTCGATCGTATGCTTGAGTAAGTTATTCACCCAGGCCAGTAACATCTGTTCAGGAAAGGGGCCAGCTCTAAAATGTGTTTTTTCATCCCACAAAACAAAGCGTAATCTAAGCTATAAATATACATGTTTTTACTATGCTGGATAAAGTATCTCATGAAGAAAAAAAAGTTTAGGGCTTTTTYGTTTCTAGAGACATTACTCATCTGATCCTGGATCCTTTACATATTCAGGAGTCTCACTGCTTTCAGCAGGATACTTAGGACTGCAGGGAGTTTTCTCAGACTCAGAAATGCTCTTGCCCCTTACAAGACCAGAACTGCCCAGGTCCACTCTCCGCTGACACATTTTTCACATCGTGCACAGTAAGAGCCATTTAGTCTCTCTGACACATCATCACAGACAAAAAAAACTCCAAAAGCCCCGTTGTCATGTGAAACTACTGATGAACTTTGTAATAATTCAAAATAAACAGAAAATAAGATGTTTTCCACTACGGATTTTTTTTTTAGATGCTTGATGAAGTCAGTGTTTAATGGRACACTTTCAAGCAGTCACACACACTTACAACAAATACTACAGTGCCTCTAAAAAAACCATTTTAAAGTGATAGATGACTGTCGGCTTTGCAAAAGCTGACCATGCAGTGGCTTGATAGCACAGAAAGAAAGCAATCTGCAAGTGCAAGTCTGTTTCTTTTGGCAGCAGAAGGACTTGCTAATGGATTCATCATTTTCTGTTCAGCATGAGCACCAAACAAAAAAACATTTAGGGCTCTATTCATCTGAGTTTCCGGGTCTACACTTGCCAGCCACGGAGGCTCTGTGGCTTTGTGCTCCAGAGCTCAGTTCTGACTCATGTCTCCCAAGTTTGGAAACGAAGGCCCCACAAGACCTGGGAATGGTTGTGTCAGTCCTTGTCCTCCCTCCAGTGCCCTCTGCCCGCCCTGGTGCAGCGCTTTGAGATCCCACTGACCCCACCATCAGTGTAGCCACCTACCCCACCTTTTCCTGGTTTACTYCTCCTGTGACAAGTTCTTAGATGGCAGCTGACTGATGGCAACAGATCCTGAAGCTGATCAGCCACGAAGAGCCACAGAAATGCACCCACCAGTTAAGAAGAAAACTACTAGAAAATTAATTGTACTGGAAGGGCACTGCAGGAGGAGACTTCCAGGAAGTAGGAAACAGGGCACCGGGAAAAAGAAAGAGAAAAAAGGCTTATTAGAAAGATATTTTGCTTCCTAGGGAAAGGTTTATTAGTGCAGAGGCTGTTAAATATGTTTACACACATTACTGTGCACATACGAAGGAACAAAGGAAAACACTGACACCAATAAACAGATCTTGCACTTGGGACACTTCATCCACTTCAAGGCACCTTTGTATTCTGTYTTTACACAGAAACGTCTGAAAATAAACAGTGTGAAACTACAACAGCTCGTCTCTACTATTTACTTTTTGTAGGGCACTCATATGGTGTCTAATGTGCTTCAGACGAGTATTTTCTTTTTAATACATCGGAATCAGCAAGATGGGAATTTTTCTGATGGAAGGATGGAATCAAGGGAAAGGGTCTTACTGGAAATCACTTCACCATTTACTAGCAAAAGACTTTCCTATACAACAGCAACAGTTCATGGCAGGGGCTAAAATTACAGCATTACACTGAAATATATCATTAGGGTTGGCTTGTGGCTGTCATTTTTTCCTTTAAAAAACTGACTCTCTACAGAACAATTTATAAGAGATTTCAGACACCCAAAATATTACTTCAACTCTGCAGAATCATATTTTAGATGTCTTGTTTCACTGATAGTTTCAACAAGGAATGCACAGAATGATCAAACCACATATAAGTAGCAGCAATTATTGGTACATTTGAGATGAGCACAGCATGAAGGATAAGTCTAAAGAAAGATTAAGACCCAAATACTAAGGGAGGAAAAAAAAAAGAAAAGATGGAGCAAAAAGGCCTGAAAAGCAGGAAAGGACTAGCTGTCTGCAGGAAGCTTGTATTCTTGTGTGAGTGTGAGTGACCCAGTGTAGGCTGGAATGTTATCTCTATGTGATCTACAGAAGTTTTCTCTTAACTGCAGCAACTGAAGAAGAGTGAATTAAAGTCTTAAAGAGAAAAAATCAATAAAGAAAAAAAAAGAAAATATGACAGAAGAGCCTTTCAATGGCTATATAAAATGGCACTCAAATGATAATGGGGAGAAATCCAAAATTTCTGTGCTTGCAACAGAAATACCTCACAAAAAAAAAAAAAAAAAAACAAACAAAACCAAAACCCAAAAAGAAAAACGAAAAGGAGGATTCTTTTCCTTTTGTTTTGAACTATATTTGTCAGTGAGTCTCTCTATTGCATCACTAGGACTGACTTATTAGGTCACAGTAGGCTTTTCCCTGATGCTTCTGGCCCCCAAAGTAAACTTCTTCTTGTTCTTCCTTTAGGATCTTCATTTCTAACCCAGTTTATCTGTTGGAATAGATGACATTTAACTGGAAACTCCAGTGAGAAAGTCCAAAGGATAATACCTGGCTCCTTGTGGCCTTGTCAAGCCATAAAGGTCAGTGGAAAGGTTTACTCCAACCACCCTTTCCTACATTCAGTTTTATCTTTAATAGACAAGTCCTGCTTTCTGTGCATCTAAGAGTCACCCTTTAACAAACCTTTGTAGGTTCCTTTGGTTTGAGCTGCACTGAGCCCTKCTGTTCAGGCTCTTGCTATAAATCTGTAGGCCCTAAATAGAGCACCTCTCTTCTGAGAGACAAGGCTTTGTATACCTGCTGTCTGCAGCCAGCTGGAGTATTTCCCTTTTCCCTCCAGACTTGTCTTAACCTTTTCCCCACCAGCTGCATGAAATGTGATATATCTTTCATTACAACATGGAGATTAGTTTTTTCTTAATCAGTAGGAATTTGCCATTTGTATTCTGCTGGGTGATCAAGGTCCTTTTGCAAACTCAAGGCATATGAAGAAAATCTAGAAGGTCTCAGGTTCACCACAGCAGTTACTACCACAGTAATCAAAACAAACAGACTGGTATGTCCACGTGTTCCCAGCTCTCATCCCTGCTTGCAAGTTCAGGAAAGGCAAACCTTCCTAAAACTGATCATTTTTCAAGCCTTCAACTGAAAAATCAAAGATTATTGCAGTGCAGTGTGCAGTTGTAAAAATAACCTACCACTTCTTCCTATCTGCCAAAACACCAAGGAAGGCCAAGAAGTCTGAGTCTAAAAGGATAACTAACTTTAGAAAAGAGAAACACAAACATGAGCATTTGAAATTGGCTGCCAAAACAAGAGCATCCTTTCCTATAGGGAATTTTAACTCTACTTTTCAGGGCTGAGAACAGAAGCTACTCAAAAACATAAGACTTGGAACTGCCTCTGTTTGTCATTGAGAGGGAAAAAAAAAAAGAAGTGTCTGAGAAGCTCTAACAGAAGAAAGGCTTTGTTTTTAAACAGAGCAAAAGAATAAATGACATTGCTTCTCAGCAATAATCTACCACCCACACTGTATCTGTTCATGAAGAACTTTTTTACAAAATAAGCAGATTTACAACAAAGCCTATTCTGTATCAATGGAGTAATTCCTGTCTATTCAATAACACCAGAATAGCACCACAGATCCACAAATGCCCGCTTGTGCCTACAGGTAATTAATTACCTCTTCACCCAGCCTCTGTGCTGGGATTTACCTCACTTCTGTGCCCATTTCTAACACAGGTGAAGTAACTTTGCACTGACTGCCCAAAGTCATACATGTGGTAAATGATTCAAGAACAGAATATCACTCTCCGTGCCACTCAATAACCCCTTGGTGTGTGATAAGAGAAATTTGCCCAAACAAAAAGAGAAATGTATGAGCAAGAGGTAGAAATGAGAAAGCTGGTTTAAAAAAAAAAAAAGGCAGTGTTAAGTGTGTCTCATGTGGCTTTTCCAAACCAACTGTTTAAATACACAAATACTGCTGTTCAAATTTCATCACTCTACAAAGTTCAAGGGTCAAAAGCAGGCCAAATATGAATYACAGGTCCCTATGGTTCATCAGATGCCTGCATTACCAGGTGCTGAAAAATGTTGGGTGTTGTTTTTTTTTTCTTAATTCTTTTTTCTGGAGTATCTAGCACATCAATATCATAAACTGAGTCAGTTGTCATTTTAAATTATAAAAAAAAGAAAAATTTATTTGTATGTTATAAATAGGTGGATTATTTAATAGTGCTACCCACATTCTTTTAAGGTTTGGCTTGGAAATAGAGACAAGTTCCCCAAATGCAGCCAGGGTTTACATCTAACATACATCCACAYAGCTCATGGGTAAATCTCATCTATTTTCGAAAACTGACATTAAGGTATTTGAAGGTCACTAAAAAGGGAATAATTATTGTTAGGGCTTGACTGTTCCTTGGACCTCAACCGCAGGTGCAATCATTTAATTTCATGAATTACCAAAGTAAACACAAGCAGAAATTCTTTTTTTTCATTAATCCAACAATTTTACTGACACAGAGTCTCTAAATAAAAATAATAAGATTTTATGGAGTTCCCAGAAAAGAAAGTCTAAAAGATGTTCAGTGAAAAAATTGAAGCTGTTTTTACTAGTATTTGCCATGCCCTGCAAGTGGGAGTGCTGCCAGCACATGGTGTGGGAAGCAAAGGTCTAAAAGAGAAGACATTATGAGGGCAAACTGTGATGGCAGGTGCAGGGTATTCCTTAGAGCTGGGTGCTGGGAATAGGACAACAGACAACTGATGGATGCATCAGGTAGATGGAGGACACTTTGTTTCAGACATTGGGAATAGAAGTTCGTTGGGAAAAATAAGTGTTAATTAGAGTAGTTGCCATAATTGCATGCCTAATGGTCGGTGGCAGCATCGCACCCCAGGAGAGTGTGGCACACAACCAAGCTGAAGGCTCTGTGGGATTGCTGACAAGCCCTTTCTCATCCCAAATGCTCTGTTAAGCACTTAAGGAATAAACCCCCCCAAAGTTAAAACCAAGTCAAATGACATGTGGAGCACGTCTGGTACAAAGATTTCTCTGGTACTCATACGTCTCCCATGTGAGAACCAGCAAAGGCAAGGAGTACAAGTTATTGCTGGTAAAGAACAGATTTACCAGATATAATATTCAAACAAGTTAGGCAGGTTTTAACATGATGATTTCATATGTCATGACAACTTAAGAGCAAAACAGTCACCACAGCAAGTGTTACATCAGAATTGAGGCGGCTGATAGATACTGGGCACGGAAGAGCTGGCACATGGAGAAACATAGTTACAACTGATCCAATGTCAGGGATCAGGCTGAGCTGGTATCAGGTCATAAATAAATAAAAATGACAAGATTTTTTACTATGTTTTCCCAGCTATGTTTTCCCATAGCGAAAAATTAAAATTCCATGCTTGAATGCACATATATTGCATGTATCAGGTACAAAGGAGATAAAACATTAATAAATTTAGGCTGGAAATCTGAAGGCTTCTCAAGGCACTATGATTTCAAGATGGCTTTCCAGTGCAAACACTGGAAGGAATGAGCCTAAAAAATTCAAAACTGAGGTTGATATATTTACTAGTTTTTCATTTAAAGTTAGGAATTTCCCGCTAAAAAGCAATTTGAATGTTTTTTCTATGACAGTTTTTTCTTTCTAGTTTTCACAGTGAAACGCAGCAGCTGGCTGCTCTCCTAGGTGGTGCCCAGGGCAGCCCAGCAAATCCCTGGGAGCTGAGGGAGAGGTCTGTCACCCAGTCAGGAGACCAGAAACTGAGAAACACCAGCTGGACAAGAGGGAGTGAGAGCAGTCCTAGTCCCAGCTCTGCCCCAGGATGTCAGAGCTGGTAGCTGGGTATTGGGAGCCACACCAGTTTGCACTGGATCTTGGTCTGGTTTGGCAAGTATGTCATTGGAACTAGGACTTCTCCATTTTTTATCAAATAGGAGTGTTCTACTCAAACCATATCCTATGAAAATATTCCCTCCCATCTCCAAGAAAGGCTCTGTGAAACTTTGAAGAGATTTTAAGAGTGGAGAGAAAATGGGAGGGTGAGTGAGAAGATGTGAGGAGCTGGCCCGTGAGGCACTTCAGGATAGGGGAAGTCTAGAAAAGTGTAAATATGGAAAGGGAGAGAAAGGAAAACCAGTTGAGACTTGAGAAGATAGTAGGAGAGCTACACTTGGGGAAAGAGTTTGCCAGCAGAGAGAATGATAATCAGGGAGGGAAGGTTTTTTCTCTTTTCTTACACAGTGTTTTGATTCTTGAGCTCTCCATCTAGTATTTGAGGGCTGCAGCATGATGGCATTGCATTTGCTGTACACAAAAGCAGTAGAAGATCCTCTCCCAGTGGGATTGGGAAAGTGAAGCTGAATTTACAGTTCACAGCAGCTGCTACAGCCAAGCCCAAACCCAATCTCTCCTCTTAAGGGTTGGATTTAGCTGGGAGCTCAAGAGCAGGACTCACTTCACAATCCTAGCACTAGTTCCCTATTTCCCATCAGCATCCTAAGGGCATCTCTGCAGTGAATTACTCTTTCTAGATCCCATCACCCAGACAGAAGCAGGAATACAACTTAAATTAAAAGAAGAGTGATGCCATCTAGCAAGAYGTGCTGACTCAATGACAGTCTCCTTCTGTCCCCTGGCAGGGGAAATAACACCAGCTGCAAAAGAAAGAACTAATAGAGATAAATGACTGGAGTCACACGCAGCCTTCTCAGTTGTCTTTTGAATGGTGAAACATGAACACAAGCATTGCACCCTCGATTGGCTGAGCTGGAGCCTGGCTCTGCCGTGCCTGAACAGAGAACCCTGCAGGAGCACAGCAAGGTGGACACAGCCCTCTAAGTAGCCCAGCCACTCAACATTAGTGAAGCCCTTGGTTTCTAAACACTGAGCTGCACCGAATTTGAATGCTCCACTGATGACTGAACTGGTTAGGAATACAACCGAACAGCAGGCTGAATACCCAGCGAGGTATTGTGGGTAATTAGAGATTAATTACAATCCCATAGTTTGTATCATGGTTCAGGGTCAGCACGGGGTCAGTGCACATGGCAAACTTAGAGAGCTGTGACTGGATGGATGACGCCAGCTCGGAGTGGCTCAGCAAAGTGAAGCGTATAGAAATGAGGAGCCAGCGAGGCTGGGGAGTGGACTCACAGCCAGGGCACTGGCGACAGCAGCGACACTGAGTTGTGRGGCCTGGAGGCACTGAGAAAATGTTAACAAGCAGCAGAGAGAATACAGCTGCACTAACTATCCAACTGCAACCCTGACTTTTCCAATTAACCTTTTCCAGGCTTTCTAAGATTTGGGAAATCTGGGGCACTGTCCTGTTGTCAAAGAAAGCTCTTAAAGAAAGAAAAATAGTGAGGAAAACTGCCAAAAAGGGGGGAAAAAAAGGTTAAAGGGAAAAGAACCTCTGCTGTTTAATATGGCTATTAAATTTTTATTTAAGGCTAAATCCAGAAAAATATTTTGTCAGGCTGCAATGAGCTTTTCAGTAGATGGCATTCATAGGATGTGTGGAATATACACTTGCAGTTCAAAGCCCATTTATCATTAAAACCCTTCCCCTCCCATTGCCAAGAACAATTTGTCATATTTTTATCAACAATCAAGATATGCAAATAGCCTAAGACAGCTGAAAAGGCAAATTCATAACCCCAATATGCAAAATAGACAAGTGATAATGTAGTAAGTGGAAGATACAGAACCGAAGCATTTGGTAGAGAGAGGAATAAATCAATATAAAACTCCCAAGTGGTCATTTTTTGGCAGTTAATTATTTGCAGGAAGTTTTTCTCCTTTAAATAAACCAATTTTTTTTTTAGAGATCATTAAACTAAAAAGCGAGCTTGTGGCATTCAGAGGAGGGTGAAGAGGAGACTGGTTCTTGCGAGGGACAGCTGGTATGTAGAGGATATACCCGTCCTCTTGTGTGCCCCCAGCCGTATCCGCAGGTGGCTCCTGCCGCTGGGCCTTACTGAATGAGGATCTGTGTGAATTCCCAAACATATGAACATCAGTTCCTTTCTGTACAACAAGGGAGTATTTTCCCTTCTGCCTGGATTTGATTTCCAGAGGCATCTGTGCATTTGCCCAATTCCTGCCCAGTGCTAGGAAGCATTTCAAATTATTCTTCCTAATTTCGAGGGTGGCAGTAATATTTATGCCATTTCAAGAATAGATAAAAACATCCTTCATTTTCTTTTTCAGCACTGGCTCTCTGGATATGAGGTGCTTCAGAAGTGTAAAGTTCCTGATTGCACTGACACAATAATACTGGGTTTTTTTCCATAATTTGCATCCATACACATCAGAGCTTTTAATACAAAAGCAGGTCTCTAGAATTATCCCTGTTGGCAACGGAAAACAGTGGAGAAATGAATTGACCTCAGTAATGCAAGAGGCAGTAGCARAGATGAGATTGTTACCAGTCCTAACTCCTAAACCCATATCTTTGCCACCAAACCCCAATGATAACAATCCATGCAAAGCATCGTCATTTTTACCTTCCAAAATGCTCAGCATAACCTTAAGGTTCTTCTTCAAATATCTAAATCAGAGAAATGAACCTATAAGACCCTGAATGGGGAGAGGTGGGAATGGCCAGAGCAGTTGGCTGCAGGAGCATGAATGAAGAAGAGAGAATAAAGAGCAGTTCACCTGCCCAGAGAGTTGGGAAGCCTGCAGTTGGCTGCAGGAGCATGAATGAAGAAGAGAGAATAAAGAGCAGTTCACCTGCCCAGAGAGTTGGGAAGCCTGAATCTGCCAAGGGAGAGGTTGGCCCACTGAAGGTAGCAGCACACCTATTCCAGAAGGAGAAATATTGAAACACAGTGGTTTGAAGACCAGAAGTGGCAGTGCTAGTAGCCTACCCAGCACTTTCCCACTTGCTTCCAAGTCAGCTATCTCCTGAGCATCCAGAGGTCTTCTCAGTTTTGAAGTCCAGTGTTTCTTGCAGTCTGTACCCTGCACAAAAGCTACGCAGTTTACACAAAGGGATTTCACACTATAAAATAACTAGTATTTGAATTTCTCAGCTAAAAATACCAGTCCACCCTTTCAGTTTTATCAGATGAGCATCCCAGCTATTCTATTTATGGGGCTTTCTCTTACACTTTCCCCAGTGACAGGTGATTTTGTGTTCTTTCATCCCAGGGTTACCTATCCCCACAGAGCCATTACAGTGCGAAATCAAAGAGCTATTCTTCTGTGTTTAACATTCAAAAAATGAGTTATAAGTACACAAAGTGCAATCTGAAATTCTTCCTTTAAAAATGCCTATTCTCCAGTAGTGTATAAATATGCTTGGACATTTAAACATCCTACCCATGGCTCTGGGAACTGGGGGATTTCCTGACACTAAGCACTAACGCTAAGTGCATTAATGCTTAGTGGGAGTGCCTGACCTGCCTGTGCCAAGGGATTAAACCCAATGCCACATTTCTGCTTACATACAGCACTGAGCTGGGATGGGAGTGAGGGGTGATGGGCTAAAGAGACTGCTGGAGGGATCTCTCTCTCCAGATCCTTCCAGTATATCCAAAATTAATTTATGGTTAAACAGAGCTGCATGGCTGAGATGGTGATGCTCCCTCTCCAAAGATCAGTGCATGTTGTCCTCTTGTATTTTGCTACCATGTCATTGCATTCAAAGTTCAAACTGAGCAATGTCAGTCACAGAGCCAGATGTGTGCACACTTCGGGCATACACAGGCACAAATGGCACATACCAATTGCATTTTCTATCTTACAAGACTTTAACAGATTAAAAATAAGGACTCATGAGGTCTATAGGTTCAAAACCTCCTATATTTGGAAAGAACARGTCCATACTAAAGCCTAATAACTTTGCATTGTACCCAAATACAAAAAGCTGCCTTATTTTCTTTAAAACCCAAAGAATTATGCATTTCCCTGTGAACCTCTCAGCCCCACAGGATACCAAGAAAATAACTTGTAACTCTTACCAGTTTTAAGAGAAGTAATTATCATCTGTGAATAACAATTACTTCATATGAAATATGTTTACTGTTGTCTTCAATTTCCCTCTAACGTAGCCAGCGACCTACATTACACCTGTGCAGGAATCCAGCACTGATTCATTCTTTGTCTCTGGRAGCCACCTTGGGAAAGGTGTATTTTTGGCCTGATCCCAGGACATGCTTGGAGCTGAATGCCATAGTGGATTTAAACATATTCATTGTATACAAACACAAACTCCTGACTAATCCATATCCTTGATTTCAKGCATGTTCAGCCAGTTTGTTCACAGAAAAAGAACAATTCTTGCAAGTGTTTGCCTTTCACCCAGAGAATGATTCTCCAGGGGCAGAAGAGAATAAAGGTTGCAGAGCATCCACAGAGATCTGCCATTTCTTCTACAGCTCTTTGTTCTTTTCATGCAAACCTCTCCAGCTATAATAGAGCAAGGGAAAACATGGGCCAAAATGTTTGTTCCACTGAAATAAATAAAAAAATACCACTGATGCCAGGATTCCTCCTTGATTTTTGAGAAGAATTGAGAATATCCTCAAGCAAAGATTTATCCTGCAGTAGAGGCTGACAATGAATTACCAGAATTACTTTAAGCAACAGCAAGAGAATTGTGTCTTGGAACCAGACATTTCATGCAGTTCAAGTATGTAAAGCATATTTSTAGAGTAATGGATAACTGCTTGTAATTTTCCACTGATTTTCCATGATTTTCTGTAAAGCTGTGCATTTAAAAGCAGTTTACTGCCTTTTGCAAGCTCTCTATCAGCTGATGACAGAGCTGCATTTTCCCTCCATTTCTCTTGTGATACCACTCTTGGCCCTGCAGCCAAACTTGTGGCTGAAACATTTATCATTCCCAGATCAGCACCTAAATGTAAAAGCCAACAGAACAACATGACAAAACTGGCCATATGTCATAATTTCAGAAAAATGATCGTTGATCTATGTCTCTGTAGACGCTTCCAAAGGCGGAGCAGGCTCCTGTAGAGCAGAGAGCCACAAGCTGTGCTCAGACACGGAAATGTGCAGTAGGAAAACAAAGCCCAAACTCAGCCCAGACTGACTGTACTGCTGATATGGGAGACCAAAAGCCAAGGAAAGAAGGCACCTTCTATTCTAAGGTTCCAGGTGCAAGCACAAGGAAGAACKTTCTCAACAAACGAATCAAAGGAACAATTTCACTAAATGGTAAAGAGGATTAGCTCTGCCACACCTTGGGAGCTAGAGACAACCAACCAAGCTGGCACAGCACTGCAGAGCACCCTSGTATTGGGTCGCAACAATTCACTCCATCTGGGTGTTACACACAGAGAGCTCCAGGAATTGGCTGCATGGGCTCTTTCTCTGCCACAGACCTCATAATAGACTCCTTTCTGTCTTTGTAACTGTTGTAAAGATAACCATCCCAATGCAGTCTTCTCAGAAACAGAAATTGATTGCTTTGAAATGTGAACTCTTTGATGCAATTTGAAATTTCCTAGAGAATGGAAATTCTGATTATGGCTGGGTTCTGTAGGACACTAGCAAAGGGCAGATGTGTTAAAAGGAAGAGAAACCAGGCACAGCTAAGGACTGGATAGCATAAATTGAGAAAACACACCAAAGTGTATGCCTTGGACCCTCTTCTTAAAGTAAAGCTAATTGTACCAGGAAAAGTTGTTTCAGTCATGAAATAAAAAGTTGGAAGAATGTTCAGCTGTAAAATTCTCTGAGCTCTATTTAGTGTCTTTTGCTAGAGACTTGTCTCTTTTGAATTCCTACTCCCAAGCAAGGTGAACCAGTGTATTTTTATCATGTATACATGATTACATTGATATATTATTAAAACAAACTAATCACTACTGTGGAAAAAGGTAATATAAAATAATTAATAAATAATTTGAAAGTAAGGAGCATATCCATATTTTACCATCCCTCATTCAACTACCACTAATAAACTTTATTAATCACCACTGTTGACCAGCCAGTGGCTAACCACTGTGTTACTTGAGACTTCCCAGACCATATTTCAGAAATTTAAGAAAGACAACTCATGTTTCATGGAAGTAATTAGACAGGCCCAGTGGCTAATTATCTGGGAACATTGCAAGAATGATTGACTGTCATTTACTTGCTACAAGATGAGGTATATTTTTTCCAGAAATATATCTTGATGTTGCATTTATGCAAAAGATCAGGCAGATACGTTCAGAGAGAGGTGAGAGCTACAGTGATCAGCAAAGCAATCCCAAGCAAATGAAAGTCCTGGTGAAAGCGTCTGAATCTGAGTCTATCAAACACTATTAGTAACATTTACAATCCCATCATAGCAACTTCGTCATTCAGATGTCCTCACACCCTTGAACCATCCCAACCCTGCTCCTTGGCATTTGTGCCACTAATTTCAACATTGGTAGGTTTCTAACACAGCAGTGCTAAAAGAGGGAAGATCACGAATGACAGGGTCTTTCAGGAGAAGTGAAGGAGGAGAGAACTGATGGATTCTCCTGGTGGGTTAATGTCCTTTGGCATTGCGATAGAGTCATGCCTTCTGGSATGTGACCTTAGCCTACGGAGACGGATTTGGGTTTGAACTAAAATTTGCCTCAACACATTTTGGAATTGTGACCACCTCTTTGTTCGTTCATATAATTTAATCTAAGTGACATTCTTGATTGAAAGTCAACAAGGTCTTAAAAATTTGAAGGAGGTTTTAGCCAACAGTAAAACAGTCACATACTTTTCTTAATCAGGTRTATATTTATTACAAACTCCTGAAACTCAGTTTGGTAATTTCATTTCTAAACCATCTCCCTTTGGAATTTTTTTTTTTAATAATTTCAAAGCAACTTGGTTAGAAGCACTGGAGAACAGCTTGCTGTCTGATATTACTTTCTACTTCATTTTTTGCAGGTGGCATACCAGCACAGAAAAGAATTTAAGACCAAATCACTCTTCCATCTGCTTCTGTCTTTTCTAGGCATTTAAGCAGAACTTACTTATTTTAATCTTTCTATTTGACTGACATTTTCTGAGTGGGAGAATGACACACAGTACCAGTTCACAATTCTTTAATGGCCAATTGAGAAATTAAAGAAAAATCATGATCTCTGAAAGAACTCTTGCCCCAATAAGATTAATACTGCAAACACTAATGACTTTCTTATTATCATTTCTGTATGACAGAAGCATCTAGTGACATTACTTTACAGGCAAAAATCACTGACAGCTGCCATCCTTAATCCCAGTTCAGGCCTGCTCTAGGCAAATCTTACATTCTTATTATTGGCAATTTGATTGAATACAAGCAAGGTCAGCACTTTCAACATAGTCCCCAGACAACTCATTTTTCACTTATCTTTTTATGTTTGTGTATGAACTACCTACACTATTAAACGATGAAAAAGTTTATGTTCTTGTCGACACACTAGTATGCTGATGGACAAATGTACAATCCAGGGAAGTTCAAGGCACAGGGAAAGAGGAGCCACACAAACTTACAGACAAACCAGAAACCTATCAGTAGCAAGGATCAGTTCTCCTGGTGGTGAATTTRCACCCCAAAGTGATTAGGAGTCTGTGGGCTTCAATGCTGTTGGTGAAGTTCATACTCTAAAAGGACAGGTGATGAACACCTTCTTGTAAGATTTTAATGAAAAACAAAATAGAATCATGTATTTTACTTTTACCTGTACGGATTTGGGTAACTGCATGGACAGGGAAGTACAATTGTCATGGACATTACTATTCTATGCTGATTAAATGGGGATTGTTAGTGATAAAAAAATAGAAAAGGGATTTTTCTTTTSTTAAAGTTGCACACCTGTTTTCCAAAACAAATATTACTTTTGAAATGGAGTAAATTAGTATGAATTTACAAAATTTACGTATTCAATTACAAGACTTTTCCTTGATGGTCAAATAAATCACTTTTTTCTTCAACCTCTCATAAATGTCATGCCAGTACAAGTACAAAATCTACTTATCTACTGGCAAATGCTCATGCCAGTTTAGTAAGGCTGAGTGATTCATTTGCACTGTGGTATTCATATACTATAGATAGCTTCATAAAACCTTCAATGATTATAGTTAATAAAARTGAGCTCCAGTGACAGCAAAATACACTGAAGGTGCAATTAGAGACTAGGTATCGGGTGAGTAATGAATATGAAGCTAATTAAAATTCTACTACTCACCAAAAAATGGCTGCTAAAGTGTGATTCAGTCCTCCTAATCATTCTTTAAAATATTATTACTGTACGTGTAAATAAATCCTTAGGCGGTTCATTACCTTCTTTATATAATGGGATAAATTTCAGTCTTTAGAAACTTATGAATGTTTTACCCTATTTATAAAAGCCAGACATAATTTGGCAGGATGGACATGTAACAGAACTCTAAATACCTATTTCAGAATATTTGCTAATCATTTATTCTTATATATGTCAATGCAGCTGAATTATCTGGGCTTGTGATTGGGCAACTAAAAGTAAGCCAAAAATTTATTGGGCAGACTTTTGCCATCATTTTCTCTTTGAAAATCTTGATGGCTATTAAACTTGGACATACAGGTCACATCATGTAGCTCTGAAAAATTTCCCAGACAGGTGAGAAAATCCAGAGGTGAAGGTGCCTCCTGGCATGGTGGACCCTATCCAAAACATCCTTAGGGAGKTTGGGAGGGTGATACACTCTGTTCTTCCATCCCCTATCTGTACCTCATACACAGATACTGAAGGGGTAAATCATGACATGATGGTTAAGTGCTGTAATGCCCTAGCAACACATTTTTCAGGTTTGGATGGGCATATTTTTGTTTTCCATTTCAAAATTCATTTCTGTATACATTTCTCAATACATTTTCCACTTAAATGTTTTTGTAAGCATCTCTTCCACAATCAAAAGGGAATTAAATCAGGAAACAAATCAGAAAATTTGGATGCCCATTTACATCTGAACACTCTGACTTCTCAAACTGTTAGTTAGCCATGGTACCTGTCTAACTCAGGGCTGACTCATGGTGTCTGCTCCCACACAGATGTTTCTCAGGAAACAAGAAGCACAAGAGTTACAAGATGAAACAGAGCAGCCTGCAGAAGTCTCCAGAAGTCAAGTGGAGGGACTGTACATCAGGCTTCACTTCAGCAAAAGCTAATTCAGGTCCTGGTTGGCTCTGAGGCTCATACCGCGGGGTTGGACATTTCATCAGGCAGAAAGGCTGCCTTAGACCTCTATGGACTACTACAGCTGGAGTATGGGAGTCACATCAGGCACAGCTCTCCATTTCTAATCCTCTCCTAACTAATAATTAGTGCTCTACCTGGGACAGGCATGGGATTACCTTGGAAAACAGGAAACAATGCAAGACGCATTACTCAAGCAAGTCCAGATGTTACCGCAGTACCTGGAGGGCATTAGATGCGTGACACAGTTTTCACAAAATTGCCTCCCAAGCACACCAGAGCTACTGAAAAAAAAAGCACATTTCTAAATTAACATAGTACTCTCTTGTTTATGGGAATGCATGGACAGAACTTGTGTCCCCTCTGTTCCTAATGAGTGTGACCCAGCAGGTTTTTGTGACACATCTCAGTAATGTCTCTACACGGGTAGTGGCCGATTAACCATCATCTTCCTTCGGTGCCAGCACAGTCTTGTCACTGGTGATTTTATTTAGTTAGTAGGTCTGATACTGGACAAAAAATGAGACAAGAATCAATGCTGAATAACCTATGGATATTGTTTTTTCCTTCCTTATAGACAACAGATGTCACTGGAGAGAGACTGGACAGGGGCTGTAGTCACAGTGACATCAGATATACTGTTAATGTTTCTTAGACCCCATACATTAGACTGTGTRCATTACATTATCTTACAATGGTAGCTCTTAAGGCAATTGACATTTTACTGAAAGCTGAATAGTTACTTTTAACAGATGAAGATCGATCCTTTTCTCTGAGGTGTGCGGATCAGACCTATTTTTGTTATGGTCACTGTCAGTGGTCACCCAGTGTCTAAAGCAGATTTAAAGAATTAGTAGAAAACAGAGTCTGGATTTGTCARTGGTCTGTACTGTTCTGGAAAGTTCCAGCAGCCAATAAAGCTTCAAAGATGTCAGCAAAGGGCATTTGCTAAAGAAGTCAGTGTTAGCTTTCTTTGCAATGGCAATGTGCAAGAAGGTAGAAAAAATCAGCCCACCCCAGTCTGAATCTCAGAGCATTGGCTGAATAGATTTGCCTTTGCTTAGTCTCTGCCTTCGACTCATTCACGGGTCTAAAGGCAACCCTGGACRGTCTGAGGTCAAAAGAGACCCAAATGTCTGGACCCACCTCTGCCCTGTAACTTCTGAGTCTTCCAGGGTCACCTCCTAATGCAGAACTGGCAAATATTATATCACGGATTCACAAACAAATATTACGGTGTCAAAAGTGAATCTCACCTCTGCAAAACTGCAGAAAACCAGATTCTGAGCAGGAATTAGGGTAGAGTAGGTAATAATGCAACTACCAAGAATTTTCTTTCCTTCTGTTTCTATCATCTAAGAAAGGGACGAAGAATAAAACCAATTGCTGTTCTTTTGCTAGACTGGTTATTTTTACACACTGCAATACTGTGCAGTGTTTGCTGAGAAAAATATAAGTAGAGAAGTTTAATTTCATAAGCAAGATTGGTTTAATTTTGCCAGACTGGCAAGAATTGCATTCTTTGGCCCASCCCTTAGTTTCCTTCCGAATATACCATCTCATGATAATTTAAATTTGCCAAGAACTATTTGGTGAAAACCAAACACTTGAATTTCTGCTCACCTTGCCAGTTGCCCTGCCCTTTGCCAATAACAAAAGGTTTTAAGATAGAAACTGGACTATTTAACCTTCATTAATCATTCATACTGTTCAAACACATCATCCAGTAACTGAAGAGGGGTTAATGGTAGCTAACTTGAGGCTGTTGTCAAAAGTAGGTTTAACTTTCTATGAACTCACTGGACACAAAGAATGCAGCCTGCTCACTATTCTGAATGTCACCAGCTCACAGCAAACTGATGACTACTAATGGTAATTAAATACCTCTGCAGCTATTTGTACCAATAACAAAGAGTTACTGTCAGAACTTGAATGAGGTCCATCTGCCCATTTTTAAAGAATGTTAACATTCTGTAAGTGATAAAGCAGATGGCAAYCCAAAAAGGGGAGACAAAATCAAACTTGTGTATTATAGTCCCTTTCTGGACCTGCTCTGGATTCCCTAATGTTTCTCCTCAAAGACACATTCAAGAATAAAACTTGCATACAGATCAGCTTTTCCATGGCAGATTTCCCCACTGTTTCCTTTTATCAGCRGTTGTAAATCCTCAGCCCCAGTGAGCTGATGGGAAATGGCCATTTTACCGCTGCTCTGTYCATCCTCACTTCACCATGGACATGTAACTTGGTGTCAGTCAGATTTGAACAGAGGATGGAAACACAGTTATTTCTCTGTATTTCTTGGTAGACTGAAAACTGCTCAGGGTTCAGTTGTGTGTATTTGCAAAGACAGTGCAAAGGTTCCTCCAAATTAGTCCTGTGCAATTTTATAAGTGTGCTTGACTCTCATGACATTTGTAGCATGTATGGAAAAGAACTGTCCTTCTCTGCACTTTTTAAAATTATACTATGAATTTTTCTAATATCTATCACCCTAGGATTCACAGTCCATTCAGGAGAATTATTTAGGCTGAACCTTTCTGGGTTTGTCCAGTTAATTTCATTTGCAGATAGATTAAATATTCAACCATTCTGTGACTCTCTTTATTGGTTCAGGAGGCAGTCCCCACACAGCAGGCAAAGCTTTGATTGGGCTGGGCTGTTACCCACTGTAGAATAAACACTTTATSCAAGTGACTCCTTAGTGATAGCAGCTGGAGAGTGATAGGAAAAGTCAAAACTTCTGCACATATTTACTGGTTTTGTTGACTCACTGTTCATAACAGACAAATTTATGCAAATCAGAGGAAAACACTTGTTTCATCTGCCACATCAACAGTCCTACAGTGCACCAGAGGTACCTCAATAACCAGATATCTCTGTAYTGGTGAAGTATTCTCTCTCTCTGTAACCATGTCCACATCTAGCACCAGCAGTGCTGGCTATGGCCCACCACTGCCACATCTCAAATACATTTGTGGTGCCCAGTCTGAAAACACATATTTTCATTGTCTCTGTAGCGTCACCTTGACAGATTACTGTATCAATCCAGTAGCGTAATGAAAGCACATACTTTTTACTACCATTTTACAAATACTGTATCTGACTCCTCAAGGTTTTTTTACTGTAGCACATAATACTACTGGCTGCAATTAAATTTTCAGCTTTCAGCCAGGATTAGAAACTGTGAAAACACTGGTTTTGATTGCAAGATTTTCCTGTTTTCAAAGGAAGGAATAGCATTGCAATCATTACTTTAGATATTCTTCACATTTCTTAARCTTCTGCCTCATTATTAAATAATTACTCACACTTTTCATTGCTATATTTGAGAAATAGTTAAGAAWTTTTTTTTCCCTGAATTAAAATGAATAAATTAGAATAATAAATGAAATTATGCTCTGGAGCAGGGAAAGCTAAGGACAATTTAGGGATAAAATTCTCATCTTTTATAKCATCATTTTCAACATCCCAGCTCTTGTTCAGATTAAAACCCCCAACTTTTCTTAGGTCTTAGTTCAGAAAGGCTCTAAGCATGTGCCGGTCCTGCTGCCCTGGGGAAGTGAAGCTCAGAGGTCAGTAGAACTATCACTGTGCCCCAGTTTGCTGCATGTCTTGCTGTATCAGGAACTGATACGATGTCTGAAATACTCTGCCTGCATTTGCATCTACTGCTGGTTTTAAATGATGTGCTTCTGTGACGGCTGAAGCTATTCCTGAGTTAAACCTGTTGAACACTATAACTCTACTTGTCGTCAGACGGGACGTTTACAAGTCCTGGGGTACAGATGTCCCTCTGTACCCATAGCTGCCTCTACAGACCTGCTTCCTTCCACCAAAATCTACAGAACACACACCCAAACACACATACACAACCAATTTCTGTCAGTCCATTTTGACCAGGAGGAGTACAGCAATCTCCTGAAACTGCTACTACAAGCACATACTCAAAACAGTATCAATTTCATACTGACTTGTATAATTTAAATTTTTTCCTTAGAGACAGCAAAGTTTACTTTACTAACAAATCAGAAATTCCATGATCACTCAGTGCAAATCCTTTTGTTGTGTCAAATTTGTTTGAAAGCAGCTTCTGGGGACAACATTTGGATCTACGTTAATTCTGGCAAATTTAGTACTGTACATCCCCACAACCCCAGAAAACTGGCAGAAATCATGTAGCTAACATTACACTGGTGTCAGACTGTGTATCCACAAAAGTTGTATTAATTTACCTAAACTGACCAAGTAAACTGATGCAATTTCCAAGTGTTGATTGCTCTGATGGAAAGAAGGAATGTTCAAGGTGAAGGGAAAATGGGCCACTGACTTCACAGACCACTCAATTTACAGCAGACTTTTTTCACTACCATTTGTGTTTGACTGTTGTGCTGCATATTTTTAATTCAGGTGTAGAAATACRGCAACTACTACGATTTTTGGCTGTTCTAGTGAAGTGTTCAACCGTACAGTCACCCAGATTCTCAGGGAGGAAAGCAACTGTGCCSTAACTGGGTTTTGCTGACCTGCCAGGACCAACTTTATAGATTTCATCTTTAACTCTTTTGCAGAAGACAGTCCCCTCCCTCAACCAGCTCACTGTGGCTGTGGCAAAGGTGTTAGACAGGCTACAACAGACCCACAGCCTCCCAGCACTTCACAGCCYTCACTGTACTGCTCACTGAGACTACCCAGGATTTCGGAGACATAAGCTGGTGAGAGCTCAGACCCCACTACTTCAAAAAAGACCCCCAGGCACTAGAACTAAAGGAGGATAGCACTTCACACGAACTGAAGCACAGCTGACTTTCCGCACAGGGAAGAGCCAAATAATTTTTTAAAAAGTTAAGGGAACTTTTTGAACATCACCAACGGTTCATCTTTGAGATCACACTGAGCTCCCTGTGAAGATCTGGGCAGCCTCATATCCTGGCTGGCAGTATCGCAGTGAGCCATTGCTAAGCAGATAACGATCCAAGAGGAGCAGGACACCTCTCCCGTGCCGACGCAGGGAATCGTACTGAGATGTCAAACACGGGTGTGACACGTCAGGCCGGTCTGAGCCTGCCAGCCACCGCTGCAGAGTGAGACATGCTGAGGGCTGACACTGCTCACAGCCTCCCCTGGGTGGCCCAAGGCTGATGCGTGAGGGAGAGGCCGAGGACACTTCTTGCCCCAGTAAATGTCAAAATGAGAGGGCGAATCGCATCTCTGCAAATTTCAGAGGCCTCATCTCTCCCCAGGTCTGCAACCTTTCCCTGAAGGGAAGCTAAAAATGAGCATTTGAGAAGGCTAAAGCTGCAGGGTTGCTTTGTCACCTCCTCCTTGAGGAACCAATCATATCAAATTTTCACATTGATTTCATTAATTAACCGACTCAAATACTGCATGGATAGCTGTGAAGCTCTAACAAAGGCATGCACTAGGCAGACACGAGGCAGCCAAATGAAGTCACAGAACTTCTGTGGTGAATGATTTCTCCCTGTGATTAGATTGATTAATGTGCTGGTAAGCATTTGTTTCATTAGGAACAAACTGTAACAAACTGTTGATATGTCTGCAGGATGTGTATTCACAGTGCTCCTGAATGGCTTTTGAAGCTCATTTGTGAAGTTGTCAGGCTCAATACAAATAAACATTGTGTTTGATATTGTTTTTGCTGGGAGAGGTTTGCAAATTACATTGTTAATCCATCTCTGAAGGAAAGAAGCATTTATTGTCTAAGAAAAGTGAACTTGTTAGATGACGTTTTTGATGATAAAGAAGTGCAAGTGCACAATATTTTTCTTTAGAGAATGTTTAAAYGTCTTCCTCTGCACTGGCAAAAATAAGTAAACACTTTCCCTAAAATAGCAATAAGCAGCTCATCATGATCACATACAAGAGCCCACATGTTCACACTGCTTTCTGTCTCACTGTGCTCACAAGGTTGTAGCTTAGTACTTAAATTCTTCAGAACATCAAGATGCAATTTACTGCTGTTTAAACTGCACATGACAGTTCAAATAATGTCCCCACACTTAACCAGAGKTTGAAATAACACATTAAACCCAAGTATCAAACTTGATCCTGTAACGAAATACCTAAAATTTATTTTTTTCTCTGCTCTTTTTCGCACGTGTACAGACCTACACAGTGCTAAGGAGCTCCCTGTGACTTTCCTTTCAGTTCATTCAACTCTTCAGAAATTAAGATACTGTTATTTATCATCACCAATATTGTTAATCTACTGGTAGCATTTCTGAGGCTGGAGTGTGACTTAAGACAGTAATTTTGACTGTGTGCGTGTCCTGGGCACGTGGAATTACCTCCCCTTTTCTCAGCTATTTTACCTGGTCTGATCAAAGGTGTTATCCAGCCCTAAATATATTGTTTCTCTGATACCCTTAGACTAAGAGTGCAACATAAATATAGCCCTACAGATAATTTCACTTTCAAAACATCTACTCAAATACCTAAGCTCTTATGGTGTAATGGATTAGCTCATGGACATGTCCCCATAGAAGAACATTATTTGAAGAACGTCTTTAAAAACATTTGCAAAATGGTTCTGGACATAAAAAGACGTGCTTTACTTCTCACTGGTGAGATGAGACACATGTGAGAACTTCTAGGAAATTAATATGTTCCACGGTCAAACATCTCTTGTCATAGTCCCCCCACATGGCACATGGGCACATTCTATCCACGGTTGCAAAGCTGCACTGGTGCCACTACTGAGCTTACTCACTATCTACATTTCTGAACAACTCCCCTGACAGCAAAATGGCAGTTTTTCCTCAAAACATACACACAACTAATACCAGGTATGCAGAAATCAATGCTGAAGAACAGGTAACATTGTAGAGATTTATCAGCTTTGTTTGTAGTTCACACTCTCTTTGTAGAAAGGGCTGACCTTATACGTAAAGCAAAATAATAGAGGTCATGCACATCACAGACAACAGCAATAAAGGTTTTCCTGCCTGTTTGTCCTCTCTGCCATTATTAGAGTATTTGCAAACAGCTATGAAATTCTAGCACCTGGAGTTACCTGATGAACTTGCAGACATTAGTGGTAAAGTCACATCATCTAACTTGAAGTCCATAATTCAGTCAGATAATCTCAGTTATCCATTTAAAATCACAGGCTTCTCCACAGAATAAAGCAAGGCACTGAAGTCCTGCTGCATAGGGTCAGCCAGAAACTTCTCTCCTCTGACTGTAAAGGAGATATAAAGTGACTAACTTAGCCAGCTGAGAGAGGTGCCTAAAGCTGAGGTATAAATATCTCCCCTAGGAYGGGTATTTTTAGAAATGGGTTGCTAGAACTATTAATACTAAAAATAAAAATTACAGCTTTACAGTTCATATTGCTACTTGCTATKTAGTATATAAGATAGTTCTCCTTTCACCCTTGGGATTTGCTGGAGGTTGCTTTGTTTTTCTAGGGACAAAGATTTTCTCTTTCCTAAGTCTGCCCCCAATTTTTCTACAAATTAAGATGAAGAGTTCTTGGGCTGCAGAARGACACTTTGGTAGAAAAAATTTGAAGGACCTTGTACAGTTTGCAAAGAAAGAAATGTACATCTCCTTACACCAGCCAACACTGAAGAAAACCTTCTCAGAGAAACAAATCTTGAGTTATGCAGACTGCAGAACAGAGACATCTCTAAYGCACAGGTTCACTGACATGCACTGCAGCAGAGATATGTCAGAGAAAATCCATAAGACAAGAGTGCTTTTTCCTCTGCCTGTTTTCATTCAGGTCATGAGGATGTGGGGAGCAGGATGTGGAAGGGAGGAAATGCTGTTATCCCACATTACAGACACAAAGCCAAGTGAAAAGTCCACATTACAGGCAGCGCTAAACCTTGGAGACAGAAGCTCTTGGCTCTAAGTATTGGATCATTCCTTCTCTTTTGGGTTCTCCTGGACCTCCATCTGCCCTTGCACAGTCACACTCAATAAATAGCACGCTCTAAAACAACCCGTACAAGGCAGGCCTTGCAGCCTTTGCTTTCTCTGCAGAGCAAATTACCCCGAAAGCAGCAAGAAGAAATCATGTGTCAGGCCTGCTTCTACGCTGGCTGAAACGGAATGGTAAAGCAGGGAAGCATTTCTACATGTGCTTTAAGGAGCCCAGGGGATTACTGTGCCTTCCAAACAAGACTCCTGGCAATTTCTCAAGCAGAGCGAGCATGACCACTACKCAGTGCTTTGTGCATAGGCTCACACCAAGAAGGCTTTGGTCGTGTTTCTGACATGACTGGTGCTTTGGAGGGATCCTTGAATACAGCTATGTCTCTTGTTGGTTAATGAGGGCTTTGAAAAATTGCTCATCTTGGCCAGTACAAAAACAAGCATTCATGGAATGGAAACCTTCCCCCTTTAACTGAAAAGCTCTATGTAAGCAAAAGGTTGCTTCGTGTTTGACACTGTTTAGCTAAGCGTGGCAATGAGTGAAGTCTTCTCCCCCCTTACAGAGCTTGGTATTTAGATGCGTTCTCTTTTGTGCTAAAAATAACAAAGGCAGTATTTGGAAGAAATCAGAATAGATGAGTTGATACATTATTGATAGATGTTTCAAGCAGTCTGCCACTCTGTTTTGTTATGTGGTTGAAGCTCAATTTTTAATGAAGCAACTTATGAAAATCTGATGGGGTGAAAAACATGACCTCTAAATGATACTGTACACAGAAGTTCCCATCGGATAGCTGAACTGCCCTCTTTCACATCCCATCAGAGATTTACCTCAACTTGACCCTGTGGTTTACAGGCAAAGGAGACAATACCCTGACTCAGACAGGAAAGGTGGCATTAGAGGGATGCACAACTCTGAAAGAGGACTAAACAAACTGGCCTTTTCTTCTATTGTGCAGAGTTTCCATCATGTGCATACTGACTCATGCTCCATCCTATTAGAAACACACCTCCAATTTGTTGAGAACATGTTTACTGAAACATTGTTTGTACAGAAAAATCCATGGGAATCGTACCATTAAGTGCACCAGGAGCAGAACAGCACGACAAGGAGGTACACTGAATACCCAGAAAAGACTAGCACAAACAGGTTTTAAAACACATGAGCATAGAATTAACAGAAGCCAGTTCTGGAGCATTTGTTCTCAATGATGCAAGAATGGAGAACTTATGCAATTGGGGKTTTTTTTGGTAAGGGGTTAAGTCTTTTGTCTAAAATAACTAGTCCACTGTCATTTTTCTCATTCCTTATTCCCTATAACTGTGATAACATCCTCAAACTGCAAACAGAGAACCTGCTCTCCCATCTTCTAGACCCGTTTTCTGAAATCTAGAAATAAAGTGCATATAAATAATCTTCTTTCATTCAATTACCTTCTAATCTGATAATGGACCAACATGTGCTTCTGTTTACCAAAATACTAACACTTCCACTATGAGTACTGGCTAATTTACAGTGGCTGCCCTGTACACAAAATATAATCTAATGGCCTGGAGTAAAGTTACATTGATGATAAAAAGATGACATTCATGGGGTTATATTCAAGAGTTCACTACTCATAATAACAAAAGAATTAATGGAAAAAGCTTTTATAAAATTAATTATGTGATCATATGTTGGGGAGATAAGTATAAATGATTCAGCAACACAACACATAAAAAAAATACAAGCWGAACAACACACTTCACAGAGAATATTAATTCATGAATACAGAACTTTATATAGTAAAAGCTAAATTTTTCTCTGGCATTCATTAATCAACTTTAATGAAGGCAGTGGAGTCACACTTGCAGATTCTGAGAGGGAACTGGCTGTACATGGCTCTCTACCCACCCAGATAAACTGTCCTTATTCAGTTCCTATTCTCAGAGGCATCATGGGCTGGTATCATAGTGCAAAATTGCCCATCTGTCTTCAGTGTACTTTCTAGTTCTTGAATCAGCATTTTTTAATTATTTGACATATACTATTACATTTAGAAAAGAAACTATATGTTTCTATATTGTGCCAAACTTTAGAGAAAAATTAGAAATACTGTGGAGCATTCACGAGCACTTCATAAGTGAAAGTGTTAAAGTACAATACAAATATACTGTAACCCTCCCATATTGTAACTCTTGAACGTGAGAAGGTATTCCTAACATATTAGTCAAAGAGCATCACTTGTTATCAGTAATCACTTCACAACAGAGTATAATCACTTTCACAATGGAAGAACCAGGAGAAGGGGAAAAGAGTGAAAGAAAAGAAGTAGAACAATACTTGTCAAGAAAAATGTCAAAATTAGAATCTTGATCTCCTCTGAGTTACACTACCATAAATCCACCAAGAGCAGAGAGACTTTTGCTAAGTGTTGCATTCAGAAATCACCTGGCTTCCCAAAGTGACCTACATTCAAGTCATGCTTAATCACAAGACCCCTCTTCTTGCCAGACTTCTGAACTCAGCTCCAGCAGGATATCTTTTCTTTCTCCAATTTGTTTTAACCACTACACTTATTTGCCTCTTGGGCTGAGATTCACAGACATCTCTTTTTAAATATTAAGTACCAAATTAAACCTCGTTTTGCTACCTAGCAGAATGGAAAAATTACCTTGTGATTAAAAGTACTGGACTAGGACTCGAAACTCTTGGTTTAATTCCTCACTTCAACACAAGATCCTGGTGTGACTTCATAGAAATCACTTACTAAATCTCTTTCCACTTCCATTTCTTGTCATAAAATAGAGATAAATGATGATATTATCCCTGTGGACATGCCACAAAGTTCTGCACAGCCTCCAGCTGCCCAGTGCAATGGTGTCTCAAAACCAGTAGYAGGCTGCACTGATGACTTAAATGCYCTTCCTGGAAATTGCCCCGCATACGTTGCTAGAAAGCTTAGGCCTGCCACAAATTCAGTTAATATGATTCCCTTCAACCAGAATGAGAGCACATTTACAAAATGGGAGCTGAAGGAAGCCCCTCAAGCCCACTGGAGCAGGCAGAGCAAGATGTGCCATGCACACATGACCATTCACATGCAGCTACTACTCTGCAGTGGTGTCATTGCTATCACCATTCATAGTGACTGCACCCTACGACAAATGYTTTTTTGGAGCAAGGAACTCCACTATTTGGTATGACCCATCATTAGAGTGTTACAGCAGCACAAGTTGGCTCAAACTTGAAATAGATCTCGCCAGAAAAGACCCCAAAGGGAAAATCTGTATCCCATGCAGACCACGACGCAAGCCCTGGGCTGCTCCTGCTGCCTGACTGACACAGGGCTGGCATCCCAGGACAACGTGGGGTGGCATGGACAACTGAACCTGAGGGAGGGTGAACAACGCCACTCACAAACCTGGGGCCTGGCATTCCCTCCCCCGCCCTGATGCTTTTAGAGGGTTAACTTTCTCACAATCAGATATTGGGACAATCTAGAGTTTCAGGCCCACAGCCCGTCCAGCAGCTTGAAGCGAGGGAGTTAAGCATGATGCCCCTGATAATTTGTGTGTTTCTCATGCAGTTCTGTTTACCTCAGAGAATAGCTCAGATTCATGTGGTGGCTCATCTGTTTGTTTCCCAGGAGTGTCCTCCTCATCAGGTACAAATGACTTGTTGTTTCCCCGTCCTGTCTGCCTCCTTGGTGACGGATAGATGAGACCCGCTCCCTGTGCTCTGGGACTCTAATGTGATCTGGGTCGCGCTTGTGGCAGGCAAGGGTGGCGCGGGGGGAGAGGAGTGCAGGGAAGGGGCAGTTAACACTATGAGAACTAAAATCTCTTTGTAGCTGAGCGTGTTTGTGTGCATTTCCAACCTACCTGCAATTCGCTGCCAGCTGCTTCACCAGCCCCAACTCAGGGGAACAATGGCTCAGGAGCAACGCTGGCAGAAAAGAAAGATCTAAAAATAGATCTTTGGAGGGCTAAAATCAGAGGGGCAACATTTTTAGAAAGTGTTATTTTATTTGGCTTAGKAACAGGTATATTTTGTACAGAGTGCAAAGTCACCGTGTTTACTGCCTTGGATTCTGTGAGCACTCCTGAAGGCCCAATTCTACCCTCACTTAGAGGCAAATGGAAAGTCACCAATCCATTCCTTTTACTTATTTACATTTACAGTTATGCAATTTATAGCCCAAGTCACAATCCACTGTTTTGCTGGCTGCCTGCCTGATGACAGAAGATGCAATTGTATTTATAAAACCAGCCTACACTCCTTTCATTTTTTCTTTAGAAACTCATTTTTTATAGGCAGTCTTAATTTGGCAGTTACACTTCAGCAGGGATCACATGCACATTTTTTCTTTTGATTCACATAGTTTCAGATGCCCTGAACTCCATTCAAATTCAACTCCATGCACAGCGAAGCCAAGTTTCACCAGRACTATGACTGAAATCATACATTTCTGGGAACATCACAGTTTCAACAGAAACCTTAAACTGACCCCATTTCTGTCAAATCTGGCTAGAGATTCATCAAAAAATTTCAYGAAGTCCTTAACAAAACCTAAGTAAAAGCTCAGTCTCGGCTCTTAATGATATCCACGTGAGTTGTGTTGCTGACAGCAGAGGCAGCGGGATTGGGATCCCAGTTAATTAACCTCCACATTTTACACTGTGCACAGAAAACATTTCACACAATTCCACTTGTCTCAATCAACTGGCTCAATTAATAAAAACAGGTCTGGGAAGATGCTTCCACTAGATTTGGGGCAGCGTCTTTGGCTTGCTTGCATTCTCTACATTCTGTGGAAGGAAATCCTGTTGATTTCATTTTCATCTTTCTCTCCCTCTCAATTTGAAAATAGAATCTATGATTTTCCATCATTTCCACTTAGATAGAAATATGTTGTGAAAGGTAATTTTATTGCTGAAAAATAATCTTCCTAATGTCAGCCATTATTTCACTCTCAGTGTGACAACTAGGGTAAGTGTTGGAAATCACTGTATGTTTCAGCTAAAGTATCTTGACAACACAAACGAAGAAGAAAAAGGTAGTCTTTTTGTTAATGAAAACTGCACTGTTATTTTGGTCTATAATGGAGAGATTCATGTAAATGATTGCCTGTCGCTTATACTAAAGAAAAATAGCAAAAAAAGAAAAATCAGMAAGCAGGAATAGTGGTTTCTTTCCTTCCTCCTTGAATTTGCTCTTATGTTTACTGTAATCAGCCCTCTCACAACATTTTAGCTCTGATATAATGTTCATGATTCCCTTAGTAAAATAAATCAAAATCCATCACCAGGTTGAGACTACCAGCTTTGCAAAAACTAGGGAAACATTATCCATGCACTTTTAAGAATAAACAATATCCTATTTATAGATCTATAGGCATCTGGTACGTAATATTATACAGTAAAACCATCCTAACCCATATCTCTGCAATTAACACAACCACCTGTATGTCAAGTCAGAGTGGAGGATTCCTTCCTTTGGGGATTGCGGGACAGATGATATCTCCTACTGCTCTCATCCCTCAGGGCTCTTCTGCAATGCTACATTTCTCCCCTTCCTCCCCTGCACCTGCAGACAAAAGAGCTGTCCTACAAAGTCAGGAGTGCAAAATCTAAGTTCAGACACAGGGAGAAAGAAAAAGATCAASAAAGTTGTAATATTTTATGGGTTTTTGCCTGGCTTGAGAGTTGAATAAAGAAGATTGGTAGCTTGCTCCTCTTTTATGCCTAGGGAACAAGAACATTGTTATTAACTCCCTAAACAGGTTTTCAATTAACTTTAGCAATCAGATCTGCAAAGTCCAAGCAGCAGAGAGGACTGTGAGAGAACTGAAACCACAGTGGGCAAAACAGAGCCCTGCAGCATCTTCAGTGAAGACTTCAGTATCTCAGAGCTCTGCTGACTTCCTCCGTCAATAACTGTTCTCAGAAATTTATTCATGTCTTAAAATTGTAGGTCAGCAGATCTGCCCTTTGCAACTGTATTACAATCTCTTAAATTTACGCTTTGCATTCAACAGAGAATTTCTGATGAAGTTTTTCAGCTTGATTTTCCAACTATCCAGAAACTCCAGTTAGTGCTTCAGCAGATGTAATATATGACATTTTTGCTTCTTGGATTTATAGATTGAGATGATGAATGCTGGTATTGCATTTGGGCAAAGCTTACTCACACAAGTAGTCTTTTCTAATGGAAATAGCTTCATTTAAGGGGGAGTGAGCAAAGAATTTGCCGAATTGGATGAGAATTCCCTGAATCTATTCCTGTAAAGATCTAACTTTCTTTTCACTGCCTGATGAAGAAAAACAAGTAAAAACAAATTAAGAAACACTTCTAGAATTTTAAGAGATTGAGGGACACAAATTGACAGACAGCAGTGACTCATTGCATTGCAGTTCTGTAGAACAGCAAGAAGTCCCCAGGCTCTTCATTTCAGGAAAGTGATCCCAAGCTGCCTGCTGGGRAGAAGATGGAGCAAAACCACTCTGGCTTAGCTCCCTACCTAACAATGCTGCCATACATACATATATATGTATAAAGTTGCCTATGAAAAGCACAGTGTAGGACAATGAAAATTCAGGAATTATGTATGAAGAGTTTGGACCAAGCCTGTGGCAACCTGTTGGAAAAGGTAAAGCTGTCTTTCACTTTGCTGAAAGACAATATTTTGCTGCTGAGACAGTGAAAGGCACTGAGCAGGTTCACCTGGTGAGGGAGGGAAAGTAAGATTTGTGCACTGATTCTTAAGTTGCTTCTATAGGGTTTTCTTTCTTACAAGCAAACAAAAGCAAATCATCTGAAAAAACTTCAGCAACAATGTGAAAGCTCTTCCCATCTCAAATTGCACCACAGGGAGAGGTCCCTTGTGCCRTATCAAGAGGTTTTCCCTCTCTTAAGTTTTACTTCAGCAGTATTCGGCAATAGGTATGGATCTTGTTAGCCTTCACCTGCTCTGCAGTCTTTTACCTGCCAAAGTCTTGAACAATAAATTAATTTTCTCTATGCTAATTTTAAAAGCAAAGACAACATCTTCCTTCAAAGGACCACCCTTCCCAATTGAAGAAAGACAAAAAGCCTGGCAGTACTGAATGCTATTCCTCTTGCACAGAAATGGCCTTCCAGAAGCTGTCAGAGTCTGCTGATGTCCAGAAGAGTTCCTAAGGCCCTGAAAGTAAAAGTTGGAATCTCTACCTCTGCCCAAACATGTACATGGTTTCTGAGCTCAGGAGTGGTCTAGCAGGGAATTTCCCAAAGAAGTAAGAAGTTATAGCAGAGGCAGGTAAAGATCCACAGTTTGCCTCAGGCTATTTTCCAGCACCAACAGACTGCATCTGCAGGGGCACGTATCTGAATCAGGGCAGTCTTCACAACAAGAATGTAACGAGCCACAGGAAACCTCCACAGGAACAGGATGTTCACGGAGGGCTGAGCCATCCCACAGTGAACTCCTACAGGTGCCATCGAGCTGCCGTCCTCCACAGCCTGCCTGAGCTCCCGCCCAGGAATGGAGACCCTGTGGGCTTGCACACACGCAGCTGCCCACCCGCACTCTGGACGTAGAGAAACATAACTCACATTGACCCTCTGCAATTTATGCACAGCATGAAGGAAATGAAATTTGTTATTTCCAGTCCTTCAGGTTTCCTGCTGTTCTTCTACTGTGGGCAGCATCACTGTCCTCATGCCACATATGCTCCTTCCCTTTCTGCTCTCTGACCTGCAGCTTTTTGCTCTCACCGGTTGTTGCAGGCCAAGGAATCAGCCTCAGATGGGGAGGCAATTCCGCCTTCCCACTAACTCTTCAGCAGCAGTAGTTTTAGGGCACACGTACCCCCAGAGCAGATCTACAAACCAGAAATTAAAGCTACAGACAGAGCAGCATTGACCTGTGCTTGTCCAAACAACACCGCTCAATGTCCTTGCTGGGGGTGAGGGAAAGGGATGGTGTCAGCCTGTGAAACAACACTTGCATGCAACATACAGCAACAGGGTAAAAAGCTGTGAATTTGCACCAGAGGCAATTCTCCAGCAGTTCCAATTCAGTTGCTGGGAAGGCAGAGGGCAGGTGGTGAGCAGCAAARAGCCTATGCACCAGGAACACAGGCAGCAAGTGCCACACCACTCCTGCCTTGTGCAAATCAAGAGCTCTCCTCACAGAAACCTCCRTGTTCTGTCCTCTTTGCCACTGGGATTATGGTAGGAAAATGGGCCAGGAAAATACATTCACRGAATCATAGAGTGGTTTAGGTTGGAAGGGACCTCAAAGACCATCTAGTTCCAACCCTCACACTCACTGCATCATTCAAGGAAAATGAGGACTTAGAGYAAAACATCTTTCTAGATACCTACRGAAGCTGAGACCTGACCCTGATGCACTGTTACCTGTGACTGCTGTTAACTGGTGCAAACAACCCCACTCATATCGCTAGTGAAAAATGCAAAACAAGGATCAATGATTTTTCATGCAAAATTATGGCAGAAATTTAAATATTAATTTGCCCTTGCTTTCTACTAATAGCAAGCTTACAGGTTTAGGTGACCCAGTCATTCTTGGGAATTGATTTTAAACCTCGCACTCAGGCACTTCTGTGTGGCAAATGTTAAAGCAGCATGGACAAGGGCTGATTTTCTACAGGAAAGTCCTTAAGTACTTAAGCCAGCAGTAGAAAAGGCTTTCCCAAAAATATTCACTTTTGGGATTAAGTGGTATTTCTTGAGGTTCAYATTTGAGTCAGAACTATAGTACCAACAATCAGAACAAGCTTTTAAAAATGGAACAGACCTAGAAATATATGGACAAATCTTAGCTTTTGTATAGAATTAGATAAGGAAGAAGGACAAAGGAAGAAAGGTACCTTTGAAATCCCGTGGGTATTATGCACCCAACATCACACTCTGAAGTGTCTTACTTAATTTTTTTTTCAACATCTTGGGATTTTTTTTAATATATTTTGAAAAACAACAGCCTTGTTTACAAAACCTACCAGAGATGGTGATTCCTTCGTATTAGGAGTGCAGCAAAACCTCCACCAYCACTCTGCATGCCTGAGACAAAATCTAGTTCTGCTCAAGACCTTTGCACTTGGGAGAGGTTCCTCCTGAGCACAGGAGGCAGCAGGGCACACTTGGCTGTGCAAAGGGCTGATCCCAAACTCTTAACACCAACCAGCTCTTGCTACTCCTGTCAACTCCAGGCAACCTGCTGGTTTTGGCAGGGCTGCATTTGTCAGCAGCCACTCTACCAGGACTCACAAATAATAAAACAAAATACATCCTAAATATAATGGCCCAAAACCSTAAAAGGGTTTGCAGACTCTTTTTAGGGACAAAAAAGGGGGTTTAGGGCAAAGGACTACTATTCACTACTTGTTTATATAAAATCCCATCTCATGCAGTTTGTACTCATCTATATACAATGGAATGTAATTGCAGGGAGCAACTGTCTAATTTTTCCATGTGGCATGTTTGTGTATGGGTGGATAATGGGAATAGCAGTGGGTTGGCTGGGCTTGGCAGTAGAATACTTTGCAGGTATAGCACAAAAACTAAAACACAGCAATTACCAAAGCCAGTTTGCTGTTCCTCAGAACAAAGTCTTTACTAGCCACTATTTCAGGAGGGTATTTGTCCAACATCTAGCAAACATGGCAATGATTTGGGATGTGGACACCTGTATGTTACTGCAATCTTACCCATTGAAAAAGTTGCAATTTGCTCCTGGATGATGTGTGACCAGGAAAATTAGCTAATTCTCATAATAAATAATTTATTACAAATTATTTTCTCAGTGTCATACAGAAGCTTGCTGATAGGGAAAACTTGTGGTCTTTTCAGAATCTTAAAATTCATTACCACAACTTTGTTTTTTTAAAAAAAGGAGAGAGAGAGAGCGGCTTTGCCCATTTTTTCAGAATCAACCRCTTTATTTGCAGGAAAAACAAAGCTAACAGGTCTGAAGGAAGGAATTTCCATGTTCTTTTTAGAAAGTCTATTTATGAATAAGAAAAACCTGCCTTTCCAACCTATACTTAAACTTTAAAAAGGACTGTTGCCTAAAAGTAGCCATTTCCSTACTTTCTCATGCTAATGTCCTGTTTATAACTGACACCTTTACTGCCTACCACTATATCAATTTCACTTCCCCAGAGAAAGAAAAACCAGATCCTGTGACTAGTGTACTGGATTGATAATCTAGCCTAATGCTGACAGATAAATGCACTAATTTTCTTCTGTGGTTGGCTCCACATTGCAGAGTAAATCTGCTTCTAACAACTGTCTCAATAGGCTCTGTAACCTGTCCAAGAGATGATGTCAAGTGCTACAAGGGCCTAGGGCTAGTATGGCAGGTAAGAGTTACCACTGGGATAAAGTTACAGGTGAGGTTTTGAATGAGAGGGTTATTTTAAACGAAAGCCTGGCTGGAAATACAGATTGCTCTTTAAAAAGTTGAACGAGTAAAGGAATAAAGAGTAATTCATACAATTTTGAGGGTCTACATTTTCAGTACGAAAATCAGCATGTTCTTAGCTAAGGTATTGCAGCATCCGGGAAACACAAGGAGTTATTACTCTGGGCAGTGGTGCACGGGAAAATGATGTGCCTTGCCCTGCCTTTGCTGGTTTTGGTGGTAGCACAGACTCTGKGTTCCCATGGAGCACCAGGACCATTCATAATTCAGGAACAGAGTCCAAGTTTCAACAGCATTCCCCGAGCAGAGGAGGGTGTGGAGGATACAGGTGCCTGCTCCCAAGTCCTGTGTTGCTGAAGCCTCTGGTGCTGGCAGGTAGCAGGCCTGACTCCAGATGCATTGCCAATCAGGCATTGATGACTGTGTTGAAGGCTCACTGGACATCCGAACTATAGCCACTGGAAGGAGAACCACAGGGCTTCTTATTTYAAAATTTAATTCCAATGAGGGGGGAAAAAAGCATTGCAGCACAATTACGTTTTTTATTTACCATTTCATGCCAAATATTTGAGTCATTTCTAAGACTTTCAGCAGCAATGGTAGAGCCAGGAAGGTCTCAGTGCTGCTTTGCTCTTATTGGTTTTCTTGTGGAATTCCAGGATCACTACGCTGGTTGCTACCAATTTATAGCACTTCGATGTTCATTTATCATTTTGACCAAAAGAGCAACTTTGGTGGACATTTATTGATTCCCTCTTTGGAAAAGATCACAAGCAATAGCTTTTTAAATAAAAAGGGTCTTTGGGTTACATGGATAACCCTGGCACTGAGGGATATGTCTCTTACTCTGCTCTCATGTCTAAAATGTTCAATCAGCTCCCACTCCCCTAACCTGAAACAAAAATAAAACCTCATTTTAATCACATCTTTTTCTCCTGATTTTCACTCCCCACCTCCTGACCTTTCCATGTGAAGAGGATCACGCAGAACATTTCAGCTTTTCTTAGGCTAACTTTTGCTCACTTTGAATAGCACTTATATAGGTCAATAGCATCACTTCCCCTTTCGCCCCCCTCCCCATCACAGAAGACATACAGGATCTAACCTCTTTAATGCATCAGTTAACAGGATGACTTTTTGTTTGTTTATGGCACAGGAAGTTTGATATTTAAATGAAACTAAATATTCAAGCGAGAGACTAACTTTACAGATTCTGCTTTTTTCTTTTTTTTTCAAATTTGTACAGCACCAAGAACTTCTGGCTCTGAATAAGGCTCCTTAGTGCTATTTCAATATGACTAACAGTAACAGCGGGAGTACTCAGACCACAAACTACAGGATTAACAATGGTGGATCTATTCTCWTTACAGAATATATGGAAAAAATATGCCATATTAATAGTGTGTACTATGGCATGCATAAATTCCCCTGTACATTGTAGGCAAAGTATAGTTCACTGACTTCATTGCTACAGAAAAATGCCAAAACTAGCCCATCCCTGAATGAAGCAGGTCACTGATTTGGTCATATTCCAATATGTTATTGTTATGGCCACAAAGAGATGATAAAATGTGTGTAGGAGGACACAGAGAGAAACTATTATTTGACAGCAACAAAGCTATAGATATTTCGTGCATTTTCTGAAATTTTCTACAATTAATGTAGATTTCTCTTCTTCTTCTTCTTCTTTTATTTCTCCCTGAACATTTCTGAATGCCCCTGTTTCCTGAGCAGAGGAAGCTAAAAGTTTCGGTARCATTTCAGGCTGACTGTTTATCTTTTAATTGTGTATGACTATTCAGTGAACCCAAACCTKCTCCTGTGGAAGTCTAATGAGAACTTGGGTACTAAATTCCCTGGGAACTGGATGAAGCCTCCAACTACTGACTTTGTAAGGCTTCAGCCATGCAAAACCCTGCTGGCACAAGTAACGCATAAGAGCAAAAATAAAAATTCTGCCTCTTTGAAATGTTTAACCACAGCTCATTTGTTAATACAGCAGTTGAAAGGTGAAAAAACACCCACTGATTTTGAAAAGTATGGAAAAACGTGTTATTTTTCGGTCTGSGATGCCTTCACTAGCTGTTAGCTTTGGAAATATTTAGACATAAATCAATTTTGTCCCAAAATAGAGTCCAAAAGAAAGAATCGTCAGGAAGTGGAACAAAGTCCTGCATTGTGCTCCGTGGAATACTTGTCGGGATGTGTCACTAGAGGGCACTACCACATCGTCCCCAAAGGCACGAGGACAAAGGCCACGAGCGCCMGGCTGCTTAACTTGCACACTCCGCTTTATGGTTTGAGAAACAAATTTTAATCACATCGCTGAAATTATTATTTTTTTTTAATAGTACTGGGACTTCAATAACCGGCCACATTATTAAACAGTTAGAGCATGGAGCCTCCATGCCATAAAGTTCTGACTCTTTAGGCTGTAGAGCTCATTAAAAATAGTCTGCACTGAGTTAGCAGTTCTCATCAAAACAATTCAAGAAGGCTGTATTTGGGAATTACGCTGCTGAATTAGCACAACAAATAAGGAATAATATGGGGCATAAGGCAAAGGAAACTTACACTTGGGCCGCTTCCTTTCTTTATATTCAGTGCTGCTCACAGGCACCCTGCCCAAATGAGCTTGGGAGAAGAGCTGAAACTGGGAATCACAGGGGGGAAATAGGGAGAGAAATAGAAGGGAACTCTACTTTTCTCTCAAATAAATGCTATTTGCAACAACTTGTGATAATTGCCTAACTGCATTTATTAAAATAAATGTGCCTCACTGAAGGGAAGGGGCAAAAAAATTTGAACATTCCAAGTTTAGTGATTTTTCTTTTTAATATTTTTTAAAGTGTTTTCTTTGGTGGGTATGCAATGCTTGTTTCACTCAGTGTGAGAGGATAAATACAAATGAAGGTTTTCTTTCAATGCTTCTGGCTGAGAGAGAGCACAGAGGTCGCTTTCAAGGTGACTAGATTTTTGTTTGAAAATGGTGAGTCCCCTGTTTCTCAAGAAACTCTGCTTTGTACTCCATTGCTATGCACCTGAAAACTTCCCACTGACTTCCAGGGGAAATTYGGCTGCTCAGGAATGTGGGATTGGGCTCTGGAATGGCAATCGCATACAGGGAACTTAACAATGCACCAAAATTTAACCCTTCAATGGAACCAGTCACAAGCTTAAAGCTATTCATGCATTTATTACCCTGCTTCATATAGCAGACAGCAAGAAATGCATTTGCTATATTAGAAGATTAGAAAGAAAAAAACCCAGCGAGGTGGTTTGGGGTTTTTTTTGAAAACATGTGGTTCATCCAAACATCTAGCTTCTTAAGGCTTCATCTGATCTAAATCCGATTTCTGAAAGCTCTTGAAACTTGGCATCTCATTTAGGGCACAATCCAAGTCCCTTTAACCAGATAAGAATTCAGCCATTTATAATTGCAGTTAGAGGCAAGCCCATGACTATAAAAAGACCCACTAAATTCCTGCACTGTGCTTGGAACTCTGCAAGTACTTCATTAGTGAAATGCTACCGCTAAATTTAATTTTAAAATCAGTTTACTGAAAGTATTAAATCTGACCTGTTTGTGGCATCCATCAGGTGGAATCGTAGCCTACTAAAATGGTCTCGTTTAAACGGGTCTGGGAGAAAAGCAGAGATGTTTCTGACTTGGAGGCCTCCTATGTCAGATCCCAAAGGGCACCAACAGAAGTTGCTTATAAGCTGCAGACAAAACGGCACCAAAACAGAGTGAGTGGGTTGCCCGTGAGGCCAGAATGTCTGAACTCTACCAAGTGCTGCTGAGCAAAACAGCTTCAAGGCCACATGTGATAACTGGGAAGAGAGTCCAGCAGCTGGGAGAGGATCCTGTGGCTCATGGGATGAGCATCAAGCTCCATATTATCTCAATATGGCTCTTCATTAAAGGAGCAATAAGAGACCCTTTGGCTATGAAGAAAGTGCAGCTGGGGTAATATTAAAAAAAGAAGCCAAGTCCTAAGGTTTGACAATTGTGTATTTTCCTATTATGAGTTATGGAAACCTAGCTCTGTGCAGACAAGCCTGGGAAGGGATGAGTGAGCAGAATGCAATGTCTTTCCTAATATAAACAGATTATTTTGCATTATGGCAGATTTAGGAATGTAAAGTGTTCACTCTGTAGCTAGTTAAAGGCTTACCATAATTGCTCTACTACTGCTATTGCTACAGGATTCTCTGTCTTGTCCAGCTGGTGGATGTTGCTTGGTTTCCAGATTCTGTTTGCAGGGGTTTCTGGAGAAGGAAAGGGAGATCTGAGGACAGATCCTCCATAGCTGGGGCCACAGACATTCTGCACTGTTCAACAGTTCATAACTCACTTAATCCAGGCTAAGAACACGCCTTAGAAACACACAGAATCCAAAACATGAAAGGAAGCCTTTGCCTCCTCCCTTTCCAGGTGAGCAGCTGTTTGGGCAGCACAAAAATATGAGACAGGGAAAAACCTAGGCAGGCTGAAGTGAACACCAAAACGTGACTGTATGTCAGAAGATTTGGAATTTCACCCCAGACACTACCAACTGAGCACCAAAAATGGAGTAAATTCCCTTTGCCTGAGCCTGCATCTCAAAACAGAGGCCTCAAGCCCAGTGACTGAGCATTAATCTGGGGCCAATATRTTTCTGGAATAAGAAACTCAACAACTATTTATTATGTCCAAGTGTGATAYTCTGCAATCCAAGGTCAAAACTCTAGCTTCAAGCAACCCAAGTATTTTGAATGGAAAGACAGATGTAGGTACCCATTTAGTTACTAATTCATGCGTCAACACAAGATCAACCCCAAAAAGAAGAATCCAAGCACTCCCAAAATTTGGACAAGAATTCTAGTTCGGGCTTGCAAGCAGGTCTGCATGTTCAAATGGATAGTCAAAGACAACCTGACTTCTTTTGTCAGAGAACCACTTTCTTAACTCTGCCAGCAGCGCTTCAGACTGTCTGACATTTCGTGTGGTATCTTTTTTTTTTTTCAAACACAGAATTAAAGGGAAAAGAAAAAATCCTTAACCCAATATCTTTAGAGCTTTTGTTTTGGTTTTGCAACTTCTCTGTTTTTGAAAAGAGCACCAAGTAATCTGTTGACAAGAGAAAGAAAAATATATTTAAGTAAGGAAAAACATGCTGCTACAGTAAAACTGTGTCAGATTCTATTAATTCAGTTTTTCATTGTCTGATATTTCCAGGCACAGTGGGCTTTTTGGTAGACCTCTGAGCTCTGTTTTCTAACAGAGGCATAGCACAGGGCCTGTCAGGAAGAGGCAGCGCTGTCATTGTTATACACCTCAAAGAGACAATATAATCCTCATGCCTTCAGAAGGGCCAGGACCGAACCCCAAAACAACAGCCCTGTCTTCCTTTAAAAGGGTGAGCAAAGCTCAGTCAAAGCCTTGTTAGTGCATGCCTATGAATTATTCCCTCATCAAGTGGCCGACCACACTACATTAATATCGTGGGCACATTCTGCTTTGTTAGCAAAACTGAATTCCACTGCGGCACTAATGAAGGACCAGTCCTCATGTAAGACATGATATCTTCAGGATGTGTCTATTCTGCTATGAAATTATTTTCTTTTGTGAAGAGTATGATGAGATTACTAACTGGAAAATATTTAAACACAACACAAGGGGGAAAACATCTCTTTTGGGGAAGTTGCATGAATACACAGTAATGTAATTCCAATAAGAGCAAATGTATCTAGTCAATATTAAGCATCTGTTCTTGGTGTGTGAGCCAAGGAGGCACTGAGCCTTTTACGAGAAACTCCTACAGAAGTTGATTCTTTATCTGCAGAGATTGGAGCAAGAAGAGGCTTTGGCAGTACCTGGCTCTACCCACAGTGTTTTGCAAAGTCCACCTAAGTAGCATCATGGTTTACCTGTTGGATTAGGTGAAACTGGATCCTTTCCAGCTCGATATCAAATTTCACAGGTAGTAAAACCAAGAATAACAGGTTCATTGGTATTATTTTGGTATTATCCAATGAGCCCAAGGGCCAGCCTGAGACTGTTCAGGCAGAGCAGGGCATTTCTGCACACAGCATTACTGCCCTTCAAGGAAACACTTTCTGCCTGGTCTCTCCTCCCCCTGCCCCCATCACAACTGAGCACGATAAAATCCAAAAYATGCAGGAAAAGAAATCAAGTTATAGCCAGATGTGTTGCACTGAATTAAAACACGGTGAAACACAAAATAAATTTCYTGACGTTAACTTCTATTTCAGCCTCAATAATATCCATGTACCTGGAGAAATGTCTCGTTAAGACTGCATGTTCCCCAATAACATCAGCAGCAGTGGAATAAATTATAAAGACTGTGTGCGGTGAAAAAATGCTGAATCCAATTTGTATCTGTATCTGAGGAAAATCTCTACTGTTATTTTAAATTTCAGAACAATGTGAATTCCACTCCGAATACCACAGATGTTAAACGTGTAACTGGTAGCAATCAACACTTCCAGTTCTAATGCCCCTTCGCTGCCTGACTATTTTTGAACAAAATAACCAAGTTCATCCAAAACAAAATTAGTTCCAAAAATGATTCAAAGCTTTTGAAATTACCAGGATTATTTTCACAATTTTCAAAGGGTATTTAGTCTGGTATGTTAAGTGAGGCATTAATCAATTTTAAAACTGGAAGGCCGATTTAGCATGCAGTTAAGGATTTGATAACATGTACACAAAAACAAGTAGGATTTTGTAAAGTCTTCAGTGCTGTCCAAACTCTTCTCTCATTCAGGTTAGCAGAAGTCCTAACATTGAGTGTTTTTAAAAATTCTTCTATGCTGCTTAAATTTAGGTGCATCAATCCAATACTGGAAAAAGACTATGCATCTCATACAGGGCCTGATCCTTTCCAATTTACACAGGAATAATGTCATATGCTTACCGGTCTTGGTGGGATTCCTCAGTGTCCACTTCCACAATATCAAGAATAATTTATAGAAAACCCGTATCAAGATGTGTTATTCTTCACAGGATGCTTGCATATATTCTTCCTTGCTGATTCTATAATATTCCTTGCTTGGGTGCTTTGAGTTCATTGTACTCTAAGCCAATTCTTTTTCCTTTATTATTTTATCATTATGTGAAGTAAAACTCAATTTTAAATAAGCTTGTGTATTCCACTTCACCAGTGCTGACAGACAAAATGTCACATATTGCTTCTTTTTTGTTAAGAAGTTACTATTCTCTCTCAGTTGCATAATCCTAACACAAAGTAGAGAGTATTTGAGGGTTTGTTTAAAATTATTCACTTTCATTATACTGCTACAAGTGGTGCTGACAGCAAAACCACTTGCTTGCTTAAAATAAAATGAAACATAAAGGATTTCTTTTCTTGCATATGGAAAGTTGTGCAGGCTACCCTACTGCATTTGTTAGCTTTATAGAAATGATCTCACTACCTCAAATTTCACTCCGTTTCTGCCAACCAAACAAGCAGCTTGTAGAATTATTACATACAATATTTTTAATTTTCGTGTGATAGCAAACAGTTGTCTCTCCTGTTCATTACTGATTTTATGATGGGTAAATTCTGCCTGTAAGACAAATTTGTCTTCCTTAGTAATGATCTGCAGGAATTCAACAAGCAGAATTTAGTAGATGAGGGAAATAACCAGAAGAAATCCTTTCAAACTTGTATAGTTATAATTAAAGAAGGTACTTAACTATTTATCATTTAGAAAGAATGTTTACTTCAGCAGTGTCTCTACTCAGCAACAACTGAATTTATTTTATTTATTAATTAAATATATTATTAAAATAAAATAAAATAGAATAGAATAGAATAAAAAACTTCAGCCCTGTATGTTCCCTGGGGCTACTAATCTTGCTTCTGCCACAACACCACTCAAATAGGAAGAGATCAACATACTGCAATGAAGGGACAGTATGTAAGTAATTTTTGAGATGTCATACATGCAGGTCCAGCTGCTCAGCCACTGTGGTTGTTAGTATTTGGCCTTTTGCCATCAGCTGACAGCCAAGCAGAAAATAAACCATAAGGGTTAAATCACATCTACTTATAGACCAAACTTGCTGGCCCAAGGCACAATGCAGTGACTGCAATGGTGGCCAAGAAAAGCAGAAGCGCAGGGAATTACCCTTTTACCATAACACTCACAGTAGGAACAGGCCAAGCTGATCACAAGGTAATTTTCTTAACTAGGTGTCCACTAAGTTTCCCATGAAGCCCAGAACTATTTTGCAGTGTCACATTCTTGTCATATATTTCATCTATGGCAGGGTTTAAGTTTTATTAAAAATGTATTGCAGAGACAAAATCAATCAGTCAATTCAACAGCTCTCTCTTGGCTAAAATCCACTCTCTACGTCTCAAAAGGTGACTTTTGCAAAATGAGCACACTTTTGACAATGATAGAAATTGGACTGGTGATAGCACACACACACATATATCAACTGCCTCCGGCATAGGTTGTTTGGGTTTAGTTATTTATTCGTTTATCAGTTATTTCTTTATGTGGCACTCGAAAATCTGAACAAAATATTTCAAGGGACAAAGATCATCTGGAGAACTTTCCAGCTCCAGACTAGATGGTTGTGGGCTTTGATGCCACAGAAAACTCTGTGGCAACATTAGTAGAGGCAGGAGACTTTAGCTACTCTGCAACTGATTTCCTRTGCTGTACACAGGAAACCCTCAGAACCAATAAAACGCCGTGGGTGTTATTTTATATCAGAAAGCGTCTGATCAGAAAGATCTTATCCTGTGCACACCATTTCATATGGTACCTAAACTGGCACTCTCTSCTACCCCTCTTGCCGATGCAGAATAGCACCCAAAGCACTGCTATGATTTTTGTAACTATTTTGCATAAAGATATGAAACAAAACTGCAGTACAAATTTAAATGCCCAAATGAACCCTATCAGTTCAGGACTAGAGGAGAAGAATGTTTCTTGATCAGGCTGTTCTACTTTTCCAGATACTCAATTATATAAGATTATTAAATAGATAAAGCAGTGTACAATCACAGTCCTGGGTTACAATAGGAGGAGTAGTAATACAGACATCTGATATCAAGAAAGGTACACACAGGTAACAAGAAGATGTGCTCTTGTGCTTACATGTCCCATTCATCACTTATTGAAGAACACTCATGGAAGATCACATCAGCTTCTCATTAACAACAAGAACCAATGAGCTCTCTGAGCCTCACCCTTTCCTCTCCCTCTGCCACACGGCAAGGCAGGCAGGCACGGGTGGAAACTGATTTTTAGAGCTGAGAAGCAAGTGGCCAAGAAATGGGTCTGAGTTAACGCTGACATAATTGGACATCCCATAAACGGGGCAAGTCACTTCTTTCTCTGCACAGCCAGTTCTGCCCTCACACCTGAAAAGCTGGTGCTGGGGTAGGAGAGAGGCCATTTTCTTCTTAGCCCAGCCTGAGGAGAGCTATTTCTTCCAGCAAACCATAGTCATTTAGGTGCAACCTTCCTTGCAGAAAGAGAGTCCAGATGACTCCAAGAACCAGCGGAACCAGAAAAGCTGCAGAGTGGGCAATGAAAAACGGCACAATGACTTTGCTGTAGTAATGGCCAACTATGTCAAGGAGTGGTAAAGGATGAAGAGATCCTACAGGACCAAACAGAGAGGCTTGAAAGGGCACAATGGTTGAAAGAATACACATGGGAATGCTAAACCAATTAAAGAAAACGTATTCATTTGTTGTTCAAAAGTACACACCACGCTAAATATGAAGCACTATTACTGCAAATGAAAATTAATGTCCCTTTATTTCACTGTTAAAATACCTAAAACCTTGTAGTCACAAATAATTCAGAGTACAGAATAGAAGTAAATCTTAATTCATAGATTAGGAATGTTTTCGTGTCCATAAAGATGTGACGGATATTAGTGAATTAAAGGCAACAATATTCAGGCTCTCRGAAAACCTGTTTTCTAAGTAGCCACAGGGTCCAGAATTGCTGGGACCTAAGAGAGTGATATGTACAAAAAAACAGAGCTGTATTTAATCCTCATCTGTGACAGGTGGAGATCGTGAGAGGAATGCTCTTATAAATAAAAAGGACCCATGTTGTTAAGCTTCTCTGCTCACTCCAGGCCAGGTAAATCTCACAAGAGAAATGTGCGTTCTGAAAGTACTGGAGATTATATAAAGAACCAGAGAAAATGCAAAAGCTACACTGACCCAAAAAGACACAGAGGCAGCAAACAGCACTAATGTTTCTGTGGATGCAAAGCCCAAGGCAACTTGTCCTCTCTCATTATAACTGAGTAGGATCGCTTCATATAAACTTGGGATGTTCATATACAAAGAGGTTATTGCAGGACCTCTGATTCATGGAAACTGTCTGTGCATGTGCTGTAAGCTGGCGGCTCAGGTAACTGGAATTAGCTAATTCCTCTCTTTCATTCAGAGCAGAGGGCTAAGCCAACATGAATTACTTCACATTTTTCAGGAACTAAAAGCACGCATGGAAGATTGTAGGAGATCAGTTGATGTGCAGGAAATGTTTACCACATATAAGTCTTCACTTGTGTTTATGTTTTGGGTTCCTCTTTAATACTGACTGGGGGATATTTCTTTTATTTGCATCTTTACACATGTTCAAAAGGAGTCCTTGACACACATGCTGGAAAGGAATAATCATGGCTGGTAGATGCCAGAACACTTTTTTATAGCTATAGCACAGACACAAGGCAAGATACCTTGCCTTTTAAGTGAGGGTGAATGACTACATATTCAGTTTCTGCTGTCACCTGGGGTGCTTATCATCTGGGTTTCCCCCGGTTRTGCTCAGCTCTGCTTCGCTTCTGGGGTTTGCATTCTGAATTCATTGGGTTGATCAAACTTCACCTAACCATGACAGACCACTTCTCAACAGCTTCTCCTAGTCCACCAAGTAAGACACTTCAATGCTGCCTCAAATCAGACTGATTTCCAGTACCAGTTATATAGGACGTTGCTGGCAACCACTTGCCAATGCTGAGTCTTTTGGTTGGTATGTGACAGACATTGGATGTGAGGGATCACACCATGCTCCAGCTTGAGAGATAGATCCTACCTGCAGGACTCTGTCACCACTTAAAATTTCATTAGCTCTGAATCATCAAAATATTGCTCCACAAAGCAATTTCTAAAAACAGAAGCTCAAAATTTACGAATATTCTCCCCAGGTTGACATTATCATTCAAATGTAACTTCCTTGTGATATTTTTCATTTGTGAGTCTGAATGTACTGTATAAAGCTAAAGAAACTGAGACAAGAAAGAAGGAACCTGTTTCTCCAGTGTTGCACAGAAGGACAGAAGAAAATCCAGAAACAGAAAGCTCAAATCTTGCCTTTTTACATTCAGAATTACTGTCACAGGTCCTGCCTATGTACCAACAAAATTGATATCTAAAATTATTTGCAACTCAGCTGCATGTGGCCCTAAGTGAATAAATTGATCATAGAGAAGCTTAAAGACACAAATGCATTCAGTCGTTTTCCTACCCAAAATAATCTATGAATTTGAGTTGCAACTTGTTCCTTCCAAATTTCTATGCCTAAAGAAACATTTAAATGATTCTCTTCTAACATCTATGTGATATAAATAAAGATTTTCATCATACCATCATTTAAAATTAAACCTAGAAAGACAGAACCCAGGGGATTCACTGAACTTCTAGCTCTTTATAATTTGTGGGCAACTACAGACAATTATATTACAAAGCCTAAATATAATATAAAATGCAGCTTGAAGATAACTTAAATAAACCGAACTTGACTGTGTTGGTGAGCTATTGTGATAAAAAAATTAACATGTTTGGGGAAGTCTGATTTGCATTACACAGTGCCTGTAATCAAATTACTTCTAAATGTTATGCCATGTCACACTGTGTTTGAGATGTTGCTGTCAAAAACGCATACATACGCTTTGCAGTTTGACTCAACCTGGCTTCCTTTTAAGCGATCATGTATGCCTCTGAGCCACTTCAGCCAAACGGTGGTAAAATACAGAGGTTGGCAATTCAATTCCATTCAACCTTTCAAGAAGGAAAGAGCAGATAAGCTTTGCTTGTTCGTGTCAATGATAATATTCAGCGCAGCCTAAATCTAATTCAATAGGTTCGCTCCCGCTCTCTTGTCACATTGTCATTTCCGAACCCAGTCCCCCGCCGCCCCCTCCCCGCTCCAGTTGCAGCAAAACTTTGTGAAGTGCTTAACCCACAGCCACGAGCGCCTTCCCAGTGGATGCGCYGCAGGTCAAGCCCAGCCCTGGGGTTTGTGCACGGGGCCGGGCCGCTCAGGTGGCGGCTGCCGGACACTGTGTCCGCTGACCTCATTGCAGCCACAGATGTTTACTGCACTTTGGGCGATCTGCAGAAAGCAGAGCAGTAAAGTAGGCCAGCTTGCGGGAAGGCTGTTACCCACAATTCATGGAAAAATGCCGGATAGTTCCCACTAGGTTGTGGTCGGCTAGGAAACGGCAACTTATTAATCTTGTGTCAGAGGGCCAGCTGCAAGCCTGGCAGTTACCATATTTCACCACCAACTCCGTGTCTGGACAGCTATTGTCTTTTTTTATGAAAAACTCCACAAATCAGCTGCTGTTTTCCCCCTCTAYGTGCAGAAACGGCACTTGGAGGATGAGGTGGCTCTGGCGCATCATCCACACGGCGGTCAGGTTTGCTAATTCAGAGCGACCGCTTAGTTTCCAACTTTAATGATATTCCCTCAGCATATCACTATGGTTGCCTGGCGACCGGATTTCAGCTAGGCCTCTCATTTGATTCCCACACATCAGACCCTGAAAAGCACTTTTTTTCCTCCCTCCGCTTTTGATTCCGGCTCCTCTGAAACCCTTCCCCCTGCGGTGTCGGTATGGGTGGGCAGCGCGGTGGCAGAACAAGGCCAGGGGTGACGGGAGGCCTGGAGGCTCCTGGTCACACATCAAGGCCTGGAAACAAAGCCGCCAGGAGCCCTTCCTGACAAACACAAATTCCCTTCAGAAAAAGCAAATTTGGTCTTCCCTTCGTAGCGTGGGTGTCATTTTAAGACTTTCTTTAGACACTTTACTAAATCTGACGCTTTCCATTGTTTTTTGGGCCGTTTCTCACAAAAGGCTTCCTATTATCAACAAGTTGCTATTGGAGTAAGCAAACAGCTTGTGAAGGCCTGAAATAATCTAATAAGCAACGGGCTTGCGTGTTTTATGTACCCACATCTTTATGGGATACAAAGTTTGTTTGGATAAATAATTTTCCACTTTTTGCTCTGTTTCAATTAAAGTACCCTTTTTAAAATTAATGGTTTTGCTTAGCCCTGCACCCTTCCCCCTACCATACACACAAACTCACTACACAGTATAATACAGCCATAGATACATTTTTCATAAACTGCCCTGGCCCAAACAAAATAATTTTTTAAACATTTTGTTTCTTGGTGCGATTACAGGTCTGATCAATAAGACGGGTGCAAGGGCTGCACTGACTTTCTTATTCTTCTCTTGGCTACGACTGAAAGTCTTCACAAAGTTAAAGGATTGACTACACTAGAAGCCAGATCAGCTTACACCAGCTCAAGGCTTAGTCCTGAATCTTTAATGTGCTGTGGCAAAAAAAATTATATTAAGTATCACAAATGTTTGTTAAACAATTCTACAGAAAAACCACAGAATTATTTCAGTAACTAAAAAAATATCATGCTAAAATAACTTATACCAGATGGGGAATCACCAAGTATATAATAATAACATAAATAAWGTTCACATATTGCTGTTGAGGAAAATGCGGTCAGCTGGATAATTTAAAAAAAGGTTCAATATAAGTACCACAGAAACAGTTTAAATACAATGTTCTGCTTCTTGTTTGCATGGCTTTAAGATCATTCCCAACACAGCCTACTGATGGATATGAAAATTCATAGTTATTTGTCATAAATCACTGCTCAAATRTCTATTAGTGATGAGCACAGTTACACCCAAATTAATGGAAATGCATCAACAGCAGGAATAAATCAAACCTCATTAGCCTATACAGACCTGAATTGCCTCACCTTTTGTACTGATTGCAGTCTTGTGTTGTTTGGAGATCCTCAAAAATCCCCAGCTCTTCAAGTTATTTTGTTACAGGACAACCTCAGCTCGTTATTTTTTAAAGAAGTTCATAGCCCTTATGTTTGAAGAAAATGTGACTTTTTGTTAAAAAAAAAACAGAAACAAAACCAGACAGCTGAGAGTTCCTTATGCTTAGAGGTTTTTGTTTTGAGATTTCCCAATTTTTCATGAAGCTTGCACATTACAGAGAGGGACACACAGTTTCTCCATGTATTATCTGGCAGCCCTGACTATGCACGACGAGAGACATTCAGCTTCAACTTTTCGTGAYCACAACCCAGGATCAGAGTGTGTTGGGCATGGACTGTCCAGACAATGACCAACTCAGAGAAGTCAGTGGTGGTCTGCAGTACTATTTGAGTATTGCATGGTGAAATTAAAAAAAAAATAGGGCAATCATAATATGAAACCATGTTAGTTTACAAAACAGGAATGATGTAGTGCGATTTCAGAGCATGAAGTTTCTCTCCGTCCCTCTGCCCACAGCTGTTTCCCCACTTGTCAGTAATGTGATTGATCTCATGACTGTGTGTGGATGACTTTTCAAAGGACTTTCTCACAAGGGACCATCATTCCACGGTCCATGCTGAAGAGCAGAGCRCACTGCTGGGCATAACTTCTCTGCACCACTGTGGTRGAAGAATCTTCCCAATCCTYATGGAATATAGAGCTGTCTCCTAGMGTCCAGCCTGTGTCCTAATAACATCAGGGTTACCTGGCACCTCACATGTTTTCCACTACCTGTTACAACAGTATGCTACATGMCATTTATTGCTGGTTACATCCTCAATTGAGGCTCTCAGCTGAGSAGAAGTTCAGTTCCAGAAATGAGACTTGCAACTGGAAGTAGTCACATCTCAGAAAATCTATTGAGAACAAAAGTTGCCAGTTAGGAAATGTGGGATGTAAATTGCTAGGCCTCCAAGGCTATGCGGAAAAGTTTTAAAGGCTAGTAATGTATTTGGATTCTGTCTGTCAAATTAATTTTCCAAGGAGTTTTAGTAGTATGATACAAGGAGTTTATTTCATGTCAGACAGTGCTGCTCTTGAGTATTATCATCGTTGAATGCTAACATCTACTGGACAGAAAGTTCTAGTGCATGAGTAAATTGTTTTGCTGAGAGAAATTGTGCTCAGTTACATCCATAATAATGGTATCAAGGAAGCATACTCATTTTCCCACTGGTGGGAAGGAGAATTCTGCCCACTGCATGGCCTTTCATGGGAAGTGAAACTAAAAATGTCAGAATATAGGAACACTACAAAATACATTGGAACATGTCAAAATACATTTAGACTACAGTAGCTCTAATTAAATGTACCTCAAATGCACTTTGTGAAATGTATGCTCACATGAACATAGAAAGGATTTAGATGTGTAGTCCCCRTTACTATTTGCAAATTTCTTTATTGGAAAAACAGATGTTTGATTTTGTGTTAGAGCTAAAAGTAGGACTTCTAACCTTTCCCTCTCTCTCCCCTAAGCTAGAGCACGTGACAGATCTATATCCTTTACTCCACAACAACTGAGTCTTCACAAGGTAAGAGATTTCAACTAAGTCTTGTTTTTATCAGTCATTTGCAATAACTGTTATCACTGAAGATCCACTACCCACTGCAACGTTTCTCACTTACTTATTAAGTTGTTAAGGAAGTTGTTTTGTACGGTACACTCCTGCCATTTTAAAAAAGAATGTTTTCAGATTAGTGTTCAAGCTTAATTTTTCTTTTTTCTGAAAGTTTTAATTAAAACATTAAACACATTGTAGCTGTGCAGATGGGTAAAGGAGATATCTATTTATACATTCTATTGATTCAGTTATTCCAATGTTTAGTAGCATTATGCTATACGTGCAACAAGAACATGGTGCCCTTTGAGAATTGCTTCCATATCGTCGGATCTAAATTGAAATACACACACACGAAATCCCATCTGCAATAACAGGATGTATACACCACATTAAATTACCCTCCCCCATCCACTGGAAGTATTTTCAAGAATTAAAGGTAAATGTTCAATACTGAAATGAAAGGTAAATGTTGCTGCTGCAAGACAGGCTCTTGGTGCACTCTGGAAATAGGTTGCCCTCTAGTTATCTCACAACCTTCTAGCATTGGGCAGAACACCCAAAAAAGTTAAATTTGCCAAATAAGTACTTTATCTGAAAGCTTTATTCTCTCATACTGTAACAAACKAACACATTACCATTAATTTTTCGTTGTTCTTTTGCAGCAACACGTTATTGTTCTGGCTCTGGGTTTTCACTACAGGTCAGAAGTTTGGTATGGAAAGCATATTGGRGACTGTGATAATAGACTCTGGATTTTTTTATCTGTCCTTTAATTGTATGGTTTCCAGTGAACACTGGGGACTGGATTTGATAACCTGGGAAAGCTCTWCTGCTTTCTGTGATCCTAAATGAAAGGCAGTGAACATGGCTACAATTAATGTGGATAAGAGACTGCATGAGTATACAGAATTTCTTTCATTGTCTACCCATGGAATCRTTTAGTTGTCAAAAAAGACTCATAACTTTATAAAAAAATATAATTAAGACTTCTACTTTTAACAAAATTGTAATCAGAATTTTGGTACAAAAATGGACATCATCAGCTCCAGAGCTGCTCCCTCAAAAATAAAAAASAGAAGTAGTTCTGGGCATGGTATCTATATATAAGTATGTGTTGCTATTCATGGTATATTTAGAGTCCCAGATTTTAGAAAAATACTTTTGTGTTGATTGAGCAATAGAAATAAAACTGACCAAATATGGAAGGTACACAGCATGCCCAGAGTCAGGCAGTCAAAGGGAAGGGACTGGAGAAGTAGCACATCATATTTCTTGCATCAGAATTCTTGTGTTCTAGTAAGCAAGACAGGTTAAGAAAATCTTTGCCTAAAACATGACTTTTATGTGATTCGTTATAGGTCACGGAAAGTTTGGCCCATTTTCCACTGATTTGAGATCCAACCAATAATGAATCAGAAGCAGAACCAAGAATAGATCTAAGGAGTTCTGAATCACAAGCCACCTCTTTCTCAAAACACCCACTCCCTTCCAATCAGACAGACGTCCCTTGTTTCTAAATAAATGCATTTAGTTACAAAATGGATTTATTTATTTTTAGCAAAAATTGCTCATAGTGACAAAATTTTCCATCCAGTTAATGACAAAACACATTCTGTTGCATAAGATTTGCACTCGTGCATAAAATTGCCTCTCTAGCCATAATTAATGTATAGATTGAAATTATGAGACATCTAGAGTTGCTGATGTGTCACTGAACACCCCCATTTCTCCACTTTTCTTTCACCCTTTTAGAACACGGCAGAATATCTAAATACTATGGAAAATCACATGCCCACAGAGAAATGCATTTTTATTACTTTGAAATGCAAAAACCAGTTGCCCACGTGAACCCAGTAGAACTCTGTCATGCTCCCATGGCAAAACCAGCTGTGGTAGAGTCAGCCACACCCCTGAGCTAACAGAGCTTTACCTTTTGGTTCAGAGGTTGAGGGCCTTGCATATCTACAGCACAGCACTCCTGGGTAGCAGCTTTGCTGCTGCCARCCTTCGGCAAAGCATCTGCCTTCTGCAAGCAAACGAAGAAATAATCCTGAAATGGTTCCTATTCCTTACACCACCACAGATATCTTCAAGTCAGAAATCTTTCATCTGAATATGTTGTTAAATTAAGATCTTTAAGTGATGCACAGAACTGAAATGAAGATAAAATTATCTTACTGTGATTTAATTATCTCAGTTATCTGAGTGGAAKAGTGCACTGTCTTCTACAATGCTAAACCACCTCTGATGAACAAATTACACTCAATAAAATAAATAGCAAGTCAAATCACAGCATAAAAATTGAAAATAAACTAATCCCAGGGATAAAAGACACTTTAATTTCCTGTCCTCCACTCCTCCCTTTTCACTTGCATCTCTAGAGTAAGAAAGAAAAATATCTTATCTTGGCAAAACCCTAAAGTTCTGTCCTATATAATACATGAATATTTAAAGAGCAACCTTATTGTAAAACAAAGCCCTTGGAAAAAGCATCCCTTCCTAATTGTCAGTTGCAAGAGTTTGGAGTGTCTGGGAAAATTTTGAATGAACCTCCAGACATACAGAAAGCCTCCTCACTGCCTCTGCTCTTTTCAGAAATGTTTCCAAAAGAAAATAATCTTTATACTTCACAGACAATCTGAAAATATATTTGCCACCGACAAAAGACTCCCACACACACTTTTTTTTTTTTGGCAAGTACTGAGTCATGGAGAGAGAAAATTACTTGCCTCAWATTTGTGCCAGAGCCCAGCCAGTACCAGACCTCTGTCTGTTCATTCTCCAGTCCTGTGTTTTAACCATAAGACCATCCCTTTCCTGGCACTCATTAGAAGACTGGAAGTGCTTATGGTCAAAATTTTCCCTGTCAAGGGCAAACACATGAAAAAAAAGAAGAAAAAGCAAGATACATAAACAATGTTTTCTTCCTAACATCATTATATTAGGTACATTAGAGAAACCAAGGATAGATTTGAAAACGAAGATGGGAGGCAATTGATGGTAGCAGCAAAAACTGAACTGATCCAATAGGTCTGTGGACATTTTCTGATTTAACGTATTTTCATGTAAGCAATWGGTTTCCAGAGCCTGCTATAACTCCTAGTGACTGCTCTGTCCCTATGTGATGCAAATGAATGCTAAAAATAATACACATTCTATACTGTGGCTACCCAGTACAGATTTCATTCAGCCTRGTTTGTGTATAATTCCTGCTCCGCCTTCACAGCACCGACACACAGGGGAACTGCAACAATGGTCTATTTTTGTGTAGTGTGGATCTAGGATGCAGATTAAACCTATTTAATACACAGCCTAGGCTTGATGTCCTCAGACAAAGAGTCACCCTAAGACAATGAAATTTCATCTGACACAACTTGGCCCAAAACATTTAATTACAAAGGGAAGACAAGCCATGGTGTAGTGCCAGAATATAACCATGAGGAGACAAACTTTCCCAGTAAAGCTGTCTTACCACAGAAGCAAAACTTACACTTTCAAGGTAGACCATGAACAAACAAAAACTTGAGCCAACATATTTCTCAAGGGATGTTTATGCCAAAATTCATCTCACCAGGTATTGTCCCCTTGAAAGCTTTTGGTTAAAATCAATCTCTAAACTAAGGCTTTCTGTCTATTATTTAGTAAACAATTAAATCTGGAAGAGATTAATAGGAAACAATGTATATTAGGGTAAAACTGTTTCATTAATTACACAGAACCAAATTTGCTGTCATCTCTTACACAATGTGTACATGGTCACAGGGATACTGACAACGCGTCAACCAGACAAAATCCCTAAATGAGCAGACATCGCTACAGGCAGAAAAGAGAGTCCCTGCATCCTTTCTGTGTGACTAGGAGAACAAGTGTTTCTATAGGTAAACATGGAGAGGAGACTGGAGTAGAGTGGCCCTAAGACACTGTGCAGCAGAGAGACCCACACGGAGTGTAAAATGCAGGATTTGGTCAAGGGCACAGGGCCGGTGGGAAGGTTACTCCGTGGATCCTAACCACATTGCGTCAGGAGCTACTTCAGCTTCAGAAGGACTGCCTGGATTCAACTTCCACACTCTATAGATAATATACTGCCAGGTGAGCATGCAAACATGGCCTCAACACAGATGGCGGGAAGGATTCAGTAGAGATTCCTTTGGGACTGTGTGTTAGCCATCAGCAGAAAGAAGCCTGGTGGCACAAGCCAGTCATGCCCAAGGTCAGCATCCCTTCCCAATCTGCCATCAGCTTGATGCACAAAGGAGATAGACATCCTGGAGCACCCTTGTCAGTGAAAGGATGAATTGCCTTCTTGTGGAAATTCTGAGGTTTGGGGGGGAGTTAGTTTTGGGTTGTTGTTGTTGGTTGTTTGTTTGTTTGGGTTTTTCTGCTTTTTGGGGTGGAGTTCTTTTGAGGAGGGTGGTAGGGGTGGGTGTTAACAAATAAATGAAGAACAGCAGCTCTGGAGAGCTTGCTACAGCTCATAAGGASAGTAAGTAGAATTTGAAACTACATATCCCACCTCATTCCACACGAAGCAGAGAACAGACAGGGGATCCACTCAAGACAGCACTTTAGGCATAGACTTTTTAAGAATATGACTAGTCACATTTTAGGTTTAYGCACTTTTTAGAAACAAGACCACATTAAGCCTCTTCAATGGACCAAACTTGAACTACAAAATGGGACATGAGCGTAGCTGAGGATACAACTGAAAATTGTAGAAAATCACTTTGTGCAGAAGTTCAGGAGACAAGTTTGAAGCTGCTCTGCTCCACTGGCTGAGACGAGCGATTACGTTTATAAAAAGGAATTATCTACCTTATTAAAACTTTGCAAGCTTCTGTTGTCTGTGGGTCATCTGACTGGTACTCAGCAAATAGTGCTGAGGTTTTCTTTTTCCTACTTTGTAAATAATGAATGAATAAGAACTTAGTATGAAGTGCCAGCTTAATTTTAAGGGGCATTATCAGAGGCCTAGTAATACCAGAGTCTGGGAGGTTTTTTTAGCTGAAGCCTTGCACRCCCATTTCAGCACTAGCTTCATGTTGTAGACTTTTTGGTCTAAGTTTAACATAYATTAAATACTGATTCACCTTATATGCAGTGGTAGAATTCAACAGGAGTTCTGCCACCAATTTAAAGAGAAACAAGACTGAGTRGACTAGTGTATCTTAGCTACTGTTCATATCATAAGAGAAAATGTAAAACACCCTCCCCAATATTTGATAGTTTAGTTAATGATATTTGTGTTTATAACTATTTGCCTTTAGAAAACAGATCCCAGAATGACCTCAAGAAGAACAAATTCTCTGTAAAGTAAGTTCAAAAAAGAATTTCGTTTATCTTTTTAAACAATCCAAAAGTAACTACCCCAAACACGTTTTGCTTTGTGCACTAGAAAACTTGCATTGGCACCGTCCCTGTCTTTTTTTAAAGTAAACACGTGAGCACTGATTTCTTGGGGAAACAGAGCAACAGTTTGCTGCATTGGAACTACCCTGATATCTGACAACTGAAGGCATGATCCACAGTTTTGTATCTAGTCCATGCCTGTGTTCCCACAACCTCCACCTCCATCAGCTTGGTTTTTGTGCGCACCAGTCCGCAATCCCCCAGTTTGTCTGGGTTGCTTCCAAATGCCGGGCGCGCAAACGAGCCGGGAGCGCAGGCCCCGTGCTGTGACAATGCGCTCTTGTCGCAGGAGCTGCCACAGCCCCTTAGCTCCGCTGGCAGGTCTGTCTGCAGCGTGGCTGTTCCCTGGCTGTCCCCAGGCAGCTCTACCTCGACATGCCGATGGACTGATGTAAGCATTCGAAATGAGCTTGCTGGGAGTGCCTAGATTAGCTGTGTTGCCAGGCTCTCGCCACTCTAACCCCCTTTTCCACTTCAGTGGGCTGAGCTTTTGACACTCTGAAAAGCACCATTTAAAATTAATTAAAGCTCCTTATTTTGTACCAAATCTCACCACTACCAACTCTGTTTATTATGTTTTATGCAGGGTGGGGGGTACCAGTCAGCAAGGTGTCCTGGGCTGGGCTTCCAAAACTCACAGATGAGGAGATATTCGCAGGGCAAACAGGATGTGAACAGTATTTCCATAAATCACAGCTTTTGCACAGATTACTGGACTCCTCTGGTGGAATCCACATGTCACACTGCAAGGCAAGGCAAACTTCCTGGCAACAGCTTTTTATGGAGATTTATTCTRTTATTTTTACTACTGCACACAACATTCTAAAGTTTTACTTGTGGCATACAGCAAGTAATTTTTTTTTTTAATMGTTTGCTATGAACTGACACAAAATAGGTTAACACATATATGATCGGGCCAACTATTTTTGACTCTGTGCTACAGCAGCTTTATGAGTGTTTTTTAACAGCTGGAGGCAAATATTTTCTTTTGGTTTTCTTTTCTGAAAGATCTTCTGCCCATCTGATAAAAACCAATAAGGGAATCTAAACATTCTTTTACTGCGTGTTTGAAGACCTACATTCTACCCTACAAGATAGGGTAATGCAGTCATGTAAATCTATGCATACAAAATTTTATTAGATGGCTGCTCATTGTGAAGGAGATCACAACAGTGAACTAATCCAGCACATGAAGTGTTCTTCAACACTTCATATTTGGCAAACATCAAATTTCCGAACTATCCACCAAAATGTAAATGGCATACTTGATATTCAAACTAACAGCAGGTTGTCCCATACAAAACAGTGTTCTTTAAACGTTAGGCATTGATTGTATAGCACTCGGCACTTCCACGGTATTTTTAAATATAATGTTGACAAACACAGAGGAGCAAAAATGTAACACAAAAGGTGCAAAATAAAATGATATAAAAGCAACAGTTAGAAGCAACCACTGCATTTAGAGCACGGGGGCATGAAACCTAATGTAGCTGCTGTATTCAAGATCCAGCGAGCTCAGAGGATGCCCAGCTAGTCAAAACAATTAGTCTGACACATCATTACTCATACTGGAACAGCTTCACTCTACATTGCTTTAGACAGGGCAGTAGCATAATAGGTTCTTCAGAGTTTTACAGCGAAAAAATCTCCTGGATTCAAAACCACTTACAATTCTGTGAAATCCTCCTTTCTGAACAAAACTAAAAAGAAGGGAATTTTTGGGTGGAATTTGAGTTATACACAGACATGACTGCAGAAGTATAAACATCAGGAATTGCTAGGGATTTCTGAAACCTGTACTTTTTTGTAAATCCTGCTTTTTCAGTTTCAGAGCAAGAAACCAATTTATCTACCGGAGGAAATGTGTCAGAATCTAGCCCTAAATCTAATACGTGTTAACTCTTCTGCTGCACTGTCTCAATTTTAGTTCAACTATGTGCTTATGCCAATTTCCTATTGGCAGTATAGATTAGGCAAGGGGAAAAAACCCAGCTATATAGACAGAATTATTTCTTCTTTATAGATCTTTGTGTGAATTAGGAAAGCTTTCCTTCAAGACAAAGACTAAACATCTGTAAACATATTTATATCTGTAAATATCTACAGTACTTACAAAATAAGTTAWTGTTGTTTCATTTAAGATTTAAAGGATTTCTCTCTACTTCTAAGCATCCCAATTTGTACAAATGTCCTCGCATTCAGTTAAACTCACTTTGTTGCTCTGCCCCTTGTGCGGACACTTGTACCTGTGCTGTGAGAGTATAAAATGCTTCCAAATCAGATGAGCACAGTTTTATGTACCAGCCCCAGCAAAAAATAATAGCAACACAAGACATAAGGCAGTAGAGAATCAGGCACTGAACACTCCAGTCCCGTAAGAAAGGGTCTCCAGAATGTAAATGCTGCTACAAGTTTCCTTTTTAACCAGAGAGTCTTCCCACACACCTCTCAGGAGCTGAATCAGGTTAATAACGAATATTTCTACACGACATACACAAGGGCAAAGAGCCCTAAGAGGTCTCATTGGAGATTAACAGGACTTCAAAATCAGTGGCACAGTACAGACTGAGACCTCGAGTCACTCCTATGGCAAATCCAAGTGATTAAGGTAAATAAATTGCAAACAAAATGTCTCTGCATTGGTTACCAGTCTGCCATAGACCCTGCACCAGCATCTCCTCCCAGCCCTGTGCTGCCCACTGTTGGGACATCTCAACAACAAACCAGCTTGGGAGTGGATCTCCAGTTAAAACATCTCTCARTCTCTATTATTTGGATTATTTTTAATCTGGCAAGATCTGTGTCTGAGTGTGCTGCCTTCTCACCCACAACACATTCTCATAAACTGCTGGGCCAATATGATGGAGGGGCAGGCCTGGATCAGGAATAGGTGGCCAAATTTTGTGAGCAGGTATCTCCTGGGGAAAAAAAAAAAATCTATTTGCACTAAGACCTTCTATTACACAGAAACGCTCACAGCATATGAAACCCAAAGTTCAGCCAACCTTGTGTCTTGTCCAGGATTTTTTATTTTTAATATACACCTTGTGCAATGCCAGGCATGTTCTCTGATACCTAAGTAAGCAGTCCACACTTATTTTCAGAAAAATGCAGATATTGGAGTCCAGTGTTTGCTCTGTGAACATTTATGCTGATAGAATTCATCTGCAAATGAACTTGTGGAGACTGAAAATAAAGTGGGAGCCAAAGAAATTTGGGAAACTGACCTGGAAACGCTACCCTGGGTCTTCAAATCCAGTTTCCTGATATTATCACAAAAATCTCTTACATAAACCAGTCAAGATGCATTTAAAAACAGGTATTAGCCCATTTTCCCCATGGGGAAAAATCATTCTGATGATGAGAAGCTTGTCGTGCTAAACATGACCAACCTTGGCCAATTTCTGCTCATTTCTTCTCATGGCAGCACTAGTTCTTTGCTACGCCTCCATTTTGCTTAGCTTTCTCATAAGACATAAAATGTGCCTTCTCAAGAGAGAAAATAATTCATTAAAAAGGAAGTTATAAAACATAATAGGTTAATTTTGAACTAATACTAGAATTTTTTTGRAGCTATGCTAATAGAAAGTCTTTTGGAAATTATTATAGGCCAGTATGCCAAGGATTTAATCCCATCTCACTCCAGTTTACATCAGTTTTTGGGTGTTTGTTAAAAATAAWGAATGGGATTTCACTCTCCCATAAATTTTATCTGCTCTCCCCGGAGAAACAAGTGCCTATAGGGTCCGTTTTTCTCTCTAGCTAAAAGGAACAAAATGAAGAGTTCTCAAATCAAAACACCATGGAAGAAATCCCTCTTAACGGCCAGATACATTCATCATTGCCAAGCATTTTTTTATATTAAGCTAAACAAAAAAAAATCTCACTCTACCAGTGACTTTTCTTTTTCATCACTACATTCATCAGTAATCATCTATCACTGCATGTTTCTGCCTTTCTATATTTGAAGGCTGAAGTGTATGAACTGAAGCCGTAAACGAGTCTCTACCTGGAATTGATCTGTTTATAAATTGTCCATTGGTTGTTGCATCCTACTGACATGACAAATTTTCTTCCCCCCACTCACTCAGAGTAGCACAAATACGTATTTAAACAAAAGCAAAACATCATCAGTGCACATTCTCTTTTCTCGTCAGAATGGAATTGACAAAGGAATAATCCCTTGTTGAGAGTTTTCTCTCTTTCTCCTCTCTTTTTTCCCCTGCTTAAAAGACTATGAACATCTGTTTCCCTTGTTTTCCTAAACAAGTCTTTGAAAAACATCAATTCATCCTGCAGGCTTTAGGAAGTTTACTGATCCTATCGGCTTAATAGCACACTGCTACACTCAAAAGAAGGCAGTAGTGCTCTCAACTATTATGTCCTTTTTTAAAGCATGGCGAAGACATCAGGCACTCTAGCACATCCTTAGTAGTATATGACAAATTAAATAACAAGATAGTCATGGATTACCAGGACCAGCAAGTATTTTTTTCACCCGAGCATTACATTTTACTTATTTGTTTACATCATCAGAAGGAAACGATTGCTCAGCATCCAGCTGGGCCTTCAGTTGTGCTGTTCAAAGGGAAATCCTTTCAAATGCCAATACAAAGATCAAGGGTTAASGTCCCAGTTCTGCTGCTCTTGCAGATGCTGGAAGTTGCTTATTTCAGAAGATTTTGGCCCATCAAAAATAAACATATCATAACAAAATCATTCTCCTAGAAACAGAAAGGCCTAACCTCTGCATTTTGGATTTACTAGGAATAATGGAATTTGRTTTTCTCCTGCAAATGACAATGAATGGTTTTTTTGGGTTTACTGGAGAAGGGAGCACCATAGCAAAAGCACATMATTTGTATTCCTCTTTCTGTTCAGAATCTTAGAGTGGATACTATTGGCCTTGCACTGTGTCTTTCTGCCTAAATCCTCCCATAAAGGTAAGATGGATTCTCACTGTGTGAAGCTACATGGGAGCTRCAGGAAGACAGGTACCATATTTCAACCCTTCATATCTGCTGTTATATATAAGAAAATCGAAAAAATAATTCTTTTCAGTATGTRTGGTTCTACAGGTGTCTCCTCTTACACCGAGGCTGATGTGTTCATTTGCCATGAGTTCACAGCAAGTCTTTGTGGAGCAGCTTGTTTCTAAACGAGACAAAAGAATCCATCTGCATCAATGAGATGGATTAGCTACTGCTAAGCCTAAAGGAGAATATCCTGATTTTTTTATCTCATAAACAGTCATAAACAGACACTGGTGGGAAATAACATCATCCAGCTGATTGTTTTAGCTGCCAACAGTAAAGGGAAACTGTACCTCCACCAAATACTGGTKTTCAGTCCAGATGGGCCAAATGATGATTTAATTTCTATCGGAAAGCTCCATTAAATTCAATATTTTCATTGAATATACATAGCTACTATTGTAAATGGCTCAGATCATACAGATGCAATGAGTAAATATCACTAAAGAAGGTTAAGAACATCAATGCCTTAGGCATTTGAACACATAGACACCCCTCAGCTTCTCAGGCTGGTTTTGATTTCAACCCCTTTCTGTTCTGGAATAAGGGAAATTAAGAAATTTGGCTATTAATTTTATATAAACAACTATGGAATCTATTAGTGGAGATAAATCTCTTTGTCCAGTAGATCCTGAACTTGTTCTTCTCATTTCTGTTAAAATGCTGCACTGCCTCCATCATTTCCATACCAGTAGCTATGGAAAGAAGGACAAGTCTGAATAACTTCCTGACTGAGGGCTTGTGTGGCTGACCAACAACCGCATACGCCTGTCCCTCAGAACACTGGGAAAGGCTTGTGTAGTTTTAAGCCTACAGTTCAGTAAAACTGACAGCATGTAAAGAGTCACTGATTCAAAGGGATGCTGAGGTTTGCTAGAGAGAGGCAACGTTGTCTAACAGATACCTTTATGTGGTATCAATGGATACGATATTTGTTGTACTCGTTGGTGTTTGGTACACGGTGCTATTTCAATAAATGATTGATTAGCTGACAGAATGAACGGGTGGGGAAGAGAAGAATCAAATCACTTCAAATTAAAATTTTCTCGTTTTCCCACAAAGCCACAGCTATTTTACACCAAATTTAGGTCAATGTTGGACAAAATGTTTTATAACTTCAAATACAAAAACGAAAACTAAGCCAAGCCCCCTTTAAACGACTTAAATATAATACTGTGAAAATAAATGTTGACAGCAATTCCATTTTATTAATTATTTTCAATGCAGAAAGCTGTGAAAATTCAATATAAATTTGTAAATAACTTCAATTAAATTAAATGGGCTGGTTTTAGCAGATAGAACACATATTTTGTTCCATTCTACAGTTTGCAGTGCTTATGCACATTTTGTGAGATTTTCAAAATAGGAAGCAGTTAATGAGAGATCTTGAAAAGGGCTTGGACTTTGGTTTTTTCCTCCATCTTAGACCCTGGCTGTAAGAGGCTTTTGCCATCAGACAGTGTTCCTAAGTGAACACGTTTCCTGTAAAATTATAGGTACACAAAATTATGGATACACAAAAACATTAATATGGCAATCTGAGAGCGAAGTCCAACGATGTGTCTGCACATCTCACTGCACAGTCACACACACAGTTATGACTGACTGTTTTTAGTCAACTTATTTTGTTTTCAAGGGGTCCCTCACTCTGCAGCCCATGGCATTTTTGGGTCAGGATGCACTGCCTTCTTGGCAAATGGGGAAGTTCAATCTGGCTTTTCTCTGATGAGTACTAAAAATGCACCAATTCTTACAAGTAAGGTAAATCTCAAAAGAGTTAATTACTTTGCAAATTTAAAGTCTGTATTAGTTCTCCTCATCACAGGTTGTATTTCTGAAGAGCACAGTGGTATTGAAATAATACGGATGGCTTTTGAAAGAGAAAATACACAACATTTTAAAAACACATATATAACATAACATTGTGTACAGTCCTTCTTTATGACCTCTCTTTACACAATTTCAGTGATTTGAAAATTAAGATTCTTGATGAGTCAAACTGAAGCGGATGCCAAAACTATTCAATATCAGTGAAATGCAGTTTAGAGTCAATAGGATTGGCCGTCTAATGACGATTAAGTATGCTATAAATTTAAATCTTTGAACTACTTGTTGAGATTTATTCAGGCAGACAAACAAAGATAACAAAAGTCTTTTGTGTGTTTGTCACTCATTTCCGTTGCTCTGTTGTTGCAGTGTCAAATAATGTCAGTTATTTAAGCACAATTAATGTAATTTTAAATTCTCAACAAATTAAATTATAAAGACTAGCAGTCCAAGGAGGACCCTGCCCATTTTTTTTGTACATTTTCTTTTTTCTCCCAGTTTTGTGGCAAATTTCAAATCAATGGAAGGTTAGTTTAAACCTTGATTATTAGAGAAACAGCCCATTTTGATAAAAAATTAATTTTATTTTCATTAAGTTGTTTCTCCCTAGTTTTGACCAGGTGAACTAGATCTTGGAGTATAATTCAGGAATATGCAATAATTTTTAGAACATTTGGAAAAGCCAGAGAGGAAGAGGTTTATATTCCAAAGGATTCTCACTTGTGCCAGAATTATTTGTTTTCATTTATGATTGTTTGTGTTCATTTGGTGCAGGGGTAGCTACCTTTTAAATCCGGTACTTGGCTGGTTACTAATTTCATTTTAGCAGAACTGGAAGGCAGTGTTTTAAAACAATGCCCCAATGTAAATGACCCCTGAAGGAAAACTGGAGGCTCGATAAAGAAACATACCCTTAGTTTTATCTCCTTAATAAAAGAATGTGAAGTCCTTCATTAAGAAATTTTGAAAATTAATTGGAGACAAAAAGATCACCTATCTCTTGCTTAATTAGACTGGGATCTGGAAAGTTACTCTGCAAAAGCAACTCAAAGCTGGTCATCACAAAGAAGCAAAATTACCACCCACTGTGCTAAAATTATGTTGAATTTTATATAATTTAGGAGGAAGGGGGTGAGATATTTTACATTTTGTGAGATCATACCTCAAGATTTAGTACAGCATCTTGAATTTCTTTGCAAGTAATAAAGACAATGATCCATTGTGTACTTCTATTACTAATTATTCTGTAAAGATTGTTTGTTCCAAAAGATAATTAGAAAAGGTGAAATTTGATTCCATTAAACCGAACTCAGCTGGGACATAATGAAATTTTGTTGTGAAGTAGTAGACTCACTTTGAAGTCAAATAAAAACCTTTTACATTGATGGAATGAATAAGATGTAAAAGCTCACACCTTTTTTTTTCCCCCTTTATTCCTGCACAGGCAGCATTTAAAAATAATTAGGCTAAGACTGAATTATATTTGCAAGAAGTTTCAGTTTGCAGATATTTCAGGAAAAAGGGATGTCTTCTGCTTTTTCCACAGACCAGTGTTTGGTATTTGTCTTGCAGAAGTCAACTGCTCAGGCACACAATACAAGAAACCAAAGTGATCTATATTTATACAACACCAAACTTCCCCAATTTCAGAACTTGACCTTCCAGCTATTACCGGGAAAACAAATAACCCCAGTGCCGCCCAAAGAAGCCCCAGACAAGGCTCACCCAGGGCCAGTTCTGGGTCTGAGGAGAAAATTATGCTGGCTCCGGGTCTTGATCCTTTTTCCAAACTCTCTATAAACTATAACACGCTTGGCCAGAGGATGACTTAGCAATGTGAACCTGTCTACCCAAAAATAGCCTGAGGTGCAGTGCAGAGCTGGAGAGCTTAACCATTTTGCCCAGACACCAGAGAAGACAGCACTGCTGCACGAAAGGTGTGTTTGAAGTTATGGCTGGGACTGGGTTCAGGTCTTTATTGTCTCATTTGTAGGTCATATGAACCTACTTAATGGCACAGGTCTTATTGTAAAGAGAAGAATGACCTGAATACATTAGTAACCCATTTCTTTGAGGCTAACCACCGAACACAATGCACCAGGAGATAATACGCTTGGGAAAACTCTTTGGGAAAATACGTGAAGCTGCTTGAAGCCAACTTGCTTCAGTTCACTGGACCAAGTCCAAACATTACAGGCTTGAGTTCGGCTGACCGGAGCAGAGAGTTGCTCCTGCAGTGGGATGAAAACGTTTCACACCACAGTTGTCATGCCCTGTGACAGTCCCTTACAAGAGCCCGAGCCCTGCACACCCATCGTGGGAAGAAAGGCTGAGAAGAAAGAATAAATTAAGAACCGCCTGGCCAAGAGGATCATGAAGTTGCAGAAAAGGAACAGAAGCAAATTTCTAAACCAGACGCCTGAACAGCATGCTCTGCTCCAGCCTTATTCTTACCTGCCTTTCCATCCCCAAATTAGACGTCTGATTGCCATCAGTAAAACAGAGGGCTTAGGAAACACTGCACGAGAGGGCATTTTCATGTCAGATTTTAGGAACTTCACACCTGCTTATCTAGCTCGCCTGGACACTGACAAATATCTGAGCATATCCCAACACCCCGGTGGAGGAAGGAAATGTTGGGCATCCAAAACATGGAGAGACCAAGAGAGCTGCCCAAAGTTCCATCAAAAGGCTGTGCCTTTCTTGACTCCAGGTAAGCATCCTGAGGACAGGGTAACTTTCCTCTCAAGGATCACACTTTTGTATGAGGCAATTACTGGTTTTGCAAAAAAACCCAAGCAGCTCTTTTCCTCACAGTATGCTGAATGGATGTGGGTTTATTTTTTAAGACCAATTCCTATTTTAACAGAAAGTGCCATAGCTAAATTCTGAAACAGAAAAGAATTTCATCAAACTGCAACCTAATGACAGTGGCTGTTAAGAACACATGTGGCTTTTTGGAGCTTTGTGGAACATTCCCATGAAGAGATACTTAGCAAGTGCAGCTTTGTGTACATTTCACAGAACTCTGCCAGCGTTACTGACTTTTACCCAGGTCTGAGCCTCACTCTAGACTGAAGTCACAAAGAAGGGATTAGTAGGGCTACACTGAGGCTGTCTGTCACATAGATAGCTAATTAACTGCTGATTGGACACTGCTAAATCCTCATTTCCTTTGCATTTTGCACACCCTCCCCACAAAAAAATAGTTCTCATCTAGTAGAAAACTAAAAATTGCAGTCCAGGGTAGTAATGAAAAAAGCCTCTTTGAACAGAAGTTGTTATACCAATAAGCAACAACAGCATGTTAATGTTGCATCCTCTTGAAACTGAGTTAATTGCCATGCTCAATTCACCACTTCTAAATATGAACCAAAAATATAAAATTACAACAACAAAAACCCAAGCTGATCTTCAATAAAGTGTCTTTCACTGCACTCTTCATAAAATAAGTTTTCAATCCATATGCTACCTGTTGCCTCAACTCAGTAGCATAGGTGTAAATCTAGAGTAAGCTGGAATAAGACATGAGATACAAACACAGTGAAGGTATGACAGAGAAAAGAAATAGGTTTATTCACATTTCAGCTTGCATGTTTTGCTTAAACATTTGGTTTATACCAGATTCAAGGCAATCAGAACTACCCTTGCTTTTCAGAGAAGCAAGTTTACACCGAAAGGAGGTGTTGGGACATTCCTCCCCATGGGTAAGGTGACAACTCTATAATCTTCCTCTGATACAGTTCCAATAGCTGCCTTGTCTCAAGGCATGTATGCACTTACTACATGACCTGAATTTAGTCCTTTCCCATTTCCTGAATGTCAGTTTATTATTTTTCATGCATTTTCTAGGTGCTGATTTCAATAAATATAAGAAAAAATTGTACCCTTTCACATTTTTGGAAATATCATTTTCTTGAAGTTCAAAATATAACTGAAGAAAATTAAGGAAGTATGTGGCTATAAAAAATGTTTACTCTAACTGTCTATGCTGCAAAGCACTTCAATCAGAACTAGTAATTTTTTCTTTTAGAAATACCAAGCTATAAATTTATTTCCCAGCTGCAAGGAGAAATTGCTGATACATAATGTCTCTGATTTTCCAAAGTACCAGGCAGCTACCTTGAGGTGCTGCATGCCCTTCACCCCCTCTGTACATAAGACCAAGCCCTTTTCTTTCTGAACATACATCAAATGTTTACATCATCCAAGTGAAAGAGGATTTCAGAGGTTAGAATAGGAAAGTAACAATTTTAAGGACACATCACAAATGACAGTTAACCACCAATAAAGACAAAATGCTGTTGGATAAAGGAAAGTTTCTGCACTTGACAGAAGAGAATGTACCCGTCAGTCTGAAGCACAGAGAAAATTGGTTTTGCCACATGGAGTCACACTTTCTACAGAGCCTTTGGTTCTCCAGCCCAAGATTGTTACTGAACTTAGGTAATATAAGTTACAGGAGGAAACAGATAGGCATTAAATATGAGCGTAAGGACCAAATGACAAGCAAATTCAAACTGGATGCAAAGTTTGGAAATCCACTAAGCGGGAAATTCATTCCCAGTTTTTTCATTATTTACCTCCTGTCCATGCTGCTGGATATCACAAATGGTTCCCAAAGTCCAAATTACAAAATGAATTCTTTATCATATCAGGAATATTTCTACATTAGCCATGAAGTATATGCAGAAGGTGCTCACAAATCATGGCTCACATGGCCTAGCCAGTTATCCTCGAGCTGGCAATCATGCTAGGGATGCCGGAGACTTACCAAAACTTACACAGCACCTCAGCAAGACAATTTCTGAACTGTCCCTCTCAGATTAGATTTCAGTTAATGCCAAATGCAAGTATATGTGGGCCTGACATGAAGGTGGAGGAGGAAGAGATAAGGGAGGGAGCAGTGAGAAAATATCAGCTGGCTTCAGAAATCAAGTATCACACAAAATAAAAGAGCTCAAGACAGAACGTCAGGTATCCTCTGTTATTAAGAACAAGGAGATTTAGTCATGGTTCCAAGGCACTCGTCAAAGTGAAATTCAATAGTCATTATATTATTACCAACTCTAACTTTCCAATGGATACTCCAGTCCTGCCACTGTCAGTTTGTTGGGAGCACTGAGAAGATGCCTCCTGCAATCTGCAGAGACGTGAAGGATATGATAGAGGGGAACACAGGAGCATGCTGCATTTTCATTCTGCTTCCCTTATTTAACATCTTGGCACTCAAAGAGTGATGTAAAGCAAAACATCAGTGTTTGAATAAGGAATATATTCCAGTCAATGAGATACCAAACATCTGCATGGCACCTTTAATGTGACAGTGCTGCACCTCTCGGGATTGTGCACAGAGCTAATTTCTAAGAATCTTTGCATTTTTTTTTGCATAAACTCCTTTTTGTTAATTCTTACTTGTGTCTTACTTGTTACCCACCTTCACCCTGTCAGCACTGTCTGTGTGAGAAGGAGGTCTGAGGAATGGATTGAAGAAGCCAAGCTCCCTGCTATTACTCTTTCTCCTTCAGAAACAGCAAAGGTGAAATTCTGGCTTTGTTGCAATAAATAGAACACACGCCAAAATCTTGAAGGGCAGAATTTCACTGTCAGGCTGTTATCTGTAACATTAATGCAGCCTCCTTGTATACACACCCTTCCAAGGATAGGGGTTTGCAGGTGGATTAACGAAAACCAATGCCAAAGGCAGGAAGGGGAAAGGCTTTCCAAAACATCTGTCCCCAAGGAACGTGATTTGCCTCTACAGACATCCTCTTCACCTCCAGTCTGTTATACTTTGTCCTCAAACCTCGCTCCTTACCTAAGCAGACAGTCGTGCACAGTAAGAACCTCACAAACTTCTCATATTTATTTTGTGCTGCCAGTCTTCCAAGGCTGATATTTCTAAAGGAAAGTACAAATTGACCCTTAAGAACAAAGTCTGCAATGAGAATTGCATTTCTCTTAAGCGTCGAGCATGTGCTAAGGGTTTCTAGTATACCATGGAAAAGAAAGCCCACATCTTGTAACAAGTGCAGTAAGTCACTGCTAAAGAGGAAATTTCCCTCTTAGACAACAGGAATGGAATCACTTTTTTGGTGGTTACTTGGTTTGGGTTTTTTTACATTCTCCATTACTTTTAAAGAGCTTTTCCTTATGCCAACAAGAGCATTCACTGATCAGTACCAGTATCTCATTGCTTTTGGTGTACATTAAGAAAATTAAATGGAATATTCTTAGAAAGACATCTGTGCCTGGGGTGACTCACATTTGATCAATCCCTATGAACTGTTCTTTTCAGAGGATGTGCAATTATTTGCTCAGTTAGGCTTAAACTTTTTATTTATCTAATCACCCTCCTGTAAAGCTTTGATCTGAGCTTCCAAAACCCATTTTTCAAACCACTTTAGCTACATATTTTAAGTCTTATTTTCTAATCAACTTCAGCCTGTAAAACATGCAATGTTCTACTTAATGCATCCTATTAGGAAATCAAGCTGCTGCATGGATTTTGAGATCTCTCATTTTGCAACCCCGTGAGCCATTTGGAAGCATCATTAATGTCATTATTCCAGGGCAGAAGGAGAGAACTGGCAGCAGAGTGAGCCCTCTACACGGCTGTCAGCTTTGCCCTGCTAACATTTGCAGAGTGACTCAGAGGTGAATCACAGGTTTCTGCAGGTGTACACCAGGGAGAGCTGGATGATTTCCATGTCACAGTGGTTGCAAATGTTTACTTCATTAGTTCATGGGGTTACTCAGCAGTCCTAGCCAACTCAATTTCTCAATCTTACTGTATGGCAGTTTAAAAAAATAGGAGAGTAGATAGCAGCTTTGAAATTAAAGACACGGGACCAACCGTCAATTTGTAATTAGAAAATCTGAGCAATGATAGAATGTGAATGGATTTATGTCTAGCTTCAATTAAACATATATTATGAAATATTTCAAAGTTTATCCAGTGTTAGGTCTATTATGCTCTTTACCATAACAGTAAAGGATATTTACTATATCCTTCACAGCAGTACACCCTGCACAAGGAATGGGAATCTCCATCTGCTGAAAATGCATCCGCCATAAGAAACTTACAGTGATGTCTCTACTTAGGAACTAATTCAACAGCTTCTTGCAAGTGTCCAGATGTTTCACAACAAGCCTTTGCATGCATGAGAGTAGTCACTTGGGATTTACAATGGCGTTTCTCACTCACTGCCTCTGGTGTGGCTGGAGATTAAACTCGCGTAGCCGTGTCTTGTCCTTACATTTCAAGTTTACAAATGATCCAGCTGCCATAGGTAGGAGAAAATTCCTGTGTGCAGGACACCAAGTAGCTGTGGGAACCTCTCTACCTTCAATTTCTCTAAACTAGGTTCCCTAAGTCGCTTATCTACCCATTTTACTAGTGTGTTTCTGTTCTTTCGAATTTTACTATCTTTTGACCTCATGCTAACTTGCTCCCCACAAGACTGAGTCATTGGCAAATGTTATCACTTTACTTCATGTTCCTACTTTAATGTTCTTGATGTATAAAGTCTCCCAGGACTTATCCTTGACCTGTGCCCTACTATGAGTGACCTCCTGTGGGCATGAACTCCCAAATGTTTCCACTTACACAAACTATTTGTTCTCAGATGCAGAAACATTTTCCCATGGTCAAGAAGAAGCCTTTCCTCACCTTTTAATTATTTTACCTTGCGGATTATGTTTTGCGTAGTTAACATACCCAAAAGATTTTGGAAATCCTGGTGGGACTTTTTCTCTAGTACAAAACCAGTAACAGGTTGCAACCAARTCAGCTCATTCCTGTAATTAAAATTGATCAAGCTGTCTGAGACTCACTAGAAATACAGACAGTAAGACCTAATTTTCCCTTAAATAAGCTTGAGCAGTTCTAGGCAAGAAAGACCAGTTTCCCGCTGGCTAAAGATTGAAGACTATGAAGAGAAAATGGAGCTAAGAGACACACAAAAGCTGAAAGTTCTATTTATCCCAGATTTCCTTCATATTTTATGCAAACAGCTGACATTTTCAAAAGATCTCATTAGAAGCTACCCAGCCAGAGAGAAGAGTGCTATGTCAGCTATGCACTCAGTGCATGACTATGCCAATGACACACTTCCTCAAGGATGCACTTTTAACCCCTGAAACACTTCTCTACCTAAACTATGATCTTTTGAAAATAATGGAGGATAACAATGCAAGCTTGTGAGAAGAGAGACACGTAAAACACATGTTCTAAGTGCATCCCTGTAACCCAGGATGCTGCTCTGCATGCACACGTTGAAACTGCAAATGAAATCCAGGGAATTTCTGTGGAGTCAGAGTGTGTCAACACAAAATTGGCCATGTAGTGTTTACTAATAAATCTAGCTGGATTATTCTGGCCAAGGGTCTTACCAGGTGGCATCTATACAGGAAAAACCTCCACAACCATGTGCAGTTACAACAGAGGGGTCTTAGTAACCCTGATGGTCTTTTCCAATGCTCCACTCCCAAAAGAACAGACTGCCCTAAAGCCCCGGGTGGGCTGCAAAGAGCAGAGCTGACAGTTGGCACAGACAGATGGAGGCTGGAGGTGGCAGGATCTCGCAGCAGGAGGCTCAGCACCCCTCACCAGGCACCATGGGCTCTGAGCACCAGCCAGATTGTGCTCTGGGCGGCACAAAGTTTCCTGGACTCAAATACAAGAGCTGTGTTCAGGTTACCAAGGGGAAATCCAGGGAAGGAAAGCCTCCTGCCCTGCTCCTCGCAGCAAACAGCACTGTCACAGCTAATCCAGGTGTCTGGGARCTGCTCTGCCACAGCAGCCAGGAAAGGGCAAGGAGAAAGTGGTTCCTGCGTTACAGGGTGGAATAGTGGGGTGAGGACACTCTACAGAAACTGTACATCGATCCAGTCTTTAATTTTATGTATTATTTTAGTGGTTTATGCTCCAGACCCCATGAAAAAAAATGACAGTCAGGTGAAGCAGGTACTGAATATGATGCAGATTCACAGTMATATTTATTAACATCTGCCCTTAAACCTGTCTTGTTTCTGACTTAGCAGATAAAASAGCATCCCACGAAGGCAATAACTGCATAAATACCCATTTTCATGCAGCAGCAACCATCTAAACATACACTTGAAAACAGATTTTAAAATCCCATTAGAAAGAGGTCTTAATCAAGTTACCATCCCAAACCTGGCACCAAATTCTTTCCAGATCTTAAATGCAGATGACAATGGCAAGAGAAGAAAGAAACACATTTCAAAACAAGTATGAAACTGAAATTATGAGAATACTGTGCTAAGCTGTAAATCACATGGCACTGCAAACCAATTGTTTAGATGTGCTTTATTTAAAAACTTTTAGGATGTTATGCTATATTTACTGAAGTAAACTATAAAAATGTTCTTGAAACTAGCATTAGCTATTATGAATCCAGTTGTGCCCTGAACACACTGCCCCCAGGGTAAAGGAGCACTAAAACTTACTACAGCTATAAATATCCCGGTTTTCACACGGCCTGATTGAAAACGATGTAGGTGTGCTTGGCATTTAACTTGGGGAAGTCGTGTCAGCTCCCCTCCCTTCCTCCTCCCCATGCTAACAATGCTGTTTGGCAGCTTTTTTGTTTTATCTCACCACAGATCTTTGCCAAAACTTGAATCTGCTCCTGACAGATTAACTGCCACTATGAAAGAAACTGGCTTTTTTTTTTCTTCTTGCGGATTCTGATTGAAAGGATAAGCTTGAATGACAATCTTCTCAAATGGCCTGGTCTTCACTCAGGCCTGGAGTTGGGAAATGAGGACCAATGCAGTAGGAGAGGCTTTAGTTAGTCAGTAACCACACTTTGAATTCAATTATTTGAACAGTACAACAGACTGTGAGACCAGATTCCCAGCTGTTTTGTAACTTATGTTGTCACTTGCACCTGTGCAAAGTGGGCACAAAATACTTCTAATTTGGCAGTTGGGAATTAGACCCCATATTTACATTTGCTTCCTGATTCCTGACTTTATTCATCAGCCAGCATGTGGTACACAAGCTGATGAATTATTGTTTAGCTTGTTTTGAAAACACATCACTTGCAAACATACTTTAAAAAGATCTGCAATAATTAGCTGCATTTTATTTTCAATGCTAACTGCACCTTTTTGTGCCTTTTTATGTATACATGCATATACAAGTACATTTATGTTCAGTTAAATTTAGTCCCTTATGATTAATTTAAGGTCAAAATCAGGCCTGAGTGAACACAACTGTAAAGGTGAAGATTTCAAAGGAATTCGATATAYTTATACCAGGTCTTAATTCTGCCTTTTACCTTAAGAAACATTTCAGATTTCCAGTGTACAGAGGAAAATATTAAATACTTTRCATTCACTAAATATAAACAAGACTGCAGCTAACTCTACCCTTATGTCTTGACCAAAATATGTTAAATTATCTTGCATTTTCTATGGATCAAGGGGCATGCAAGCTGTTATATTGACATCCAGGAACATGACTGGGTACCTGAACCCTTCACTGTATCCAATACTGAAGATCCAGCACAACAAACAGGGTCCTGTTCCTCCCTGCACCATGTACTTTGCCTCTGTCATGGAATATGAAGAAAAGTATTATCTGTGTATGATATTTGGATATTCACAACAGAAGTCTATTTTTCTCTCTGTTTCTGCATAAAGAAAAATTATCATTCAAGTAGTTACTTAACTGGCTGCTTCCAGTCTCTGTGCTTTACAGTTCATAGGTCTGGTCTGGTATATCTTTTTCCCCTCATTAAAAGAGTTTCTAGCCCTTGCCTTCAGGGGATGCTGGAACGTCACTMCCTATGTCTGGGATGTGGCAACTTCTTTGGAGGTTGCCTTTTGTCCCATTAGACTGGCTTCAGGGCAAGACTGTGGAAAGCCGAGGTATTCCCAAACTTCATGTCCGGTGGTTGAGCCAGCCAGCACCTCAATCACTTTTGTGTGCCACCCTGAGGATTCCACTGTCCCAGGAGACCATCTCAGCAGCAGGGCTGGTGGCAGCACATTCCATAGCGCTCCTGTGTGCCTTCCAAAGGAGGGGTTGACTGGGCTCACACYGCTTCCCATCAGAAGTTTCCTCTCTGCAGAGGAAACCACTGTGAGCACTCAGGCCAACACTCAGCTTAATGAACGAGGCTGAGAATCTGGCCTATGAAAATGAGCTTTATATAACCAAATGTACTTCGGTGCTTTACCCGCATTCACACTCATCCTTCCTACAAACACCACCCCTCCCCTCACTTCAGGCTTTCGTTTGACACCTCTCCTACGCTCCATCAGCAGCAAGAGCGAGGCCCCTCAAGGTCAGGGAACTGTATTTTCTTCGAAGCTTCACAAACAGCAATAGAGCTGTATAAATAATAAATAACAGCAACAGTGATTCTATGACAAGTGGCATCAGCTTTAACAACTCATACCGTAAGTGGTGTTGAGAGTCCACTGCGGGATCTTAACATCAGCTCTGCTGATGCAGACAATGAAACTAACTTCAGGCTGGGGAAAGATTGATCACAATCCTTCATCTGGGTTAATATCTGTAGGCTGGGGGTCAGATCATCATTGAAATGTCAGTCATAACACTTGGGATACTGCTGCCAAAAATTACAGATCTCTAATAATACACAAGAGGTAAAAAACGTATGAGGCCATTTAGGCCCACACCTCTTCTCTTGAAATGATATTCCATGCAAAAATTTTTTAAAGTGTCACACCAACATAGGGAAAGACTTTGCCCACCTTAATTTAGAGAATCACTAGCCTTGAAGTTTTAATTGGATTTTAATCTGGGAATGAAGCATGTAAAGCTGAAATATTATGAATGGAACAATAATCTACCAGAAGCCCACCTTGTTTCCATGTGAKGATTTTTGGTACACAGGTTACAAAATAGGGTCCCACAGATACGCCAGCTGCACCGCTGGCTGGACACTCCCAAGGATGTCCCAGGGTGACCTGGGAACAAAAGCACTGCCATCTGCTAGTTTTCTAAGCTGACTGGATGGGTTTGGGGGAGACCATACAGCAGCTGAGATGAGAGAGGGCAGATACCCATACAGCTGTGGAGAGAAAGCTGCCACAACAGAATTATTGTTAAAGATTTGCTCTCAACTGTATAAATTTTYGTTAGATTCTGTTCCAATGGTGTGTATGTATATGCATACATTTATGTAMATAAGTGTGTATAGATATATGCACACATGAAGGTCAATAAAAATTGTATGCTGCCTCAGTCATATATTGCCATATTCTAGAAGGGGGTGGGGGAARGCTTTTATCATCTTCCAAGATTTTAGCCATTCTCCAGGGAAAAAATCCCTCCTAACATTGTCTGAAAGGTGACATTATTKCAAAGCTAAGGACACACTTAAAAATCCTTGAAGGAGTTTGCCTGAGATACTTTGAAATGCACTCTGGTTTTCTGTTTTGTTTAAGTTGGGGTGGACAATCGACTATTGTGCAAAGGTAGATTGCATCCACCAGTCGATATTTGTAAAGCAATTTAAAGGTCACTTTAACAATTGCAGTAATAGTGAGCATTAGCGATTCTGCAAAGAAAACAGACATTGCAAATTAAACTAAAGTGTTCTGAAAGTAACTGCTATTCTTTCTTCTCTGTGTTCCTGAACTACTCCATCCTTGTCATATCTGATCACCTTCAGCAGCATAGGAAGGGATGTGACTGCATGCATTGCATCCAGTGTACTTGTTTCTTTATTTTCTTCAAAATTGCTATTATGTGTTGATCTCACCCTGTCTAGAACCAAAAAAAATATGGCAATTTAATGTAATTTAATACTTATACAAGGAGGTCTATTAATACAGAAAACTCCAAAACTACTTCATATATTTATTAGACATTTAGAAAGTGCATCTGAACAAACCTGACATTTTTAAAGAGCAGAGGTTTTGGTGGTTTATAGTGTGGAGTTTGTTCCTTTGAACTGAACAACACCACACTACAGTTCTATGAAAAGACACTGGAATCATAATATAGCCTTTGCTTTAATCCTTTATAAAATAAATGTAAAAAAGTCTTACTTATAGTCATCCTCTTAAATGCAGTTGGTACTCCAGACAGTGATACCTAGACTGAAAGTTTCTGCAAGTATACTTGCATAAATATATCTCTAATTACTCAGCTTTTATATAGCCTCTAGTTTCCAGAAAGAATAAGAAATGTGACATATGATCAGGACTGCAAGTATTTTTTCAAAGTTGGATTAATTAACATCATTTCAAAACCAGAAAGAACAAAGCTACCAGGTATGTGGAACATTAATCACATCACTAGTAATTAGTGCTAGAATACAGAAATAAAAAGACAAAATGAGGCCATAAGAAATTAGTCTAATCCAACTAAAATTTACCAGAAATACTGTAAGAAGTAAGCTTGAAACTACACAATTACATTTTTTAAATGGATAGAAGGATGGGTAGGGAAAGCCAGTCTGTCTGGGCCAGATCAACAGAATAAGAAAGCTTGAGGAAAACAACAATCACAGATAGGAAAATTGCAATATGTGTGGTTCAACTCTGTTGTGATAACATCACTATACAGGTATCAGAGAGCACTGCATAAAGCAGCAATAAACACCTCAGGTTATGGGCCTCAGAAATGACAAGATCAGCAACAGAGCAAAGCACTGAACAGGCCCACAGGGACCTGGGACTGGTGACCAGTGAGATGGATCTAAAACAACCAAGTTTGTGCTCAGTATAAAGTTTGAGCACCCRCAGAACAACATCATTTTGGAGGATCTCCCTCAGATGCAAATCTATTGCCAACACTCCACCAACACGGAGGTGTCTCACCCACTCAGCATAGGAACAATGAATATACTGCAAAATGTCACTCATGGCACAGTCCAACTATACCACACCAAGCAAACGACAGAGAGAACTGCAGACTGTACAAAAATCACATTCATGGCTGCAGTTGTCCAAAATGACAGCAAAAATAAACAAATAACCATCATGCATCAAACCATCATGGGCATATCTTCTGTCTTCTGCTGTTTTCTCCTACCTTTGTCAAACATTTTCTGCATCTTGTCTCTTTTCACTCTTTTCAAGCTGACAGGCCTGTTGCTGACAAGCGGTAGAAGTGAGCTTCCCAAAAAACCTGAACTCTGGCAGATCTAGAAGAAAATTATTTTACCCTGAAGAATTAGTTTATACCTTCTCGTACATTCTTATTTCTCACACCGGTGCTTATTTTCACGTGTGCTTTCCTGCACAGTCAGGCAGGTTCTCAGTTTGAATTGTAAATGGCAAGGCAATAAGTAGGGACCACAAGTACCAAAGCAATAATTCCCTGCAAAAGGTGAGTCCCTTTTGAACTTCTCACGAGAGCATACACATCCTGGGTATTCCTACAAAATGRTCTTAATCCCAGCGAGTCCAGTTACACCCAAGCATGTGAACAGTGAACAGATTTTTTGAAGCACAAGAGAACCTTTCAGGTTCTCAAATAGTTCACAACCTCATCTCTGCAAAAGTATTCCTATGAATGAATGTTATCTCAATGCATATAAATAGATTTCAGCTTAAAGAGAGATTGCAAAGCTGACTGTTTGCTCCRCATTGTTTGTTGTACTTCATTAGTCACCTAAACCCTATGTATCTGAGCACAGTTTACAGCTGCTACTGCCTCATGCCATTCCTTGGAAAGCGGTAAGTGTTCCCAGCCATACACAGCGAGCAGACAGGGCTTAGGATGAGCCAAGGTTGTTCTCTGTAGGCCAGGGATATGGAAACAGGAATACAGCCAATTTCTTCTACTTGTATGASACCATCTTTTTCTCCCTGAGATGCAAAGATTTAATTTCCAACAAAAGTCTGACTTTTCGTCACTTAGACTCTGACTCAAGAAAGCCCTGAAGTTTACTGAGCAACAGTGGAATGACATCCTTAAACATCTGGCTGAATCAGGGCTTCTGTGTCTGTATTGTGACAGAGCTTTTATCAAAGAACCTAAAAATAAAATCCCCACAAGTGAAAGAGATCTTTTCTTCACTTGTGGCTTATTGGTTTTCAGTAGATAACCACTTGGTTCCCACACTAATTTAAAAGAAAAAAGGCTAAGATACAATCAGCGTAAAAGCAATTAGACAAATTATTTAATGGATTAATATAAATTACATTGTTTAATTACAAGATCAAACAAAATAATGCTGATTTCAATTAGAGCAATTCAAACCAGTGGTGAAGTAAGGAAACYAGCTGATTTTTTGAATGCTGCCATCCAACTCTCTCCAAAAGAGGTTACGTTGACTACATGAAGACATAAAAATCTACAGTAATGACAAGTCACTACACAGATACTCTTGAATATAGTTCTTGCTATTCAGCCATTTGTATTTTGCTACAAAAACTTGCAATAATCACAACAAGGTGCATAGAGAGGCAGGGGGCAAGAGAAAGAGAGAAGCAGAAAAATATGTAATCCCAGATCAGAACCAGATATTGTCTGGTTCCCACACAAAGATAGGCCTCTTCATGTATATGCTTATGCCACTTAGCTTTAAAATTTTACATTATTGTTGGACTTCTAACCAACCCACCTCGCTGACCTTTTCTCCTGCACTTCTTTCCCCACACTGCACTGTCCTCCCCATGGTCCTATCACACAGCGTAAGGGTGCTCATTTTCAGGTATTGTCCACCAAGTCTGATATCTCCATCTCCTTGATTTATCCATCCTCGTGTTCATTCTTCTCCAGTTTCTGTATCAACTAATCTCCCCTCGCCCAGTCTGCTCTTATTGGCATTTACCTCTGTAATTGCGTTATTTGTAATTGTGTTATTATATCTTTACATGAAAAATGCTACAAAGCAAGGTCTTTTGTCAAGGGTTATTCTTCATRAGGGGAAATACCAAATTTCCTGCCTAAATTAGCACAGTCCATCAGGAAGGTGCATGTCCCCAGCTGATGTGCCCCACTGGCACTCCAGTGCACCGTTTCCACGAGGGACCCAGAAAACAGCAGGCTGCCAAAATACCACCTCAGTGCAAGTAGAGGGAGCTTCTGCTTCTTCTTGTCCATATGCACACGCCCTTCCCTGCTGTGGGTCTGCACACCACCTCTCCTGCCTGAATGTAACCATCACTGGCCACACACAACCCCTGTGTGCCAGCCCTGCTTCTCCCCCAGGCCACCCGGTGTAGCTGCAGCGATGAGAAGGAGCAAGGCAGGCAGCCGGGGCTCTTCCCTGCTCCCCCTCTCACCAAGGACTGTCTCTGCCCTCTAAGCAAAAGTACTGCAAGAGCCATCTAGATCCGAGCCACGGAAACCTCATGAGGAGCGTGACTCTGCCTGCACCCAGAACAAGGGATTCTGCCCTGAGGCTGTGCAGAAAGAAGCACCTGACTGTTTGATTAATGTTTTGTGTGCTGCTTTGAAGCGCTCTGCAGAGCCCCGGTCCTTGGCSCAGCACAGCTTGCTTCCTACCCTTTCAGCATTCCAGCACTGGTTGTTCCATCACAACTTGTCCTCCCACCCACTAACTAGGGATGCAAAAGAAATCCCAGTGCAACCCAGGCTAAAAATGAACGTGCCCATCATAAGGAGAGGCTTAAATCGTTACCTGCCTAATGCATTTGTAGAAAAGAACAGTTGTAGGACCTGAAGTATCACATATACATAATGAGCAGCATGACCTTCACTATGGTCCTGCTTGCTGAAATTAAGGATACCATCTCAGAAATCTCACATTTTCTGCCCCAAAAAACTTCCAAAACAAGAGACAAAATAAAATATGGGGAAAGGAAAGGAAGAAGGAGAGCTTGGAGGCCACCAGAGCTGGGTYCAGGGCCCTGACAGCCAGCTCCCAACTGCTTGGTACTGACATCGCAAAGCACACAGGCTTAACAAGTTGGGTTTTCCTCTGCAGATAACAGCAACCCAGATCTCAGATAAAAAATGGAACTAACTCTCTATTGAGGATTTTCGTTCACCAAGATGTAACAACATACCAAACAGCACTTGTTTTCACACTGCTTTCCAAYATATTCCATGAAATATCTTGCTTTAAAGCCACCCTCTGTATAAGCACAGCAGGTTGATGACAGTTGCTTTGGCAAAGGCTGGCACTGCGCCTCAGGTGAGCGCTGGATTCACTCCCCATTTTAAAGGCATTTATGATTCTTTAATAGGTCTTGGGGCATATCAGGGATGGTTTATCAGAACTTTGTTTCATACAGGAAGTTTTAGGCTTCTTCATGGGCTGTGTATGAAACAAATTTAACAGGTATTTAAAGTCTAAATGAATAATTTGATTCCGGGAGTCAGTGGAGGTATTTTTCCAGTCAGCTTGTGGCTTGAAAGCTTCATATTAAGCTTGTTAAGCTTCTGCAAAATATAATCAATTAGATATATTCAAAACAAACAACTCTCAAATCTAAATAATAATTTCCCCTTTATCCAGTGTTCATTATTTGAGGTTCTGTTTTGGGGGAGAGAAGGGGCACTGTATGGGAGGGGGGTGTTATGTGTGTGCAAGAGGGAAACAGAAATAAAACAAGTAAAACATCTCCAGCCAGACTAAGCTAACAGGATTTATGCTAACTTGCTCCCGTGAATCTGCATGTTGTGTTGGTTTTGCTCCACTGTTTGTATCCACAACAACGTGAGGATGTTGCTTTACAGAAATCCCTGCACAGCCGGGACCAGGAGAGTGCTGCTGGTTTCAGCTCCTGAGCTCTGCAGGCAAAAAAAAATCTCAAGCTTGAGCTCGCTGCAGCTCTAATTAAAAATAAAGTACGGATGACTCATTTCACTGCTTATTGTTAATGGTTAAGCTACTGGAAGAAGCCCTACCGGAGCTCCTCCGGACCCAACAGCCTCATGTGCTGCTCTGGCAGGGAGCGCATTTTGTTGAGAGCAGGAGTGCTGGTCACAGGTTAACAAGGACCATTTAGGGTCCTATAGCCAGAAAAATCATTTGCAATATATCAAAACAGAGATCTGCACAGGGGAGGGGAAATAAACACACACATACAGAGTAATTACAGTAATTTCTTCTTGCATGGGACACTATTTTCACCCACTATCTTCACCCAGCCCAGGGGTGAAAGACTGTTTCCACTGCAGTGACAATTGAAAGCAACAGCAGTGGGGTTGCATAGATGTCTATTTTTGTGCCATGCTCGACTCAAAACGAGCAGGACTTACTGGATCTGATACTCACTTTCACTGTAACCCTTTTATCTCTGTTGCTAAACTCAGAGGAAATTATATTTAATGCAGGTATGTTCCAAATATTTCACCAGTATATATCACTGTGGATCCTGGTTTTGCTGGCACTCCTTATTTCAGCTTCCTATCAAAAGCTGAAAAATTTATACCATTATCTATAAGCATCTAAAAGCATGGCTTTCTATTACATTTACAGTGCAGTTACCTGAGCCAGCAGCAAGTGAGCTTGTTCCACATATCAGAAACAACACAACAGCATTAGTACAGACCTCCACATATGCTACTCTGCCCTTAAATTCATCCTCTCCAGGAACTCAGGAATGGCAACTCGCCAGTGGACAGTCAAGCCAGCTCATTTGCTGTTGGCTTCATCCTCTCTATGCTGCACTGCACCATCTACAATGCAGACCTTCTTCACCACACACAAATACAACCTCATCTCATCTACAATGCATATAACTACGCTGGTGAACGCTTGGAGCGCACATTTTAAGGTTTCTTTCTGTCATAATGACATTGATAAATGAGTTTACTGTAAATAAAGTTTCCTTCATGTATCTGGTTTCTTTAGGTATTCATTCATCTGGAGTGACTCGTGTTTTATACATCAAGAATTCTTTATTTTAAAAAATTCCAAGAACAATAATTCAGTACCTGACATTTCATCGCTGTCATACTTCAATGTTATGATCTGCTATTAGCAAATGCATTAGTCCATTTATATTTTATATTCTATTTCTCCTAAAGGTTTTAAAGATATTTTGGTAACATTGTCCCTTCATAGATGGTACTGCTTGAGAGAGAAAACATTTCCAACATGATCAAGAGTTACAGAGTGGGCTATCTATAGCAGAACCTATTGTATTAACAAGACAAGATTTGTTTTAAGTTCAATGGCGAAAAGACACCTTTGAATTTGAGAAGTTAAAGGGTGTTACATTACCTAGGCACAATAGGGTAAGTTAATGATGAAGTTTCAGTTTTAACTTGGAAACTGCTGGGTTTTGTAGGCTTCAGCCTGTCGCTAATAGGTATATTTTAACGAGATACATGGGGATTTAGGGGAACAACTCCCATTATTGTTAATGGGATTCACACAGCTAAATCCCTGTGCTGGAAATATTTCTTGTAATATATCTTTAATATAGCCTCTGTGTGTGTGCACACACATGTATGTGCATGTCTAGTTAATGGTTAAATGTATAAATAGGAACATTAGACTTCCAAGAGTTACTGTTTCATTCCATGATGTATAACTAAAGTGGAAGCAAAATACAAGTCCTGAAAGTATGATTTTTTGACAGCAGTGGGTAAACCTGCTCTGAGTGCTTGTCAGGAACAGGGACATCACATCAGTCGCACACCTGTGGGCTCATAGGAGTGAGGTCTGCATCCCTCATGCCCTTTGCTGTGTATTAAGGCAGGGTGACTTTTGTACAGTCACTCTTTTACTTCCAACTGGATCCCTGGCAGAGGAGGGTTATTGAAAACCTTGTCAATGGTACCTGGGAGCAATGTGTGTTGAACTGAAGAGGAAATCTGTGAAATGACTGTGTGTCTTGCTGCTCTGGTGCTGACCAGCTGCAGGCTCCTTTGGCAGAGATCTATGTGGAACGTGGATTGCTCCCGGGAGAAAGCTGGGCCTGTACACTGGAGAGCTGGTTTACCTGCACACGACTACTACAGCAGCAGCAAATGAATTGCAACAGCTCTGTAAAGAGTTTTCTGAATAAAAGAGAGTTTAATTTTAGAAACATGAAGTACTCTCATATTATTACCCACCAGGTGGTAGGCGATACATGCAGGAAGCAGTCAACCTAAAAAAGACGCCACAAGAAAAGAAGCACGATTATCTGAGGGGCCAAGCAGCACCCTGAAACAGAGCAAACACACTGCATCAAAAGGAGTGACCACCAGGATGCTGGATTTTCAGAAGTGCACCTGAGGGCACAGCAGAACTGAGACTTGAATCAGTACAGAGAGCTGAACATTGAGGGATGAAAAGAAAAACAGAAAGCTAAAACTTTTTTTTCCTTACCATTTAATCAGTGAAAAAGAATTAGGAGCAAGTAAAACTCAGGTATCAAAAATAACATCTAAAACACTGGAACACCAGATAGAGGCATTTGATGAGAAGCATCAACCAAAACAGAATGAGACTATGCAGAGGCAATAGGGCTTACAGGTAGAAAAAAAGAGAGCAGAAATTTTACAGTCATAGCTGGAAGCAGTGATGTGCACGTGTAAAGAGTCACAGGAGAAAGAGGTGTCAGCCAGTGGAAACATTCCTCCAGACAACAAGGACAGCTGAACAAGACCCCAAATTCGGAAAGCAACTACAAGCACTAGGAGGAGGATGTACTTTCTAGAAGAGATAAGGGCCAATAAATACAGGTTTCATGACACAGAATATGGAAGACAAAAGAAAGACAATGTGTGCCCTTAGTGAAGATGGAAATCAGAACTCTGTGTCCCAGTGACAGAGACATCTAAGAAAGAATATGCAAATGAACATGCACTGATTATGGTTACAGTGATTTCCAGTGATAATTAAGACATCTACTGAGGTCTGTAGCCCATTTAAAAAATTACCAGGGTATATGACCTGAAAAAAGGGCTATTGCCCATGCTACTGCCCTAGTTGTGACTGTTACATGATCAGTGACCACCTTGCTTTCATGTGTGTGAAGCAAGTGGTAATTTAACTCCTGAAACCTTGATAAGCATCAATCTTGAGACTAAACAATGGAGTCAACAGAAGAGTATTCACCTACATACAGAGAAGTCAAAATAAAAAAAACAGTATTTCTGGTTTAGAGTGACTTCTGTCCCACTTGTGAACACGGGACTATCAGAAAATTACCAAGCTGAAAGCATGAAAGATGTTTGGTCATTTATGGAGAGATCCATCTCTCAGGCTCTCTGAACGCCTTTCTGAAGCAGGTACCCTCTTGTTACCTTCAGAGAATTTAAAATGTAAAATGAATCTAGACTAAGAGAATTGTTTTATCACTATTTGTGCAGCAAACAGCAGTGGCATCAGTCGTGAGAGATGCTTCTGATGGTTAGTGTAATACTAAGAAGTAAAAAATGAAATGTTTTAAAATAAACCAGATACCTACTGCCCTAAAATTTTGCCGTTATCCCTCTAATTTGTGCGTCTTTTCATATTGAAAGTGAGGAAAGGTCATCCATTGTGGCTCTAAATCCAGGAGAGTGGGACTCAAGTGGGACATGCCATAACACCCATGTAAGTGACCCAACTTTGGGGACAAAATATTCACACCTCACCACTGGTGCTCTCCTATTCTGCATAATTTATTAAATACAAACTGAGTCAGGAAAGAAGTTACTCTATGCCCGGATGATTAGGGCAGTGACACAGACAGAGACACATTAAATTCCTGACTCAAAACACAGCTATTCAACCTGCAGCTCCCACGCYGGCTGTGTGTCCTGGCCACAGCCTGTCCTGGGGGAGCAGCAGCTGCTACAGGGCCTTGTTGGTGCCACCTGCCAGTGATTTCAGCAATATTACTGGAGCAGCAAGTGTTCCCCAGCAGGCTAAATTTACCTTGATACTGCATGCACTTAGCATAAAGATTTACAAAATGGATTCAGACCTGTCTAAAGCAATCACCAAAGTGAAGGTATTTTGACCCTTCAAAGTAAAAAAAGAGTCCCTCTTCTTTTACTTTGGCTGGTTCCTTCCCCAAACTTCAATTTTGATTTGAATGCCATATTCATTTTGATAACAGATCACTCTTCTACTCCCATATCTCACTGCCAAATGGGACTCACCTGTTATCTCTGATTGCAGGCAATTCGAACTTAAAGCAAGCCTGTCTATCAACTACTGTTTTAACAGCTGATTAATTAGGGCTACAGGGATCCTGTGGAGAGCTTTATCTGAAGAGCGGCTCAACCATTAGTAGAAGAAACTTCCTTGTACACTCCTAGCTCAGATAACAAAGTAAGATAATAGTTCACAATCCTCCTCCAGCTAATACAAATAGAGGCACTCCCTCTTATCCTAACACATGAGTCAAACAAATCCCCATGATATAGTCCTATAGTGCTGAATTCTCCAATGTTTCTGAAAATGAATATCAGACAACACGACACATTGTTAGCCAAAGTGTTACTAACAAGGATAAATTGCCTCTCTTCTTTTCCCCTTCTTTTTAGTGTTTCTTTTTTTTTTAACTAACATTGAAAGTAGCCAGTTCCTAAAGAAATGCACAGTGGTCCCGTTCCCGTCTTGAGCTACCACTGCCAAAAAATGAAACCTGTCCTTGCCTTGCAAATACTTTAACTCACTCCTTAGTATTCTTTTGGATGATGATTGGTGATCTAGACCATAAGAAATTCACCATTTTTTTCAGTGTTTATTCCTCTAAATTCATTTTCAGCTACATTTCTGCATCCCGCCCATGAATTGCCCTTATCTTTTCCTATTAGTTTGGAACCCACACAGATCTCTATACGGCAGGTCCATACATCCAATGCATCAACATGGAGAGCTCAGTTGTGCAAGGCAGTGTTCTGCTCTTGAAGCCAAAACATAAGTTGGCTGCAACAGTGATTAAACAAATTAATGTGAAGAAAGGCCTCTCAAGTATGGATGACACACCAGATCACTGGCAACCTGCATCTCAGGAATTCCTTAAATCCTTGGCTTCCAGAATGTGGCTTCCATAAAAATCCACTACTGGCCACCCTCCCTGAAGGCATTTATCTGGGAAAGCGAGCTTTTTGTCAAAACAGACCCATAGACTCATGTAGACTCAACATCCTGCTGCTTCCTATAGGGGCTTTAGTTCCAGTTAAAAAACAAACAAACAAACAAACAAACCAACCAACAAAAAAACCACCCCCGATTTCTTTCCCCATTCCAGAAAAAAACACCAACCAAAATCCAAAAAGCAAGAAACAAAAAGGCTGTTACCCTGCAAAAGCTTTTTTTTTATTTTGCTTTTAATAGAGAGTCTGCATGAAGAGCACAGCATTTGCCCATTTCTGAAATTGCAGCCCATCAGCAATAAAAGCAGTATTTCCAGCAAGCTCAACATAAAATCTCATTGGCCATGGCCACAAAATCATCTCATTATCTCATTATCGGTTAAGATTTCAGTGCAGGTTTTTTATGGTACTTTTCCAAATTCCATCTGGATTGGCTGGGTTTCAAATGGCTGAAATGACGTGATGTTTCTTCAGGATGCATTCCCACTTAACTGAATCTACCCAATGCACTTACACGTGTTACTCATTCTCTGGGTAGGTAGGTTGGTATTTTCCAGGCTTTTGCAGGTAAAAGAAGGCACGAAAAGACTAAGTTTTTGGGTGAAGGTGGCAGTGCCTTCAATAGAGATTGATATATCATTCAATCTCTACCATCAGAAGGATATCGTTACGTCACAAGGAAAAGATAGTCATGGAACGTATTTCCTGCAGAAGTCAATTTTACAGCACAGAAATGAACAGAAAAGAGAAGGAACAAATGCATCCACATCCTTGATAAGGCAACTACTTTTTTGAAAGTACATCATACTGAATGTCAGGGTTTTTGATCTATTTCATCTGTATTTTACCAATTAAATGAATGCCATATTAATCTTTTCTAAACAACCTTGCAGTATCCGTCTGTTTGAATGATTTCTCAAGAAGAAGATTAGAGACTTAATGCTTGATTCACATACGTTTCTGAAGGCATTACCCTGGCAAGTTGAAGCAAGTGTGGAAATGCCAGCCAGGCTGAAGGAAGGCCTTGGCTGGTTGAGACCTCACTCGCAGAGGCCCAGTACACCACCACTGTGATTCACTTGCTGCTTTCACAAGGACAGATTATTTTTTTTTTCCCACATACAACAATGATGAATAAAGCACCAGCAAAGCTCAGGTTCCAGAGAACATAAGTTTTTGCCTAAGATCCCAGCCTGGTGTTTCCCACAGTTAGGCACCCCTGGCCCAGAGGTGCTCAGAAGGGAGGACCACAATCACAGGGTGCTGGGCAGCATTTAGATTACTGTTCCTGCAGGTCTCATGGAGCCAAATCATGTCCTCATGGATCACACAACCTGGATCACCCTCTGAAATGTGCATTGTAATTAAAATTATATTTTACCTGATCTGTAACCATTATATACTTCAGTGAAATACTGAGGTTTAGCTCGACGAAAATGCAATTCCTTTGTCTTTTTCAAGGGAAAAGGCCTTGCGTATATTTCGGTGCTTTGGAGAACTCCTTTTGCCAGAATCTGTGCCAGAGACTAATGACATATGGTATCTTTCCTAGATTTGCAAGTTGAAAAGAGAAGGAGAAGACCCCTTTCATTACAGCATAATAGCACGCCTGTGATAGTTCAATAGCTGTAATGAAACATGACAACCCAGAGCTGCTTCCAGTGATGTTTCCAGCCAGTGTCTGAATTGCACACTTTGGAACATGTGTCAAGTTACAACTAAATGCAAAATTCCTATACATTTGGGGGAGGAGGATAATCTTAATTTTCATATTTTGTAATGATCAGCCATTTTCAAATCACCAGTTTCCACAAAACGTCGTAAATTGTTACTTGTTCTAAAATAAATGTATTTTTTTCCCTTATTATCTTCAGATGCTTAAAAACATTTCCCTGAGCCCTGGCCCTGTAATCTGTGGCAGTGATCATTATATTTAAACAAAGAGCAGAACATGCAGTCACAGATGAAGGGCAAAAATCAAGAATAAATACAAAGATTTAAAACAAGGAGTATGCACGTGTCTCCTGTCCAATTGTAGGAAGTCTGAGTTCAGATCTGGCTGCTGAAACCCGTCTTTAGGTGTGCTTCTTCTGCATGTAAAAGGCAAATACATAGCTGTGTACTGCCGTTTAGAAGTGCACACATGTATCAGATACCAAAATGCAAATGTGGATCCTTTTCTCAGTATCCTAAATTTAGATCACACGCAACTGGCACAGCTTACATGGATTTACAATACTTTCTCTATACCAGCCAAGGCTTCTGACTATGGGTGACCAGTTTATTTTACGTAGAACCACTTGCCTCAATATTTAAATATTGTGAGCTAGGTCAACCAAAAGTGACAAAATTTTCTTACTACTCCTAAGACATATGATGACAGATTCTCTTCGGTTAATGTCTACTTGGAAACTACAAAGGTGAAAAATTGACCACTTTCATTAAAGGAAAACACAGACTGTGCATGTTAGCACATGGCTCCAGAAGTTACGACTTCAAGAGAAACATTAAATATTTCTATAAACTCAGAGAGAAAAATACCCACAGCTGATGACACTGACTGTGCACCCACTGCAGGCCTTGTACAGGCAAAAATCCATTTCAAGGCTCATGCAGACATATGAGATAAATCCTGCACAAACAGAGCAGGGTTGTATGTGATGAAAGACAAAGCAAACTCTTTCAGCTTGGCTCCCAAAACACTGGGCTGGAGCCCAGACTTTGATGCTTCCTGGTTAAGAAGTGAAAATACTAAACAAGCAAACAAACAAACAAGCCCCCTATAGATTAGCAGGACTGCTGTACGTTAACACGTTTCAAATTGCTTGCAAGCGATGGGGTTCTTCCATGTTCAAGCAGACTGTACACACAGAGTGGACAGAGTCCAAATTCAACCATTTGCCAGCCTTCATCTTCACTGCTAACTTTAATTAACAAAACAAAGGCTTCATCTAGTATTTTTCAAAAGTTGACTTTTCTTTAAAAAAAAATAAATCTCTTTGCCCTCATTTTTTCCTCTCTCCACTCAAACCTTCTTAATACTCCTGTGGTGGCACTAATAGGATTCCATTATCTGACACATAGTGAGTCATCACAAAGAAACAGAAAACCTTGCTTCCCTATGCACAAATCAAGTACCTGCTCCTTTGTGAGGTCTCAGCAAAAAGGTTTCTGTTCAACTTAATTCCTCTCTTTACTGCCATGTTATAAAAATAGGCGTGCTTGAAAATGAGTGTATAAATCAAGCTTGCACAAACAGTCAACAAAAGTCACATAAACAGAAAATATATAGCTGACTGCATTTTTCATTGCAAAGTCTGCACCAGTTGGTGAAGGGTTCAAGGACTGTAGCAATTTTTCCAAATGTACTAGCATACACTCTGATATTGTCCCAGGCCTGGATCTGTGGTTTGACTGTAAAATGGAGAGGACCTTCGTCAATTTGGCTTAGCACTTACGCTATAAAATGTACTTAAAGCTGAACACAGAAAGTTAAATTAGACAAGAATTACTCAATTTAGAAACAACTTGTATAAACCCATTGAAATGCAAGCTCTGGAAAATGCAAACAAACTACATATCATTTTAACCATTATTGTACTAATAGGGTCAAATTCTAATCTCAGTGACCTGGGTCCATCTGCTTTGATCTCTCAAAGGGTTGTACACAACTGTCTAAGAATAGACTCAATAATTATATGTTAGCTGTGAGCAAAATCAGTCACAGTGAAAACAAACACCTGTGCTGTTCTCAATTAATGGCTCACATGTTCAAAAGTATTTTACATCTTTTAGTTTGGATTCTAAACTTCCTGCAAATTTGGAGTGATACTGCTGAAGACAATGGGGATTTCTATTGTTGTAATGAAGGACGGAGTCTGTCCACAGAGACATATTTTTAATAAAATCTTCAAACAGTCATTTTAAGTGAATTTCACAATGTCTTTACTCAAAAATGAGCTGTTCACTAACTGAAGGTAACAACCAAAAGGAAAAGTTAAGGGATAAAAAAAAAAAAGGTTGAAACTGTAGGGACTGGGATATTTAATCATTGATAACACTGACTGAATTGTAAAGAGGCTCAAAAGAAGGTGTATGTGAATGGAGATGTCAGATTAGCTTTCCTACTGGTTGGGATTTCAATAACCGACAGTAGATAAGATACAATTAGTATTCATATATTGAGGCCAGAGATTTGGAACCAGTTTTCAAAGTATTGTCTAGCCTTGAAAAAGTATGAGCTGCTTTATTAAATTTTTACAAAATATATATTTTAATAAAACGCACTTCACAAGAGAAGGGAAAGTGCTGGATGATTGTCTTAATGTTTCAAACACCAGAAAACCAGCTGAGAAGCAAATGATTTTTGAGAGTCCTGGAAACTGCATGACTGATCTATCAAGACTTCCACTGTACTTGAAAGGTCCATGGGTCACAACYGCAGGAAGTCACATTTTGAGACCCAGCTATGAAGTTATTCGAATGGCCCGAAGATATATCCCACATCAAATGGCTGACCTCCTGCACTTGCATACTGCAGGTCAGCTTACATTTTTTAGCCAGAGGCCCTTGCTGATTCCCTTTCATAATACCCTGGAACAAAGAAACACACTCTCAACTTTCTGGGAAGTCTCCCTGGGTTACCTAGAACTCAGCTGGGCAGAACCGAGCACAGCAGCTCTTACAAACAAGTTCCTCCCTTTCAAAGGGAGGCAATAACAGGGTACATGCAAATGCTGCTTCCCAGCTACATTTTTAGAGAGCACTGAAAACAATTTCTCCAAGTGGAGTTGCTGACTGCCTTTAACAACTTCTGTCCCAAAGCTTGCGTTGCAACAGCACTTCAGATTATTTGACTTTGAAGAAGTCAAATGATGACTTGCATAAATACATTCCTAAAAAGATTTCAGGTCACCCTTTAGTCCTTTGCAGGAGGTCTAAAATGGTCTTACCAGCAGAATTTGCAGCAACGCAGCCAGCTTTCTGCAGACAAACAATCCAATATGTAAAATTCTGATAAAACAGAAAACTCTGCCACTATATGCCATATGTCCCACAGAGTAAATCAATTAGAAGTAATTATCTTTATTCAAATGTGAGAGCTTCATTTGCTTTTCGAATTTCTTTGGTCTATTCAGAGATGTTCACTACAGTGAAAAATGGTACTGAAAGTTTACGCAACATACAGTTGATGAAAGATTCTTGAATTTTTTTGAAAAAACTATGGAAACACTAATTCTGTCTTCCACTTGTGCACTATATCACTGTTTTAGCTACATTAACACGTGGGACTACATTCTCCAGTCCCCATCATCCGCATAATTTTGAATGCTTGCAAAGCGTTGGATTCTACAACACACAAAAATATCACAAGTGGCTTAAAACATTCATTGATACTATTATTTGTTGATACTATTCATTAGTGTTCTCCTGTATTAATTTCAGTCTACATTAAGCAATGAATTTATTGCCTCTAAACATAAAACATAAACTGTGCAATTCTGTTAACTGCTCAGAACAGAACAGTACAATTTATCATCAAATGTAGAAAATGTAAATACGTAAAGACCATGTTCCCAAAGCTTTCAAAAGCCCACAGCCTAGTGGAATTTTTTGTTTAGTAGAAAGAATAAACTTTTTGCCTTTTTTTTTTTTACTATTTTTTGTTTGTTTGGCATGAGGTTATATAGTCTATATCTAATATACTAAAGCTTCAGAGTTTAGTATTTATATTTTAGGGCCATCTAGCCTCCTGCATCAGTCAGATTTAAAGAAAAAAAAGCAAATAATAAAAGGCAGGAATTTATCTCTAAAGGCACTATCAACAAGTAAAACAAAAAAGAAAATAAAAGCAACCAAGAAAGACACAAACCCAAAAGACGAAGCACCTGTAAATATTAAATTAGCATTCAGACAAAACTGTTTTATTGGGCATTAAAACATTGCCTCATAAAGAGAAACAAAACCAATACACAAGAAAATTATTTGAATTTAATTTTAACTTCATCTATTTGGTATACGTAAATTGCTACAGAATTACAAAGACACTACAGCATGAAAAATCTTGGCTTTCCTCTATTTTATGTAAATGGACCAATATGAAGATAAATTTCATGGTATGCGAGTTTATTACATTTATTTTTCTCTTATGTAGAACAGTTATGARAAACTGCATCTCTCTCCTCTGGCTCTTAACAAGGACACAGTGAAACCACCACTCCTGAAGCACAGATATGTGTAACTGGCTTCTAGGTTAAGTCAAGAACCCCATAGAAAGTTTTATCCCATTGAAAACCAAACTTTTACATTCACTTTTCAAATGTAAATTTTTCAGTTTGGGATTTGTGTTTTGTTTTTTCTTTCTCCAAATGTAAGTCAAAAAAGTTGTTGCAGTTCACTTTAGGAGACCCTGGTTTATCCAGCTCCCTGGGCTGCTTCCAAAGTCAGGGACCCCAAAGCACCCTCAGAAAAGATATGGTAGCTGACTTGAGAGATGACTTCATCCCCCTCTGAAGCTCATCATCTCGACAGTGAACAAGCACCAACTTCCACAGAGCACAATAAAGCACTACAGGACCCTTGGGTTCTCAGTAAGGAAAGACACTTGCCAAATACAGAGAAGTGGAAGTTAAAGAAACCTTGCAAGCTGAGTCCAAGCACTGGGAAGAGCTTCCAATTCAAGTCATTGACCCATCACCATCATTTGGTTGGAAAGTGTTTGCTTTCCAAAACGCTGCTTGAAAATATCAAGTTTTTACCATCAAAAGCTGACATCTTGTGAAAACAATTACTTGGAGAAAAGTTCTCAAAAGTGCAGGTTTAGTGAAGACAGTATTGGTGGCACTGTAGTGCTGCTTGTAAACACTTTGTCCCTGAGGATAGACTGCACCCAGCAAAAGTAGTGCACTTCCCACCACAGGGACATCCTCCAGTGAGCATCCAGGGAGCCACAACACTGGAAACTGCTTGCATATATCAAACCAGAAAATTTTTTTCTGGTTATTTCAAGCTGTAAAATGGAAAAAAAAAAAAAAGAACAAAAATCGGCCTGCACTCAYACCTACACTCACACCTAGGAAAGAGAAGAATTGAAAAGAACACTCTGTATGTGTGTGTGCACACACACGTTAGCTATTAAAAATATGGGTGTGCTTAGCAGCTGAATAGACCTCTTCTATTTGGAGTATTTTTTAAATACAATTCCCAAAGCTTAGTCCACATCATTAATGCCGTGAAAAGTGAGGCTACTGTGTGGCTTCAAAGCATAATCTTTTTTCAGAAGAGTAGACATCTGCCGCATTCATTTTACTGCAGAGGTTTTTATAGAAAGAAATTAAATAGGAGAGAGGCATGCAGGGGGAAGGGGTTTTTTTAATGTACAGGAAAGAGTTCTGCCCTCACGTTAATATAATAGCCACCAGTAAAAGAGCACTGGGACAGGCAAGCTGGGCTTTGCTCTCCACTTCGGTGGGTCAGAGGAGCTCATTCAGGAGAGTCGTTTAGGTGCTGTGGCCAGGCTGCAGCCCTGGGAACCACCACTCTGCTCCTCTCCCACAGCCCTCTGTGCCTGAAATGTCTGGGTTAGAGAAAGCTATTAACCAAAACCATTTTTATTAGGTAGTTTCGTACGGGGATAAGTGGACCTGGGAGCAATCTCATGCATAGGGAGGCTGGTGATCTGAGAAGAATAATACACAGGTAGACAAGAGGTTGCAAAGAGCAGCAACTTTTTTTGTCAGCTTCCTCGACAACCAGGACAAGGCACACAACTTCAGCTTCACTCTTCTCATCTTTCTCTTCTTSTTGTCCCCTAGGTAACCCTGAGTCACCATCCTAGAGCCTGAGGAGGGCTCAGCCGGGTGCCCCAGTGCAGCTGCAACAGCTCCACGACAGTAACGGGCCTCATCTCTTTACTCTGCTGCTATGAGACACCTCCTGTTGATGTCACCAGGATTTTAATGCTTAGGATGTAGCTGCTRCTTAGCCAAAGCAGATATGTGCTTATCAAAGTATCTGAGCTACTGTGCTTAGAGCCACTGACAGACTTCTATTGTTCTGCTGATTACAAACTGACAYGCAGGAGGGGAGACACTGCAGCTGCCCATGCATAAAAGGGGATTTTCTCAGGGATACACAGACAGGACATCCTTCTACTGCTTTTCCCCACACATCATTTGTCAGTAAGCTGTATTACACAAGCCTGCTGTAGCTGTGGTTTCCAAAAACAACATTCCAGAAGACTGCATCATCCTGGACTAGAAAGCAAAAATGAGTGCATGGTTTTCCTCAGCCCYGAAGTTCAATGTAGGTATACAAGTGATGATTATTGATTTCAGAATCATATAATATTATCAGATATCTGTAAAACATGGGGAAAGGTAGAACTGAGGTTGCTTTTCAGGAGAGGAAACAGATACAGAARATCACCTTAAAATGCTTTTGAAGTTGCTGCACACCAGGAAAGGATCCTGTTCTCCATGACAGGGCAGCCTGAGCAGGCAGCAGTGGCAGCTGCAATAAGGAATGGGAGACCTTAAACCTTAAGGAACAAAACCTGATGGTGAGACCAGCAAAGTASTAAACCTGATTGCTCCAGAGCCTCCACTACCACAGGGCTCCCAGAGGAGTATGGATAAACGGCAGCCAGGAATGACACAAATACAGTTGTCTCCTTTGAGGCTGATGGACAAACCAGATGTCTTCAACACAATGATGGTACTACTCCACATCCTCACACCTTAGATTCATGCCCTTGCTTTCCACCAAGTACCATATCCAAGACTCCCCAGGCTCACAAAGACACACTGTTAACCTGSAGAAATTTAACCTGTTGCAGACACCTGGGTCTCAGGGGAAGCAAGATACGAAACTTTTAATTGTTTTAAGGGTTTTGATGTTAGCGAAGATATGTTTTAAAGTAAYGCTTTGCAGGAGAAAGATATTTGCCAGTATGTTGTGACTATGATTTCTGTAACAAAAAAATAAAAAAAACCAACCAAACAAAAAAATCATCAGTCCCTTGGATTATYTTGCCAGCTTGAGAACAAGTTGCAGCTCAATCATTTACCCGACAATATATGATGTAATTTCTCTTAAATCAACAATAAGATGTTGAGAATCAAAGTCAGCTTCAACCTGATTGATAATATTTGAARGGCACAAAACTGACAGTACAAATACTCTGAGTTCAGAAAGTTGAGGTAGAGAACAATGAATGAAAAAAACCTAGAAAAAAACCCCTGAGCTGCACAAGAAGTTGCAACACAATCACTGCTCCAGCTATAATAAAGCAAAATGGTGAGTTGAAGTATATCACTACCATGAMAATATCATCCCAAAGTTAAGACTATTTCTTGAATTAACCAATATTGCCCTCGGAAGAAAAAAATTATGATATATACTTTYATACCAGGTAAATACTGTATGTCTTTACCATCCTTCCTCCACAATAAGGCTTAGATTTCCAGATCCTTTACTACAACTCTTGGAGACAGATTTCCAAAACAGCTGTGTGTTAGTTAAGTAGGATGAGATATATCAAAAAGTTGGGGCTTATTATGTGGTGTTTAAACGACAAACTTTTGAAATAGAGAAAAGGGGATGTGCTTTTCTATTAGAGCTCTCTCAAAGGGAGCATTAATATCCATTGATCTGCTTCACTATCACTTTCTGTGTTAAAGTCTCTAGTGCCTGCTCTGGAATAACATGCACCCCACTTTTTTAGTCAAGCAACATCCCTCTAATTTTCATTTTAATCTTTTGCATCAAAACAAAAACTGCATCTTATTGTAAGTAATATAATTTATTTATACTTGATATCATTTGAAAAACTGATGAYACACCAACAGCTCAAGCATGAAGCATTTTTAATTTTTCAGATGAAATGACAGATTATTATCAAATAGCATTTATTTAATATTTAAATAATAACTAAAAAAGAACCTGTTATTTTTAAAAGGTGTATGAAACACAAAATAAAATTCTTTATTCTGTCTGTTTCTGTGGTTTTGAGGATACCTGGGGTGACAGGTCACACAGTCATAGAAACTTGAGCAATCAGTCCATCACTCTGCGTGAAACATTTCTGCAGTGTATTGCTTGTTTCTTGCCAAGACTCTTACCAGTCCCAGTTTTCATCACTTGCCTTGTGTTTATCCATCTCCTAACTCATTACTCTCCCTGACAAGCCCTTTCTTGCTCAATAATTTTCTTTTTTTCCCCCCCACCTGCTACCATCTACTAGTGATAAAAATTTTCTAACCATACAGTAAGCTGGGTTTAATTACTCAATCTGTTTTTTAAACATTTGCAGTTTGCTCAAGTGTGCCAACATTAAAATTAAAAAAAAATAAAATTCACACATTTAGTACAGTAATTCTGAAATTAGGCATYGTGACTCAAATGGGGTCACTGACAGGATGAAAATGTAATGGAAAAAGAGGAAAAAATTSGGTAAAAATCTACAATGCCATCAAAATTAGGAAAACCTAGAAACTGCCTATGTACCATAATCTCCTTGTTCAAACACAATCCACATGGCCAAAACACCCATATTCTCATTTTCAAGTTGTGTGTTGGCTTTTTTTCAATCCTATTGTTTAACATCGGCCTGATAAAGTGAAACATTTTCAGCAGGAAAATCCTAATGTCATGACAGTTGGATCTAAAAGTTCTTCTGAGGCCTATTCAAACTTTTGGCACATTCTCCAGTTCTGCCAGGTCGCTCATGTATCTGCAAAGATTTTTTCAAGTTTGCTTATTGGTTACAGAATTTGGCAACCATGCTGCTTCTTCAGTGGCATCACAGTAAGAACAGACTGTGGGGTTTTGTTTTTGCAGAGAGGGACTGGGTGGGGAAGTGATTTTGGTTAATAGAAGGATTTGGCAGGGAGCCTTTTGCTTTGGCTTTTTTCCAGCAGAAAAAAATGCCATTTGTGATCTGACAACAGGGTTTCTCTTTACCAGTTTGGCTCCTCCCATAAGTAACAATAAACCATGATTGCTTTATTTCCAAATAAGTTTCAAGGAATTCTTCTGCTTGACCAAAGAGTAGGAGATGACAGCACGTGTGAATGCAGGGAATTCAATCTACTGAAGATGTGGTTTGGATTGTCCAATTTGTAGTTGAAAATTGAATTAATATATGGGTGATAAAATAAAATATTATGTAAATACTCATCCTCTAGGAAAAAGGAGATCTTTAATAACCTTTTTATATAGCAGAACTGMTGAGATTTTGGCTACTGAACAACCAATTTTTGAAGCTCCAGAGATTCCAGAATTGTCTCTCTTGGCAATATCAAAGACACAGAACAGCACTATCTKTCCTTAACTTCAGTCCTTGTAGCTAGAATAAGTCACAGGTTAACAGAATTCTGATAGATAAAATATTTATTTTAATATATATCTATTATTAGCCYCCTCCCCTTTTAGAATAAAAATGCAACTAAATTTCCAATTTAAGTAAACACTTCCTTTGATCTCCATGCAGACAGTGCCTGCTGCCTGGAATGAGAATTAATATTATTTAAGTGTAGAAGTAATACTTTTATCATAAAAATACWTTAAATAAGTGCCATCACTTGACTATACCAGTCTGAAACACCAGTTTAACAAGTTAAAGAAACAGGAAAAGACCAGTTCAAGCCAATGGAAGTTAAATTTCTGTGGTCTTTCTGTTCATGGTCAATTCTGACACACTAGTTTGCACAAACTTCTATCTCACTTGTCCACCCAGTTTACAGATGTAGTAGTGATCTATAAAAACCCCAGAAATGYATGAAACACGAAAACAAAAATAATCTCCACTTTCCCTCAAATCCACAAAAAAAAAAAAAATGGGGCAAGAAAAGAAATTAAACACATTACTAAAACATTTTCTTTCAGAATGAATAGGAAAAGAATGTTTAGAGAAATATTCAAAACCATGTTACTTCTGCTACACTTCATTTTTAAAACGCTCTTGTGACTGCTTAAGTTGCTTTGACAGAAATGCTTATTTCAACACTTACTGTATCAGACAAGAGAAATCCCTACATATGGTGAACCTTCCTCCTTTACAACAAATTTAGTAGTGGACCTTGATACTGTGGCACTATTAAAAACATTGTGATTGTGCATTAAAAGGTCATGCTCGTTTTCTAAGCTTTCCCTGTAGAAAACATGCATTTCTACTCTATCTGCACTGTAACTTGAGGGCTGCATTCACTACAATTTTCTGAGCTGTGTGRCTATAATCCTCCTTTTTGTTTACTTGTCAACAATATTAATGCTTTCTATTTTCAGCACTTTACTCCTTTCCTACTCTGAAGATATGTCAAGAGGCAAAAAAGTACACTTAGTACTTGAATATGTAATGCAGCTTCATCTTTAACTCTATGCATATTTTTCATTATTCAGAGGTTAAGAATTTATACTTATTTCATAAATATACCATGAGTATATGCTAACTAAATTATACATGGTACATTTCTTACATTTAAGTAGAAAGTAAAATTTACTATCAAGAAATGAATGGGCATTAAAAATATTTTCCAGCCATTAGATTATTTCCATGTATTTTTTTCAAGCGTTAAAGGACCCCAAAATTTGGTACTACTAAACCAGGTAATCAGAAATGCTGCAAGATAACTCTGATGAAGAATATCTATTGTAAGGTGCAAAGAATACTGAAGCCCATTAGTGTGATAGGTGGTTGTATCGGTCTCTCCATAAGCCCGAAAATATTTCACATGAGCTGAGTTAAAAGTTTCCATTAATCACTGTCAGCAACAGAAGCCAATTCCCATAACAGACTATTAATTTATGCTGCACTCCACTTTGTTCACAAATGTGGCATTTCAAGACACTACTCAGAAAAAACTTACTAATTTAAGATTCAAGATTTTTGCTGTGCTCCTATACAATATCACTATTTCACTATTGGCAATAGAATTCATAACTCAGAAATGCCAGCAGTCCTTCCTTTGGCAAGGTCCTCATCTTTCCTAGATCTTTATCAAAGAGTATTAAAACAAGTTGAACTCTTGGCAACATCTTTTGGAACTCTTGGGAATTTTAGCACTCCYCAATCAAAGGGTACAGATATCTGACACACCATAATGCTTCAGGGCTATTTCTTGAACTGTGATACCTCACAGAACATGATACTGGCATTTGGTCACAATGTCTTTTTTTGATATTTAAGATTGACACTCGCTGCAATTACCCTTTCTGCAAGATTCTGCTCCAGAGATGCGCAGCCTCTCAAATTACTGACAGCCCTGCCACAAACCTGACTTTGTTCTCTTAACCAACTACTCCCCATGGCATTTCATTAAAGGGACATTTTGACTGAGAGCAGTCCTGCCAAATACCTTTCTACTCATAAATTGGTTTGTCATTCCACTTCTGGCTGTCTTTGTTGAATGACATGCAGATTTGGAGGTAATCCAATTAACAAGTGGAGCAATTAATATCACAAACTATCTTCATGCTAACTTTGAGATAAAGGGTTAAACACTTTCCAGTGACATGAGATCTAAACAGTATATCAACAATTCTTATATTTATGCAGCCTCTTCCACCACAGCTCTCTTCCGGCATCTTAAAAACTGTGAGYTGCTGCCAGTCATTGTTTTTCATGGAATCCCCCTGGGAACTCCATAGGATTTTTGCATCTACACTCAGGTCAAAACTTATTTGTATGGAAGACAGGGACACTACCCTGATCTGCCTTATAATGAAGAATCAGTTTAACAAGTTATAGAAACAAGAAAGGACCAGCTTAAGAATGGAACTTAATTTTTCTCTTATTCTTTCTGTTGGTGATTGGTTCTGAAATACCAGTTTGCACAAACTTCTTCCATTTTTTGAAATATTACACTTCATCTCTTGAGAAGAGTAGAGGATAATATGCAGACATCTTGCCTGAGTTCACTATCAGTCCAGTGTGTTTAATATAAGAATTCCTCTATGTTCTGAAAGAATAGTCCAAACAGCAAAGCAAGTTTTCTCCCACTGACTTTTTCAGAAGCCRAAGTCAAGTAAAATATTAGTTGTGGTAATTTTACAAAAGAAAGATTTTTGATTATTGAAATGTCTACCCAGGGCAATTTYGTGCTTTCCTTGCTGCTATGATAAGCATCAGGGGAGAAAAAAAAATTCAGCTCCTTACAGAGGAGAAACTGTGTCATACCCACCTTTTAAAAGTGAGTCTTCCAGGATCAAAGCAGAACACAGYAAAAGCTTTAGAAAAACTGTGCTGTTTTACATCAGGGCTGAATTTAGCTCCACATCTTTGGCTAAGACTTTAAAAGGTAGCAAAAGAGAATGAAAAACAAGGACAACACAAGGTCACTATGATGGAATGAAAATCACTGATGAAAACCTGCTTTTTATKTTTCCTTCAAATGTTCAAAAATTGTTGTTTAGTTAGTCAAAATGCTAATTTTACCTATATAGCAAGAAACAAGGAGTATAATAAGGACATGGCTCAACAGACYTGTGTGTTTGAGCAGAGACTGAAGGACAAACTCTCAAGAAAATCAGCTAAACAAACAGAAAGGAATCGTTAAACCAGTTGACTGCCCTAACTCTGGCTCCACTCACTTCTGCCCTAGATAATCACTTCTAGATGTGTTATTTTCCATTTGTCCTGCTTGGCATTCAGTGTGTTTGTATGGTTAATTTCTTGGCAAATATATTAAAGATACTTTAGGGGACTGCTTATTTCTATCACAAATTCCAACCCCTATAGTATCAGCAGCACACAAACCAAATTACTCCATCCCAGGATATGGMCTTACGCTTGACCACTTGATGCCAGTTGACACACTTGTTAAAGTACTCAGTAGGTCTCCAATGACCTATTGTATGTCCTGAAAGGCATTCCTGCTGACAATCAGTCTGCATTTCATCCCTTTGCCAAAAGGGATGGGCAAAGTATGGTTTATTTACCAGAGAGATGTTCTCTCACTTTCACATGTTCCTAGAACAAATAGCATATCTGTACTTCTTAACATTAAATATTTGGACTTGACTGTTTCCTTTCATTCCAATTGAATTTCCATTCAAGCCTGGAAATGCCAAACCCCAGCTTGGTCTCATGAACAGCTGTGAGGGGGATCAGAAGTGACACACTTTGAAACCTCACAAAGGCAGAAAACCACTTTTCTGAGATTTGCAGTTCAATAGTTTCATATTAAGGAAACTTGAAAAGYATCCCTGAGCATAAGTGCCAACCCAGCTGAGAAAAATACACCACCACCCACCAAACCGCAAAGGAGACAAGTTTCTTACCGAATGTCCTGCTTGTAGAGCTGAAGAGAAGCCTTGAACTGGTTGTGGAAATTTCCCTGCAGTGTCTTTCTGCTGCCTACCCTAAACTTCAAGCTTTCTTATATACCTTGCAACACTTACAAGAATATTATGAAAACCAAAGACAGAGAAGAATAATTGTTCTTGGATTACTTGGACATAAATACTAGTAAAGATTATGTTGACTTGTCCAGACTCTTCTTACAGATCCCTGCTAATGCAATATCCCTCTCTTTGACATCTAGTTGCAGTCAAAGARTAATACTCATCCTAAAACTTCCAGAGGTCTTCAATCTTTTTCTAATCATCCTCTTCCTTCTACTGGAAAATGAGGTCTAAAAGGCACAGTATTACTCTTCAGCTCTAGATTATATAAACTGCAAACGTGCTTGAAAGCTGTTTCCAAGACTCGTGTAGGGTCTTAACACCTGTAGTGCCTTCATCACTATAAAGCACTGTAAGACTCCTGTAAAATGGCAAGTGTGGGTAGAACTTGTAGAAGCATTTATGTGTCTTTGACTATATCACAACTTTCCTCTCTATTTCTTTGTGTAATTTTGTCTAMTATGCATGCTCTAGATCTAACTGCATACAGCTGCCCACTGGATTGGCCTTGTGGCAATGAATTTCAATGGGTTATACGTCCAGAAACAGTAAAACCCTAAACACAGAACAATCCTATTCTGAAGAGACAGTAAAGAAATCAGACAAATACACCTTGAGTTGCAAAACACTTGGCACCAATCTATGTAAAAGAAAAATGAACTCCAGTTCACTTGCAGACAAATCCTACTGCCTTGGCGCAGTCAGTCTGACAGCCAGCGCAGTACCACGACAGAGCATAAATCAGATCTTAATCATTTCATCCCTTTTTTCGGAGGAGCACAGCTGGTAGGATCAGAGCACACCAACCGGGACATGCCWTTTGATCACTTCTATTTCCTAAAGCTTGAGGTTTAAAGGGAACCTTAGACCATTGGCTATGTCTGACTTAGTAAATTCTTTAACACTGAGGCCAAGCAGGGAAGAGCAGCCCACATCCACACTATTGATTGGCCTACCCTCTGAAACAGGAGGGCCATGGCCAAAGTGCTGATTGGTAATGGTTCCTGGCCTGGGCCACCTCCAGACCTCCACCTCATGGGTGAATGTAATTTATCATGAGCTAGAGGCATGGTATTTTACACAGCAGAGAAGGTCACATGCCAGTACGCAAATAATAGCATGGGAATAGCCTCCAAGAATCTCTTCCCAATTACCACATGCCATTATATTTTATACAGTTACCACAGAACTGAACATATCAACCAGAAACAAAATATAAATACCACTTTAAAAAATCTAATTGTATCTCCTTTTACTTTATTGATTGAGGTCTTTAAGGTAGTTACAGCATGGCATTTTATTCAGCCTTAAATACCATGGACTCCTTGCCCAGTTTTCATAGAACCCTGAACTGAGTACCAGCTTATCASCAACCCAAACAATATTCAGTACCTAGAGCAAAAAACCAACTTCTATTCATAATCTGCCTTTTTATAAACAATATTCCCCTTTCTACCACATTGCATTGGAACATGGATTTGATTGCTCACGCTCTCTGACCTCTGTGTAGGATTCACAGCTAGGAGAGAACAGAAGAACAGTTTAATGATGAAGAAACATCAGAAATTATAGCTAATAATTTTTCTCTGTCTTCAGAAAGAAACAAACAACACCAATCTTCCATTATTTTGCCCAAGATGGATAACTGATATTTACCACTGCAATCCTGAGCACTGACAAAAYGTTAACAATCTTCCTGACTTCCAGAACTCCACCAATATTCCAGTATATAAGCACATCCGATTTTGGGGGTCTCTTTGATGCTGAACAAATACAAAAATACCACTGCTTTTGTGTGTACCAAACAACAGATGTTTTTCCTCATCTCTGTCCAGTAACAGAGCTATGCTACATTGTTGTTCTTCATAAAAAAAAAAAAATTAACTTTCTTATTGTCCTTTCACATGGCTTTATCCTGGATGCTTTAGTGGCTGTTATCAACTTTCTACACTTCATAACTTCTGAACTATATCAATTGTTGTTAGTGTCCCTTTTCCTATTCATTATAAATTGCTTTTTTATTTCTAATCTCTGCTTTCACTTGAGCGTTGAGCCAGAAAAGGCTTTTAGGCTTTTTTCTCGGCTGTAGAGTCATGGATTTTTGGACCATCTAATGCACCTGTACTTTATAAGAACCTTCAATTTTCAGCCACACTTCTCATGCTCTTATGTCTTTGTGGAAATTATATCACATTCTTCCCCTTTTTGCCGTATACGAAGTTTGCTACAGTTTTTAGCAGTTTTCCTTACAGAACCATTTCTCATGGATAAAGAGCTTCATGCTTGGAGTGGTTGCTCTGGAGATGTTATTTTTATGTCCTCAGAATAACCTGATTCCTGTAGTTCCTGTCACCCATTTCCAGTACTAGCAGAGCCACCAGCTCAGTGTCTCATCCCCCTCTACCACCAGAACTGTCTGATTTACTGCCAAGCTGTCGCAAACCTCTGCTGATTACCTAAGATCAGGCTAAAGGAGGACTGTCTGTACGCACAGCTATAGGTAGCAATATTCTGTCAATGTCCCACCTTTAAAATAAAACAAGTAATGATAAAGTCAAACTTGAATCACTGATAAAGGGCAGACTCTCTGCACCTTTAGGATTTGTGAGACACCATATAATCATACAAGGGTCTTGGTTGGAAGGGACATGGAATCATCACGGTGTCATAGAATGGCTGAGTAGATAGGGACCTTAAGGACCRTCTGGTTCCAACCCCCTATCATGGGCAGGGAATACCCAGCAATATTATCTCTAAATTCAAGTTAGAGAAAAGTCCAAAGGAAAATTGCATTCTCTGGAGCTCAGGAYGGGTTACGTTTCCAAACATCTCCTCTCTCTGCAAGAAGAAAGATTCTGTTCTTGAACACCTGTGAGCAGCAATGTTGATGGAGTGCTCTCTGAAATCCAGATCTGAATTTCGAATCCTGAGACCTTCAATTTTAAAGTCACTTAGGGGAAAATGGACAATTATTGATTTTATGAGGCCCTTGGGAAAAGTTCAGAAAGTGTGAGGTTATATTTGAAAATTGTTTGCAAACAAAAAAAGGTGCCTTAAATTGCCTCTTCAGTTCACAGAAATAATAGGCTTCAGCGGGGTTAAGATGCTAGGAGTTTTCGAAGTGTCACTGAAAAAAAATAATGGAAAATGCTCAAAATGTTGGTACAGCCTTGTAGCTCAGAGTGCAGTATATGACTATTGTCACTTCTATGCACTAATTACAGAGAATGGAAAAGGGCAACAATAAATAAAAAMCAGATGGGGAAATGTCATCCAGTTAATCCAACTCTGTATCCTTCTAATTCASAGGAAACATTTTATTTCTGGGTCACAATGGTTAGTGTTGCAGCACATTTTATATGCTGGGAGTTTTTACAGCAGAGGGAGTTCTTACATTACGTCTTTTCCTGACATTTTGTGATACAGATTTTCTTTCCCCTATAGAAGAGGATGTGTAGCAAACACACACAAGCCTAGAAAAGCAGGATAACTTTCTGGACTTCTCAACTTAGAAAGTGCCAGGTTTATAGGTGCATGTTCATGACTCATGTTGCTCTTACTACATCCCTCAKGAGCACCCAATAAGGGAGAGGAGCAGTACATTTAGTACAGTATCGCACCAATAAAAGTCTACTTAAGATTCACAAGGGGACCAGCTGAAAAGTGCTCAGTAGCCAAGTATCCTGTAGCCCTCACCTTCTGACTGTTGGACTCAACCTAAATAACTCCATCCTATTATCTTGCTTTGATGACATCGACTCACAGCTTTGYAAATGAAAGACATGTAAAATTACTGAACATTCCATATTTTGTGTATAATACACCCAAACCTTTCATCATTGCTCAAGCTCCAAATCTCGCAGCTGATTACCAGGACTAAAAGCTGTTGTGACAAWCTATGCACAGCCATTCCTTCACCACATTAACACAGAGCAGCAACCTCCCCTCCTCCACCAGTAAATCTGCCTTGTTTTACTTCTGATTCACTAGACTATCTAACAAAAAGGCACAGGAGAGATGAAGAGTCCAGCCCACGTTTCATCCCACACAGCGCTCCCGTTGTTCTCTCTGATGGACAATGTGCCAAGTCCCAGATATGATGGGAAAGGTGAGTCAAGTTCCAGCATTCCCACTGCAGCTTGCACAGACTCCTGTACGCCTTGCCCTGCTCTAGTGCTGATGGTTGTGGCTTTATGGACCATTAGCACTTATGTGCTGCTCTGTCAGGCTGCTAAGGGCTTCCCGAAACACTGAGAGACAGAAGAGGTACGTGGGGATCTTCAAAAGTCAGGGACTCAGCCTAAGTTGAACAGAATCTCACAGGTCAAGCAAAAGACTCTAGTTTAGCTTGGCAACTTTATCCCTGATAAATCAAAAAGCATCTGTTGCAAAAAAAGTGGACAGACTTAAGTTAAGGATATTTTTTCTCCCGTTAAAGTTGTCCATATCATACTTATATGTTTTAGCRTGGTAAAAGATATGTTGAAATGCAGACATTGAATTTCATTCAGTTCAGAAGATGCATCCAGTTGCCTATAGATAATTAACACAATATTAACCTCTTCAATTTAGCAAAAGTAGTAGGAGAGAGAAATATCTTTTCAGTGTCAGAAACACAAAGAAAAGAGTACAAAAATGCAGCTAAAACAACATCATTGTTATCATCATAATATTTGACAATAGTAATTTTAGAACATTGTTCCAGAATCTGACTATTCACGGGGCCATTCACAATCATTAAGGAATGGAGGGTAACACACCTGCTGGAGTTAAGTATTGGGAAAGGATATGCACCTGACCAGGACAGAGAACAGCTCTGTAGAAGCAGCAAAAGCAGGTAACTTTCCAATAAAATTCTCGTACTCTCATATTCTAACCAGTATTGATCCACCTTCCCGTCAAAAGTGTACTAATGGGATGTTCTGGAGAGAAAGGGCATGTGCTTTTCTAGACTGTGCAGTGAATACTACATCTCCTATAGAGAAATGTAAACCAAAACTTATTTGGGGAGTTGTGCAGGGTATTTTTAATTTCATATCCTCCTTAGGAAAAAAAAAAAAAAAAAATTACGTGATAGGAGTTTAAAATATTTCAGGCCAGAAGTCCTGTTAAGAAGAACTACCAGGAGAAACATATTTGAAACTATTTTGAGCACTGTAGCTTCCCTATTTTGTTTCTCCAAAACATCTCATTTCTTCTGTCCTCAAGCGTTATAAATTTTGGCCTTGGATCAAGCACAGAAAAATTGCAGATCTACTAGCTTATGTTCCAAAAAAAAAAAATCAACCCCCAAGACCCCTCCAAGATTACTTGCTCACTCACCAAATTCCCCTTTCGATGGCAAAAGTAGATTATATTTAGCCTAGGTTCCATTAAAAATTGCCTGTCTTTAAACAAGGTGCTGGTTTTTATTCTTTCTGTCTTCAGTTATATAAGACTTCACTGCTGTCTTCACTATGATAACACTCCAACAGTCTAAAAAATACATTTCAGGTGTTCAACATGAAGGAGGTTGTGTGAGTTTAACCTTCCTTGGGATCCTTGTGAGCTTTTTGTATTTAATACTTGTTTTATCTGAAGCCTGTGGAGGTTCTAAAATATTAGAAGACACACTTTCTGAGAACTACCTTTCTAGTAGCCTGAAGATATAGCCTTGATGTTGGGCAACAAAGTTATTCTCTGTAATCCCCTTGATGTTGTAAATGAAAAAGAGGATGGAGCTAACATCATCTGAACTTTGGGCAAACCATTTGCTCAAAAGCACCATCAAAGAACCAAGCCCTGCCAAAAAGAGGGGGAAAAAAAAACTTAAAAAAAAAATTCCCAAAGCATACACAAAATGAAATTGGTGCAAATTAACTTCTTTGTATTTGGAGACCCATACAAAACAAAACCCACCACAGTCTATAAAGGAAAGTCAGAGAAGACAAGGATTGAAGTTGTAGCTTCACAGTAGCTATCTTTTAACAGCTTTCCTTTTTCCAACACTTTAACCTAAAAAAAAACTTCCCATTGTTATGCCCCTATTCAACCTCCATTCGAAGTCATTCACTATGCATTAATTACCACTTTCTTCAATGCACCGGGAAGCTCCCAAACATGCTCCTGTTTTCAAAGAGGCACACTTCCATGGCTCAGCTTTTTATATGCAGAGCCTGCTGAATTTTTTTCCTCGGCATACTTTGAGATTCCCCTAAATTTTGCATACTGTAACTGTTCAGAAAGGGAGGGGTGAAAAGACAAAAGGCAGATTTCATGCTTCCAGAACAGTTGTTTGCATCTCTTTCATTTTTCTTTCCAGCTGTGAGAGGCAGCAGAAGGTTCTTTAGCAGGTGTCCGGCCTGCCCTATGGTAATTTTTAACTTTCCTTTACTTTCTTTTATGTCTGTTGCATTGGTAGAGGTATTTTCTCTCCTCCTGCTTTATTGCTGGTTTTCCTTTCTTTTTTTTTTTTCCTTTAAAAAAATATCTGAATTTCCCCTATTATGTCATTCTGTTCAGCTGTGAACTCAGATTATAAAAGTGAGCAAGGGATAAATGTTCAGAAGTCCCAATAYATAAATTAAATCTCAGCTGTTTCCTATTCATTCCACAGGCTTTCATCACTGCTAAACCACACAAGTGCCACACAGACACAACTGACAACATGACAGACAAAACCATCTCTGATATCAAACCCCAGCATCCATACCCTAATCTTAAATCATATAACCTGTCCCAGTCTCTGCGTATCAGTAGCTGTAAGGACTCCCACGGGCTGAATACGTGAATGAAATTAAGCATTAACATAAGTCTTTACAAGGTTACACAAAAAGAAGTAGTTATTTTTTAAATGATCGAAAGTATGTTTTTCTTGAAAGCAAAAGAAGCATTTTCCAGAGAAAAACTGATTTTAATTCCCTGTACTGATTTTAGTTTTATTTGCAAAGCCTCTACCCTTCAGAAAAAATCATGAAAACTAAAGTAAAATAAAGGAAATGGGAGACAATTAAGTGAATCACAGAGAACTATGAACCTTTTGTAGAAATTCAAACACCTCCATGAGGGAGTTGTTTTTAGATTTTAAAGAAGAAACTTACTGCAAAACACAGGCCTACATGTTTCCCATGCAATATCCTCCATTTTTAGTTTGCCAACATACAATATTCATCGACACTTAAGATGCATTTTGATAAAAACCCCACGGAATTTTTCATAGATCGATTCTGCAAATTTTATTCCATAAGCTAAACAACAGCAGATAATTTGAAGCTGAAAAAGGATGCCTGTTACTGCTGTTATCAAGGTTAAAAGGTCACTGTCATCTCCACAGCRTTATGGTCATGGTAGTTTGAATAATCACAGTACAGGGCAAATGCTTCTGTCCTCACACTGTACAAAAGGCCTCATTCACTGAAAATCACACAGGGGATTTTTAATAGATACTGATGCATTTAAATAATTTTCAGCATTGCTGCTACAGCCAGTAAGTATTGTACGAACAACATAACTTCTATTTAAATTATTGAAGGTAATACCAAGAATTATCTTATTTGACTATATTTTCTTTATTCATTATAAAAATAAATATCTAATACAGTATAGTTTCTTCACAACAAAAATATTTTCTTTTGAAGGGTAACATTCATGCCATTTAAAGGCTAAAATTAATAAAAGAAAAAAAATGGAGGAAGTAAAAAGGTCAGCCTTTTTAACTGCATAGCTCTGGGATTATTAATTTAAAAATCACATCAAGTTTCCAGTTTATTTTTTTGACATTTTACAATGGCAACCTGCTGCTTAAAAAAAAAAATGTTTCCTACCCTTTTCCTGCAGTGAAAGTAGCATCCAAGAAAGAATAAATCAGGAAGCAGGTGGCAAGAGAGGTCTCATAAGAGAAAAGTTGTCTTTCTGCTGAAGGGGAGGTAAAAAAAGAMAAAAAAAARAAGAAAAAAAAAAAAGGGAGGAAAAAAGGAAAGCTCTAGTTCAATCAACACAGCTCAAGTACAAAGAAGCATCCATATATGAAAACAGTTCTATTATGGAAATACTTACAACTATTTTTAATTACTTCTTTTAATGGTATCCTGACAGAAATATGGGGGAAAATTATTTCTTCATTGCCTCATTGATTACTTTTAYAATAGTTGAATATACACAKTTCTAAAATGGCTTTTTTTTTCATTTTCAGAAATAATTTAAGTGCATTTTGAAATTTAAGCCTCAGTCCTTGTTCAGAAAAATACTGGGAAATGCCTTGTTCTTATCTGCCTTTTTAAGTATGCCCAAAAGTTTTCATGCTAATTTGCTTTCCCTGCTACAAATGTGTGCTCACATCAAGTACGGGGTATAGATTTAGAATTAGTAAAGCTGAGACAACACACTGGAAATGGTCCTCATGCCCCTTCTGCAGGATCAGAGCACTGGATGAATCCACATCCCTTCTGCACGTGATTCCAGGGCACCCCTTCTGACTGCAGCTGCCTGCAAACACCTGTGAAAGCTGCAGGGCTAATCCCTAAAGACAGTTAAATGTAGGGGTCATGGCTTGCAAAATCACAATCTAGCTCTGTATCTGCTTCTATCAGACTGTACAAATTATATTTCATAGTGAGCCCAAGAGATTTAAAACTGCAGCAAGGACAGGCTCTGTTTCACAATTACACACTACTAAACACAATAGCTTTCTGATTCACAACTAGGATTTCTGGGTGCTACAGAAACATTATTTGTATTTCGTAATTCTAGGATGTCTTCCATGTCTTAAGAAATCCCTCAATTGCCGATTGACACACAGTGAGACACTGTACCAGGACAGGATCCACTGCATGATCTGATTTCTCATATCTGGTCTCTCAGCATTATGAATTGACAGATSATTTGTACTGACTTAGATGGAGCTTTGGTTTGACAGTGTGGCCATTCAGACACACCCATGACCTGACTTTTCTGTTCACTCAGTTTATCTTAAAACATTTAATAGCCTGAAGAATGCCACTGTAATTGAGTGAATGACTAGGGAAAACAACAATTGCAACCTCTGTTCTTAAAGTTTTCCAGGAAAAGCGTGAAAACCCAGATGATCCCACAGACTATAATCCGAGTAGAGAGAAAAAGGCCATAAACTAAAAGTATATATTATTTTAAGCCATAGAGATTCTAACATAGAGACACAGAGTCCCACTGAAGGGTATTTTAGCACTTGGACTGGGCAGTCCTGTGGGCAGATATGACTCACAGCCAGGAGGTGAATTTGAGGTGGTTTCTGGTTGTGGGRTAGACACACACAGCAGACAAGAACTGTCCCTAAGCTACGTGCTGAAAGAAATCTCCTGATTTCTTACAGTYCCAGAGCTCCTGCACAAGGCCAGGAGTTGGGCTCAGTGATCCTGCAGGGTCCCTTCCGACTCAGCATGTTCTGTGATTGCAAGGGTAAAGCTGAGTGCACGCTCTGMAAGGATCAGGACTGCATGTTTAAGGGAACAACAGAGAACACGTAAACTCGAAAAGCCAATCATGCAAGTTACATGAAACCCAAACTCCCTCTTTTCCACCCTCATTTTAACTGCAGTGTTTTTCTGACAGTTTGTGGTGGGTCCTAAAGCRTTTTTTAAGTCAAGAAAAAATGTAAGCAGAAACAATTTATACTATTTAATTTCTTAAACCAAACAAAACAAGAATGCATTCCCATTACAAAGACAAAGTGTGCAATCAAAAAATAAGTGTGGGGGAAACGTTCTTATGAGAAACAAGACAATACATACAGACAAAAGGTCTTCTGGCAGCGTTTTGCTATTATTTTCCAGTAATGTACACTTTCACAAATTATATAGGGGCACAGAGTACCCTCCAGGCTGCATGAACGCCTTTCACGAAGAGGTACCAAAGGGCCTATTAAAAATGAACATTTAACTAATTTGGAAAATAGATCTATATTTGGYTTATGTTTTGATAGGGAAGGTAAAACAGCTTCTGCTGTTTTCATTACATTGTTGAATTTAAAGAGAGGGATAATTAGGGAATGTCATGAATCTGCTTGTGCATTTGGTTACAAATAAATTTAAAATCATAAAATAAGCAAATGGGAAAATCTGATACCTTATATAGAGCCAGAATAACAGGCCTGTACTACAGCTGTTYTTGAGGACTGTGCCTATCAATCCCTATCCAAAAGCAATGCTGGATATTTTGGCTATTTACTACCATCCAACAAGTCTGGTTTTGGGTAGTAGTGAGGAGCCAAAATATCCAATAACCCAACCAGGATAGCGGCAGTTTCTGCACAATGAAAGCTGGATTATTTGGGTTAGAATTATTTGGTGTGCAGAGAGAAGAAAAATTGATATAAAAAACTGCCATCTAATCATCACCATGTAAGGAGACTCTTTCCCACTCCAGCTACACTCTGATCATTCCCTTTCTCTGCACAGATACTCCATTCCTTTTAAAGCAGCTGTTTCTGGAGGACACAAGGTCTGATTTTCTGCTGACATGAACTTCCAGGCTCTCACYTGTATTTTATGGACAAAGGTCACCTTTGCAGAATTGAGAAAAGGTTCCTTTATAAATTATCAAGCAGAATTTTTGCACTGGAAGATCGAGAAAAGCTTGAAGCTGCTTCTTCAGATGACAACATTTGCAATTTCCACCTGAACCGTGGCAGTTGCTGATCACCTCTGTGAACACTATGCACAAAAAGGAGTTGGCTTCTGACCCCTGGGCCTCCCATGCAGCACTTAAACTAACAGCATTATGCTTGGCAATTCTTAGGGGTAGTGTTTGTTTGCTACTTCCCCTCTGAATTGCTGCTGTTTGCTTTGCTGAAACCTTTTTTTTTTTGGTGCTGTTGTAGTGCATGCAGATGGTGATGTAGGCATTTACACACAGTGACAAGATTCAGAATACATCCATTACTTGCTAATGATCATGACAAATATTAAAAGCATTGGGCACACCATTTTTATGCATATGTTTACAGGTATAAAATAAAAAGCCAAGGACCAAAAGAATAAGTATAGGTCATAAAGAGAGAAACACAAGGAAGTTTGTTCACTGTAGTGTTGTAGCTAATTCACAAGACTAGAAGCTAAGAGACTCGAGGGTAGAGCTCTGCTGCTGAACTTTTATTCATGTTTCATTTAAACCCACCCGCACTGACCTGAACTAAAAGAACCAAAGCTTCAGGGAAGGTAATTTTCAAGGCTAGGAATTGTAAATCCTTACATCGTTCCACTAAATCAGCCCCTCAAACTGGAAAGCCTTCAGGACAGGCACTCTCGAACTACCATTTTAGTGTCCAGCACAAAGTGGTCCTATATTTCTTTGTCGCTTCTTGGTGCTATTGTAACATATTTAAATATACTGTKTTCAATGTTTATATTGAAAAGAAAAACAACCTTGAGAGGAGTACCTTAACTGTGAGTGTATTATCACTTCTTTCCAGCTTAAATACTTCTGTGGCAGTATCTACRTTAGCATTTAAGGTCAAGAGTGTGTTTTTGAAGCAAAACTCCTGATGTCCTCATTTGCTGTACTATAGTTCCCAATACATTGACCTTAGTGCACACAAACTTTCTTTCACACGAGACTGAACTAGAAGAGGTGGTTCATGATTACACCTAATTCCATTTCTAATTCCTAATGCTAATTTATCACACTGTTCATGGATATTTAGATATATATGGCCAGGCTAGAGGGAGTTTTGAACTAAGTCTACCCCAAAACACACAGYGTGGATGTCAGGTCCCCAGTACCGACCACCCTGATATTGCTGTGGCAGATGTATCCTGCAGCACCTGGATTTCAGTCCCAAAAGTGCCTCCAGGCAGTAGTGAATCCCCTTAGAATGAGTGAGCTACAATTGCCCCTCAGCAGAGTGACAGGAAAGAAGGCAGATGCGTTGAAGGCTTGCTCATTGTTATAAAGGAAACCATGAACTTTTACCTTCTTTTTAATCTTCTTTGCAAATTCTCACTTTACAGTCATACCTACAAGCTTTTTTAAGCAATTAACTCGAATAAGAACATTGCAAGTAAACCACTACATTTAAACTGGGGCAGGGGGGAGTTTGAATRCCATGTCTGTATCTTTAATCCATCTTTTCATCTTGTACTACCCACCTTCAGCACTACTGTGTCCCCATCACCACAGGGTCTCAACTTTCTTCTGTATTTAGCATACATCTCTTTTCATGTGAAACAGGATAGTGCACCATTCCCCCGACCTATTTTTTTTTTTTTACAGAAAAGAAACAGACACAAAGACGAATGCACATGACCAAAGTTCATACAACATTTGTTGACAAAGCAGGAATTCAGCCCAAATATCTGCAATTAACAACCATTCTATTCTATGTAACTTGTAGTTTTCAGGCTTAATTTCTGCCACAGCCCTTAGGTATTTAACTGTCAAGCTGTTTACACACCAAATGCATTGATTTTTAAATACCTGCTTTATTTCTATACTGAAGCGATTGCATTTTATTTCATGCTTTATTATTTGAAATATCTGCACAACACACAAAATGTTCTATAAATCTCAGTGCACTTTTGGATAGGAGAAAACCCCACTGCACATACATAGACGTAAATTTGTTATTGTGGTCAATTACGTGAGTATTAAGAGAATTGAGAGTAAACACTCATCGAGTGTTAATTGCAACTGATTAAGGAGTAGTAAGCACCAACAAACCCTGAGTCTGACTGTGCTAATTGTGTGCTTATTTTCACCTGTAASCCATTGCTACTCTTTCCATCATCAAAGAGGAAAACTCCCTGAATAAATGAGAACAATTTCCATGCTCTGAGTTAGAAGAGACAATAAGGTGAACGCTATATGCCACAAGCATGGCCAAATACTAAAAAGGCTTTTAAAGAGTGTTATGGGAAGATGCACCATGAAGTATTGATCACAGAGAATGGCAATACCGATTGATCAATGTGATGTGCAACCACTGTCCTCTGTCAAAAATCAGGACTAAATAGATGGTATCCCAAGGCCAGGGAATTTTTGGTAGCATTTTTTTCCTGATCTCGTCTCCATTTTCAAGAATCCAGACACTAAAACCAGTAATCATACTACACTATCTCTCCAACACCACATAGTGTAACATATTTCTCCCAGAGAGTTTGGTAATTAATCTTCCATATTATGGTTTCAAATATTGCTTCCTGAGCCTGTCTCTGCAAAACAGTTTTATCACTTAATTAATAACTGATTGGTTAGGGGGAAACTGTATGCCCTCTTTTAGTTCCATTTTCTTTTTTTTTGTTTGTTTAATTTTGAGTTTTATATCTGTTCTGTTTGTATCTATTTGTTGAAACCTCTATATCGAGATTTACTCAGCATTCCATCATCAGCAAAAGTCCTTTTCTTTATGAATAGAGACACTTTCTGTATTTCCTGCCATCATCCTCAGCTTCTGAAAGACTTGTCCAAATATGACTGAATTCCATGAATATGCACTCAAATAAAACACGTTTAAATATTTTTTCTTCACACATTTTTGTTGACTCTCATTTAAAGAAAACTCGAGTATTTTCTAGTTGCCCTTGGAAGATTTTTTTCTTTGCAGCTTATTTGACATGAAGGTTTCTTCACAATCTAATCTGCTTTGTATTGCTTTCAAGACATGATGGCTCGGATTGTCTGTTCAGAAAACCAATTGGTTTGCTGAAACAAAAGACTGTAATTTCCACATTTTCCAGTACAGCAGTTTAACTCCTCTTTTATCTGTTAAACTATGTGAGTCCAATCAAATTAAATGAAACAACTAGTCAGACCTGCAGCGACATAAAATATAGAATAAGTCATTTATGTCACCAGTGCTTAACTCCAGAGGAACTTTGCAGAAAAGATACCATGCTGACCAGTGCTTAAACCATAAAATCCCTTTCATTAAGTCTTTAACTCAAAAGTAGGTCATCACCTACCCATCAGTTCAACCCTTCCCCAGAATTTAATGTTCTGAGGATAACACAGTGCTGTTTTCCTGTTTGTACCTCAGTATCACAATTATTCGCCTGCTATTTCCAGTCTCTAATTGAGAACTGAGGGTGTGCCAGATCTGTGATAGTTATTTGTACAAAACTTGAGTAGTTTGGTAGAATTTATGGGCCATGTCTGAAAACCAAAGCAAAAAAAAAAAAACCAAGATGTCCTTGGAGACCCAAAGWCTCCCCTCACTGGCATCTCAACAATTCTCCAAGGACTCAAAACTGTGCCTTGGTATTTGTCCTGGRGAGCTACATTTTAATTCATGACAAAAACCAACAACTTCAAAAAACCCCATCAAACAGACAGGATGAACAAACCCTGATAACATCAAGTCTAATAAGCATGGAATGATGCTCATACCATTGCTGGCCAAGGCCATGCCCTCTTTGCAACAGCCCACATAAAGCCATCAAAGTATGCGCCAGGTACTTTTCGTTCATTTTAGAGTTAGATTTAAAGGTCAGAACTGAAGAAAAATTTCCAACTTTACAAAAGAATAATTTCATTAAAATTGCTTCTCTTGTTTTTTACCCATTCAGTTCCCCAGCTCTCCCACAAACAGCACTTTTCAGCCAAGGCAATCATTTTATCAGGTCTGTAATGTAAGCCACCAGCACCACTTCTTGCATCCTTGAAGTAGCCAACAAAAAAGCTTGAGAATCACCAGGAACTACAGCTACCTAAAATCCCTTCATCTTTGCTACCTCAGGGTACCCACTCCTGGTTGGCCCAGCAGAGCCCTCCTGCCTGTTTTAGTTTGAGGAAGAAGTTTGGTAAAGCTGTCCCTTTTCCATCATAAACTAAACTCTGCCATTGAATGGAATACTTCAAATACACTGTTTCTAAATATGCAAAACAGCTCATTACATGATTTATAGAAAGGCCTAATATATAAATTTCCTGATTGCTTGTGAGATATCATCTCTCTCAAATTTTACCTCTGGAGGAAACCAGAGAAAGGAGTAGGAATGTACAGGTCCAAAAGTGTTTGTCCTCCTGCTGAGCCTTGCCTCCTCGCCTCAGTTTTTTCCCCGTCAGCTTCCAGGGGAACTCTGTAAGAGCCTGTTAGGTAAAGACTATMCCAGGGGCATGGGGCCGAGGATGCCAGGCACAGAGGGCTTTTCTCTTTGCTACTGCTTATTCCCTATCCAGGAGTTACCGAGGCTTGAACAAAAAGGGTCATCCCTCTTGGGAAATACCGCCAACAAATTATACCTACAAAAGGCTGGTGGAGCACTAACGATGTTACAATGGGGTGAGAAGTACTCAAAATATGAATTGAATTCAGAGGCTTAAGGGCTATTTCTGCATGGCAATGCAAATGTTTATTTAAATCTCCTTAGAGCAGGAGGCTGAAAACCACTGACTACAGGCAAATATGGTTGTGTAAGTGCACACACATACACACACATACACACATATTTATTTTCACAGGGTCCATGAGTATGAAACAAGTACTCTCAGCTCTGTGTAATTCCATCTGCTGAGAGACTGTAGTAAATCCATTTTATCACAGGTCTTTTAGGCAATATGACAATTAACATTCCCTCATAGGAGGGTGTTTTGTTTTTCACAGATTTAGTTGTTCTAGGGTGATATTGTGTATATATATATGCGGATCTAAAAGAATGCAAACGGACTTAAAAGTCTAAATGTGTGCAAGACTGAAGTGCTTCCACGAAATGGGGCCAAACTTTCAAATTCATAACTTGGAACTAGGCTGGGATTTCTCATGAACCAAGTAGTTGTCTTTTCTAGTGAATTCTGGGTGGGTCTGTTCCCTGCCAAGGTTGCTGCACTGAAYTCCTCCTGCCACAGTCTTCAAGTCCACGAGCTCTTTTCTTGCCAGCTGGGGTGACCCCGGACTGCAAGGAAAGGATGCTGAACCGGGCCAGCAACAGCAGGGTTCTGTGGCCAAAGAAAATTTCCACTCAGTCCTCTACTGGTAGGGATTTCTGTACCTATCRTTTCAATCAATTAACTCTTCCAGGTGTGAGTCTCTGCTGTGAACAATAATACCTACTTAAGTTGGTTTGTTCATTAGTGTTTCACATTTTTATTTAGCCAAGAGGAAAAGTGGAGGGACAAGTGGGTGGAAAAGAGAGTAAAATTAACTGTTCCCCCTCCCCCAACCCTACTACTTATCTCCACCAGAGCAATGCCTGAGAGAGGCACAAATATACCACACAGGCATACACAATGCCTGGGAACCTTGAACAATGTCCCTTTCTGAACAGTGACATCTCTGCACAAGCAGTCAAGCTCCACTTCTCCCGTCAGGAAAAGCTGATATTCCCCTCACTCAGTACTCAAATGAAACAAGTCAATTATTTGTGTGAGCCCCACAGAATCATCTCCATAACCCTCTCCAGGACCCCCAGGCCAACCCTTGACACAGGAGTGTAATCGTACAGCACCGGAATCAATTACACTTTCGGAGAGAGGGGTAGAAAAAATGACTTTGCAGGCCCACCGCAAATTGCTAAGGCTGTCCTCTGGCTCTCGCACGGCTCGAATCCAGGAAGTGCCTCTCAGCTCAATTTTCAATTATGTTCTCATCACAATTTACAACAGACAGTGTGTAATTTATGGCAATTACCTCTTCTGACATCCCCCTTTAAAAATTTCAGATAAAGAGACAGACAAAACCTGAAAGTGAGCCAAGCTCACCTGGCCTGCCTGCTGTACTAAGTTGACATTATGGGGAGAAAAAGGTATGTCTGACAAGGCTGTGAAGGAGATACTTTACAGAGTCGTGAATGCGTGCTGACAACTAAATCAAGCAGAAGAGGAACATAATTGTTGTGGATGCATTCCTTTATTTGTTAATGCATATATACAATATCATAACAACTGAACATTGTGTAAAGGGGTAATAGGGAACACAGTCTGTCATTCTGGGTAAAAGACCTGTGAAAAAATTACTTTATAGTAAAGTCATCCAAGCTCATTTAGTTTATACTTCCTCCCCCTGCAAGATAAGCAAGCCATAATAGAAAAAGGAAACCCCCTAAAATAGCATAGGATTTTTTGTTAAGAAAGCTAAGTATGTTAAAGAATGGCAAGCAATTGTTCTGCTTTCTATGACCCAAAATATTTGAATAAATATTTGAATATTTTTAAGGTATTATGCAGGTGTCTTGCATTAACAAAGACTTACTGTGGTATTTTTCATCTTCCAAGGTCTGAAAGTGAAACTGAAAAACCCTGTGAAGCAAAAGTAATGTACTTTCTGGAACGAAATCTAGAGCTGGTAACAAATATTTTGACAGTCCTACATCTTCATTCTACAAGAATACCTAAAAAAATTAGATCAATTTCACAGCAATTTCATTATTGTTACAGATTTTTCCTCTTATTCGACAGTGTGAAAACTTCCAATATTTGTATTTTCAAAATAAAGTAATTTTTATCTGTTTTGTTTACTTTAAAACATTAAAGAACAAAGTTTTAATTGAAAAGCGTTTTTCCTACAATGTTTTTCCTTCCTTCATCMGGAGTTTTAAACTGGGCCATTTATCCTCAGAAGTCAAACTGAAATCTTAAAATCCCCTGTGAAGGAGGGACATCGGGAAAGGCTCTGACCCACTGAAACCTCTGGGATTTTTGCCACCAACTTCAGTTGRGCAAAGTTTATACATTTACTTAACGCAGAATCATGGAATATGCTGAGTTGGAACGGACCCATCAGGATCATTGAGTCCAAACCCTGGCCCTGCACAGGACACCTCAAGAGTCACACTTTGTGCCTGAGAGCCTTGTCCAAATGTTTCTTGAACTATACATTTATATGTCTATAAAGAGTAAAGACCATTTGAAACATTCAGAAAAAAAATTGCTTTATGCTGCAATACACATCTGAATATGCAGGCAAACCCCTGAGCTACAGACGGTGCTACAGAAATTCTCCTCAATTCCCTGGTAGAAAAGAAAAAATGTTTCTCAGATATTCATCAACAACCACAAGGACTACTACGACTATCTTTCTTAGTGAAAGCTGTCTCATAGTATTTTCAGAGCCCATACTACTGTGTAAACATCATTAAAGCATCTTCAGAAGTCTACTGCTTAATTTTAATCACTAGTTGTATTAGAAGAAAATGTTTATTAAATGACAAAGCCTGAATCACACGTCTAAATTAAACTATGCAAGGAGGCAAGTGAGCAAGCACTTAGAGAAAATGCATATTGTACCGGAAAGCTGATGTTTCATACGAGACAGTTCCCCACATATGTGAGCACGGGTCACAGAAGGCATGGGGGAAAACAAACCAGTGATGCACAAAGTTGCAGGCATTTGTTTAGCATTCAACATCAGGTCAGCAGCCCAGCTGAGAACAACATCTGATCTCCTAGCTGAGTATCCCCTTTATTGGTGGAGAGTACAGAGAAACAGCTACCGCATATGTCATGTTAATTAGGACAATGCAGGTAGTTGCTAGCAGAAAAGAAGGAAACTGATGGGATTTTCCCAGCTGGGGAAACTCCAGCAAACAGATCACAACTGGAACAAAACAGCTTTAGCTCCAAGGTAACACATTCCTAGTGGTATCACTTGAAAAGCATAATAAGGGCCTTGCATGCTCCCATGTGTTTGTGGGCTCAGGAGAAAGTCTATATGGTTTACAGAAAASCCACGAAATCCAGCACTCTTTCACAAAAGGCACTGCGAGGTCTTTGAGGGAGGCGAGGTTAAACACTGACTGGTGGGATAACAGGTATTTGCTGAGGKTCTGCTGAAACGAAACAACTACTGTCTCCCTTGTGAGTCAGCACTGAAGAAAATCATCCACTTAATTCTTTCCATTAAGCTTCAATATCAGCAAAGAATCTCATGAGACGTTGTGGATAAAAAAGTAAATTTGGCAACAATGAACGAGAGGCACAGGTCAGGCTGCAAATAGGTGAACTTCATCACTTCTGAGTAACAACACATCTTCACAGCTCCTGCCTACCAAACAATACCATCACAGAGTTAATTAGCCTTTTTCCTGCTATAGTGGAGACCTGTTCCTGTTTTATGCCTCCCGGTAGCCAGATGTGGCTGCCCCAGAACACATGTTCGGGAGACACCACAAATAGAGCAAAGGTGAGGAACACTGGGCATACAAAAGTTCAGTGGTTTTCCTCCCACCTAAGGATGTTGCACCAGCTCATAGTGAGTGATGGGTACATTCCCTTCATTCAAGATCTTGCAACTGAACTTCTTGCTCTATAGAAGTCAGTGTAAGCTTGGAGTTCTGGATGACCACACATGACTAAAAGCCATGCTCCTCAGTCCATATTCARACCAAACACTTAGAATCTCTTCTCTCCTTCTATCTACAAGGTTAGCAGTGAAAATTAAAAGGAATCTTAAAAACTCATGATTCTGAGCTATCAATTAGTGTCTGAAGAAATAAGTCCATATCTGCTAAAAGATACAAAAAAGAGAACAGATCACAGATACATTTTAATACTCCTCCTTGGATACCAGTCAAGTCAAAATATTTTATGAAAACCTCGTAGATCAGGGCAAACACAACTGCAATCACACATGAATAGCTTTCCCTTTGGAAAAGCAAGGATTACCTGACTCCTCCACGATAGAAGCATGCCTGCAAACATAAAGTACTTCCTTAAGCTTAGGCAATGAAAAAAACCCAACTATATCTAGCTTTGGCTTACTAACAACAGCAGCAGGGATTGCAACACGGAATCAGGGTAGCCAAAAACACAGGYAGGCCACTCTCATGTGTCATCATGTGAATCAAAAGGCTCTTTATAGAAAAGGACTGCTCCGTGAAACAGCTATACTGCTTAGGTTGAAAGAGCTCTAAGAGCAGCRTTAGCTGTGTGCTCGAATAATGATCCAGCACAACAGGATCCAGAGATCTGGACTGGAGCCTTGGGGCAGGATGACAACATAAATAACCAATGACAACAACGTATTTTGGATACAGACCTGTGGGATCCCATCCACAGCTCACTAAAGTCAATGGAAAGATCCCCATTGCCTTGGGCAATTTATGGGAACCAGAGATAAGTTATCAGCCCTTGTTTGAGCTCCACCTCACCATTTGTTATTTACTACACAACACATTTTCCATTTCTTCTCACCATAAAATATTAAGAGTGTATACTCCAGTATACTCTGTGCACCAYAGCCTGCCAAAATCAGCAACTACAAGATTTTTTCCTTTTCAGTATATCAATAAAGACAATATTCTATAAAAATATTATTTTAGCACTAGAATAAAACCACAGTACATATGTACAACAAAAGGTATAAGTTTAATTAATATTAAACAGAAGTCCCTTTTCCAAGATGGCCAGCAAGAACTTTCTAATGATTAATGGAGAGGATTGGGGAAAAGAAGTATAAGGCACATTCCGATACCTTGAAGCATCAACAGCTCCCAAAAAAGCATAATAACTTCAAGTGGAGTCATCAGATCAACAGAAATTTAGTATCTCCCTTTTTAATAATATTATATGCGTATGTATTGCTAGTTTGGAGTAAATTATCAGCCTCCAAGTTAGATGGCAATAAAAAAATGTTTAGCAGTTGCTGCTGTAGAGATATTTTAATCTAATACACCATCAGGTATATGAGATTTCAGGTTAATAGAAATTAACATTCTTCACAGAGACAATTTAATCTAGATTCCTCAACTCTGGTTTGGTTGCATGTAGGTTAAATTCTGATGTCAACAGGGAAAAGCTTGATAAAGCCAGGACATAGCACAGCAAATCACAGCCTTCAGGTCTCAGATGCCAGCTGCAGTAAAGCATAGTTTAGATCTGGAACAAGGTTTAACTGTTCCTTACATCTTTTCATTACTGACTAGTTTGCATTTCACTTAAAACAGGAAAAGAAAGCAGAAGCAAAATGAGAACGTTGAAACCTATCATCCCACAAAATCACAGGAAATTTAGTAGATATTTCTGGTCCAATAACTAGGTAAAAAGAAGGAGGGGAAAAAAAGTTGCAATTCAAAATTTTAATTGTCCTGAGTGGGGATGGAGGAAGAGAAAAGAAAAAACAAAGTCACCAGGCCTTTAGCTCAGAAGCTCACAGACCTTGCTGCAGCCTAACTCAATAATTACATTGTACTGCCAGCAACAATTCAATTTTTTTTTCTCGCCTGAGGGTTCCAACACATTTGCACCATAGGGAAGCCTTTTCTCTTTACATCTCAAAACTCTACCACAAACTCTTCCTTTATTCATAACAGCCAGATCCCCAGCTGAGATAGGCACTTTCGTATTGCTCTAGATGACAGTTTTCTGTGTTCTTTCCAAGCTCAGGGGGTTTAATAAACATATCTGGCAATCTTTCGATAGCTGGAGGGCCTGGGATGACACTGTGTGCAAACAATATGCTCTCACTGCTAGGGAAACAAGTTTATTCAATTCAATTAATAGATTACAGTCAAGATACTTGTTATCCCGCAATGAAAAATAGGAAAAGAACTATGAGAATTAAGGTAGGTCGCAAGATTAGCACCTGGCAACACAGCAAGCCAGGCAAAATAAGACAAAAAATGGACTTGTACGTTGCTGGGTTTTTGGGGTTTTTGGTTTTTTGGGGATTTTTGGCACATAAACAGTGGCAGAAGCTGCTGGTCTCAATACAGAACTCACTTTTAACTCACTTTAAAATGAGCTTGGCCCTCTGAACATGCAGAGTCTTGGGTGCAGCACTGTAAAAGCATATCTCTGTTTCCTGCTACAAAATGAGGATACTCCTTTTTCATTTACCTARCTACAAGGGGTGTTTTCCATTAGGCATGAGCAATAATTCTTCCTTGCTGAAATTGCACTGTTTACAATCCAACTACAGCAGCCAGGATTTGGTTCCACATTTGCAAGAAATTGAAGTAAAATTCTATTTTGAATTTAAACTCTATTCAAACCAAAGCATTTTCTTAACATAAACAGTTTGTGGAATACAGAATTTGCTTCTATAAGAAATATTTCCAGTGCAGTGACATTGGTCTAAATCAGGAAAACGCTCCTGCTTTCTTGAAGTAAAACACTCCAGGAACTGGTGGTCCTCTGCACCCCCTACTTTAAGTATGGATCTGCAACAACTTGTCCATTCTGAAACATTCTCTGAACAAGTTTAAACTTGCAGAAGTTATCACAGGAGAAAAACTAATTTAACTACCAAAGTGACAGGTAAGTTTGCCTGAAGGATAATTTGTGGTTAAGGCACATACAGGAACACAAGAGGTAGGAACTTATTTCAACCCATGGACTTGAATAAGTAACCCAATATCCAAGTGCCTCAATTCTYATATGTAAAAAAGGGTTAAACCCCATTCTTCTGTCTGGTTTGCCTATTCTCATTGGCAACAGGTGCTGTATCTTACTGTATGTCTTCCCTGTGCAATGGCTGCCCAAGTGCTAACGGGGTCCTCAGCTGCCAGTCAAACTCCTGCTCAGTTCAAGGGCACAAATAATTGTCACTACTTAAGTAATACTGTTCCTGTTTCAGAAGACAGAGACAGCACTTGTTCTTCAGAGTCTAACATGGTACTATTTTTAAAAGAAAGTTAAAACAAATTAAAAATGACATATTGAAACAAACATAAAATAGCATTGGTGCTGGCAATCCAACAATCTGCATCATATGGCACAAGGGACAAAAAGACGGAAAAATTATGAGAAATACAGCTTTTCTTGAAGATGAGAAGAATGTCCCAGAAGACTGACCAGCTCTCCGAGATGTTCTTGTGAATGTGGTATTTGAGAGAAAAGTCACCTTTGGTAGCTGGGTAAGGTCACCCATGAACCTCTCCAGCATCTGAATCCCAGAAGGGTCTCACTGTAAGTCAGGTGTGCCTTATTGCTGCTATACAAGCCAGGGAAGGAGGGAAGAGCTTGCAGGTCCTGGCAGTAGTAAAGAACTTTCCCATTAAATCACCTCTGCTCTGCAGCAGCTCTCAGTGTCCATGAAGTCACAGAGCCAGGGGCTACACACTTGGTGCTAACTCCAGCCCATCATTGCTCCAAACAGTTCTGTCCTCATGGCCATGAAAGAGAAAGGTCAGCGACTCAAGAAGTCAGTCAACAGCTTGTGTCTCTCACTCTAACCCACGTGTTTTCTGTGATCTAAATATTGAGTTTTCATTTGAACAAATGCCTGGAAACCACGAAGTATTTCACTGGGATCCCTGACTATTTAAGAACTGGGTCACAGTAATTAGCACAGTTGAGTGAAGAATCAAAAATTAATTATTTATGTACCTAACATAGCTGGCTCCTTTGTTCTTAGATTAGCCAGGAGCTCATGATGAATTTCCTTGGACTTCAAGCAGTTCAGCACATGTCTCAATATGTTTATTCTGTGGCCTGCTCAGGAATTTTCAAAACTTCAGCTGAATTTCAGTGTGCAGCATAATCTCGTGGTATCATTGCTCACCTAAAACTGAAAAATACTGGAGTGCTACTCTGAGTTCACGTAAATTTTAAATTCAATTGTTGAAAAATTCCAAGACAAGAGTATTTTACCCCATACAGTCCAATTGCTTAAGAATTTGCAAAAAATCAAAACCACACATCTTTGGAAAATTTCTAAGTTCTGAATAAAATACTGTATTCTTATATTACTGATATACCTGTTACAATTATTGCATTGAACATACTGGGAACTGGCCTGCATCCCGAGCAGTAACATTCCTACACTGTTTTAGATTTTTTTTACCAACAGAGAAAAGGCCTATGGAATTAATAGGGATGTGAAATCAGTCAGAATGAAACTTTTATGTTTTCCTTCAAACTCCAGCAGAGATTACTCTGAAGATCCACAGAATCTAATAGGCAGTTTCATGCTTCCAGCTAAATTTTACTCATTGGGTTACTATTTTCACAAAGGATAGAGAGCAGGGGAAAAAAAGAAAAAAAAGAGGTGGGGAATAATCAAAACTACCCTGGTTATCACTGGTTTTGTTTTTGTCTTGGTAGGAATCTGATCCTGAAGTAAAATACGAAATTAAAAATGCTTTCAACCAGTTTTCTTCTCTGGTTCTTTAAGCACATGCTTACATTTTATACACTAGATCCTGCTGACTTTGCAAGGAAAGTTTGAACATTTTTCCAAGATTATAGTTCATTTTTTACAAGGGTAAGGAAATGGCAGCTATTCTTTTGCTATATGAAATACAGCAAACAAGTGAATCTGTATTCTTTAATTCCTATAWAAAACTCAAATCCCGGTTCCACTTCAAGTCAGTAATAAACAGTAATTAACTTTTAGCAGTCAGGATCAGCACTGAAATATTAAAGCATGTGTTACAACAGAGGAAAGCTGAAAAATATCRTACACCATAGAGCAGGAAAACTAGGCAAAGAAATATATGCACAAATACAATTCATATTCTGATTTCCCCTTCAAGTGCACATTTGTCTGCTTTATGAGAATTTGCTAGCTATAACAAAAGTTCTATTGAAAATCTCGATGTTCTGATGTGCTAAGGAAAAGAAAGCCTGGTTTCTTTAAAGACAATAATCTGCGTATAGCAATTAATCTTAACGTTCTTAAGAAAACAAATGTCACACTTAAATTTTAGGTCTTTTAAGGAATACTAAACAGTATGTTTCTTGAATGAATGAGTCTAATCTAAACTACTTACCTACTTGGGGTGGGTGTCTGTTCTCAGAACAAACACTCCCTGAACTCAGTGTACACTGTGCTTGAGGAACCACTCGGCAACTTGGAACGGTGTATTTGGAAATAGTTTGTATCTGTAACTGCTATTAAATGAAAATCAGTACGTTGCTGGTTGGGCAGCTGCTAAGATTTTATAATCACACAATAGAGAGGATTAAATACTTGTAAAGAGTRCATTAGACTAAATTCTGTGCTCAGTTGCAATTGTGTGACCTTAGGAAATCAATGGGGTTCCACATTTGCAAATGATGAGGGGTTGGTCCATTCCTTTAAAAAAAAAAAACAACCCYCAAGAAAGTTCAATTTGAGAGAAAATGATTGTGCTTCTCCCTCTACTGTTCCAWGTCTCATAGCTAACATCTGGTGAAAATTAAGAAGCAGTTTTCCTCCCTTCCCCCTCACCCCCCAATCAAACAAAAAAAACCCACAATACAAAACCCCGCATATATATCTGATGTATTTTATACATATTCATCCTCATAACTTGACAGATGGGAGGAATCTTGCAGTCATTTCTGAAAGCAGACAAAAGGCCGTTGGTTCTGCTCCACATGATGATTTGTGAAGACAGAATATCACCCGCTTCCGTTGATGATTATATAGTTCTATCCATCTGTCTGCCACTGGAGGTTGTGAGAGTGAGATACAGCTCACACCGTCTTCATAAACAAAAGTAGACTGTGCTGTCAGTAGTCAGACACGCCAACTAATTGGAGCTGTCGACAGACACAATATTCTGTGTCAACAGCTCTGGTAACAGTTTGAAACAGCAATGATATGTTGGGTGATGGTGAGGATGACACATATGTCTCTAATAGCATGCTAGAAATCTGACATAACTAGAAAAGAATTACTAAAATGTAATTCCCAGCCTCTAGTTCTGCTGTTAAGACTTCCCAGTCAGCACAGAGAGGAAAGAGATGCTTGTGTGTGTTCATGTTCTTGTGCTTGTACTTGTACACATCTTCTTCTGTATCACTTCACATGCTGACAGCTTAATTTGATACTCATAATGCCTAACTTAAAAACTAAGCTTTCTGCTGAATTTCAAGGAATTCACAAAAATTCCTGCACAAATTTAAAATTAAATGGGGGAACATCTTGTACCACTTTCTTATGAACTGGAAAAAAACTGTCAAAGGTCAAAGAACAGCCATGCTAAATGGACAGTTCTTACTGCATCTGTGCAGGAAAGAAGAGTGCCATTTTACTGAAAAGTGGTTTGGTGGACTCATCCAAATGACAAATTGTCCTCCAATTTTCCAAGATCAATGAACATTTTTTCATTTTAAAGTGAAGCCCAGGAATAAATATTTGCGGGATTAGGACCTCAGTTTCTCTTTAGCAGCAGATAAGGAAAATGTTTGCTATCATCATTCCTTTAGGATTTGAAAGCAGGAAGAAATCAGTGTAACAGGTTGATATATAAAGTACTCGGAAAAGAGAGAAAGTAGAAGTTTACTCTACTCACCTATGTATGAGCTCAGCTTGCACATTTATCTGGCTCCTCCCTTGCCAAATGCAATGCAACGCTGGGCAGACTAGGTTAAATAACTACATAATATGCTAGTTTACAAAAATATAACTTTTTTTTTTCTTCGAAGCATTAAACAAATACACAAACAACTGTGATAGTAAAATGAATAGTAAAAAGCCCCTACATGGGGACCTGCAACAACAGAGGTCTGGCATCTCACCTCAAAGCCCAGAGCACAGTGAACTCCAGCACACACTCCACACCAGCTCCGCATGGCAGAAGGACCAAGCTGGTGCACTACTAGATTTGAATGCTGTCCTTGATGCTCTGCAGTCATATATTAATTAAGGCAAGTGTCAAACCTGTCCTGCCAGCTATSACAGCATTGACCTTCAAGGCAGGGACCAACCTTCTTGTTCTGTGTTTCTGCTGTTCCCAGAACCCTGAGATCTGAAGGGCACCATAATACAAATAATAAAGCAGAGTGACAGCCCATTTGCTGATRCATGCGACCACATTGCAGCCAGGACTGGAACAACAAGGTCTTGATGACTTCTCATCCCAGAGAAGCAAGAGGAGGGAGCGAGCTGGAAAAGCCGCGAGAGGACTCCGATGAAGCCCTGCAAAACCCCTGGGAATGAGACTAGTGGTGGCAAGTCCAAAACGTACCAAACTACAGCGATCCCAGTTTGGGAGGGACAAACTAGATCCCAGAACCTCCTTTCCCAGGAGGGACGATGTCAGCACCCGCATGGCAGCATGGTCTCCTTAACCAAAGCCCAACACTGAGGAGTCCTCGTACATCCCATTGGCTGCCTTAGCAGCTCCTTGCCAAACTTAGAGGGACAGAACTGAAGGAAGCAGGTTGGAAAAGACGTGCCCGGAGGGCAGGAAGTCTAGAGCATTACTAAGGAACATGCAGTGACAATAGCTGAGGTTACAGAGGAAGAGCCTAGCCTTGTTTGCGGCATAAATCCCCATATTATCTCTTGCTACTTGACCTGCTGGAGCAGCCAGCGGCACCAGGAGCATGGCGTGCCGGCCTGAGCCGGCTGCTTCCAGCCAGGAGAGGGCACACAAGGCAGTTCCCTGCGACACTGTCTGCTTGGCAGCCACTTATTCTTCCCATCGTCATGGCTGTTTTTTGCGCTGATGTCCCTCGTGAACTATCCAGACTGTGCTCAAAATCATAATGGAAAAAAAAAGGCTAAAAGATAAGCCAATATCAGCTGTTGCCAAAGCCACAGAACTAGGGAAATCTGTCAAAATATTTTAAGAGGGAGAATTTAAAAATCCAAGAGTGTGAAAAATAAAGTCAAGCAATAGTATTTTCTCCACCTAACCACAGAGCAAGTTGCTACCCAAGAAGAAGTGTGTATAAATAATGTGTCAGCCATTTACTGTGAGTGTGACTCTTAACAGCTGGGCTGTTTGCATGAGATGCAAATTTGGAGCCATTCAGGGAAGAAAGAATGAAAGCTTTGGCACTCGCTGGGCAAACACTAACGGGTTCGGGAAAAGGGCCAGCAAAAGACAAACCACATAAAATAGTGGGTGGCCAGACTTAGGACAAGGAATCGTTGGGCAAAATACCACAAACAATCCAGCTCCAAGCAAACACTGGACATTTCAAAAGTTTTGCTTTTCAATTCCAAAGCATAAGCAAAAGATGTCACTGCAATCACTGCACTCCCGCAGCCYCAGCAGCCCTCGCAGCCCACAGACACTGATATTCATCTCCCACACTCACCCATCCCTACGGTGTCTGGCTCTGAGTCATCCCTAGTCACAAGGACAACTCTATTAGTTGCCGTGTTCAAAAGTTAGTGGAAAAAATACCAATAAAGCTTCTGCCCCAGAGATCAATCAAAGGAGTCTGGAGAATGTCAGGCTGCCTAAAGCTTGAATCTAAACAAATAGGTGGGCTGTGACACAAATGGTGTTTACAAGAGACCCCGTAGCTCATGAGTGAGGGTATTTCAGGACTCTATCCTTCTGCTACTTCTGCAAGACACCAAGATTTTATGGAGTCTGGTTTCTGCCTACAGACACTTATGGCAGAATCACACCAGGTCTGTTTTTTGTTTTGGTTTGGTTTTTTTTTCTTAATGAAGTGAATCTAAGCACAGCACCAGCACTCTCCGTGTTAAATCACACACATTTATTTCACCAAAACAATCCAGGACTAATGCATTTGAAGATAAGTTCATTATTCAATCTTCTGATGCCTTTTCATGCTGCTTAGACTAGCTGCCTTGTACCACATTGGTATTTAATAATTATTCCAGCTGTCTCCAAAGCCCTTTCACCACACCTTGTGTGGCACATTACAGACAGCTTGGATTTTTCAGGTACAAATTGCTAAACAATTACTGATGAGAGAAAGGTCATAATAATAGGTTACAGAAGCCTTTGCAGCCTGCCTTTACTTCATGGCCATTTATAAAGAACCATTTCATCCCATTGTTATAATGATGAGAAGGAAGTAGTTTAAGGTAGTTATAGACAAGCAAACAAAAGGCAGGAGAGCAGTGCTGTATAACTTCTACTTTCACTTCCTGCCTACTCCATTACTTCTGGCATTATGGGAGAAATAACATGATTGGAATGACCTAAAGGTTATAACGGGTGGGCAAGGTTTGCCTTGTCGAAAGCAGTGCGAGCACTGTTGGCTAAACCTTTTTGAAAGCTGAAAGTGGTGCCGTTTAACAAAAATACTAAGCTGTCATCGAAAAAAGTACATTACTTAGAAATAGTATTTCTTCATGGGCTTTCTTATCTCTATTTTCCCCCCTCAWATGTTTCTTTTTTTTTCCCCTAAGAAAAAAAAAAGCACAAAGATGAAATCTCTCTGAAAAGTTGAAAGAGTAGAGGACAGATTTTKCACTGGTAGAAACTCCATTAGCTACATATGAGTGCTACTGGCTTTAAAATGGCCAAATCAAAGTCTCAATGGTCCAATCTACGGCATCACAGATCACACAGGCAAACYTCTTTGGACTCCTGGCAATAGTGTGGATACAGTAATTTTTATTACCCTTAATTTTTTGCAAGAAGTGTCTCTGCTAGCTGGCTTCCTCCAGACTTAAGGTACAGGACTTGATTCAAATGATTCAAAGTCCAATCACAAGTCCAGTCGTAAGTCACAGAAACATCCAGGTTATTTAATAAAAGTCTGCCTTTGTGATGAGAACATTCAGGGCAATTTGATTGACCAGGAAAAAGCAATTTGAACACAGCCAACAGAATAGTGATGGAAGCAATAAGGCAGTAATTTGGCACTTTCAACTAAAGGATAAGGCTCCCTCAGCCTTTCTTAAAAATTTCTAAAATTTATGCAAGTTACAAATAACACAGTACTAAGGCAAAGGACCACTAATTCCCAACATTTCCCCCCACGTTCAAACATTAAGAGACCTTTGTTCAAGAGCAGCCCAGTAAGCAGAAGACAAGTCCACTGAAAACTAAGCAATACCATAAGTAAAGCAAAAAGCAATACCTGGTTCTCCATCAGGAGGTGTCATGGGCTTCCTTCTTTCAGAGAAAACTCATTTTTCAGCCTGAGGAAATTGTTGGGGGCAGATCCCCCCAAAATATCATCTTCCATTTATTCCCCACCAATTTTCATTACATTAGGCCTTCATTTCTCTAAGCTTCACTTTCCCTTCCTGCAAARTGGAGATTAAGACACAGGTTTACCAACTGGAAGAGAACTGACCCTTGGAACACCCCCATGCCCATCTTATATTCACATGTCCAAACTCACCCTAAGTACAAAACAGACAGGGTGGATGCCAGGCAGACTTCTGAATTACTTATCCCAAAATATCTTGAGGCTACATCACATATTCAGCATAAATTAGGCAAGACTGGCCAAGCTTTTCTAGTGATGGATAAAGCCTCACTTACTGCAAGGGACTGCAAGAGACACACACAGACTCCAGTCCACGTGGCTGCAATGTGCACACAGTCACACTTCACCTTGCTCTCAGCTCCAGAYCCCGAAGACAGAGCCAGAGTTGTGCCTCCCAAAAAAGTCCATGAGAGAAAAAACTTTGCTACTTCTGCAGTTCTAGCCTTAGAATGGGAAGAATTGTATTCCTTGCTCCATCAGACTAAGCACAGGGCAAAGGGATTTCATCATAGATCGCTTTTATACTGGCAAGTATAGAAGACAAGCAAGTTCTGACTTTCAGCAGATTTCCATTTATTGCTGCCTGAGATTTAATCAGCTAGATAGAGAGCCAGCTATTAGTTTATTTTTGGTCAATGGTTATTTAAAAAGTAAAAGGAAACAAGTCCGTAAAACAATCTAAATGCATCAAAGTTTATATCTCACATTACGTAGTAAATCTTGCTCTCCTTCAGGAATCCAGCCAGCCAAACTTTTGTTCCCTTGGCCAGTTGCTGGAATAATAGCCTCTCCTTTGTTTCATCGTGACTTGATTACTATAATTATTTGCCCGCTAGACTTCCAGCTACTGCTCTGATTGTGAGGAGTACAGAATACAACTGCTAGACTACACGCTGCATCTAAGTCTTTCCATCACATTACCCCTATATCCCCATATTAAGAGAGCTCCATTGCTTCCCAATGCAGCGGCGGCCTGATTTTTTAGATCTTCGTACTAATTTACAAGGCTTTACATTGGAAGCCTCAGATAAATCTTTTGCTGCTCCATGTCTGAAGAGTCTTAGGGCTGTACTTGTATATGCTTTTGTCTCCCCTATAGTGTTTTAGACCCCGAACTTGTTTAGCGTTACTCACATGAGCAGGTTTACAGACTTCAATGGGACTACTTACATGAGTAAGAAGTACTCATATGAGTAGATATTTGCAGGCTCAGACCCTAAGTGACTTGGAGAGCTTTACTATTATTCACTTCTTGAAAAGCACTTGCAAAGAAACAAGAGAGGACTTACCGTATTTATTCAGAGTTATTATATATTCACCATGTCTTCTTCTTAAGCCCTCTTTGTTCTTGAGTACATGTACTCTATCTACAGTAGCGATACACAATATTTCTCTCAGGGGATTTTCACATGYGAAAATAGCGGAGGGTTTGACATGTTGGACTGTTGGGGGTTTTGTGTTGTTTTGTTTTGTTTCTCCCTGTGAGAATTTGTAGATACCAACTTGAGACAAAGAGGATTTTGTTATTTCTTCTGTTGCAGCAGCACTAACAAGCTTGTGCCAGGGAGTAAGGAAGGCTCCAGTGCATAAAAGCATGGTTCATACACCTCACAAGCCATCTCCTGCCCCTAAAGTGTTAAAGCTGCAATTTCTCTTCAGTTTAAATTGAACACTGTCATTTTCACCTTAAAACACTTGTTTCCTTCATGCATTTTCAGCTATGAGGACAATCAATTTTGTCATCAGACTTACAGTGCCCAGGTCTAGAATGGCTCATTTTTACTAAAGTTCATCTTTCCCACCTATATGATACACACAACCAGGCACACATATTTTTTTTATATAATGAGAGATGTTCTCTTCTCTGGAAAACTTGTATTCCTTGGGAGAAAGAAGGGCAAAGTGAAAAAGCTGCATTGTTCTGTAGCCTGCCATGCTAAGTTGCCCTTGCTGGGAATGCTGGCTATGTCACAAAAAATGTGCAAACTGGGCTCACTGAACCCCCCAGATCTTTTAAAATAAATTAAATGCCTTTTCTAGCAGAACACAATGGAAAGGTACAGATAGATCATTAAAAACTAGAGGCTTTCAGAGGCTCTCAATGGTGATTTTTTTCCTTCTGAAAACACCAGAAGAGATGACAGACTTGATCCTTTGCAGTGCAGAGTGCTCCTGAGCACCCTCTATTACTGCGGATGGGATGGAAAAGTGGGGGCATTCAGCACTGAGCGCTGCTCGTCACCTTGCACTGCTGTAAGCTGCTAGAAAATTCTTGCATTCCACACATAGCAAAATCAGTCCCTCAGTTCAGAGTGCCTGCTACTTCCAGAATGGAGACCTCTGAATTGTTTCCACTGGAGATTTSTGTACTTGGTTAGCAATACCAGTCTAGCAAAACTTTCAGATGGATTTGCACAGGAACACGCTGACAAAAGTGAGTCCATGTTTTTTTCCATCCAGGATGAGCTGCACCCTAGTCAGCATTAAGTCTTAAAAGCACCTCTCACTTGAGGGTCTGCCCTAATTTCTTTGCAGTACAACACATACAAGAAACAACCTGGACAGACAAGGTGAGGGCCCAGAAAAGGGAGCAGTGCTGCAAGAATGTGGTGGAAAACTGCTGCTGTTTTCGTCCATCTATCCCTATTTCCCATTAGCCAGAAAGTTATTAGCTTTCTTTCCTAAAACAATAAATACTCGACTGAAATAAAGAAAGTCTGACATAGGGCAGGCACAGCTCAAGACAATGACCCTGAGCTTCCACGGGTAGGAGGGGGGTGAGGCTGTTTGGTTTCAAACAGCTCCAGTCCTAGACTGTTTGCACACTCTCACCTGTGTACTTGGACACAGGGCAGACACCAAAGAACAGCCCAGCTCCACAGTACTGCCTACTTCTCATCACATACTGCTTGTTTTACTTTGAGTAGGTAAATCTAAGGGAGGGATGACAGTAAGCAGCGAAAAAGCGTGGCTGATACATTTTTCTACTGGTACTGAGCCTGGCCAGAGCATGAAATACCCCAAAACAGGGCAGTGAATGCCTTGGGTCCAGCCATCTTTCATTGCATCTGGACTGCACAGATCTTTCTCCACTTTAAACTAGATTACAGAGCTGGGAAAATTTCAGCTRACTGAAAGAGAGAAATAAAGCTTGCTCCCATGGCTTTTCTCAGAGTTCTCAAAGCTCTAGTAATAAACTGATTTTCCTTTAAGAAATGCTGGCATACCACTGTCTTGTGTCAATTTTCATGGGTCACCATGAAAACAAGATGGGTGGTATGAAATTAAAAGAATTTCTGTTAAGCTTGCAGCCTTTGAAATCCTTGAGGTCTGAGAGATGGCAACTTTCTTCCCTTCCCCAACATACACTTCTGAGACACAGTATATTACTGCATGGATAACACTCCCTTCTTCCTGCCATTCTCAAGGGAGAGAAAAACCTTCTAAACCAACCCACTTGACAACTTGGATTTTGGCAGGCACATTGTACCAAGAGGCAAAATTAACACTCAATAACAAACTTAATTAGCTTTAATCAAAGTAGTTACTGTTTAGGATTTTTACTGCTAAATTCTAACGAAGTGTCCAACTAGTATTAAGCTTGAACAAATAGGTAAATAGAGGTACAAGTATAGGAGTAATATAYGAACTATTTTCTTTAAAAAGTCTCATTCTGCTGATTAAAACTTTTATCAAACAATACCTAAGTTCTAATACCAAATTTTCACAGTTTATATTCTCTGCTCATATTTAATATTCCAGTGACAAAACTCATATTAACAACTAGAAAATACTAATGTTATGATTAGTATTCTGAGGTAATGCAATATAATCCACTGTGATAGTACCTAGTATTTTAAATGCAATAAATAGGCCTGGTAATAATATCAAATAGCAGCATATGAATTCTGAAATTACTTCCTCAAAGTCTCTCAGAGGTCTCARTTTTTTCCCCATGTCTAACACAGGAGCAATGAAATGTCTCTATGTACTCTAAGTTGTAAATCAGTACTAGTACTTCTGGGAGGGTATATTTTTATTAATTCCAATTTTAAAKCAGAAACTTTACTTTTTTTTTGAGGTGCCTCAAATCTGTGGCATTTTATTTGAGATCCTTTCATTTGAATCACAGTGCACTGCAGATGCAGCGTGTCATTAAAGATGAGACCTGAAATGTCACAGACTGACCATAAAATAATGAAACTCCTGGAACAAGGAATGGGAARGCTTTTGAGAACCCAGGGCACTTATTTTGGAACACTAGTTATAGAGAACCAAGCTTTCCAGTGGAAATGAAGGCATATTCGGTATGATAACTCTAGGCACCTGAGCACATACATTTTTACTGCTCAAAGACCTTGCATTTCAACCAGAACACCTCAAAGGAAAAGACTTAATCTTATTAAAAGTGACCAGAGCAGCAACATGTGCCAGTGTGAACTACACTGGATTCACTAGTGGATAGTCAAAACAGAGCTAAGAAACCTTTTTCTGTGATAGTTCTCTATTCAGAAGTGCTCTGCTTGCACAAATGAAAAATTCTGTAGGAAACATATGTAATGGAAAAAAAATTATTTCCCKAGATACAATGCTTCTGTTAATCTGTCTCCTTATTAAAATGACAGGGGTCTTGCAGAGGAGAGGAAAAAGAGGAAGAAGCAAGAGGAAGAGCAGTGGGCCGGAACCAAGGTCCCTGGGTTTCCAGTGCCCCTTATCTTTCTGCTTCCTTGCCTGTCTCCCCTCTCCAGCTTTACAAAACTCAAAACGGGACAGAGGTTTCCAGACAGCCAGCTAAGATCCCATAAACAAGCTCTATTGTTTGCTCTTCAAAAACTGGACTATCCAAGAAGCTCCCGGCCACCCACTCACAAACACAAGCACACACGTAAAAGGCTTTTTTTTCCCTAATGTTTCATTCTGATTCATCATTTAAGCTATTTTAAAACCTTGACAATTTTTCCATAGGAAAAGATGYCTAATTCCCAGCCAGTTTAAGGTAGAAGGCTGCCAGCTCTTCTGCAGTTGAGCGCCAGATTCAGGAAATGCAGACAGTATGTGAAATTCTGCAGTGCCGGAGGCATTCAGARGGCTGTGCAGCATCTCCTGCTCTGTAAAACGTGGAGGCCCAGAGCACCAGAGATCCCTGAATCCCTCTGCTCCCCAGTTCATCAGCAGCTGGCATCAGCCTGTGCACGAGAGAGCAAACACGTGGGATGGGAGAGAGGAGCAAGCCAAAGAAGAGGTGGTAGGATCTGGTAGCCATGAGATGAAACAATTAACTCTCACTGACCGAAGTCAGCGTGTGCCTCARAGCATCCCACAGACCCAAGTGCACGGGACAGACCCACCAAATCCTATACACATCTTTCACAAGAGGCACTTCAGTTATCTAAAGGAGCTCTGTGTCGCATACCACTTGGCCTATCTGTAATTGAACTTCTAATATTTTATTCAACACTGACACACAAATAAAAGATAGGAATGATGTGGCACATTCTTCTTTATAATTACCTGGAAATCAAAACGTTGATGTAGGACTAAGCTGTCCTCCAAACACATCCAAGTGTTGGATTAGTTGGTAAAATGAGAATCACACTTTCAGTAACTAAGGAGCATGTGTGAACAAGTGGATACATTCCCATGGCTTTGAATGATGGAGGTTTTACCACTTCCTCTTACTCTGTAATTTCATATTTTAAACATGAGAAAAATAAACCGTAAATACAAAGCATTTGCTTTTAAGCAAATCTTGTCTTATTTTAATGGCTTATGGTCAACATTATCACATAACACACTGCCATTTACAGTGGGAGGCTGAGAAGAACAACTCCCCCTGCAACTCTGGTAAGCACCCAGGTTATCAGTCTTTATTCTGCTATTTAACATAATTTATTTTACTGACCAACCACTCCAATGGAAGAAAATCAGACACAGTTTGCTGCCGTTAAGATGCTTGTAAATCTCCAAGGGATTACATAGAATGAGAAAGCATATAAATGTAATATGTATCACAAATTTGGTATCTTATGTGCATTACGATTCACTCCTGAAGACAAGTGTATTCAGGAATACACTTCTCCTCCTAAGATCTAAAGAACCGATCCTTTGCATGGTTATTCCAATTACACACGTACTTTCACTGAAAGCAAGTGAATTACAGCAAAGTACCAATGAAGTTTAAAACAGAAAACATGTTGAGAACGGGAATCTGAGAGCCCCAAGTAACCGAAAACCAACTCCCTCATGGTATATATTGGCTTAACTCCACTGTGATTAGTGTAGACAATTTACACCAGCTGCCAATCTGCTCCTTGAAAATTAAGGACAGAAACCTAAACATATTCTGGAAATCTTGGCATTGTCAGGCTAAATATGTACACATGCCTGATTCTTTTCTCTTGTCCAGTAGAGGATGCAGCTTGTTAAGACTTTTTCCAGCAAAATATATATGTTTAATTTATGTGATTAATTTATGCGTTAATGAAGGTTGAAGGACCGAGAAGGCTGAATGCATCTATTTATCCGGGGGCCAGATAAAAATTGCTGCTCAACTAGCCAGCCCGACCCTAATATGGAAAGCCTCAGCCTTATTCAGGGTGAGAGGACAATTAAATTTTTATGCTCATTTAATCCTGTGCCCTTTCAGAGCAAAGGCTGACAATTGTGCCCAATTTTTCCAAATGTTTGCTGTTACATAACCTTGACGAACCCACCAAACTCAATTTGTGCAGGGCCTGTTGACAAAAATCCGATCGCAACAATATTCTGACACTCTCTGGGGTTAAACCCCGGATTTAGAGGTTACAGGAAAAGAAAAAAACCAGCACTCTAAACCAGCACTTTATTAGCTCCTACCTGCAGCAAGCAAATTCATATTGTATATCTAGTCAACTATGTATGTATATCTAGTCAACAAAACAGTCCTATATGAAAGAAAATGCTGCTTCCAAAGAGCTATCTGCAAGGCTGGCAAAGTTTTGCTCCGACACTCAGAAAAATTGATTCTTTCAACAAGTTAAATAACTTTAATTTTTTTTCCCTTTTCGTGTTCCAGTCTTCTCACCTGGTCACTTCCTCTAGGAGACATTCCTTTAGGAGAGCTTTATTGTATTATTATTATTATCTGTGCTTTTGCAGTTTAGTGCAGTCAGTTTATCTTATTACTGTTATGTTCATCAAGAGAGATTCATTTAAGTGTGACCTAGTCTATTATTTTAGGTGCCTCTTGCATCTCTATTGGGCATTTAAGAGTTGTAGAACTCTTTAATTTATTTAAGCAGGGCACTTTAAAGCAATATCTCAGTAATTTTCTTTGAGTTTAAGGAGCCCTTCTATGTTTTCAAAATGCTTGAAGTTCCTCTGCTCTTCTAAGGACTGCAAATATTTGAACAACAAATAAAAATGTTAGAAAAGCAAGTTCAAGACAGATATGGAGGCAGAGAGACAAGACAAATGAGTGCAGGTGGATTTTTTTCTGCATGGAAAACTCTGCCAAGAATAGCCACACCAATATTTTGGTCGGCAAAGTGACAACTGGTCATTCCCTCAAAATACTCATTTGTGATGTATTTTTCTTAAACCTAGAATTTTGAAACTGCCCTCACATATTTTTTGTAGTGAGTCACAACAAATAAATTAGCACAAGAAAATACTTCCAAGTAACTTTTACAAACACCATAATAAATGTTTTCTCTATGAAACACCACTAGAGGTGACAGGAATTTGATCAGCTAGAAAGTGGACTCGAAGCAGAAGTCACAGATCTGTAGAAGGGATACTGGAAAAATAAGACACACAAGTCTGATCCCAAGTGTATCGATGTCAGGGAGAGATTTATACTGACTGGGCTGTGTGTGAACACTGTGATTCTGCAGTACTTWCCTATGCAGACCTCTCCTTCTATAGCTTTCAATATAGAAAAACACAGGGCTGTGAAAAAAAAAASCTAGAAAGATACTTTATCAAGACTAAAAAATGAAATGAGAAGATATAGAGCAGATTCCTAAAGTAGATAAAGAGATAAACAAAAAACATTCAGAGAAAAGCCATGGGGAACAAGTGACACAGCGTGAGGGAGGGAACCAGGAAAGCCAGAAAAGAAACAGTGCCCTCCCACTGGCAGAGGAGGGAAGGTAAATCCGTGTTACACAAGGCAACACATGAAGCTTAGTCCAGATCCTGATACTGTTTTCCCCCTCAGAACCAGTTAGCACAGCTGGAATGCCAGACCAGCTTCCACTGCCTATAACTTTAATACTCCTTTTGGATACTGCTGCATGCCATCAGCTTGGCCCGAGGCTGACGTAGTGCTCCTGCCCGGCTGCTGTGCACCTCTCAGTGAGGGCTATAAGAACTGCTATGCAAACTGAGAACAAGGCCCTAAGTAATTTTGGGTAATAAACTTAATGAAGATTGCCCTACCACTTTCTTTCCTTTCCCATATTGCCAGGAATGTACTTAGCCAGTGGGCATTTGTCAACTTTCAACTGATTTTTTGCAGGATATGGCTTGGCTTTTTTCTCAGCTTCTTGTAATTTATTATACATGAYGAAAGACGAACAAATACATAGTTTGATTTTACTTTTGGAGGGGGAATCCTAAGAGTGACAGCTCCCAGGACACCAAACACCAGCTGTTCTTTTATTTTCTTGTGCTTCACAGTAATGACAGTCTCAGCTCTTGTTGCCAAGCCCCTTTGGAAAACATTTTAAAAATAAATGTAGTACACATGAAAACGTGCCAGAACAGCCTCCTTCACAACAAAGATTCTTCAAGAACAGAAGATGCAAGGGCTAGTGGGTAGTTGGGCTTCATTCTGTCAAACCAAAAAACTCACTAAAAATTACAGTGTTTGGTAAGCCAAGAAAAAATTATTCCCCYCAATTAATAGATCCTGATGAATTCTCTGGAGGTCAAATCCAAACAAATCTGAATTAAATTAAAGATACCRGTTCTATCCAGGGAAGAAGATTAACCATGGTCAGAGTAGCCACCCACAGGAGCTATTCAAGAAGATTAAATGTTGGAACATGTCAGCAAGGGAAGCAGTAGACTCATCTCTGATTTTACAGGTCAAAACATCATGCACAATGTTTTGGCTAAAAGAGAAGTTATTAGTCCCAAACAGATCCTTTGCAAGCATTTATAAAGGATATTAAATTAGGTGAACTCTTGATCTCTTCTTTGAAAGCCATTTCTCTGTTATGGATGTTGAATGAAAGACTTTGGAACATAAATTTTAGTGTCCTCCTTTTCAGCCAGTTCCTGGGAATTCATCCATAATAGACAATCTATTATACCCACAGTTTAAATGTTCAAATACATGAAAGTACTTTTTGGCCAAACTTCACCTACTCAKGGTTTTTCAGTTCTTTCTTCATAAACAAATCCCTTCAGATCTTTTGAGGCATTGCTTCAAATTTGCTTAAATATTTTGCCATCCTTCTGAATAGTCTTATGTTTCCCCAGAACAGAATAAACCAGCCAAGCTCTCTGCAGCTCTCTTCAAGACAGCAGTATTTCTACACACTGCACTGATAATTCAAGAGACARACACTTCCATCCAACATTTAGCAAGTTTAATTTTGTCTCCCTTACTCACTCAGCATTATTTCTACATACGTATTCTCAATCCCACATATAACTATCTAGCAAATGTTTTTTGCCCAAGCCTTCTGTATTTTCAGGGGCTTCCTCTCATTTTACAGCTTTGGCTCCAGCTGACAGAATCACAAACACATGTAAAAAGCAAAATAAAAGAGCTTGTTGTGCCATTTGCTTGTTTGTAACACTGTGAAATGCTGTGAGAATGCAGAGCCTCAAAGATGTCTTGCCAGGTAAGTGAATGAGAATGAGATCTTAGGAATTTTCAATTGCACTGGAAAAGCCCTGGCTTGACCCAGGTATAACACTGTGGTTGGTCTCAGGAGACATGAATGGGTTAAGTTTATAAAGCACTTCATTTTCCAGCCACAGCTATGGTACCTTGGGTAATTACTGCAGCTTAAGCTAGACCACACCTTAGATAAACCTGTAATGCTGGCGTTTTCTGCAAACATTTTCTTTACTGCAAGCTGTGGCTTGCCTCTCACATATATTTGCTTTCCATTTCCAACTTGGTTTTTCCTTAGCTAGTTTGTACTCAGTTGAACCAACAAATCAGAGTTTGTTGATTTAGTTCCATACCTCTTCAGTCTTTGCGTGACACAGCCGTACCAGTTATGCGGTAACAGCTGCTGGGGGGGCCTGAGGAGTTGCTTTTTGTGCCACATGGAAAAGACTGAGGATGAAAGAGAAGGAGGAAATAGTTCCAAAGAGAAACATTTTGTATTTTTTAAAGGCGAAACAGGCCACCTTGATTACAGATAGTGCTAAGAAAGTGAATTCAGTTCTGGTGATAAATGGACACATTCCCAGCTCTCCAGTGACTCTTTTCAGCAAACTTCAGAAATGCCAGTGTTGATTTTTCAGACTTCTGGAAAGAAAACATCTGTGGGTATAGGCAGCTGAGGGCTCTGCAAAGAGCAGTAACTATGGAGATTTTCAGTGACCTATTTGCCTCTGGGTCTTTGTCATCACTCCCGGTAGAGCTGCCATCCCTGCAGCCCAATCCGTGCTGGAGTACCCAGGAGCACTCCAGGAGCACTCCCACTCAGGGCAATCTTCAGACAAGCAGAGATCTGCTGGACCTGTCCCCACCAACCCGGCCCAGTCGAGAGGAAATGTCTTAAGGATGAGGTACAGAATCACCCCACGACTCCTGCCAGAGGGAGGAGCAGTTGCAGGTGAAAAAGCTCTTTCCCTCACAGACCTGGAAAAGGATCTCAATCCACAGCACCAGGCTTTCTACAGGCTGCTGATAGATGCACTACACAATATTAATTGCAACAGAAATCACTAATCTGATAACTTGAGCTTTCTGAGTACATTCCAGCAAAGCAAAACAAGGTAATCCCCGTGCTACCTGACATTTGCCCTCAGAAACAAGCCCTTATGAGAAACAAAAGCGTATATTAAAAGCTAAGGAAAAAAAGAAGATTAAAGGATAACATTTCTAAAAACACCTAATATTTCACCTAATATTTCACCCAAAGAAAGCAATCACTGACTTCAGTTAGAGCAGAATTTGGCTAATGCTGACCACACTAGGACATCACATCTTAGGTACAAATGAATAAAAGACCAAATAATCCAAATTATTTAATTTTTTTAATAACAATCGTATCAATTTATTTTATTAAAGGTCATATTTGAAATTAAAATGAATAGCTTAACCTTATCTAGTGTTTAAAAAAAATTCACCCTCAATAAGTGAAGTTTCTTACTCACCTAGTAAAGAAATAGATTTATAAATAAAGATAAAATTAAATCACCATAGTTACAATCTAACTATTCCTACGAGTCAAAAGATTCATGACACTTAAGTTCGAGTACTTGACATCTGGACTTAAAAAGCCAAATCTAATTTTCAAAAATTCTGAACTTTCAAAGAAAAAATTGACATAGGAGAAGTTAGTCAAACCTCAATGTGCTAAGGGGAAAACATGGATCGTGTGTGTTTGCGGATAACAGTCTGAGCTTGTAGAGAATTCGTGCTTCTGTCGCCCAAAATACAGACACCTTCCTGGGTGATTTGTATGCAGTGACTTGCCATTGATTTTGAGATGTGCACAGCTTGACGTGTGGCATTAAGTGCAATAAGCATAACAAGAAGAATAAATAACAACTTTAACAGCAGGAACTAACTATATACCAGCACAGAATTAGTACATTGATACTGTAAATACCTGGTGCAAATAAGACAATACAACTCAGTTAAGCTGCAGATTTATATGATACTTTGTGGAACCATGATGATACATCTTTGCTTATGAGTCCTGTGTTCACTGATTTATGTCCCTTAAGACTACTATTAGCATGTCAATGTCCTGAACATCTTCCCCAACAGAGTTATGCTAAAAAAAGAAAAAAATTCCTTCAGAAATGGTGGTGGTGGTGAGAGAGACGGGTGTTCTTTCCAAATATCCCATTTTCTACAAGAATTAAACCTGCCTTCAGCAGCTTTCCTGGCAACTCTTAGTCCCCATTTCAGAAACAATTTCTTCATTTAGAAGAAATATCACTAAAGGGCAAGGAATTGGAACAATATGCTACCAGAAATGGGAGATTCAGTCTTTCAGTGGGACCACAGATTGGCTCCTAGTCCTGGCAGGTTGTGGGAAGCTGAGGTTTAAAACTACGATATTTTCACCTCTGCAATAGCTATTCTAAGCTGCTTACAGACAGCTTAAACAAATGATCCCTGAGACTTCCTCACTTAGGCTACGACAAGCAAGGCACATGATTCTGCAGGTGGAGGAATTTTAAAAGCACACTAATACTTTTCCAGAGTTCTCAAACATTCTAAACCCACGTTCTCTTTCAACATGCAGGGAGGAATACAAGTTTTTCAGCACAGATTAAAGATGAAGATCACACAGACCGTTAGTGAATCCTAACTAATCCAAAACTTCATCAGCTACTAGCACTGCCCTGTATTTCTAGGCACACAAGTCTCCATATTCTCAAATGCAGATTCACAAACATGAAAAACACAGCTCTACTGCATTGTTTGAGTTCTTTCCAGTTTCACTGGCCTCGTGTAGTGCTTTGAAGTAAGGATAGTTATTTTATATGCGAACTACTTATTAAATTATCATCATTTCCGAAGAAGATTACCCATATGAAGGATAATTCTGAACCCCAGCACATTCATGTATAATACATACACACCATGTTCTTGATTGAGAGAATTAACATTTACATGGCCTAAAATTCAATGGAAATAAAACCAGATAACCCAGAAGCTTTGTGCTGATTATATGTCTAAGTAATATCACCTGAGTCCTGGGTAAAGATTCTCCTATTCTTAATTACTAAGCAAAGTAGTTATTTCAATTTAAGTTACAAATAACTTGAACTCATCAAGAAGCTCAAGATCTGCTTTTTATGATGACAGCACAAAGCCTCTGGAGAGTCTTCCACAAATGTTTTATTTTAATCTCTTGCACACAACATTAACCGGCCAATACAAGATGACAGCAAGAACATACTTGGAAGTATTGCAACGTGCTCCATTTTCATCTTAAATTTCAGGCAGCAAAGATGACCTATAAATAGGTATGAATTAATATATTCTTGAGTAAAATTCTTCATCTATTTATATGCAGACACACAGCAAAATGCATTCCTTTCCCTCTGCAGCTAGATAGGTAAAAGGGAGAAATGAAAGTAACAAATCTGTTCCTTAGGTTAAAGTAAGTTGGCACAGGTTCAGATCGTCTGTCCAACAAGTAAACAACGCAGTTGAAAAAAATTTCATAAGCAGTAAGAAGCACAATAAAGGAGTCTTTCTGGGGCTAAACTCAAATAGTTGTAATTTACTGATAGCAAGAGAAAGTAATTTCGTAGTAGAATGGGTACAGCAACACAAGGTGCTAAATTGCATCTTGAGTTTCATCCGTGGCAACTGTAATGAAGATGGATCTTATTGATAGAATAATTCCTTTTACCAGCAACCTGAATTCCACCACACCATTAACTCATGCTCACCCAGTTGTAGGTGTTCTCTGGATACGAGCTATTCTGATACACAAACATCCACAAATTCTTATGACTATACTCAAACCAGTGATCAGAACAGGGACAACTTCATTTGTTCTCCAGTACACCTAAATTAAGACTTTTAAACACAAATTTTAACAGGTCCTCACATGTTTTGCCCTGTCAGTTTTGGAAGTAAATCAATACTTTCAAATGTCCACTGGTTCTACTTGTGCCCTCACTAATGTATGAGTTTGTTCCTACAGTACCAACGAGCTCCACCCAGCCGAGAGTAGCACAAAAGTAATGGGGAGAACAACTGGAAGTTATCAATCTTTTATATTCACAGAACAACAGCCTTACAACAGAAATCATGTATAGCAATCCGGCTGTATATTTACTCCTAAGTACAAAATTCAGCATTTAGTGTTCTCAGTGACCAAAACTTTCCACAACACAGTAGAACTCCTCTTCAGTTGTGGATGCCTGTTTCACAACTAACATATACCACAAAGGTTTCATGCTCCTGCAGTCAACAGTTCAGTTTGTAGCAGGTGTACCATGGAGAAATCCTTCTCATCACAACAACTGCATGGTGAAAACACCATTTTTAGGGGAAGCATGTGCAGGAACATAACCTCTTCCTCCTTTGATGGTGCCCATGCAACTCCACCTTGAAGCAGAAATGCCACCTCTGAGAAATGAGTGGTGCACTCAGTTGTTTCTCCAAAACATGAAGAAAACAGGAAGTGTCAAGTCTTGCTGAAATTTTAGCTGTACAATCCTTTTGTCCTGGATCAGCAAGGCTAAAATTGAAGCCCAGGCAGAAGGGACTGGCCAGCTCAGAATCAAACACACGTGTAAGGAACAGTCAAGGATTCAAAGGACCCAATGGCCTGCATCCAGTGCAATTTCACAGGATTTCCTGTTGAAGAACTGAAGCTCTCCAAAAGACTTTCTACTTATATATTCAATCTGCTCTTTACTGAAAATAAAGCTTACATTGGTAAGTGTTCACCTCCAACATGTCCCAGAACTTCAGATGAATAAACCAGCCCTTTGCAGGGAAGCGTAACAGCTAAAATAATCATCTTTAAAACCTCCATGGATAATTTTAATCTGCATTTTGGCCTTTAGCTGGATATAAATCCTTGGAAGCCTCCAAAACACACATAGCACATGCATAGGACATAATTGCCCCAATAAGAAAATGTGGACATACTGTTATGTCTAAAACTGCTTGAGCTCCCCATTTCTTTAGTCCTCAGATAAAAATTCTCTATTTAAAATTGTGACTAGTCACTGTAGACTAGTCACTGCAAGGAATAACATCAGGATTTTTCTATAGCTACAACATAGTGGACTCTGGTCACATTCACAATGCAGTCTGAGGGTATTAACTTCATCAGTCTGCTCCTACTGATGCCTTTGCATTCTGTAAGGCTGGAGATGGAGTCATTGTTGGTGAATCAAGGAGCTTCCTTTGAATTTCCACATGCTAAAAGGAGGAAAATCAATCTCAAATTCAATGCTCTCTCCCCCGCCTCCTTCCAGATGGAAAAAACTGCTCCCGAAGGTCACGACGGCACTACCCTCCGAATCTTACAAGAAAGACATTAGAGCAGAACACGGTCCTGTGCTCCATCATTACTGGGGGATATTGGAAAGAGGACAAAGGAACGTGCACACATAAGTGGGGAGTGGGCTCTTTTCTTGTACTGGCCACATTCAACTTGCTTGTTCAAGAAAAAAAAAAGGAGTGAAACAAGACATGCATGCCTGATGCTGTTAGTGCTTAATACACTGGAAAAATTGTTTAGGAACAGTTCATCCTTAAAATTACTCTGTAAAACCATCAGTCATTGAGATCTTATTTTATCTGTAGCATATATGTTTCTTGTAGTCCACCATATTTTAAAATACTTCTTTTTCCCGTGTTTTTAGCTTGATTTTCATGTGGTTTGATGTGGACAACTCCCTGAAGTTTCCCTTCCTTTACTGGACCTGCTGGATAGTGGTAGTGCATGTATCTAGTGCTACTGTTATCTTGGGAGTATCAGCTGTGGGGAAGATCTTTCCATGAGGAGCAGAGGCCCTCTGTCAGTGTGGATATTGAGATTATGGCCCAATCCTGTTCACCACTAAGTGTCCTGGCCACTTAACAGCTCAATTCCCTACCGGCCCCAAACTGAGGAGGGAAGCAGTAGTAGAAAGCAGTTTGCCCAATGACAGCACATCACAGGTACTTCACTAGATCTGCTGTGGGCAGTACATGAATTAATACATTACATATTCTTTCAGCTGAGAGGGCAGAGAAAACGTGCAGTCTAATTAGTAAATGCATTGTATATCTCATGTCTTTCAGCTGTATGACTGCACTGGAGAATACCCCAATTCCTCTATTCTCTCTTTTTTTTTTTTTTTTCTTTTTTTTTTAAGAAAGGTGTGTCTGGGGTTTTAAATATAATTGAGACACAGAAGAGATATTCAAATAAAGGAGCCTATCACAAGCATTCACATTATCTTAGACCAGAAATCAAATTTTAAAAATTAGTTTTTAAATATTTCATGACAGTTTCTACTTTTTATGCACTCTGGCGACTCCAGAATAAAAGTGGTACATAAGGAAGCCAAAAACATTTGGTGCTGACATTTGTTTTAAATAATTCAGCCTTGTGTACCAAGGAACATCAGCCTGGAGTGGAAATGGATCACAAGCTCCAGTCTAGTATGGGCAGCTGCAATCCAGTGCCATCACAGCAATATCATCATCTATTTCTCGCTTTGATAGTGAGAAATCTTCCAATTTCCTGTCTAAATTTATTCATGGACAGTGTTTCAAAAAGAAATGCAATAAAGTATTGTGCTGTGACTTACACCTTTTGTATTACTTAGATTATAGAAACAATGAAATATGTCATAAATGTCACCCGGATTTATTTTGGTGTGCTGCTGAATGACATTCAATGGTTGACTCGTCTAATTTAAGTCTGAAGTGACTGTTAATTCATGTCTAGATTGCAGCTGAACAGGAGCCAAAGTTCATTCCACTTTGGTTTTCTGCAAAATTTAAATCAAGCAAAATGCTTAGCATTTTTCTATTATTCTTTTTCTGTAAGCAACTTAGCACCAGAGATGAGAAATCTGTGTCAGCACATGTAGGCTCGCGTATAAAGAGTGAGGAAGCTCAGAGAAGCTCTAGACTGACAATGGCTAACTTTTGGCTGTACATAAGGTCAATTCAGCTCCAAGATGCTTATTCTTACTTTGCAAATCTGACCCCTCTCCAACAGGAGAGGGCTACAATGCTACAAAAACCGCACAGGGGTTTCTGTAGCAAGGAGAAAAGCAGAAATTATTCTGTACGTTTTTTAGTGAGGCTGATCTCCTCCAGCTTCTGCATGGCTTCAAACACAGAGGAAACCCTTGCCTTTGCTATCTGAGTCGCAGCCAGAGGAGGTTGTGCAGCTGCTCTGAATGAGTCTGTGTTCAAATTTGCATAAGGTACAGTCTTGTGAGCTGCCTTCAGCAGCCCAGGCCCGGTGCAGCTTGGAGGTTGTGTGCACTGGAGTTGGCCAGGTTTTCATGAAGTAGGAAGAGAGCAACCACCTCTACAGCCACCAAATACAAAATGCTCAATACAAGTGCTGCACTGAAGTCCTCAGCAGAGATTTTACCAGCTCCAGCAAACAAAAACTCCAGGAAAATACAAATTGCCATGGGTACGTCACAATACCTTGCAACACACTCACTAGGGATTATGAGTTAAAAGATAATTGTTTTAAAGCAATATTGGCCTTGAGATATCTCTCTTCAAGAGCAATGGCATGTGCTTAAGCATATACTTACAAATGTACAGTACCTTTATCTAGAGAAAAAACAGCACAGGTGGGAAAGGGAGGCTACAAATAGCACAGCAGGTTCCGTTTCCTTTCCCTAGCTGAAAAAAGACAGAAAACCCAATGCAGGCAAAGTTCTGCATGCCCTGAAGGAGAAATCACATGTCAAAAGCATCAGGAGATACCAATGAATACAGAAGAACATGTTACAGAGTGGCAAATCACTTCTGTAGTAGTCTAACAAGCAAAACTCAACAAAAGCCTTTTTCATTGATTTCAGAATTTATCATTTCACAACACCCAAGTTTTATCATTGGGACTTGTACCTAAGAAATTTAAATCAAAACATGCCCCCAAATCCCAGGTAAATCTCAGTTTTGCTGGGTATGCTAAACCTATGATGTACACTATCTTATTTTCCCTGTATTAGGCAAATTTATCTTTGTTTAAATACTGAAATGCACACTTCAGAGTCTCCTATCTAAAGTGCATCTTGAAGACAATGATTGCCAGAAGATCCCTCCTAGCCCTTAACTGCTTTTTAAACCCTTAAGAGAACATACCTGAGGTTATACGTCTCTTTCATTCTTTGTATTATAATTTATTGCAATGTTTATGAATGGGAGTTTGTCAACAGGACTCAAGCACCTGTCTGCTCTCACCAACGTCAGATGTAAAGTCTCCAGCAGCATTATGCAATCATGGAGTACATCCAGATATCATTTGTGCAATATACAGCATGAGACCTTAGCTTAGTCAGGCAGAGTAGTGATACTATAGCATGAACAATAAATTCCCAGCTATGTGGGCTCTGATTATAAATCTGAGTAAATTTAAATAGTCTAGGGATCAGTGCCTTTTCTGAGAAAAAATGCTTCTGTATTGCCACATATTGAACTTATATCATGCAACCTACCTAACAGCTTCAAGGACAGCCCTACATCAGAATGTACAATCATGACTCCAAAAGCTACATGGAGTAGATGTATGTGAGGATGGTATAAAGGACATAATGCTGTGCTTCCTCAGAATTGCATCATCTGCATTATTTAATGTGGGAATATAAAATTAAACTATTTCACACAAAAGGGAATTCCCTGAAAATACAGGAAGGAAGCTCTCAGCTGTGTCTGATACCCTACTTCTTGTCACCCATATTCCTCAAGGTAAGAAACTTCACTGTGTGGGAAAAGCAATTTTTTCCACCAGCTCTCCTACAATTCCTTAGCAGCTAATTATTTTGTCTTCCTCTGCCTGTGCATGTGGGCTCCGAATTGCACCTAAAGACAGCACAGAGAAACTGCAAACAGAACTTTTTTTCACTCTCCCAGGTGCAGGACTTTTGTCATTTTTTACCCTCTAAATTATCTACAATTATTTTGTTTAGCAGGCTAGTATGCGAACTCTGTTTAATATGACAGAAAGAACAATTTAACTGGCTCGTGCTTTGTATCGCACGTTAGCAATCAGCACGTTAATAAGTCTGGAAGATTGATATCAGTTTGAAAGGCAAAACCTACACAAAACAATTAATTAAGAAAGTTAAAACAAATGAACTGCTCAGGATGGAATCGGATCCATGAGACGAGCTGGTAAAAGCCCAGAAGGAAATACTCTAATTGAAAACGGCAGTAGAAGGCACACAGTACAGTTAAACATTATCTTATCAGAAAATTAGCAAAATGTAATTTTTTTTATTGGATTTTTACAGATGTTATTTTTAACCACATCAAAAAACCCCACCTCATGGCTATTGGCACAAATTGTCATAATTACTATAATTTGAAGTCTGAGCTGTGGAGTGACTGCTCAGATAACTATCTCATCCTCCTTATGCTGTATTAGGAAAGCAGCCGGGAGACATATCTTCTCATGTTTTTTTGTACTAGCTTTGGACTTCATTTGTGTCTATTATCCAATCTCATTCTTGAGAATACTAAAGAATAAATTGTTTTCCCCTACCTGAAACATTGGAGAAAATCAGGAGGTTAACATTAAGAGAGGTAAAGTTGACTTTAATTAACATACCAATTACCTCCCATTTGCAAGCAAATTGTTTTATTTCCTTCCATATGCTCCCTGGGGAAGTCTATCTTTTTTTTCTATACATGGTCGTTGACTTTGGGAGGAAGAATCAAGCTCTGTGCTCCCAAATGAAGAGAGAACCCGAAGAGAAATAGTTAGCATTGTAGCCCATGCCCCAGGAACCCCATGCTGTGGGGTTCTAGCCTTGCAAATTGGTGTGAAAGTGCTTTACACATTATGAATTGCACAATAGTGGGAAATTAGCTATCTATTTTGATTGGTTTTTCTAACATCCCAAATCTCTAAAACATACACATGTTAAAGAATGTTTGGGGAAGTTAAAGTGAAGGGAGGGCGAGGGGGAAACACCCCACAAATGGGAAAATTATTCTTTATGCAACATAATTGTACAGCATTTTGATAATGTGCAGCCAAAACATACTTTGAACTGTGGTTCCACTTGCTCCCATGAAAGCTAAGCAAGGTTAGAAGTTATCAGAATTTTGATGAAGGACTTTCCAAGGAAAATCTTAAGTACTTTAAGAACTGGTGCTGGTAAATCAGTAAGTGACGTTCTTCCTGTAAGTCAGGAACAGGAGAGCCTCTTTCTCACAGTGTCTCAGGGCTGTCTGTAGAGCTGCTGTTCTTAGAAACAAATAACACAGGTCCTGGGTCCTATGCACTTGGTAACCTCTAAGAGATCCTACAGTACTGTTTTTTCTGGACTAGAGTTCTTCCTCTGAGAATCGGAGACAGGAGTCAAGGTGAGCAACAGTTGCAGCTACAGCTATAAATATGCAAGTATAACATACATGTAGCCTGAGATGCCTTGTGCTGTCTCCTGCACGGCCTCCACCTGCCCCAACACGAGGGATTCTCTGCAATGTCCTGCAAGAGACCTGCTTGCCCTATTCTAGAGCCTCTCAACAGCACTTGATCTTCACAGGAAAATTAGCAAGTAGATAAGTACTGCCTATACTTTATTCATGGGTACACTTAGTTATAGAGAATAAATAAAATCCTAGAACTCCCTCCAGAAATAAGTGAATCCCAGCAACTGGAATACTCTGATTACTGATGAATCTTACAGTATGAATAAACGAAAATATAAAACTGTAAATCACAAGCAACACACTAGTTCTGATTTCCATCACACTGCCCAATCACAAGAAGAACGATACAGCAGGTGAAAGCAGGATGCAGTACATAGCCCAGCAAGGCTACCCAGGTGTAATTCTGTAACTTTACCATACTGTGAAAACTATATGGGTCATATGTTCAGTAGATCTAATATCCAGGAGGTCTTGCCAGCATCCCACAGGTGTGCACAGGAGTGCAGTACGTGAAAAGGAAGCAATTATGTGGGTGGGTACACACACAAAACGGTGTTTCTAAATCCTGGATGAATTCATTCCACACATCTGCCTCCATTTCATATTGAGGAATTAGATAAAGGGGAAGAGGAAGAAAAAAAAAAAATCTCTTTTAAAGATACCTGAGCATTAATGCTGCTCTTTGGCTGGCTCTGTCCTTAAGCATTTCACCCTTCCCTAAGACCTACTTCAGCAGACCCCTCTGTAAACTGGCACTGACAGGCCCAACCCAGGCATCCTGGGTCAATACACAAGTTTTTGTTGACTTCAACCCCATCTCCCATGCAGACTGTGCTTCTAGACTGGAGGCAGGGAGCTGCAAGTAGGAAGAAAGTGAGAGAGAGGCATCCCCCCTCCTTCCAGTTTAATTGACAGGAGGGATTTTCTTGGGGATTTTAACTTGAAAACCAAACAATAAGCTACAATCCAGTCATTGTTCTGGTCACTTTACTCACATGTTACAGACCTTTATTTTATTCTGTGTCTGTTTTTGTCCTCTCAGTTTACATTTGTAGAGGTAGGGACCTGGCTATGCATCTGTGTTTTTGGAGTGTTTCCACAATGCAAAGGAGAGGTTATACTACAAGCAGCCTAAGTGTGACAAAGTGACATTATACCAGGCCAGCAAGGAGGGTAATAAAAGATGAAGTGAGGTCTCTTGGGTCTCAGAGAACACAAACTATAGAGTCAGTTGGACTTTGTGTGTGGAGAAGGAGGGGGAGAACAGAACTCATGCCCCTGTATCACACTACCCTCTGCAAAATATATGCTTAGAGATAAATATCAAGCAACAGGTGATTGTTGCATTAAATTATCTTACACTTGATGGATCAGGAATGCAGAATACAATCTCTTCTTAAGTGCAGAAAAATTGGTGCTGAGAAATTGGATTAACCTCCTTTGCTGAGGAATACTTTAATCTTCTCTGTACCACTACAGTTTCTTGTTGGTTTTTGAAGGCACACTTTGCTTAGTGCAATTGCCCTTCCCTGTTTGCAAATACAGGGCTGTATCCTGCAGTCCTTCCCTGAATGGTAGAATTTGGACCTTAAGCTGAAATATATTATTTCCACACAAAATTTTTCATTGTTATAAAAAAGCTTAAACTTCAGTAATTTCAGCAAAATGTTAGATTTACTGATTATTAATACTAAACTACAGCAAATACATTTTATAGATATATTAGATCATGGTGTGATAGTAGTATCCAGATATATTAGATAGCAATTTTTTTTCTGCATCTCAGCATCTGGAATCAAGTTCAATACACAAATTAAAAGAACATGAACTTGTAGCTCACAAGATTCCAGGACAGCCCTGGAGATAAAGCCTAAGTGGAACATAAAAACTCACAAGGCAAAGCAATATTTACTGGGCAGATCAAAGGCATCCAGTTCACATGGGATATATCACCTCTACTACTGCCTTCTCTTCTCCCTGCTCCATAACCCCATTTTTATTTCTTTGGCAACACCCCCATTTCTACCCTATTATAATTTGTTAAATGTGTCTTATGTCCCCTGCCTACTGTACCCCAGCTGTCTTCTAGCATTTCCCCCTGCATTTGGCCTGCAAAACACTTCAGATGCCCAAAGCAGACGATCTCTGAGCTGACCCATTCCTCCTTGTTCCCAGGACTGTCAAATGCATTTCCCATCCAGCAGAGCTCTTGTGCACCATGTATGACAAAGCCCAAAACTCAATCATGCTTTCAGCTACCTGATCTCCACAGGTGCCAAGGAAAACAAAGCGTAAATGAGCTTCATTTTGTCTTCAAACCCAAAATTCTGTAAGTGCGTAGGAATTTCTTATAACGTCCTAAGGACTTATAAAGTCCTTAGAAAATTACTTTCCAATAAAGTTATTTATATAAATACATATATATGTATATAAACAAATCTCCAGCCACGCTCCAAACCTCTGTCCTCATGGGCTGCCGAAAGAGGGCAATTTATTTTACAAGCCCTAAATAACCGAAGCCATCTGGGAGAAGGAAACCACGGCATTTAATTTTTTCTGTTTTTCCCTTTTGCACTTCATTTAGCCCTTTCCGGCCGTGCCTGCTGCAGCCCAGGGTGCTCCCCTATCCCCAGGATTAGCAGAGATCTCTGCCGATTGCTCACACCTGCACCTCAGAGCAACTCCGTTCCGCTCTGTGCAATCAGCCGTGCCTCCGTAAGGCCGTCAGCTCCCGGGCTGACAGGCAAACACAGACCCACCTGATGGGTCACACCAGACACCTGCAAAGGGGCTGCAGCAGGAAGGAGAGGGGAGAGGGAGGAAGGGAAGAGGTGGAATTACACAATTAAAAGACCAGGTTGATGTTTTGAAGGGGAGGAGTAATACCTGCTACCCACAGGTACATAACAAACACCTGAATGTGAAGCCAGCACTCCTGTACAGCTCTCGCTGGAGTTGTTTGCTTGTTTAATACCCAGTGGAGTAGGTCCCATTGATAGAAATCAATCTACTGCTTTCAAAACAAGAGGTCAGATCTCCTAATACCTACTGCTTAGGGAACCTAAATTTAATTTGCCATTTGTCACCAAATCTCCATTACCAAAATGTAAAGAAAGACTGGTGAAATACTACACTATTGCTTTGTCATAGATGCACTGTGAATAAATTAAGCCAATTGATTTTTCCTTTGTTTCAATTATATCTGTGAAATTAAAACATGAAACACTGTCATTCTCCTATGACTGGATTATGTCTGTGCCAGACAATTGCCTATTACTGAACATGGAGAGCACCCTAAAACATCCATAACTAAGTATTATCAGAAGGGTGTATTTATGCTTCAGTGATTACTTTTAACAAAAGAGGACACAAACTCCAAAGTGTCTGTGATTGCTGCTGTCTCCCAGTTCATACGTGTGTAACAGCAGTGTTCCTGAGAGAGTATCACAAATCTTACACGGGTGTCACTGCACAGGGCCCAGCACCCATTCTTCATTTGAGAAGAGCAAAACTGTTTAAAAAAAAAAAAACCCAAACACAGCTAGAAGTGAATGTCTTTGTCAGAAGCAGGTGTTTGGTCCTGCCTATTTCCTGTCTTAAAATTCATTTCAGACTAATTCCTTATAGGAAGGGGGTCTTATCTCATTATTAATATTAATGTAAATCTGGTTCTGGAAACTGACAAAACTCAGGCCTCAGCTGATGTCATTTACTTCTGGGCCATCCATTCAAAGGTAAGGATGTGACCTCGAACCAGTTTTAGCTCTAACATATGAACTGAGGTTTGAGGGCAGCACTTAGAGAGGATGACAGTAACCTGTGCCTCTTCAGGCAGCACTGAGCCCCAAGATCAATTCTCCTCTAATGTTATGCCTTATTTCTAACTACTGCAGAAAGTGCAGAAAAGTAATGCTGATACAGGAAAGAGAAGACGTCTCCTTGCCTTGTAAAGGGACAGACAACAAAGCTCTGTGACCTTAAGCTACTGCAGGGCAGATCATGGGTGCTCTCCTTTCCAGGGCACTCTGTATTTTGTGACTTAACAGCCTTATTTGGCTCCAGCCATGGCCTTTATCCTTGTAGCAACATCAGCATGGCCAGAGCACCCAAAATATTTGCAAGAACCACCTCAACATTTATCTCCCAGAGAGGCAGGCAGGATGTGTTGAGGTGAGGATGTGGCCACTGGAAAGGTAGAGGCAACTGGCAAGGTCTGTGTGTATCCAGTGTCCACCCGAGACCTCCCACAGGGAGGGTACCCATGTAAGGTACTCAGGAAGTCAAAGATAATCAAACACCATGGTTCCTTTGGACAGACTGCATCACACAGCCCTCACTAACATGCCAAGGGCTCTTTTCTCTCTTATCAGGAGCATTGCATTACCAATGATGCCAGATTGGCATGGCTCCCATCCAAGTACAGATTTGTCGCTTCCCTAGCTCTGAGCAAGGAAAAAGTTGATCCCATCTTTTTCTGTACTTAGCAACTCTTCTTTCTATGACCAGGAAGGAACAGAAATTGCCAAACCTTCTGGATGTATCTGGTTCACAATTACATGAAAATCTCTGAATACCCAGCAGCATATTGACGGTCATAGCTGAGTCTTGGATATTATTTTGCAGCTAAAATCAAAATAAGAAACAATTAGCATCATCTCACTTTGTAATAGAGTATTTTATCAGTTGAGTAGAATGCAGGGCATAATTATATGGCTATATCCAGAGATTATACACTGCGTCAAACGTCAAATCATGTCCTGTTAACCACCAAGTTATCCTGAAATTGTTCAGCGATAAGTGAGAAAGAATTTGGTCTCTCTGTGTGGTCTCTCTGCCGGGTGCATATTTGCCAGCTGTTATCCCCCCCTGACCTGCATACCTGCCGTGGACTCCTTCAAGCTTATCAATCAAACCAGAGAACAGAAAGCCTAGCCTGACATCTGACCAGCTAACAGGAAGCGAGCAGTAACTCTCTGCTATCTAGTCCCTTTCTACTTATCCCCATGATGTAGGAAATGAACCAACACCTTGCAGAAGAATAATGAATGGAGCTGATGGATCAAGGTCAAACAGGCCTGACAGGTCCTTAAAAAAAAAAAAAAAGAAAAAAAACCACTAACAAGAGCTCCTTATTTACTCTAAAAGCCAAACCAATACAGTCAACATTCTCTTACAAATGATTAATGTAGAAGGGAAACTTCCTGTTATTTCTCTGGTTTGAGAACCAGGAATAAGTAGTGAACTTCATGAAGGTTTTTTTTCATTACAGGCCCAGAAAAGATGAGATCAGCCACTTGTACCTTTGAAAGATCATTTCCACAGGGCACAATGGCTCTCTTGGTAAGCATGGACTTTTATTTGGGGAACATCATATCTTAGAGGAAAAAAGGACCAAAAGCAATAGGTTTCCATGCTCTTCTGCTTTACAAGTATTAAACCCATTCATATAAGGGGAAAACTGACATAAAATGTTATCAGATGACTGCAAGGACAGAAAAGGGTATCGAGGCTAGGCCTGTGGAAATTAGAATAGCCATGTATAAGACATTTCATCCCAACCATCTGCAGAAGCACCAGTCCATGCATTTCCATATGATCTCCCTCTGGAGACTCAGGAATTATGTTTGGTTTTCAACTTATGGGTGGCACTTTTTTAATTTTCCTTTTTGGATAAGTCAAATAACCGTGAATAGCCCCAGCCAGAGTTTTAGTCTATTTAGTCCCGACCAATTTTGAAAATGTTCTTTTCTGTTCTATTGGCACTTGAAGTTTTCTAAATCACTGGAATACAAAACATCATGAGTGAGTCTTCTTTCATCATCCCAGTCTTAGAAGTGGGCCAAAGGTCTAACAAGCAAGATTGACATAACTTTCAATCAAGGATGGCCTAAGTTGTATTAACAAAACTCAAAGAAGCCAACTTTTTTTTAAGGCAATAAGAAGGAAGTTGGGAAGGAAATTCAGGATTGGGTATGTTGTTTTTTAAATCACTATATAGAACTGTATCCCTGTCTCTTCCTTGAGGGAACAAAAAAAAAAAAATACTGCACCATGCTTGGAGCTTGTCTTTTTCTTTAACCTATATCCTCCCTTTCAGTGCAGCTGTTTGCTACCATCTCTCTAAATCTGAGGAAAATGTGTTTTATAGGAATGCTTTGTCAAATTTTAATAGAAATTTACAATAACAACCTGCTATTTAAAAAAAAAAGAACAGAGACAAAAAAAGATTAAGAGGCTTAATTACACCACACCTATGCAACATGAGGTGCTTAAGCAATGACAGCAAAGAGATTCCTTTCCTCAGAAAAGATCAGATATGAGAAAGTACTGAAGCATTACCAGGGCCCACCTGTGTGTTAGTCTTAGACCACACTAATGTAAGTTTGCTTTTTTTATTATTTATTTATTTTGCACGGAATGGGGAATGGTGAGAATATAAAGGATAACTCTAGGCACCCTTTCATAACTTTCTAGTATAAAAATTCATTAGCATTCCACAAATAATGAACCTTTTAAGCCAAATTGAATGCACTGGTTGAGTTGGCTTTCTGAGATTTCGGTCTCCTCCTCTCCGCATCCAACACTTCAAAGGAATGCCTCCTCTCTATTAAAAGTCTGTGTCTTGTAAAAATTTACCACACCCTAGGATTTCCCCTCTTGGAATACACTATTCAAACTTGTGATTCGGGCATCTTACTTTCAGGGATTTCCAGAACAACCACAACTGGAACGTGATTGATCAGAGAAGGAAGAGGAGGGTTCTGTTTTGGTAATTGTACTTTCTCCCTCTCCATAAATCACAGAAATTCAATACAAAACAGTTCTTCCACAATCCAGAGAGAGAAGGCACATAGAAGCCTGGTAACTCCTTTCTAGCCCAGCAAGATACAGTTCTGGCGTGAAGAAACGTGGACATAAACAGACCAGGACTGGCATCTGAACACGGCTGAGAACAACAGCAAACAAAGCTTTGAGAGCTGGGCTCTCACCGGTGTTGGAGTGGTTTAGGTACCATCTTCTAACAGGAACAGCAGAAGGCAAAATCCAAATTTATGGAAAGGTGGAATAGCATAGACTTTAAGATGGGGATAGACTTTGAAATGGGATTTATATCCAAATACTGCTTGAGACAGAACAACACTCTTGATGTGCAGTGCAATGCTAAAATAAATAGTGCTGCCTAGCCTGAGCCTCTTCACTCTGAGGGTATAAAGGAAGCCATTGGCACATTTTGTCCATGCCAATGAAACTCAAATAAGGCTCTGGGGCAAATCTAGTAAATTAAACAGGCTTGTCCAAAAAGGAAAAAAGGGCAGGAAGCCTCCCAGGTGTTTTTCTGAGTTAACTTTTTCTTATTTTATTTCCTGACAGATTAATTCTCTTGAATCACTGTTAAGGAAACACAAAAGGAAAATACATTTATAAATGTTTCTTCCTTTCTTTTTTTTTATTTTTGAGCAGAAAAACTTGAGAGCATTTTAACCAAGTTTTAAAATTAGCATTAAGATACTGTTACATAAAAAAAAATAGGTAGGAATGCATAGTACTGGCTTTTACTTCTTTTGTTTTAGTCTTACAGAACAAATAGACAAATAGAGAGAGAAAGGAATAAGAAGTCATGACAAATGGGTTCTTTTTCTTCCCACCATTCTACACAAGTGTCTTACAGTCCAGGGTTATCATATCAGTGTTCTACAGTCATTTCAACTGGTACAAGCACCAAAGTGTGGGTTGATCCAGGCAAATTGTGTCCTCAAGGCTCCCAGACACTGCAATAATCAACAAAGCACATATTTAAAAGGTAGCAAAGCAAAGGTGATTAAGAAATTGGAATTCAGAGATTCTGAAGTAGGGATAGGCACTAAGGATTTGGTGGTTTCTCTCCCAGTTCCTACCCTGCTGCTATAACCAGAAGGGCCATACAATGAAATCTAAATGAATCTTCCACTAGCATTTCCTCTCAGCCATTTTAGGAGACAATTGATGGTCTCTGGTCTGCTGATAAAAATAACTCAACAAAAGGAGAAGAATTTGCAGTACCATTAGGTATGAAGTTTGCAAGCAGGTAATCAATGCTCTGCAAGAGAGTGAAATCTGCTGCCTTCCAAATGCTGCATCTTCACATTCCAAGCAAAACGAGCCCCATCCAGCTCAATTCTGCAGCCATTCAGATGTGGATTTTTTTCCCCTGAATTCCCTGGATTCATAAAAGGGAAAGAGTGAGGCATTTTCCCTATTCACTCTGTTCCTGGCTAGAAGTATGAAAAGAACAGAAAGCTGCCTAGCACAACCACCTTCTCTTGTGATTTTGGTTAAAGCCTAAGATTCCAGCTCTATCCAGCCCAAACTGCCATAAATCTGAGCAAGGATCTGGCCAAGACACACACACACAACAAACAAAGATGTCTGCCATGTACCGTGCAATACTCACCTCTGTGTGCCTATACCACATTCATCATTATGATGAACATCAGGAACTATTGAAATGCTGCCTATTTTTCAGTCCAGGATGCATTCATCACCAGGACTGCACAACCACAGCACACACTCCTGTTCACTTGGTGCTTTTTGCACAAAAAAAATCTAAGAAAATAAGGACCAAGATGCACCAGTTATTAGAGCCTTCTGTGGCACAGAAAGGGCCTCGGTATCAGGCTCCATTGCCCTGATTCAGAGAATAAAGGTATGTGCAGTGCCAGCTCATGTCATTTCCTCAGATAAAAGGAAAAGGTTTCCATCTACAGTTCATTAAACACAATTTTACCTATGCAATGTCTTCCACATCAGAAATAAATAGCAGCTTGGATTGTCTTTATTTTTAAAGGATCACGGTTTTTGTCATCAAGGACAGATAAAGCCTCCAAACAAAGAGCACACCAGACAATTATTTTTAAATATGTGTGCTTCTGAGTCACACTATTTAAAAGAGCAATTCCACCACACACATACACCAGAAAGAAAATTAAAAAGGAAAAATAAGGAAAGAAAAAAAAGACATTTTTTCTTTCCCAGTGCAAACTACACACAACACTAGGAGTATTTCAGTAAAAAACATTGATCGCATCGCTGTTATTTGAGTTCAGATTCACTCTAACTTTCAATCACGTCACCTGTACTCTTCCAAAACAGATTCAAAGGTCTAAAAGAGCAGCTTGATAACAGAGAGGGACATTTATTTATTTATTTATTAAAAGGACATTTTTCCCAGACTTTAACTAAACCTCATCCACTCTTGTCACTCTGGGCAGACAGTTGAAAGCAATATTAGAGGAGGTAATTGCATAGATCAGTCAACAGCCTTTGTCCCCTTGCCACTGAGACTTACAGTAAAATGGGCACAAGAAAACATTGTACTGGATTAAAGGCAGGTCTTTTCTCCAGTTGCTTGCTGCTTACCAGCTGTTGTGTTCAATGGCAGGGACAGAAGCTCTCGTGGTATCTATAGGGGAAATCTAGCCTGACACTGGCTCTTTTTTTTTTTCCCTCCTTCTCTCTAGGCTTGAAACAGATTACTCTTTGTTTTTAAAGTGAAACTTTACCAAAAAGTATTCTATCTTGTCATCTACCATTAAGTCATTAATCATGTGTGCAGAGCACTTTACTAGCTATGAATTTGTAGGATTCTGCATTTACAAGAACACCATCGCTGTAACTTCTGGGGTTGACAAACATTTTTCTGAACCCTTTGATCTCATGTGAAACAACTCATGAAAAGCCTCAGAGTAGCTGCTTAAACAAACAGTAAGGGAACAGACAAATTTTATTAACATTTGATTGTAAATCACTGGCAGCAGCCCACATGCTGATAAAAACAGATACTGCACTGTCAAAGAAAAATTGTGCCTGTTATGAGTATGTCAGAACAGTTGCAAGAAAGCTCCAAGTGTACCTTGTAAGTGACAGAATTACAGCTGCAAAGTACAGCGAGATTGAATACAAATCGAAGGGCACTGAACAGATATGCAACAATAGAATTAAAAAGTCAAAAATAGAAATTGTTTTGTGTCAGAACATACATCATCAGCACCATCTTTAGGAGGGGAGTCATCACTCAGGTTTTGACAGCACAGACTGTAAATGGATTCCGTTTCCACAATAGTACATTTTATCTTCACGTTCTGACCTAATTCAAAAGCATTGAAAAGCACAGTGTTGAGACTGGCGCTGGAATTCTTACGCCAAGTCCTATCATTTCAATCATGCAGTAGTTTAGTAGGACTATTACAAACAGCAAAACAATATCAGCTCCATTGCAGCATTTGCATCCCATTAATGCATTTTATGAGAAAACATTCAAAGCCAGCTCATTTATAGGGGTATGTTTAAACACCTTTCCCACCTGAAAGTTACACACATGAGAGAGTTTAAATATGTATTATGTTTATTGATTAATGAATTTTCTAAGTTGCTGCTCACCTCAGAAACTATGGTCTGAACTTTGCTGGTAAAAAAAAAAACAACAACAACAAAACGCCCTCATTCTGAAATAATTACCTATTTTTTATACTGAAGCTTCTGAAAACAATAATCAAAGGTATATAAGAGGTTTAATAAATAAAAAGGTTAAATAAGGGTTTAATAAATAAATTTCTACCTCCACGATCAAGGCAGACCCTAAATAAATTATACAATTCTTTTATTACCTTTGTAGAAATTTTAATTCAAGCTTCTGATCCACAGTTTGTGGTTAGGTACTTATCCTCACGGACTGAACCAAAACCTCAGACCTAAAGAACTGAAAAATTTTGAAAAAATTACAAAAATTTGTGTCTGAACTGCTATAGGGACAACCATCTTTTTTATTTTCCTCTCACTTCAGTTTTATTAGAAACAAGTTTAGACTTGAACAAATACCTAAACTCCAAAGTTTTCCAAGCATGTGGCTCCAAGTTAGCTTCCTGCTGGAAGAGGAAGTAGTGGATAAATACGTGGCCACAGCCGCAGAAAGTTTAAGCAAGGAAAGCCCCTCTCCCCTCCGTCTCCCCCACCCATTCTCACTCCTGCCCCCTTGTTTCCTGCAGCAGCGTAGTGGGTGGATATTTAATCTGGCTTCCCCACAAGACCTACACCATGTGCCTGTGAGCCGTTCGAGCCTTTCTCCCACTCTGCACACCAATCCTTCCCCAAGCAACAACACCCCACTGGGGCCTCTTTGGGAAAGGACTGGAATTCCTGAGCATTTGCCTTTGTTTAGAGTGGAAACAAGCGATTAACTCTCTTACTGTTAATGGAAGTTAAGGGCAGTGGTTAAACTTGCCACTTTCAGCAGGGTTTAACACACCTGAGAACACCTCCTTTCACAGAAGGAAACAAGAAAACATGCCAGCATTAAAGAAGCAGTTGGATTTGACGTAACAGCCCTTTTTGTAAGGTTAACTGCATTGAAGCCTGTGGAGAGTCGGGGCTGGAGTCACAAAACCACCTACAAAGGAGCTTACTCACTTAGCTTTTACATTAGGAGACTTCCTGCAAAAGTCAAGTCCTAGAAGCCTGTGGCACAGCCATATAACAACACGCCTTTGTCCCAGGATACCGTTGAGTAAATATCCCCACATTACCTTTAAAAATGGTCCTTGGAAATGTGTAGCTGCATTAACTCCTCGTGAGACATCTTTGAAATCTTTACATTCCCACGTAGTTCCACCTCAATTCAGGACAGACCAATACTGGGATTGCAGGCAGACACATCCCAAAGGATGAAGATTTAATCTAGGAAAGGCTGCACATGCCATCTAAGATTCCCTTATTTGGCTGTCAATTGTGGCCACCTCAGGGCACCCAAGCAGTTGCTTACACGCCTCACATGAACTTGCAACTAAGATGCAATATCTCAGATGAAGACGTTGGATGTTGAGCCTGAATCTTGTTCTCCTTTAACAGACAGAGCACAGGACAGTGTTCAGCTGATAGAAGAGCTGGTTTTACTTCAGATACCACATCACTGCTTACAGCTTAGGTGAATTAGCTCCACTACCCCAACCTGAGAAGCAAACCAAAGAATAGGATTCCCAGGAATGTGCAGATGCAAAAAGGTGGGTTATGGTTGCATAGCCGATTTGCAAGCCAAGTTACCACAACTGCACAGGAGGAAGGGAAACAGCCTGTCAGCTGTACATTTGCATACGTAATTAGCAGGGTTAGCTAGAAAGATACATGTAAGTTTTACCCATAAGTGGTTTTGCATGTGTACACATACAAAGGACAGAAAATTGGGTCTTGGAAGTGTCCTGGTAAAACAACACGTAAAGCAAGAGCTCCAAGACAGAGAGAGGCTGGGCAAAGGGCCAGGAGCTCCTGAGTTGTAATCTCATCTGTGCAACTGAATCACTGTGGGTTTAGGCAAGTAATTAAACTTTCCACTGTCTTGGTTTTCTACTTGTGTTAGATACAGCCCACTATTTTTCCCTTTATGTATGAGAAGGGTAAATAAAGATAAGAGCTAATACTTTACTGCCTGATGTTTGCATTTTAAAACATCAAGTACAGTAATTTTATTACATTACTTGATTCTAGATTTCTTCTCTCATCCCACAGATGTACATTGACAGTTGCAGAGGATACCACGGATTTATGAAACCTTCAATGTAGGCACTACACAAAATCCAACTGAAATCAGTCATTTCAGTGACTAAGATCATGACGTTTTAAGATCATTTCATACTAGAAATTAGTTTCTCAGGGCACAGTTTTCTTTTTCCATTAGTTTGATATGACGGAGATAGTGTCACCTCCCGTGGTGGTAGATATTTTATAAACATTTATTAACGACCAAAAAGGAGGTTGTAATCTACAAGATACGCAGTGAGCTCGATTACTTCATCATCTTACATCATTTTCTTAAAACATGAATGAATAGCACAACAGATCTAAATCCTTTAGGACCTTACAAATAAGCTGTAAAGCAACCATAAACAGAAGCCAGGCTTCCAAGCGAAAGTCTTCTGTGAGACATGATTTGCTTTCTTCGGCCCTTGCAAAACAAAGTTCCAGAGTTAAACTTAACCCTGCTTGACCAGTGTCAGTTAAAAACAGATCAGTGTAAAAAGGAAAAACAGACCTTCTACAGCAGGTAAAACAGCTCAACTTATATCCTGTTCTACAGTGACTTATACACAATCATTAGGACGTAATTTACAGCTCCTAATGCAACTCTTACCACTCCTTTTTTGACCTGTGATGTATAATGGGCTGCAAACTGCACTGAAGTGACTGAACCAACCTCTTCAAGGGAAGTCCTACCTGAAAGACTGGACGAGATGGACACAGCTGAAAGGTCACGGGAGGCAAGAACTCATGCAAGGTAGTGTAGGTCCCTTCCTTGTTACCGAACTGTAAACCCTAATTACAATCTCCTCTTTTCACCTGTGAACTGGCTTGAAACCTCTGTCCTTGAATCTGCCCCAAATAAATGTCTCCTCCACAGAGAAAGTGAGAAATATTATGTGAATTGCCACCATAAACTAAAGTGAAATGTTCCTTTTTAAAGTTTATTGCATCCATTATTTCCATAGAGCATGACTGTTTCCACCAAATGCCTGTAAGAATGCCAGCCCTTTTGTATTGCCTGCAATTAGCTTATCTCCAATTATATAAACAGGTACATGATGACAGTCTTCGGTAATAGAGGTATTATGGGGAAAATAAGGGTTGCTTTACTTTGAGTGTAGGTCTTAGTAGAAAACAGATTAAAGCTTATGTGGATATACAAAATAATAGATAGGCTAATTCTATTGTCTGCCTCTCCTAAATTATTTTATTAGATGGAACATATTAATTATAATGAAAGAGAACCCCTGACTCTGTTGGCTTCTAATGAAAATTCCTTTGTATGATCACGGCAGGATTTCCCACCATTTTCTCTTTCTGATGAAATTAACTCCCTATGGTTGGTCACCAGGATAAGCTCATTTTAGCCAATCAGCTTGGGAGCTGCCATTTACCTCACAAAGAGAGAAAAAGGTATCTGCTGTCATAGCAACGAGTGGCTTTGCTCTGATCATCTTTGGATCCTTTAGCATAATGAAAAACACCGGCTTGCTTTTTAGATGATTAATCTTTTCCCCTGTGAACCTACTTGAATACATTAGCAAAACAAGTATGAAAAATTTGTTTATCCCAAGATAATCATTAGAAAATTACCTGCAAGAGTAATTCTCATTAGGGCAGAGTTTGTGAATAGGAGACCATATGGTGAATGAAAGCAGCAAGAAGCAATAAATTCTCAAAGCTGCAACAGGTTGCAAAGTTTAGCAGGTTTCAGACTGAATGCTGAAATTGGTTAAGCATCAAAAGTTGTGAAAAATTGATTTCTTACTAAAAATTTCAGATAGGTTTTAAGAGGAAGACTCAACAGACTCTACAACCTACACAGACAGTCCTTTTGAATGCAACCAGTTGTGCTAATTCAAGAGGGCCTGATCCAACTGTATCTTGGAACCCTGGAGAATCTTAACTTCCATGGTTCTAAGCTCAGAGCTGAAATTATAGAACTAGATTCTTATCTTACACTAGTACGAATTTAGATGTTATTATTTTGATATTTAAATGGCATTATAAAATTAAAATTTTAGAAGATGATGTACAACTTTTGAGAACCAGCTCCAGGAGAAAATGTAAGAGAAACTTAAGATTTCATAATACACACTCTGACTTCTTTGGTATTCAAAATCTTATTTTAGCTATGTAAATGATGAGAAGTTAATATTATACTGGGGCAAGGTGAAAGAAAAGTGAGATCATTTGCAGTATTGAAATAGTTTAATTATGTTATACCCACAAGAAGTCCCAGTAGAACAGATTTGGAATTCATAGTATGTAAAGCTAAAATGACTCCTCCAGTTTCAACAAATCATTAGAAAAAGATAGAAAAAAGAGAAGGAGGAAGAGAAAAAAATTCCTACAAAGTATCAGCTTGGTTCTGAGAGCAAAACCTGAAGTGATTCCATGGAGGCTGTCACAGTACACTGGAGCAGGGCCGTTCATACCAAGGGATGTTGCTTTCAATGCTCTTGTGTAAACACAAAGATTTCTCACCTTAGCAAGAATTTTTTTTCCAAACTGGGTTGTTTGGATAACTTTCTAGTCATAAGCCTAAGATAAATAAATAGTAATGTCCTCTGTTATCACACTCTCTTTACCAAACATGAAAAAATGCTTTAATTCTAACTCTTTTTAAAGTAACTGTAGTGTTACAACATTCTAGAGGAACATTGAGTTCCATCATTTAACCTCACTGCCATCGTGCATTGTCTTCTGGCCTCAAACTTATATGACAATGACAGAACTGCAAGAGACCATTTCCCTGTGCAGCACTTTCATTTAACTCAGTAAATAAATGATAAATATTTCATATCAATGATACAAGTGGTTAATTTTAAAGCTCTACCAGTGGGTATTAATGGTTTGGTAGCTACAAGAGTTTTAGATTATTATATTGGGGTTTGTGTCTATTTATTTATTTTTGCCTTGACTAGTGAACACTTGCCTTATTCAGGCTCTATCTCCTTCCTCAAACAGATTTCTGAGAGCTATCACAGACACTAGGCAAGAAAACACATCCAGAATTACCTATTTACCCTTGGATGAATCCAAACCAAGTACTTTTTTTTTTTTTTTCCCAAAATGCCTACCTCTCCTCAGAAAGATGTCCCTGACAAATTAAACTTAATGAATTTTCCAGGCTCTGGTTTTCCTCCATTTGTTTATTTGTAGCCTCAAAGAGAAGCAGGTTGAAGAGCACAGAGAAGGACAGGGATGACATTTCCCACTGTAGGTGAATCTAGGAAAAAAGAAAACTTCCTATCTATTTACAGCACTCTGCTTATTACAGACCTATATTTTGGTTTTAAGAGTCTCACAAAACCCACTCATTTTCATCTCTCTTTAGGCTATTCCGTGGAAATACACACAGATCAGAAAAATAACAGTGTTCAAACACTGAGGAAAAACAGGAAAAGAAATCTCTACATTTCCAATTTTGGGAGGAACTTGTATCTGCCGGAATTTGAACAGCACTTTGCAGCTAACTTTTTCTACATATCACTTTAAATCCTTGATCAGTTCTGTATGAAGTTCTAGTGGGAAATCTCAGAGCAATGGTCCCCAAACTGAACCTCCTTGATCTAAGATCTAGGTGGCAAGAGGTCCCAATCAACTGCCGGGTACAGCAAGATCAAAACAAGCATGATTAGCATATTCAAAAATCCATTTTATTAAGCCAAGCCTCAAGTATTTAGCATGCAAATTTTTCCAGGGCCCTTGATGGAACATTACCATCAGCACCAACCGCTGAAAGCAAAGTGATAACAGATGCAATAGCATCTCCAGGGTGACTTCAGATTTTCATCCATATGAAGTAATTAATCCTTACTTTGTGTATGTCAGGGTGCGTATATGTGTTCGTTCTGTTTTATTATCTTACCTGTACTATCTACAGTTATCAGGTAAAACAACTGGAAACTTTAGTCCCCCAGTATTATTAACGGTACAGGAATGCACAGATTAAAAAGCATACATCCTCTAAAATGTTTATTCATGGTCATTTCTTACATTCATATTGTGTTAATTTAGCACTGACAAGAAAATCCTGTGCATTTGATGAAGAGCTTTTTCYATACCCTTAATCTACCTCATACCAATCAGGAGAGGCAAAAAATATTCTTTAACAATTAGAACTCCACAGATACATGTTGTGCATTAAATGGTAACTATGTAATTAAAAGGAACAAATTTAAAATCTGACAACAATTGGTGCATCTCCAGCATTTAAAATGATTCAATTATTAATAATTCATGCTCAAAACCCCATATGTGGGCAATGAAGCAGAAGGAGAGATGAAAACGAAGTCTGATCCATGACTAACCTTACATCTGTACAGAGCCTGACTAAACAGAGTTACAGCATTATGTTTTCTACAACACTTACCCAAATACAGTAGGAAATTGTCATACCATAATATGTATTTGCAGTGATGCTCAACAGTTAGTTAATAGCATGGGGGTGGGGGAAAGCCACGCTAATGCACAAGAACCCAGTTACGTGTGCAGTTCCGTACCAAGCCCAGTGAATCACAGCACTGAGTGGCTTAGATGCCTGAAAGATTTTAATTACRCATGTGATAAGGCTAAATTTGCTTTAAAAATTTCAAGGACCCAGTCCATTCTTCATGATTTTGGTGCTGATTTGAACAAAAATCGGCAAGTTTAATCTTTAACACTCTATGGTCAGACTTTTAATGGGAAACAGTCATCCTCCTGAGACACTAGTCTACATTTAAAATAGTAATTAGAAGATGATTCGCATTGTCTTGTAGCTCACTTATCCCATCCAGCAGCTTTATTCTGAAATGTTATTAGATCTACTCCCATGAATTTAATCTGAAGTAGGAATTTGCACAAGCAACTCAGAATATCACAGATGTCTTTGTATCAATTCAGCCCAAAATCAAACCTCATAAGCAAGATTTCATCTGTTAACCAACAAGGAACAATTACTTAATTCTAGATCTAGGTTTTTACTTTTTCGTCCCTTTTTTTTTTTTTTAATCAGCTTTCCTTTTATAGCTTTCTTGGCAAATTTGAATCTGCATATAAAAACTATGGCGGTGACGTGTCTGAGTTAGCTGCAAAGCCATTTTTCAAACCGCCCAAGTCAACAAAGCTGCACATTATGCTGAAGTCCTCCTGAGCCAAGGAGCTGTAAGAGAAGACTGAGGAGCACAGAAAGGGTAGATGTGCTAACTCCTTGCATTAATAATAATAAAAGAATATTGAATTATTACTGTAATTTGTACCACTCTATATTGCTGGATGCAACTGTAAGAACAGAGGGTAGGGTCTAGGAGATCTCCCAGGACAGATATACACACATAGCATCCTTAGAAATACAAACCATAACAGGCATGTGCAATGTTATACCTTTCATTAAATGCCACAGATATTTAAAAAGTAGTCCACAATATATTTATAAAAAGTAGGGCTAGAACATATCCATATTTTTACCATTAAAATATATAGTTGATTTATGTGTATTGAAAGAGATTACAAAGTTAGTATTTTAAACACCCTCGAAAAAAGTGTCATAAATAGATTTGTTTACTCCTGCAACCTTTTTGATGTCCTGGTTCTAATCATCGTTCCATATGTGGGGGGATGAGGGAAGAGACATGTTTATTCTGCGGCTGATTTATTACAAAATCAAGACCATTCAGATTCAAATTCCACCCCCTCTTTAAATACATTGTTGCTGTTCTCTCTTTCGCACAATTTGCCACCACATGTAAAGGTCAAGTCCACTGGTAAAGTAATTCATATGGTTATCCAGATCCTATCCAAGCTATAAATTAATGTGACATAAACTGCCTACAGCGTTTCTTCTATTTCTAATGTTATACGCAGGCAAGTCTAGCCTGGTGTACTGATAATTAAAGTAAAAACTGCAAACACCTCCCCCAAGAACACACACACCAAACAGGAAGTCAATTGGTTCCAGTAAGGGACTTGCTGAGGGAGACAAGCAATTACCTGCAGCAAATATTAACTTCTGGCTTTCAGTGGAAAATTAAGTACGTTTTACCTCACAATTGCTACCTGTAACACAATCACAGAGAGTGAAGCACCAAAGGAGGAAAAAAAGCTGCAGAATTTCATCAGAATCCTGATGTTCTTGATTTTACACAAAGCAACCAGAAGAGCTGCAGGCTGGTCTCCTAATGCTCTGAAAATTAAGACCTCTGGAAATCACATGTGAACATATTGTTTCTCAGAACTTGCTGTTTTCTTAAAAATCTCAAGCCTGTAGTGGAACACGATACATGCTCTGCAAATGGGCTTTACATTCTGTAGCTAAAACGAGCTTATTTATTTTGAAACCACAGACTGATCATCAATGATGCCCCCAAGAATAGTCAAAGGAGATTAAAACAGGTGGGKTTTTTTTTCATTTTTGGTACAGCTAACAGTTTGATTAGTAAACTCAATCCCATAAATAAACTRGAACAACTCACCCTGCAGACTTCACTGGAAATGAGCTAATATGCACCTGCTGAAGATTCAACCCACAAGGAGGTAGTCTCCTTGGAAACTGCTCCTGATGGTCTGACATACAATAGAAACAGTCACTGAAGAAACTTAGATTAGTGTAGATGCTGGGAAAGGTGATGAAAGACCAGGATTTTGCCCCAAAAATTAACTGTCTGAAGAGGGAACACTCAAGTATGTTATGTAGTATAAGTAGTCTAGGGAGTCCAGGGTAGACCTGGGAAGAAGAATCTATATTAAAGAAGTCAAGAGAGACTTCAGAGCCTACGATATGTCATCCATCCCTAAATTACTCTTTCCTTCACCAAGACTCCATTGCTGAACTGACATCTTCAGTGCAGTTTAACCCATGAGAAAGTAGTTTACCCAGCATGGCTCAAACTCTGCTCTAAGCCTGGACATTTACAACACCTGCTCATATTCGCCTGTTCTCACATGTTTTTTAGAACATCTTTCATTCTTGATTAACATTACAAACAGCTACTTTCTGCTGTCCTCTCTCTCCTCCCAAGTCTTTCATAAAACCTGTCGACTGATTTATTCAAGCACTTATCTTTTAACTTGCTGTCACCAGACAGGTGCACACTTGCAACAACCCTTGTAGCTGAGTCCATTTAACAGCTCTGTTAGGGGCCCATCCTTGCAAGACACTGAGCTGCACAAAATTTAGATACACATCGAAAGCAATGATTTAGGGCTCTCTCTATCTTGCAAACAGTGCTCAGTGCCTTAGGCATCAGTTTCTTTCTTGTTAAGAAGACTGTAAAAGGACCATCCCATCTGACTATTTAATGTTATTTTAATAGGCTACATTACATGAACTTGATACAGTAGTGGTTATCTGAGTCAGAGGCTCCATTTGCTCCAGGGACTTCAATAACAAAAGTAAATCCCTGTAACACAGACAGATAAGAGAGTTTGGACAGTGTTAGTGTCCAGGCCTGGGTGATCTTGTTTGCATATTTCAAACCCACTTGACCACACCTGCACTCAGGTATTTTGTTGTTGACACTTTACTGTCAGAGACTAGAGGTGAAGAGGGAGAAAAAAAAATGAAGACCAAATTCAGAGGGGGATTTACTCATTCTTTTAAAGTCACTAAGACAGTAAAGAAAATMTTAAAGAGGTAATTCATTTAAAGTAAGAAGTTTCCAGAATCCCCCTCTTCTTGCCATTCTACACTACTCGTATCACAGGCAGACCTTTGATAGGAGCTGAATTTTGACACTCTAGAGGAGCATGTAGGACAATAACCACAGATTACAGAGCCACATAAAAAGTGCATCACTTAGGAGCAGCAGCAGAAGCTAATAGAGACACATGTTCTCCACAGAGATCGCTCCAGCTGCAGGTGAATCGTAGATGACCTCAGATACATCTACACACACTCCCTCTTCTGTGCAAAAACCAAGCTCACTGCAAAGAAAACACCAYCATGGAATGTGAAGGGAAGGTTTAAGCAGTTTCAATCTATTTTCCAGATATCTTCCRCTAGTTCTCCCACAGAAAATTATCCAGAACTGCATCTGAGCTCTGGACTAAAGCTTTTGGGAGGTGACAGAAGTCTTTATAAGAAGGAAACCAAGTGCAATCTCAGTAATTTCAAAGACAGAAGATTCTGTTGTGAGCGCTATAACCTTTCCTTCCAATTCCAGCCCAGTATCATACAGCTGAACACATCCTGCAGCTACAGCCCAACAMCTTGGCTAAAATATCCAGGCTCAATTCAAAAATCTTAATGTAGTGAAACATTTACTATGATTTCCAGGARAAGTTACAAGATCACAGTCAAACATACACATGCAGTGTTGCACACAACGTGAACAACACTGTATGTAAAATTAACAGTCAGCTCCTGTAATTTAAATTCCCTTGGATTCAAACAATACAAATGTCTGCATGAAACCTGAAATCCTAAAGTATTAGAAAACCTTGATAAAGCTCTTGAGTATAATTTTTTTTACCCTAAAACATTAAGTCAAATCACATGAAAACAAAACAAAGGATTCGAGTAACTGGAGTGGGAAGAAATTCAAACCAGCARTAAGTTTGAGAATATTTTCTTTCATTCATGTGGCATCATGACTACCTTTTCATTTTCTTATTCTTAACTGATGTATCAGGAAAAATGTCCTTGGCAAACAACTGCCTATGTAGTCAGACTCCTAATGCCCTTGTTAATGTGCATTTAAACATCTTGTTTTCAAGTAATCTTCTAATTTAGCTCTCAAATCAATATTAAATAGTTCACTTTTGGACCCTAGTCTGCAGCATATCCTCATACCTCAGATCCTYTTTTTTTCGTTCACACAAGAAAATCACGTGCAACCAATTCTCCTGCGTGGTATGAGCCACAAAGCCAACAGCAAGTGGTTCTGAGTTAGGACTGACAGAGAATCCTTTCTGAGAGGACCGTGGGATAGTTTTGTGCTGGGAGTGCTTATATTTCACCCACAGTTGTACCTTTGTGAGGTTCCCAGCAGGTCGGAGAAGGGGCAGCTCTGTGCTCGTGTCCAGCTGCTTTTCAAGGCCTCAGATTCAGAGGGTGCCACCAAGGTTTGGTCAGAAACAGATTGTCCTGACACTCCCCGTGGTCAGCTTTGGGAAACGGCTGCATATCCAGGAGAAAGTAATTTYTGAGGCACCCTAAGGAGCAGCACTTTTGAATGGACAGGACCATGGGGTTTGACATTTTTGTTACTTGCTTCAGGGCTGAAAGGAGGTTCACAACCCTGTCATTTCATTTATGGATAATGATACCCAGCACTTAGGACCAGATGTTTTTAAACATATCCTATGCTGAAAAGATGAAGGCTATTAATTCAATGAGACTCATACCTCACATAAATCCTGTAAGGACAAGCATGATGAGAACAAACTTCTCCCAAGTGACCAGACACATCAGTGCCCTGCCACAGCAGGTTAGCTGTATCAGAGGCAGAAATGTGGGAATAACGACTACCAAGACTAGCCTGAAAAATCCACTGCAGGCTGTGAAATGTGGGGATTTCATGTCATCATTCTGAGGGTGAAGTGGGGACTGAGGCTTCCAACCTGACCGAAAGCCTTGGTGCCTCCCTCCTGCAGGGACATAGCATAGGGTGGCCCAGCTGAGGGCAAGCCTTTCCCACCCTCAGGGAGGATTTCTGCCCTGGTCCTGGGGGAGTTTTCCGCAACGAGCCACTTTACTGCAAAACCACTCAGGACTGATCCAAAACCTGGCTTGTCAGAGGGAGAGGCTGCTCTGGGCCGGAGCAGGGAGGCTCCTGAGGCACCTTCCCAGCCTCCCACCTTCCTCCTCGCAGCATTGTCACAAACTGGGTGTCCCTCGCCTTCCTCCCCCCACAGTATTGTCACAAAGTGGGTGTTCCTCRACAGGCTGCTGAAGCAGGAGAGCTCCGGGAAGAGGGGCTCTTGTTCAGCCACATCCCCAGAACAGGGTTTCCCCCTTCCTGGCCTTGATTGACATTGGATTTGTTTCAGACCATAAAGAACGAGTGAAACCTATGAGCCTCAAGCCTCAGGGCCAGATTTATAGGCAGAAAGAGAATTCTGTGATCTTTTTTCATGTATTTATTGTTACGGTCAAAATAGGCCTCTTACTTTCAATCTGGAGACACTTTTATTGCTCACCTTTTCTCGTATGTCCTCGGGCACACGGAGTCACAGCAGAAGCAAGGCAGACCCAGGACTCAGTGCAAAGTATTGCTCATATGGAAAGCTCTCAGCTCCCCGGATTCCCGGGATGAGGGCAGACGGCTGCATCTGCACTAGGGTAGATCAGCCTGGTACCAGCAGCCAAAGAGCTGAAACAAATCTCAAGCTTTACAACCTGTAGTTAACCATTTCAGGAAAACATGGTTTGAAAATTTTCCCCTCATCAAACAAGAAATAAAACACAGGCAGATAATACATCTTCTAGAAAAAAAGTCRCAAAGTCCCTACCCATTACACCTACTACAGTGTTTTCCTTGAGTTAAATGGATTTCAAGTTGGACAAGGCAYATAGTAAAGTTCTTCTTGCTCCTTGGTGAGGTACTTCCTTCGGTTAAATACCTTTACAGCTCCCAAATTTAGGGAGATTTTGTTGTTTTCTGACTACTTCCAGAAACTGGATGTCACTCTGGCYACCTACTAAGGAAAACACTTTTTCCTATATAATATGTAGATGCACATACTAATCAAACAGCTGCCACAGTCCCAGTTTACTAACAGCAATTCAGCTGAAACAGTGGCACAGACAAGTCCTTTTTCCTTTGCACTGAAAAATATTAAGGATGCTCAAATACATAGTCACATCTCTGCTCAGGGGTACTAGCTGCTTAAACCATGATTACAGATGACTCTTTCACAGCTGAACATTTCCTATGTCCAAATTCTTCCTTTGAAGGTACTTGTGTGATTAATTTGCCTTTTATCCAACTGTTAAACAAATTAAAGTTATTATGAGATATGGAAGGACAGGGTTCATTCCATTTCAAGCCTTCCGAAAACAAATATCATAAGCATAAAGATGTGGGAGTGATTTTCCTTGATTACTCAGTGTTCTTTTAACCTTAACTCAATCATGCCAGATCAAAAAAAGAATTAATTACTTTCACAACAAGAGTATTTCACAACAAGAGTATTTATTAACCACAAGACACAAACCTCTTCTTAGAGCTGTAGTTCTGGAACTACAGTTCCATTGATGGGAAAAATCAAAATGAAAATCATCTTTAGAAAGAGTTTGGGAAGGAGGAAATAGAGAAAATTTCATGAAAAACAGGCAGACAGAAGTAACCCCTTCATGGATCTTCTCCACCCTCAAGAACTCAGTTCTGTTCCAAGTGAAACCTCCATGGGTGGCAAAACTGCCTCCCTTGAAATAAATGGAAAAATTCCAGTTGCCACCAGCTGGGGTGGGACTTGATCCTTAGAAACTTCTTTAGCCTGAGCTAAATGAGAAGTACAGTCTAGGTCCTACTCAGACAATAGCACTTTTGCCTTCAATTCCTGCACACCTCAGAACGAGTTCCTGCTTTATACTGTTTCATTGCCATTTTCTCTGCTGTGGAGAATATTTTGCTTTGAGACCATTAAGAAGATGAACGCTTTCAAGGAGATTTCTTTTTTTTTAAAGGAGAAAATGAGACTTTTTTAAATGGGGAAAARAATCCTTCTTGCTAAAGAACACGGCCCTGCTCTACCTGGCAAACGAGAGAGCTGAGCTGGCTTTACTAATTTGTCCCAAGTGCTTGGAGATCCTCTGATGGATTTTTACAAGATACCAAGTGTTATTACTGCATTACTTTACCTGCTTCACTAAGCAGAGTTTATGACAAGATTCTCAGGGAGCTCCTGCAGAGTGCAAAGAGGTAACTTTAACTGAGCTGTCTGGAAGTCTGACATTAACCTTTCCAAACAGGTTTTGCTTTGTGCTCAGGGCAGGGGTTTATTAATTGATTGAATGAATCAGCCAGCACACCRAGGTATTACAAATACAATCGCTTATCTCTTTACATTCAGGATGGACATCTAAGTGCCTGAACTTCTATGCTTTTACYTCCAGCAGCTTAAAAGGGGACTAGTGCCTGCATTGCTGGGCTTGTTTTTCTCCCTGAAGCCTGCAAGCTGCATCATGCCAGAATGTGGAGCTCCTCTTAGATACCAAAACTTTCAGACAGCTACGTTCCTAAAGCAAACACCACCAAAGACTACGAYAGCCCACACACCTTTAGGGCACTTACATTACAGACATCAGTACATGTCAGAAAGGTTTAAGATGGGATAAAATAAACAGGCATAGAGTTATTGTCCTTAATTATCCTGTGGATTTTCCCCTTTTCCATCCCCCATGGCCTTTTTTTTTTTCAAACACAGAACCAGAAAAACATGAACAATCAGCAAGTCTGGGAACACAGTGAGAATCACTGCAGTTGGGCAAAATCTTTACAGAAGCCTCAGASCCAACTGGGGCTTGCCAAGAGACCACCCACAAAAGCGTCTGGAGACCTCACCAGTGCAAATTAGACCAGTCCCTGGCTCCCTGGAGAGTCCATGGAAAGAAATAGTTTCAGAGCCTAACTTMGGCAGACTGCCTTGTTCAGACACTACTATCATCTCCCTAATGTCAGTTGCTTTGAGCCGTGGTCCAGCCATCCCTGAACAGCACAGACTGTTCCATCTCCACCGTCTCCACAGCAGGCCCTGCCCACAGTCATTCTGAGTGTGTCAGCCAGGTCTCACAACACAGACACAAAAGTAATCAAGGGTATTGCCACTCCTAGATAATGGTAACATTYGATTCCAACAAACTTTGGCATTTTGCACATCAAGTGTTAGAACCCTCTTTCTTTTTCTGGATTTCTCGGGAAGACATCTGTGGATGCTGTGTGCAAGCACTAACTTGTCACCTCCCTATTCCTTTTTCTCCTCAGTTCCATTTCATTATTTCATTTCAATGCCTAATGTAAGATAAGGAAAATGTAACAACAGTTAAAAAACTCCTTATGTATTAATTGATAWATAAACTCCACAAAGCCATCATCTYCTATCACCACCATTGTAAGTGCTGGATGCACAAAGAAGTTGGAGAGATGCACCCAAAACTTTAATAAATCTATCCAAAACAATTCAATGTTGTGTTTGGATCATTCATTCTCAGCAGAGTCTTTAGCTGCCCTACAACTTTATTATTGATTAATGTGTGCAAGGTATGTAGGTATGAACAAAATAAACATCCTGCAGGGCTTGGTTTTACATATTGAATATAATTTTTTTTAAAAGGCAAAATACCCCGAAAAACTGACATGGTCAAGTAAATATTGTGATGACTTTCTTTGAGAAAGAAAAATTTGAAAAGCAGTAGACGTGAGGCACACCATTGCAGGCAGGAGGTTACACTACAGGATTCCAGTTAAATGAATCAAGRAGGAGATCACCAAGTTCAAGAGCAACAAATACTGCCTAACAAAAACAAAGGTTCTCCCCAATTTYGTCATCACTGAAATTTCAGGCTGCTGGAAAATTTTCTGCATCTGAAAATAAAGTAACATTTAAAAAAATGTTGACATCTGGTTCTGGAATTATTCATGCAGAGATTCCTTTGAAATTTAAGTGGCGTTACCTCAAACACATACAGGTGTGAGGAGCCCAGTCTCTTCAGGATTAGCTGTTCTTCAGAAACCTCAGCAATGATATGAAATTTGAAGCTCCTCTTGAACTTTTCTACTAATTCAGTAATTACTGCTGTGCCTGAAATTGGCCTCCTTCCTGTAATTGCTCAGCATGTATTTTCACTCAAAGAGGTTAACACCTGAATTTAGATTCCAATTAACACCCAAGGTGGACTTTAAACAAAAAGTTAAACAAATCAAGGACTTTTCCCAGCATAATATTTCAGTAGCCCACACAGGCAAACGTGGAGTACATGCTCTGGAAATTTGAAGATCTGCAACAGAGCATGGTCAAACCACAGTCAACTAACCAGATTTGTGGAATATTTGGATTACAGGTGTCACCTGGGGTTAAGCACTTCACATGAGAGCACATGGACACATCTGCTGCTTTGTCACAGACTACAAYGAAGGCTTTTCACTGGTGCAGTTTAGCATGCACAGAGATGGCACTGCTTCAAGTTTCAGCACTGAGAAATGCGTGTAGAAAAAAATTTTACRCATTTGCAAAACTGGAAACCACATTTCTTTAAAGCCTGGCTTCAAACTCACGTGAAGGTGTGCAATCCTCCTCATGGCAGTCAGGAAGCAGAATGTTTTAACCACCTGTTTTAAAAGGGGTGTCCTGATAGAGATGGACAGGAGCAGGGACAAAGGGCAGGTGAAGTGAACAAGGTTATGTTAGACATGTGATATTAAAAGAACTGAACACATTATTACGTCTTAGGATGAAAGAGTGTAATAATATACAACAGATCGCTGTGTTCCACCTGTCATTCTGAGGGAAACCCTATGACCCGAGTTCTTTCCCAAAAAAAGATTTCCATGATGAATTCTAGACAGTTAGTCTTGAAACATTTAAGGAAGCAAACCTGGCAGGCATTTTCCTTGAGGAATGACTGAATTAACAACTAAAGACTGTCAAAGTGCCCCTGTGTTCTGCATGGAATGARACTGCTGCAAGAGCCTGATTGTAAAGATGTGTCATTGTGCTGTACAAGGCTTTTCACGATAGCAAAAAAATATTTCATGTTGCTTGTAAGGCTGGCACCTTTGGCTCAGGGAATCTTTGAGTCCAAAACTGCTAAAGCTGAAAGAATTTCTGGAGCAGCATTGCCATATGCTTGTATTGTTCTGATGCACCTCCCCAAGCACCTTCTGTTGACCACTGTTGGATACAGGACACACATCTCAGTAGACCTTTGCTCTAACCTGCTATGTTTTTTTTTATGTTCTCATGGGTCCTCTGTTGGGTTTTTTATTATTTTCCTTTAAAAGGAAAATTGTTTCCATGGAAACAATTATGCCAGTGGCATGTGTGAGTTTAGTAATGTCCTTAGGAAACATTTAAAGTCACTTCGCAGAGGTCAAGATGTCTTTATGAATATAGATCTTTAAGCAAAGGTACAGTTAAGACAACAAAAACAAGTTCAGAGGTTTTCCAAAGTGATAGGTAATGACCACATTTCATCACTGTCCCTTATTTCAAGCTCTACATCAAAATGTTTCCCTTTTGAAAATTTGGCCTCAGCAGTGAGTGCTGAGCCTTTGAAAATAGGATGCAGAATGCTCTGTAATGTATAACTTGCTATGGGAAATATTGTCACACTCAATAAGCTCTTAGTCATGACTCTGAGTTTCTGTACACAGATTGTCCCAGAGGTCTTGGTATAAATATAATTCTCTTATAATCCAGTGCTAGAAGAACTAGTGTACAACAGGAGCTAAAGGGAGGGAAAAAAAATAAGATTAAGACATTCATATAATTATTCCTTTGACCGCAGAACAAACCACAAGACAATGTGACATTATACTCACTGTTTACCAGCCCACATTTATAAAAAAAATCTTATCATACTATAAAAATATTTCAACTTTTAACCTAGTAATCAAGATAGCGCTTTTCAGATAAACAGGAGCTACGAGAGCAGGCCTGTGAATGCTTCTTCCTTGCATGAAAAGAAAAGGATGCAAAGAGAGTTCTTCCTTTTATTGCCCTCTCTGTAGCTACAAGAGCATCTCTGTGTGCTGGTTTGTGGATRTGCACAGCCCACACAAATGAACCAGAGAGGGATGAAGTGATGGGGCTGCAGCTCTGCAGAGATGGAGAGCAGAAGCACAAGGCCCTGCCAAGCTTCTCCCAGGGTGTGTGTGAGGCTGCACTGCTCCCTGCTCTGGGCTGCATCTCCGTGCAGCTGAAGCATAAGGTGAGAGGTGGCTTCAAAGGCTTATGGCACTGCTAAGCTGATATCCTGATCTCTGCCCAGCGCTCAGCCATCCTGTCTCTTCTGTAGCCCTCTACAGCTCTGCAAAGCGGATGTGCAGCCAAATCCACACGTGAAAAGAAACTGGTTCACAGCTTGCTGGCTGGTAGAGCCTTAAAGGAGGTCAGGATTTTTAGCAGCATTTTGAAAAGGTACAGAGAGAATTAGTGTGGGAGACCAAGGTAGGCAAACTGTTCCAGACAGCTGATGCGGTGGCAGTAGGAGATCCAATTTAAATTCACTTTAGTATTAATTGTCAGAAAAGGATGAGATCAGTTTATGAACTAGGAGCACTGTGCAGTCAAAAGTTACAAGCCCGAGTTGTTGCCACAAAGTAGCTGAAAGGCTTTTCTTTTGAAAAGATTAAACTTCAAAGAATCGCAGAATAAGATACACAAGAAGTGGCATGTGCTTTTGCTCGATAATGTTTGATTTTCAGCCACCCCGTCCCCAGCCCTATCACACTGTAAATTCTTAACACTGAAGTTGCAACTAAGTAGCTGTTTTATAAGATAAATGACTTGGAGTATGAAAGACTTTGACCAAAAAAATAGGGCTGCATAAAATGGATTGAAAGAAGTGTGAATAGCAGAAAACATTACCCAGMGTAGGAGACCAAGGTTTTGCATATTTCTTGACCAAAGGAAGTAATAAAAACTAAGAGATCAATGKGTCCACGACAGGTTAACCCAGTGGGATGACATTTGCCTTGTAAAAAATACATGATACAACATCCAAGTCAGACTGTGGTGCTGTGTAGGACTGTTCCCTCTTAATTCTCATTGAAACCAAAAGGAGAGTGGGTCACCAAAACATATTTTCTAACTGCGGCTTAAATGATTAAGGATAAGTAAAACCCTGTATATGCTGTTACCTAATGCAAAGAAAGGTAAACTGAGGTTGACCTACTGGTGACCAAACAGCAAGAGGGAAGGCAGTGGAAATATTCCCTCTTGAGGCAAAGGAGGCCTTGCTGGCATGTGCCTTTTTTTTTTTTAAACACATTTCTTTGACAATAAGAGCAACTCTCTGCCCAATTCAGTGGGCTGAGGGGCCAAAGAAAGCCAGAGGAAAGAAAACTACACAAGGACTTCAGTCTGTTTGGAAACTGGGGCAGGCCTTTCCCAAGACATGGCTGGTTTAAGAACTGAATGTATATTTCTCCTTTTGTTTGTCCATATCTAATGAACTAAAGGATTGCTGTGACTTAACTCTGTAGAAAGAGGCAGACAGATTCAAGGGAGCTAGAAATAGGACAGTTAGCTAGAAAAGGAATTATATCTCTTTTTAGGATAACTGCCACTAATAATCTCTCATGATCAAGCCATACATTGATGTAATAGAAGTTGGAGCATATTTACCATACCAGGAAGTTTGAGAGGTTTTTTTCCATTCACTCTGAATGCTCCCACTGTTTCTGTTTTAGGATGATTTTTTTTTTCCTGTGGACCAAGAGGCTGTAAAATTTCCAAATACAGCAAATAACCCCAAAATCCTGAAGATAATTAAGTAGTGCAGCACAAAGCAGAGCAAAGCAACACTGATTAGAGAGGAGGAAATGAAAATGCAACATCCTTGTACTCATCACTAAGATCAGCTACAGCATCCATATGGGAGTCAACAGTGCTGTGAGTCCAAAATCCCTCACAGACCAAGACTGAGYAATCCTCTCTCCCTTACCAACCATGTTCCTTGGGAACAACAAAATTCCCACAGCAACAGCCAAGGAGTAACCACACACCAGGTATTCTGGCAAGCAATACACAGCATGGAACATCTCTCCTGAAGAGGCAAAGTCAGTCCTGAGTCTATTGTTAAATTTGTCTGAACACTTGACTTTTCCCTGAGCAACAAGTATATTAATTTAAAAATAAAAATTAATAGCAACAATTTGCTCAGTAACTTTGGGACAGGGAGGGAGAGACCTACCTAAACAGCAAGAATGAGCTTCTCATTTTATTTTTTTTGAAGGATTCATCTGCCACAATCCATGAGTGTATGGCATAAAGCCCTGAGTAAGCAAATGACTTCAAATTATCCAGCGGCAATTACGAATGAGAGAATGCATGCTGGAGGTGGAATGAAAGAAAATTAAGAGAGATTAATGTGAAATATAAGGTTATAATTAGGCATAGGTATCTGTTTTCTACCTGCTTTTGCCCATGGGGAATTTGGAAAAAATAAATACTCTTATTTAATAAAATTCTCAACGCCATCAGAGAAGCAGGGCAACTTTTTAAAAGCTATGACAACATATGCCAGACAGGCTGTGTTGCAATGGGTTTACATTTCAACAGGGAATGGGTTGTAAGAGAACACAGCCTGCTATAGCATGTTTTGACATTATTAAAAAAAAACACCTAAAAAATTCATTCCAAGGGGAAACAAAATAAACAATGCAATGATCCTGCACTAGGACTATCTGCAGAAGCTCCCATGCATGAAGGAACTGAGGTTTCTAAGAGATGATCTGGATATTTTAACACCTGGGGGAAAAAAAAACCACACCACCAAAAAACACACCAAAAACACTGCCACCACACACACACACACAAAAACGCCCAAACCACACCACAGCTACTCTGTGAAAGGGAAAACAGATTCAAACAGCTGAACTTGTTCTTTCCTCACCTTGCCAGCTCTCTGGAGGATGAGAAGCAGTATTTTGGTATGATGCAGGGTTGAATATTGATTTTTCCAAATAATTCTGTTATCCTCTCACTTTGTTTGCAGTGCAAACCAACTACATCAGCTAAGGCAACCTCCAGAACCCCATCGATGGATGCAAGAGTTTTAATCATTCTTCTCAATTAAAGCTATATTTCCCTCTCCTGAATGTTCCAATSCCTCTTCCCTTTAACACATTTTTCTGCTTCTAAATGTAGACTTTGGGCAGCTCTGAACCTGGTGAAATTTGTTTGCAAGTAAGAACCGAGCCTTTGGGGGTGAGGAGGGCGTTCGTTGTTTTTGTTTTTTACAATTCAGATACAGATGTAGCTTTCTCTCCTCAATCACAAACATCTCAAGTTCTGAGCTCTGCTTTCAGGTGCAACAGATCTCAGAATACTCTGAAGCAAATTCTCTTCATTAATTTCTAGAAATCTAAGATGAAACTCTATTGAGCAAACTCTCCATCGGTTCAGATCAGCCATATCAAGACTTGATACTGGACCACCAAACGCAGTAGATGTTTGGGCATTTATGCCTGTAATTAAAGTATAAAATTTACTAACTTTTTGGTCCTAGCTGGAATCAGACAGCTCTGCTAGAACTGGACAATCAATGGCATTTTTATTTCAGTCCCATTCCATCTGAAGCTGTGTGCTTTAAATTTATTTTTATTCCAGTAGGTTGTGGCACCTGCCGGTCTTAGCAAGACATCTTGGGCAACATTGCTTGTTGCCTCTTTGAAAGAACAGAAGTTTATTACCCACCTGAAAAGGCTTCTCTTTCTACCCCTAACCATCAACACCAACTCCTAAGGCTTAAGCATTCATTCTTGGGAAAAAACAGGAATACTTTTGTTCATCTGTTGAAGAGTTCAATACAGTGAAGTTACCCATAGACATCAGCTCTGTTTAAAAGAGCATAAGACATCTATGGCATCTATGCAATCTATTTTCCTGCACTGGTTCCCTCTCTTCAAAAGCATTTTCTGTATCTAGATCAAAATCCTTGGGAAATTTCTGGGGTTTATGCACCCTTCACATTTTTTTCTACCAAACCAGAGATACACTGCATTTCCACACACATTCACCTCTTTGCTCTTCCTCCTCTACCTGCCCTTTGCTACCTGAATAACTTTCTCCTGAATAACTACCTTCAACTTAGCTGGTCCAGCAGCTGGAAACAGCATTACATGCTATGATTGACCAAGCCTTTCCCAACTAAGGAAGATACTCCTCCCACTCCAACAGAAAAGGCAGCTTGAGCAGTTTCACCTCCCAGCTATTCCTTTATGCCGTTTCCAGCAGCTACACCAACAGAAATATTTGTGAGGCTGCAGTGTTTCCATCCACAGGGCAGCCCCAAGGATCCGTGATGTGCTGGTTTTTAGGTGTGGGTGGGGCAGGCAGAAGTGGTGGGGTTGGAACTGCCCGAGTGACAGCTGCCACCAAAGGCAGCACGACGTGAAACTGCGGAATAATTTCTTGCCAGCAACCCTTTCAGTGGGTTGAGATGAGTAAGAATGTCAGGGTCTGGCCAGCTGTCAGGGCTCTAAGTGTAAAGAGGTTTTCTTAATGGCTTTATTGCTGAGAAATAAACAATTGCCTGTCACTCATTACTGCATGCAGGTCCTCGCATCYCTGAAACGCTGAAAAACAGCATCTTACAAACAAGGAAAATGAGTTATTAAGCAATTGGAAAATGATTATACAATTATGTTCTGTTCGGRTACCATTAGTCACAAGGAAGATGGAATATATCCAAGCTTTAAAAGTGAATTACTCATACAAAATTATGTCTGCTGAGAGTCACTTCTCCTTTAGGGTTCAATATCTACAGTGCAAGATTTTCAGAGGAGGAGACGAAGAAGGGTGTTGTGGTAAAGCATAAATACAGAAGCCAGATTCAAGCTCTACTCCAACCAACAGCGGTGAGCAAGTTGCAACTGGCATTGAGTCTGAACTGGTATAGACAGTCACAGATTGATGCTAGCAGAGCTAAGCAGGTTTGCAGCAATGCGGAAACCAGCTCCTACTCTCTTGTTGCGAGAATGAAAGTCAATCATAGTTTACAGGCTGCAAATCCAGCAGTCCCACCACGGTAACTGTCTGCCCCACTTACAAGCAGGGTATGTTCCCTCCAAACCAGAGCAGAGCCCTTTTTGGCCAAGACTACTGATAGACCATTTTCATGCCAAGCTCTGTAACTCCACATACTCCATGTCCTTAGAGAGATGAGACTGGCCTCAACTACACTTCTGGGTCTCAGTGGGCTGCTTTTGGTCTCTCCATCCCATAGCAAATTTTACTTTTTTAATGCAGTTAATAATTCCAGTTTAAAAGTTCTCTGATTATTTTTGCTGCTTGTACGTTCCAAACATGCTTCAAGTTCATTCTTGTGTCAGCATTAAACATTTCACACAGGTGTGGCCCCAGCAGAGCCGATAATAATTCCGCACTTTCCCTGACCTTTTGCCCAGCCTTCCTGTAAACTGGCACATCATCTTCCCCCTTTCCCACCAAAAAATAGTCATTTTGTAATATAATACGCAGCCTTCAACTGTGTTGGGGCTGCTGTGCTGTTCCATTGTGTCTCTTGGAATGCTTTTTACTGGTACTTCAATGTAGTAAATGAAAGGGTGTGATACAGGACAGGTAATAGACAAGATTACATATTGTGTCTACTTGTCATTAGCTGAAACTAAGTGCTATATCAACAAACATCATCTGTCCTCTGCCAAAAAAAAATATCAGGATGTTTCAGTTGCATGTAGCACAGAAATGGACAGGGTTAATAAAGAAAACCAAACCCCACAGTTGATCCAGTACAAGTTTAATCATTGCACCCATCCAGAGCTCACTCTGATTTCATTCCTTCACTTCCTCATCAAGCAAGCATCAACTTATAGCAGGTATCTTCTTTCCTCAGCTACTGTCTTATTTTGTTTCACTAAACACTTCAGGACATGAATTCCACCTTCAGGACTATCTTGTGCTTGTAATGCTATGCAACTAAATAATTTCTAGTTACAGATGAACCTGAGTTTAAACCTTGAGTCTAAGTTCCCCAGACTAGTGAAGAAAGATGAGATCTGGGTCTGTCAAGGTGTTTTGCAACCCTGCTCACGGAAAGCACGCTGAGGAGAAGGGCTCCAGCACACAGTCTGAGTCACAGGCTGTATCAGGGGTGGAAATCCATCTCCCTGCCTGGACAAACTATTGTTTGAACAAACTCAGCCAAAGCCCTAGCCACATCCCTTTAGCTTGCTAAGGCAGTCCCTCCCTCCCTGCCTCGGGTGCCAGTGCAGTTGCATGGATGGGTGCAGCCAGTGCACCTCCTCTACCGCTCCCACTGCAGACTTCCAGCGTGGGGGGGTAGCACTAACCCAGCTTGCTCCAGCTTGTTGTTGAGGAGGACAGCCATGGAACCTGTAGCCAGTACCTTGATAATGGTAGCAAAGTTWAATTAATAGCTCCTTGCTCAACTTGCTGATATATCCTCACAGAAACACTCTTGAATTTAACAAATAATATTCCCTGCGTGAAGATTGTACAATAAAGTATTTGAGTTCAGGGCTTCCTTTCATGAACTGCAGGCTCTGGGCCAGTACAAATCCAGAGAGCTCCATCAGAGCTTCAGTCAGTCAACACCTGCCCAGCATATCRATCCTTGCCCAGTATCAATCCGCAGAAAAGTGCCATGAACTTGCGTGGCACTCTGCCAAATCCCATCAGCTGAGAAACTGTCCTGATGAGCACAATGTTCTCAGGGATGATTCACTCTCGTCAACATTGCCATTAGTCAGAATATTTTCAGAAGCAACTTTAACAAGGTTTAGGGAGCTCTTTAATAAACATGCATTTAAATAAGCTGACTTGGAGCAGGGAGATAAATGAAGGAGGCTCACTGCAAGTTAGAACTGAAGTGTGGCAAAACAATTCTGCAAAATGTTTTATACCTTATATAATCTCTCCTGACAGAACCTCAGGGGTTCACATTAAACACCATAAATCAGACCACCTGGGGCTCCCCTATGATTATTGCAGCTGCATGCTGCAAGCTCCAGTAGAAGAAACGTTCCCTTTTATTGTAAGAAAGTAATAGGGCATAGCCCAAGTCTGCCAGAAAAATGCACAAATCAAAAGCAGGCCTTGCACAAAATCAGCTTCTGATGTGTTCGTTTGCACTGGATGTACGTGGCAAGCTGACAGTCAGAATCACTTTGTCCTCATTGATCACCGATGCTTTTGCCAGCAAGGTGAGTAACATGTGGAACAGCCAATTCTAAAGAAACCTCAGTTCAATGGAAAATAAAACCGAGACATTTATTTTATTTTTGTATTTTCTCCTTAGTGAATTTCAGCAATTGGGAAAGGCAGCAGACTCTCAGCACTGAAGCCCAAGAGCACTCACTGCTCAGACAGTGATGCCACAGCCACCACGGCTGTGTCTGCTCCTGCAAGGACACCCTCAGGGCCAGCAGCCTGGGCTCTCTGTGTCTTCTGCCATGTCCTTAAGCCTCATTTTAATTACCAAAGAAAGGTGTCAACTGCTGACTGCCAGAGATGAGAAACAGATGTGCAAAACCTCAGAATATATGCCTACGAAAAGTGATGGAAAGAAAAAAAGTAGCAGTTTTTCCCAGTGATATAACAGTAACCTTCCTTCGCTCTGCCTTAGTCCTAAACTGACTGTCAACACTGATGAGAGAGAATTCTGTCTTGTGAGAATTTCTCCTGAGAGAGATGTTACAGGCTCACCTCTAACATCTCCTTTGACACCTGCATTGTCCAGGAAGTCAGATTAGTGGAACTTAGATGAGTCCCTACAACATCTTTGGCAACCAATCTGACAAGGAACATATCATTGCCATCAGTCAGCTGGAAGGAAGATCATGATGACATGTCGAACATCCTCTCYGGTGGCCCTCCAGACTTTTGGTACAAATAATTCATTTCCATGGAAATATCCTGCCTTGCTATCAGACCAATGAGACAGTGTTTGAAATGTGAAACCACTCAGACAGGGATTCGTGCAGAACATTCTCTTATTTGCAGTGATGACACCTCCCTTCTCAAACATCGTGTCCCGGCCATGCAATAAAACAAGGAGCGAATCTTCTGTTTGGGCTTAATTTAGTATTTTGTTTGTGGGCTTTAAAAGTATACACAAAATATGACAGAACACAAGCACAGATTCAAGGAGATTATTGAGGGAAAGAAAATGAGAAATGTTTCCTAATAATGGACTAGGGGAAAACTAAGTGCTGTTTCAGTCCAGTAGAACAACAGAAAAAAGTTGATAAATAAAACTACCACCCGAAGTAAAGTGTTTCCTAACAGATTGCCACCCCTGATGTGGAGTTTTGTTTAGGTTTGTTTGGGTTTTTTAATATACATATTTTATACATTTATAAACACACACAAGCTACCTTCAGACATGTTTTTCTATGCTCAGGCTGAGAACAGCACAGCCAGAGCAAAAAGTCTGATCTTGACCATGCTTTATTAGGAAGCCTAGAGGAATTGCTTCTACCCTCTAGGCAATGGGAGAGGCAGGACTTGAGAATCATCTCAGTATTCAAGTCATCTTTAAAAAAAGAAAAAAAAAAATCACCAAACCAAGAAAATCAAAACAACCAAACAACCGACCCAATAAAACAACCACATTTTATTCCCAAGCAAATTAGTTACCAGAAAAAGCATTCTGCCTTCTAGCCCATCACCCTGTCTGACAGTACCTGTCAAAGATAAAATCTTTCAATGAATTAAGGGAGGGGAAAGGCCAATCCCTCCTAGTTATGGTGCAGCGATTTACATCAGTATAATTACATCTTCATTACTGTGGGAGACCGACTAGACCTCCAGGGAAACACTACCGAGTACATAAGAACTTTCATTTTTTAATTGCAATAGATCTGCTATTCTATATCTAAATCTATTAAAACACATTGGAACAAGCGAAGATTATTAGAAAGATAGTGCTAGAGAGTTCAGATTCGTGAAACGTTAAACTAATTGCAGTGCATTCTTTCCAGCCTTTAAGTGGTAGTACACTGCAATTGGGTCATGACATTACATTGCAAGGGTAATACATAGACGATCTTTTTTTACTAGCAGTACTCTCTCCCAGATCAATCTTAATATAAATTCCTAATGCTTAGCGATTCTGATACTTGCCTATAATTCAAATGCTAATATCAGTTTAACCTGGAATTTACTGCAATCACTTTCCCTCTGAAAAGTGCCCTCATTTAATCAATGAAAACTGCCATTCTGAGGGCCTTCTCTTCAAACAGTGAAATCAATCCCCCTCATCACTAGCAGGCTCTTCAGTTGGAAGAGCACCCAGCACTTGAAGAAACTGGTGTAAAGATGCAGAACACACACACTGCCTGCTTCTCCAGATACATGCTCAGGTCTAACACCCGGCAAAAACACATCTCGCGTCACAACCCCATGGCACAAGCACCTGCAGTGAGCCTCACACTGTATCTGTGCCCTAAACAATTTATCTCAGAGCTGTTAAGGATGGGATTTGCCCCCAAAAGAAAACTTGAGTCATCATATCCCCCAATTCCCTTCTTTAGGTCTATACACATACTTAAGGTGGGGAGTTTTGATACCTCCCTTATGCTTTGTAAGGGCATGCACATACGTGAGTGTGTGTGTGTGTGTGTGTGTGTGTTTGGAAGGGTTTAACTTTATTAAGGTGGGCCTAAACTAAACTTTTTTTGAGATTTCCAGATTCTCATTGCAGACTGCCCCACCCCAACCTGATGGACCTGCAGGAATAGTTCTTAGCAGGAACCATTCTCACACTCAGTGCTTTATATAATGTTACACTCTACACAAATAACCAGGAATAAACATGAAAATGGAGGAAAGCAAGTGAAAAATTAAATTGGTTAAATAAAAACCCCATGTTGATGCAGCTTGCAGCATGTCCCAGAATCTTGAGATAAATACTGAATTTTCCTGTCTTTTCCGTCTCTTGTTGACCAAACTGATATAAAGCAGGATGGACCCTTAAAAGATATTTCCATTTGCTTTGCTTGAATTGGAAGCTTACATACATATTTGTAGCATTAGATCCTTAATATGCGTCTTTTGAGGAAAAACAAATCAATATGCATGTGTGAGTCTCTATTGGGTATAACAAACTTCCTGTAATTTAATTCTTAAAAACCTCTTACATTCTCACAGTGTAGTGTTTTTCAGTCTCCATTACACCCAAATGGTGGGGGGGAGAGGGAGAGACAGAGAACTAGGCTTAAAATACAACACAAGAGACAAAAATCAAGTCTCTTTTGAATTAAAACTTGTTCACCATTAGCTTCGCTGAAGTTGGTACAGACACTGCAACACAGGAATTACATTTTTCATGCCCCCAAGAGACCCATTCCTTTCAGTAAACCTTTTAGGTGCAAACCATCCCCATCATTTCCTAGGACAGCATTCTGCACAGCAGGCAGAAAGCACTAGTCCTCACGTATGCAAATTCATCCCTGTCTTTGGGGCTCCTCTACTGCCCATCCATTCACAACAAGTAAATCACAGAGAGAAGCAGGATTTTAGTCTGAATAGCTTTGCTTTTGCTGATATAACTTCGACCCTTGATGATAGTTAATGTCAGGGTTTTTTTGCATTCAATTAATTTAACGGTCCAGATTTTTAATTTGCATTTCATTTAACATTTCAGATTTTTAATTTGCCAGATATTGTTTATCAAGTATTCATTTCAGCGCCTTTCACTGTATATACAGTGCATACTCCTCAGTAATTAGTGTGCAGTAAATTAATTCTCTCCTTGTTCCTTCATCAGATATTGGATTAAGAAACTTTCACTGTACCAACATAGTGAGCTAGATTAGGAATTTCCCATCTATAATACCTTTGTTTAATATTTGTCTTGTATATGTTATGCTGCCTTAATGCTTTACATGATAAGAAATGTTATAGTTAGAAGCAGAAACCTCCAATTAATTTGGAGTCACATATTTGTTTGAAATTATTAGACTCAAATTAAATGTGTTCACATGGTTCTACAGCACCTACTCCTTTAGACATCCCTACATTTTCCTTAAGAAAAAAAATGGCTGTTCTATTGATATAAAGGATATTTAAATCACCTGATGATTTTCATCAACCGCCATGAGCTTTAAATCCAATCCAAAGTAAACACCTCATTATCGATCTGTCTTCTGCATTATGTCAATATGGGCCAAAGACCAGCAGAAGTGTCCTCTTACAAATCCAGGGAAGATAATACACAAGCTCAATAGAAGGGCATTACCACCACAGTCCACTGAAATTCTGCATGTTTCGCAAACATTTGCACAGTTCACTTCACCTTTTCCACATCCACTGAGACGCACAGCACATAGACACGATTGTTCCCGGGTCAGTCCAAGCTAGGAGAACACCTTTGCTCAGTGATTAAGGCTCCTCTGTGCAAACTATACTCATCTTTATCTGAAATGACCCTGCAAAACTCACCCACCTGCACGGTTTTGATGTTCAAAATGTTAGAAAATGTCTTGCAAGGGATATTTATGCCTATACAGATCAATGGACGTTTTATTACATTGTGTTTGTTTTTCATGCTTTAAAAGTCTACAAATTTATGAATACAAAGCCTTCCTTCAATGACAGAGACAGGTATCATGAGTGATGTGTGACAGAAGGAGGAAACATTGGTCCCTYCTGAACCCGTGCCTAAAATGTCTTATGTCACGTCAAGCACCAGTGCAGTCACACAGAGTACTGGAATCTGGTTTGGACAAGCCCCAGCATTGGCTACAGGGAATGGCAAAGTAGTGGATCAAGGATCTGGGCAGGAGGAGTCTGGAGTTTGAGTTTTTTCTAAGAAACTCAATTCTGAGCAGTACGAACCACAGGTCACCTAGTATTGAAATCATCCACAGCCATGTGGATAGCTCCCAGATTCCCCCATTGCTTTTCTACTTGAACCACCAAGACATAGGAACACCATTTACACCTGGGAAATGGCAGCAGAGGACAATTGCTGCTTCTGTTCTCCACTGACTTCAAACAGGACATACAAATTTACTGAAAAGAATGAGTTTGCAACGAGACATGGGAAAAAGATCATTGAAATTCTTTGGAAAGCTAATAATGGATGTAGGACTGTGCCTTTCTTCTCATCCAAAGCAATAAGACCTTCCTTTCCACATTGACCACAATCTTATTTAAAGGCTACAAAATCACCAATGCTTGTATGTGACTGTGGGCAACTCTCAAGTTTAGAGTGGGGCTGATGTTCCATCAAGTTGATAGTAACATTTCTTTTGCTATTTGGGCCCCATAAGTGCAAGACACACACACAYAAAAACAGAACAAAAACAAAACAAAAAAAGCCCACCATTTCACAAAAATGCAACTTGACATGAAGATCTTATATCTTGTATTTTTCCTCTGGTTGCAACATGTCTTGTAATAAGACATAGTGTTTTATTTTATTTTATTTAGAAAGTTTAGGCTTTATTTTCTTTAAAACTAAAATGTTCAATTTATTCAGCAAATAGCCTATCAGGAAAAAGGGTCACTGAGTATGCCAAGGGAAAGTATATCTTTTGAATTAAGGGATCGAAAACTCAGTCAGGCAGAATACTGGTTGCTCTCAAGAACATTATGGGAACTAATGAAAGAACCCCATTTCCTGCCTTATACAATTAAGTAATCAGCTGCCTTTGGTTACCCCTAACAACTTACACAGACAAGGGGATTACTAAGCAAACAGACTGCAGCATTTCAGAATACACAGTCAACGGGAATGCTGAAATGACATGCATTCCCAGGGGAGTCACTACCTTTTCAATTTTAAGAGAAGGAAGTGGGATTATTGAAAATTTAGGACTTGGCAGACCTTTACAGAAACGCTCTGGCTGATGTAATGTGCACCATCCAAGCTAAGTACAAAAATAACCCTTGCCATCTGAAGAATGTTTCCCTTGCTACCTCTTCTCCAAGATACAGTGAATTCCTGATCTGGTTCAAATGAAGGGATGCTTAGATACAAAATAAAACTGTCTTGTTTGGGCCAGAAGAGATTCTTATGATCATACTTCAGGTATGAAGCACTATGCTGTGAAAAAGTATGACATTTAACAAACACTGTAGCTTCAGCCGGGGGCAACTTTTATGTCTGAAAAGCAAGGAAAATATTTCTTAATCTCTTCAGTGAGCCTTAGTTTGCACAAGCACTAAATAAGCAGTGAACAGCCTTCCCCACTGCCTCCATAGGTGCCTGTTGGGGACAGGGTTTTCAGAGTTTGTGTTCAGCAGTCACTAGAAGTTTATTAGATTTATGACTTCGGCGGAAGCGGTGCCAAGAAGTTTTGGGAATCCACCCCTAAACCAACACCATGATGAGTGGTGGAATAAACACAGCTTAGTTTTCTCACAGCAGGGAAGTAGTATTTGGGGTTCCTTTCTCTTCATGTTGATAGACTTTGCTGTCCTCTTTTCAACTAATTGGTACTGCTGGTGGCAGGACTGAGAGTGTCATAACAAAACCCAGAGGTATTTTCGTGACACTCTGCAGCCTTCTGGGGAGGGTGAGGGGGAACTGCTATTCTCCATTAGGTCASTCAAGCCTGTCAAAAATAAAAATCTGAAATTCTGTCAGTAAAAAGGGGTAATAAAGATATTTACAGYTTGATGAGAAAGAAAAAATAACGGGAGAAAGAACATGAGCAATAGTGTTGTTCTAAAGTGACTGAATGTCCAAAGTAAAGAAAAATTAAAATGCTACACTGCTCACTTGAAACTGCCCGAGTGCTAGAAGTGCTGAATGGAATAGTGCTTCAGAAAAAAAGTAAATATTCACTCTGACTTACTATTATCTGCTGAGGCACTASAGACATATTAAATAAACAGCTATGCAATGTTGAAAATACTTCCAAAAGAATAAAAGAAAACTGTCAGCATTGCCAAAAGATAACATAGGAAGAGAGGAAAAAAACCTTGTAGTTAAGAGACATGGAAAGTGAAATTTTTTGTAAAAGTGCATTGCCTMTCAGTTTTTAACAATGTGAACTCTCTCCTGCACCATCTGGCTCCACTGTCCCCACCACAGGGTGATCTAATTATTGGGGAAACATTTGCTAACAACAGCACCTGGCTGCTCTTTGGTGTTTAACTTTCCCTTCCTGCTCCCACAGCCTCAGGTTCACAAGACTCGGGCATATCAGCAGAGTTGCTCATGGATACAATAATAATCTGACTTGGCCAGTGGTTGCAAATACAGTGACTGACTACTTTGCTGTTATTACTCAATTACCAGGTTTTGAGCTGCCTTAAAATACCATGATTTTCCATCTCATTTACCATCTCATTCTGGACAGATYCAAAACTGGCTCCAAAATTTCTGATAATTTAACTTTTCCCCATTCTCCAGTGTCTTCAGGTGTTGAGGTCTGGGCAATGTACAACTGTGTGCTGTTGGGAAGATGAAACTTATACAGAGGATTGGGCAATCTGACATCAGATATGGGATTAATCACTGAGAGACAACCTCAGGTCTTTCAGCTGTGCTGGTGGGTTGGATTAAATTGCAAATGGATCCTTTTCCAATTTCAGCCAAAAGTACTAAAAATGCCACTAAAATAAGCCTTCCTTGCAATCCATCATGTAAGATCAGCCACACTTTCTGAAGAAAACTTGAAGGCCAAACTTCATGAGGCACCACATAACTACCTCCCAACTCAGACCCAAATCCCAAACCAGGCCAACCTTGTGAGCAGGTCAGAGCCTCACCTTCCCTCTGGAGCAGCCATAGCTGCCACCTGCCTGGCTTGGACTGCAGTGAGCTTGTTGGTACAACAAACCTGCTCCGTGACTTCCATGAAGTGCAAGTTGGGATACAACATCACATGACCCTCACACTGCTTTTAGTACACACTGCTGGTATTTTCCTGCACGGCATTAGAGAGACAGCACTGGGCAATGTGCACCTCCTTCCCTCCCCAGACACATTTTTGTCCTGTCACTCAGAGTCTTCCTAGTCCACACCGCCTCCTCTTGAACSTCTTAAACCATGAGCTGTGGAGTCAACAACTTGGATTTATGTGATCAGATTTAAACCCCTGGACAGAATTTAAAGACAGATATTTTCCTCCTATTTCAATACAAGCTGAATAGTCTTTAATTTCATCTGAAAGTAAAGAGGTTTTAAATGCCCTTTGTTGTTCTCCTGGGAAACTTCCCATGATCTGTTAGTGCACCCAACATTATTCCTTGTGCCGAATCTGTCTCTGGTTTTGGGAAAGCAAAGAAGCAGTAAGACCTGGAATAGCAGACCTAGATCCAGACAGGGGCTAACTCCGCAGAGAGGCAGCTAAGCAAACTGAGATGCCTTAAAGCAGGCAGGTGGTTTATTTGTATTGCTCTGCCCTGCTCACAGGTGGAGCAACAGAGCTCCAGACAAAGGAGAGGGGACTTCCTGTTACATCATTCCTGTCACAGCCAGCCAGATTCTCTGCTGCCGTTCCATGCATTTGTGTAACCATTGCTGGTCAGCAGAGCAGCTCAACACACGCCTGAGACTGCACTCCCCGGAGATGCTGTGCCAGATCCTTGAGGARATCCATCCCCAATGGTCTTCTTAAAGACGTAATGAACCATCACAGTGCAGAGTTAGCAAGGGGACCCTTCCCCAGTCCAGCCAGGAGGGTTAAAAAAAAAAATTAAAAAGTGCAAACCATTACAGAAAGTGTCATACGCAAACACAAAGTGTAAGATTCAGTGACTAAAGGCTGCAAACAGAAATGCAAGCAACAAACTAAGCTGTGTTTTTGTTTTCCAATCACACTGCTGAGAAATACAGGAATTGCTCTAAGTTTAGATCATTCTCTCGGCAGTAATAACAACACACCTAGAAATCATCATGATATCTCATACCAGAATTCTGAACAGAAAACATACAGTGGGTATTTGTATCTGTTATAGCACAGATCTAGAAACAAAGTAAACTATCAACTTCCCAAGCAAGAAAAGGGCACTGCGTGGAAAGAGATGAAAGAGATTAAAGAAACAAATCAGACTACCAGCAATAATGGGTGCCTTCAGTCCCTTCCTATGCACTACTTACGTATCACAGTGCTCACAATTGCTTTTCTTACTTTGCCATCTTGAGGTGATTGCTCTTTAGATTAGAGAAAAAGCAAATAAAAACTTAGACATAATGAACTGTAAAGGATTAAACTGGGTACTTCACACATCATCGTCTGCAATACAAGAGCAGGGAGATGATCAGTGAAGTTAAAAGGCAGCGTAACTAAAACATCTTTAAATGCGCAGTTTGCTGCATCCTGTGGGAAAATCTGTCCTCACTCCCCCTTGACTTTCACAGCGACACAGTGAGAGGTGGGTAGGATTTATTCTGTCTTGCCTTCCTTTTACACAGATGATCTTATTCACAAATTCACCATATCTTAGTGGCCATGGAAGTCCACATCTTTACTCCATATCTCCCTGCTATTCCAAATTGAATCCTTTTCAACTACTAGGATGTCTGTGAAGGATACTTATTTTAAAAATAGTCACCCCACATCCAAAGCAGATGTATTAAATTCTCTCCCTTCCTCAYTGTTGATCATACCACCATCTTTTCTGTTACTTCAAACATGAGCTTTTCCTGCTTGGCAAAGTGTTTTACACCTTATCCCTCACCCCTATTTTCTGCTTCATCATCATTCCAAGATACCAGTCTGAAACACTTTTGCTACATTGACAAAAAAAAAAAAAAAACAAAAACAAAACAAACCAAAGACAAAAACCCCAAGCCTTCATGATTTCACCCACACCAGCTCTGCATTCACCTACAAGCCTATGAGCTCCTTCATGTCTTTTCCCAACCACCTTATCAAAAATCACGTTTGATGCTTTGACAACTCATTCTGTGACCACTACTTTTCATGYTGGTGAATAAAGTCTCATAACTTTCTTCCATCATTTCCTATCCATCTCTACTTCTCCTCCAAGGCTGTATGCTCTTTGAGGCAGCAATTCACTTTTTGTTTTCTGTGTTTGCCCAACACAAAGAGGTCCAGCCTTTGGACAAAGAACAAGCACCTACAGTACTCATCATCACAAGATACCATYGGTATATAGAACTCCCATCATTTCAGGGAATAAAACAAACCGTGCATCATCATTATTAAGAGGATTCTTTTCTGGCCCATCCTCTTTTGAGTTGGGGGAGGCCATATGTTCCCACTATGGGTTTTATTGTATTCCCTGTGAAGAACCTATTACTGGTCTTTGTCAGGCTACTACTGTGGCAGCAAGAAAACCTGTTTTTCTATGCAGGCTGATAAATGAGCCAATAAATTCTAAATCCGCTGCCATGGATGCTTCAATTATTGCTATTATATATTGTCATCTGTTACAGGTTAACTGTCTCCTTGGGGTTGGACCAGTTGGCAGTGCTGATCAGGGTGAAAAGTCTTCAGTTGTGTTRAAGAGAGAAAAGTGGTCCAGTAGAACTTAATAGGGAGGATGAGAGGAATATTAAAATAGAAACATTTTACATGTAAGCAAGAACTCCCTATAGAAAAGTCTCATCACATTGTTTGCCTRTTGTTTTCACCTGCTGCATGTCTGATTAAAGGCTTAACTGAAGAATATTTTGAAAAAGGGAATCTGAGTATTTTAGAAGAAAGGTTGGCCAGAAAACCAGAAAAAAACAGCTGATCAAAAAAAAATGACTGTATAGGAAGAAAAAAAAAAAGTAAAGGACATGAGATGTCACAAAAAGGTAGAGCAAGTCTTACCCAGTGAGCCAAATTCTGAGATGTAAGTACMAGTTAGATAACTCAAGTTAGGATTTTCCACAAAAAAAGTCAAATCACTGATAAACTTAATACTTGAAATACCTGAACTTGCTTGTCGACTGTGGAGGGGGGAAAATGCAAACACAAACAACAAAACACAAGCCACACATAAACAAAAATCCCAGCACATCCATGTAGAATTCTGGAAAGGGAGACAGGGAAAAGGGACAAGTGAATGACGCGAAGAGCATAGCACACAATGCATAATGTTAACAGGGGATTAGAAACCCCTGCAATAAGAACATGCTAGCAAAATCTGCATGTCCTCTAAATGGGAAATAATGTGATCTCTGGGTATTTATAATACACCACACCATTTTTTTAAATTAGAATAAGCTAGKTTTTAGTAGAATTCAGGTATAGAAATGTCATACACAAAATGCACTGAAATAATGTTTTCCTAACCAGCATTAGCACAGGCACCTAGTGTTGATTTGCTGTGAGATTTACAGAACTATCCTGGATTATTGCTCAGCTCAAAACACATCTCTGGTACAGACAAACAAAGTTGAAAATGATGGATTGGTTGTATGCAATTCATTTGACAAGCATCAGAAACTGGAGAGCAGGGAGAGGGGAAAAAAAACCTTTACTAAAGCCACGTAACCTGAGTTAATGAAATTATATTTAACTAAGGGTGTGTATTTAGACTTGATCTTACCTTGGTGACTTAGCCATTAGGAGGAATTCATTGTTTACCTCCACGATTCTTATCGGTACTTAGGCAGTGTTTGCACGTGATTTTCAACTGATTGCTCAACATGCTCTGTGTTAGACTGTTTTGAAATAAATGAAAACACAGCAAGATCACAGAGGGCTAATCTCAATTATCTAATCTTCTTAAAACTGCATGGTTTCTTTTCTTGTTGAGGCCACATTACGGCTTCCTCTATGAGCAGAGCTGTACCTACTGATGCCAAAGCAGACATCTGTTTCTTCTTTTGCAAGACTAAAACTTTTCTATCAGTGAAATGGAAATAGTTATTACTCCAAATTACTTTTCTTAGGTCATTTGAGGATCACTCCTCAGGAGGTAATAACCACCTATAATAATTATGGGCCCCTATTGACATCTGTGATAATTGTGGGTGTTTGACTTACATAATAGATCCTCAAAAAAAAAAGTCACCCACTCCCCATCYTCACCTCCCMAAAAAAATTTWAAAAACCAAACCAAACAAAAACACACAAACTCCACAGACCTCTGAGAGTCTGGTCACTGGACAGTGAATACTGAGCTTTGAACATCTCCAAGAAAGCTGGATAGCTCCTAAAGGCTTTAAYGATGGGGGCAGGGGTGGAAATCAAATCTAAATAGATTGAGTTAAAGTCCAGCCTTTTACTGCCTCTGAAGCACAGACCTTGCCCAGCAATTCATGAAGAGRGAAAAAAACTCCAAAGAGTTCCTGGAAAACCGTTAAGCCAATGGGCAACTTCCAAAAACAACACATGATAGAACAGTTGCTTTTATAATTTGTGTRCTTGCACTGACTGGAGAACGTAACAGCCCAGACTCTCTCATCCCGAAGGRTTATGCTTTAGCTTTATGCAATCAGTTCTAAGATTTCACCTTGAGCACCTGAGCTTCACAATCAAACTCCCTGAGCAATTCAATTTCCATGTCAACTTCTTCCAAAGCTAGCATTAACAACAATTAAGAGGAAAAAATTATCCTRGCAGCTAAAGAGTTAATGCAGACATCAAAGAGTTTGCACTTCAGCCTGCCAAGACCTGATGTCTCTGTTGTCTTCTTAGAAAATAAATTTGCCCTTGGGACACATCTTTCAAGCAGCTGGAGCCCTTGAGACAATTCATGAGAAAAAGACTTCTAGGAACACTTTTACCTACACCTCCACACAGTTCTCCCTCTTTCTACACCAGCCATTTTTAATGCATCCTGTRTTCTGGAGTACAGCAAAAGAGCAATACCCTTCTGCCCCGTGGTCCTTGTAACAGGCTCCCAATAGTAACAGACAGGTAAATAAATTAGGAGTATCAGAAAGTGCTATTTTACAAGCRGGAGGCATCCATATCAAAGCTGTCAAACATCTGGGTTTGAAGTATGTGGCCAAACTGAGCTGCAAACATTTTCATCTTGCCCAACATGGTACTTCCCAATCCAGCATCCAGTTGTCTCTAGGATTAGACTGAGCCACGTTTTCCTTCAGACCTCGTGACCACTGCTTCTCCAGGACTCCACACAGCCTAAGGCACCACCACTGAGGGAATAATCAGCATTCAGTGCAAGGGCTGGGGAGAAGCACATTAGAGCAGCAGGAGTTAGAACAGCACTGGCATTTTCATTACAGCACACACCTGTGAGGAAGGGCCTGGCTCAGGATGGAGCAATTGAATGGCAAAAAGTCTCCATAGGTTTGCTTAAGACTTCCTGAAGTCTCAGCACTTGCCTGATGACCTTCCTTTTGAGACAGATCTTTATTACAGATTTTTAGCCAGGAGTTCAAAGGAGTAGCACTGACAAAATAAGAGAGATGATTCCCTCTACACCCCGGATCACAGCTTGCTGGAGTGGTAAGGAATTATCTTGCAACCTTTTCTTCTACCATACAACAACATGAATGCTCAATCAAGAAGCAGCGACTAACATAAAGGTTCAGAGACAATTCCTGGTTAAGCACCAACATTTGCATGCTGTTGGAATTACTTGAACTTCTCAAGTCTGCAAAATGAGGTTGAGCTTTTCCCAGAGAACCACTGCTGTCTGATTACGTTCCTCATGTGATACACACTCAGCAAAAGAAGAAAAAATAATCTGAAATATTGATTTTCCTCAAACATGACAAGATGCTAGTAAGAAAATCACCTTCAACTAATGAATCAGGAGACAGAGCAAGCAAGATTGAAAAGCATGGGCATTTTGTTATATTCTAACAGAATATGACTTCTCCCCATTTCATCAGAGTTCAGACTTAAGTGACAGAAGACCAACTGCTCTAGAAAACAAATGTGCAAGTGGAAAGTCTGGACACTTTCCTGTCATAATGCTTCATAGAAACCACAGCTTCTTTAGTGTAATTTTACACACGAGTCTGGTCTGAGTGTGAAAGCTCCATGTCTGTACTGTAGTATTTTGTCCAGAGCTGTCCAAGGAGTACTACCACCAACTTGACCGTATAGCATTAGAATAAGATTAATTCATAACTCTTGAATCCCTCATGGAGCCAACAGGTCACAGAGATTTTTCGTTAGCACAGTTGGCAACTGTACGGGTTGTTTGCACATGGCAAAATTGAGCTTTGTTTTTGCCATGACTATAAAATGATGTTCATACTGGGAAGCCTTCATGGGTACAGGTCAATAGCAGCACATTCTATCCAGGCTAGCAAGAAAAATGTATGAAACAAAAGTATCCTTAATAATCTAAAGCTACAGGAAATTGAAAGGATACATTTCCAATAAAAATAACTTGGAAATATTGGGGGGGAAAGTGATTTTTTTTTTTTTTTACATACGAGAAAACAGCACAATTTGGTCTGTTGCAAAAGAACACACAAGTAGAATTTTGCTTTTGAAAAACCCCACAAATATAAAATACTTGATTGGCCTGGAAGTTGCTTTTATTAAAGAAGTCACAAAGAGACACTGTTGTCTAAACTTAGCATGTTACTATAATATTTGTGTAGCCACATAGAAAACCACAAAATTTTCATAAGCACCCCAGTTTCTAGAACCTTGGCATTATTTAAGAATATATTTTATTTACAAGAGTCATACTTTCAATCCTCACTGATGTGGACAAAGTAACATTTTTAATCTATTTCCATTGTTTTGAAAGATTTGGCTCCTAAATCATAAATATTTGGGGTTGGCAATGTGTATTTCACTATTTTTTTTTTGTCTGAGCATAGACTCAGGCAACACTTCTGCCAGAAATAGTTCCTGGCTAATGATTTCTGGGAATACTTGATCATTATTTTCACAGGGCAGTGGAACAGATTCTTTGCATGAGACCAACAAAGGAGTCTGTCAGAGAGTAACATGAACCTTGCCACGCTACCACCCAGAAAGGAAGCCTTTTATAGAGAGCTTTAGAGGTACCTGGGAAGGAGGATGCTGCCTCTTCTCTACCCGAAAGCAATAGGTTCCTGCTGCCTTTGATGACTCAGGCAATATGCAGCTTACCTCCGCAAAATCCAGATTTAGTTCTGACACGCTGCTCTTTCGATTTTGCTCTCCCTATCAAGTGTGTGCCTGCTCACACCCTGCTACAGGCTGGATTTCACTCTTTGCCAACAAACAAAGTGATTCCTGGGACTAGCAAATCAACCAGATGAAGACTGACTTCTCCTCACTCAAAATATTATGCAGCACAATTCTCCAGTTATTTCTCTGCAAATGAGTCTGACAAGTGCCGTATAATGTGCAAACCAACTTACACAAACRAAAGCATGAGAGAGCATGAGCAGAAATAAAATTATACAGAACAAACTTAGAACAGTTGTGAGGCTGCACAGACAGCAATTAGTTGACTGGCAATGCAAGAAAAGATGAATTTACCATTCAAAAAAAAACCCTGAACAGCACATCTAATATGTACTCCACAGGAACCAAAGACAATGCTTCCTCAGACAGAAGAGCTGTATCGACACCAGCATGAATACCCTTTTTTTCSCCTCTCTATGCCAAAAATGAATTTTCTAAGGAGCAGTCTCAGGTGGTGATGTAAAGATTCCTGAATTCTATCACCGAGTCATTATGTGACCTTGAGGAAAAAGATGCACTCAAGTGCACAGGGTCTGCATTTACCTATTGCAGAATAGGTATATAATCATAACAACACTTATCAGTAACGCAGAGGGCTTGTGAGGCTTAATGAATTGTTAAGCGCTTCAAGGTCCTCAGCCGCTTAATGGCAATCTTTATTAATTAAGTTCTATTTATTGGCTATCACATCCCTTACTTGTGCGAATATAACAATATTTATATTTAGAGAAGCTCTAGACATTTTTTAACTCTATAATTTTTTTTGCTATATTGTAGTCCAAAGATTTATTTTTATGAACATCTAAAGCTGACTGATGGGGAAGGAAGAGAACACTGTATCAAAACTCCAAATCTGCTTACCCATCGTAGCCCCTTGGCTCTGTCAGAGGTATAGAGGGGGGGCTACCTCTTATCAAAGTTTGACCAATTAAATGCAGCTGGAATCTATGCAAAGAGAACAAAGGGATATGGCTGTTTTGAAGAATTAAGTATTTTTTTTCTCTTCCAATTCACGATCCGCCTTCAAGGCAAATTTTACCGTTTCCCCTTCACAGACAATAAATAGGATATCACCAGTCTGCTTAAACACAGCATTTCTTCCCAAAACAATAAGCGTCGTTATCATAATGATTGGTGCCACTTAACGCCCTTTAAAAATCAGGTTTTAAACACAGCCTTTCTAATGCAAAGCTCAAAATCAGCTGTTGTGCTGACCTGACCTGGGCTGAGAGGCAAGGCAAGAACACACCCGGCTCCTACTCAACTCCTCCTGCGAGTTTCCCCAATAACCCACTGATCACATCTGGCCCAAGCAGTCCACAGGAACATCTCAGCTGGCTCCAGATCATCAGTATTTTAGCCACCAGATTTAAAAACTAAACAGCGAGTATGGCAGCCCTTTCACACTAAGAATCTCAGCTGCAAAGAACTCTAAGCAAATACCTAAATTTGGTTCCACCTTAATTTAAGTGAAAAGGAAATGACAGATTCTGGTGTATTACCTGGGCTGATGGGGGGAAGGAAATCAATGAATGAAACATATTGGGGGGGAAATTAAAAAAAAAAAAAAGATGATTTATCTTTCTATTTTTGGATATACGCGAAGTTCTTCGCGGGAGCTGGGTGAAAAAAACCCGCACAAATTACTCTCCCTCTGACAGTTCTGAACAATCACAGAAGTATTATTTGGTATGCAGCAAAACTAAGAAACTCTGTTGTCTGTCAAAAGAAAGAGTGAGAATTGTCTTAGGCAGTAACACCTGATCTATTATTAATCCATACTTCAGAAAAGACTTTAAATGTATTGACAGCTTCAAGCAGAAAATGACAATGTACAGGCTCTTTTAAACTCCTAAGGGAAATCCAGAACTATAGGTGAAGCTACCATTAAGGGGAAGAGGGGAGGGAAATCCGAATTCTATTTCTTTACAAACACCCTAAATTAGTTATCACTAGTTAGCAATTATGTATGCCAATATAAACAAATTGTTGGGTCATTGATGAGTCCAACTTCACGAAGCATCTGAAAATCCGTGTTTGGAAAGGGATACCCCAGCTTGGGAGCATTTTGAAGTAACTTGCAAATCATCTAACTCAGTCAAAAAATAACTCACTTGAGAATGATATAATTACTTTCAGTTTGCTTAAAGCCAAGGAAAAGTTGACACAGTGATTAAAAGCAGGGGGGGAGTGCAAGCAAAGGAGAAAAAAAAAAAGAGTTACTTTATACTGCTTGAAATTGGGCTATTCGGAGGCCTAGGACCTGAGCTTATTTGAAGAAAGATTATCTTGACAAATTGGATAAACATTTTGTGCATGACAGGACKCTGATGGAGAGTCTGTTCTGCAAGCACACCTGGGGGATAGTTTGCTCAGTGTGTGACCAAGGTGTTCAGCTAACCCCGAGTCCTCCCAGGGCGCTTTGTTTACCCTGTGACAGGTATAGGCAGATCTGAAGTCGAGGCCTCCATAACAGTTCCTGCAGACTTTGCAGATGCATTTTCCCCTCCTCCTTGGGACAAAATACCTCTTGGCTAGACCAGTTCACTAAAAGTTCCACCAGAATTCAGCAAATAGCTTGAATTTAAGAAAGCCTGGAGGCCAGCATGCCCAAGGCCAGTGAGTGACCAGAGCTAACAAGGCATTGTGTCTCCATCCCTCATCCTCTTTATCCCTCAGCACTGACCAGAAGAGACCACTCCAACACCCCAACAGAGTCATCAAGTAGTGACAGAAAAAATGTTCCTATAAGCACAACCTACTGGTGAGTCAGAAGGAGAGTGAGCATTACCTGTGTAGGTTTTTGACTTCCCTGCCCCAGAAAGCAGTGGCACAGATTTTTGCGTGGCCATTTTGTTCTGCCTTCACTTTGATGTCAGAGGCTGAGCAACACAAGAGCCCAGACCAAGGGGGCTGATGGCCACTGTGCAGGCTGTTGGTGACACCTGTTAGCATCACCTGAAGGACTCCTTTGTCCAGGCAGGCAGGAAGCAAACCTTTGCTGCTTGCAACAGTTGCACCGGCAGCTAAACCCTTGCAGATCCCAACAATCCACCCTCAGGGCTTCTTTTCACGTGTGAATTCAGGAAGACAAGGATTCCATTCTCAATCCCCACATTCCCAAAGCTGCCACACAACTCTTCCTCCACGTTTTTGGAATGGSCTGGTTTCCAGTCAGATGAGCTCTGGCCCTATGGCAAGTTGGTTCAAAGACAAGCATAAATGCCAGAGCAAAGGTGCGGAAGGATGGAGTCRGAGGAAAGGACAGTAAGAGAAACAATTTAGTGAAACTCAAGCTGTTATGAAAACACTCTTTAGGGCTAGAGAGGCTAAAACTAGCAGATGATAAAAGCTCAGATCAGAACTTGTTTCCTCAAATGCCAAAAATTTTGGTCTAAAACCATTTTCACAAAAGTAATTAACCAATCCTCTAGATGTGCCCTCTCCCCAGCTTAGTGTGGCTTCTGCCTGCACTTAATCCATGAGCACACTTTCAGCCACTTCCTAGCTCCAAAGCAACAAGCAGAGCCCAGAGGGAAGTAACGGGGGAGACAAACCCTTTGGAGAAAGAAAGGATCAGAGTGAGACTCTCCTCACTTTAGCTCCTGCAGGCTGGGAMAAGGCAACAGCTATAGGAGGTCAACCCTGACCAGCAGCTGCTGGGAGAGCACACCCAGCTCCCTGAAACTGGAAGCCTAATTTATGGGGGGCTAAACTGAAGGGGCCCATATGCCATCTCCGTTTCCTGAGTCAAGCACACCAGTACATGGAATCAGGGAAATGAGGAGGACACTGAACCGGCAAACTTCAAGCCAGATCTGTTAAGTTTTCTGCAAAGTGGTTATCAAGCAGCATGGGTAGAGAAGAGTGTGTGTTTTACACTYCAGCAGCACATCATCCCCAATCCTAATTCTCTACCTTGACATTGTCTGATATGTTGGGGGGCAATTGTCTTCCTCTACCTCATTATATTCATAAGACCTTTAAAGAGGGGAGATTAGATTAAGAAGCCTAAAAYTGATAGCTTGGATTGACCCTTTGGATATCAGCCACAGATGACAATGTGTTTAGATGGGACAGGCCCATAATGCTTCTACCTCGTGTGTCCACTAGGCCATGAAGGCAAGACCATAGAGCACAAGGCTGTTAATATTGCTTACTGGACCAAGGCAGGACTAGGGAGATGTTCGCAGCATTTATACTGAGAGCTAAGAATGGTCTGGTTCCCTAAAGCAACCATCAACCACTTCTGTGCCTCATCAATAAATTATTATTCTTCCTCTCTGACTAGCAGTGACAAGCAAACAAAACAAAGCCAGAGCTGCTCTGCAGCAAGGCTGTGTCACCTAAYACAGATGTGATTTAAAGTCCACAGAAGAAGCAGGGAAGCATTATCAAATACCTCAGAAATATTTGAGAAACTGTTTTTAACATGGGAAGCAGGGGACTTTCATTGACTTTTGCTTTCAAACTTAATTTTCCAGAATAGCTGCCATGACTATTCAAAAAGCACCAATCAAAGCAGTAAAAGGTATTGCTAAATTGCCCTCCTGCAGAAAGCATTTTTTACCCAGACCATTTACATTCCCACATGTGCTCGGGCASTGCACCCCAAAGCTCACCCACATTTCTCTTGTGAATTATGACAACAACTCGGAATAACTTCAGACAGTGCTGCCCATGCAAGATCTAAAGAGGTGATGGAAATAATTTATCTCCATCCTGTGGAAGTAATATGAACCTTCATGGGTAGACCCGGAGTCAGAAAACAAGTACTGTCATTAGAAAGTGATCTGGAAATAAAGACATTGAATGACAGCAAACAAATATTTTTCCAGGATATAACAGCCTAAAGGACACAAGCAGAAAGTTGAGGAGCTCCTGAGAGTAGCTATGTACCTCTAGCTTGCCCTGGGGGGTATTTGGATGATGAGAAACGTTTTCATGACGCAACCCTTGCATCTTGTATTTCATTAGCTGAGTGCTATCCTGACAGGAGGGATTGTCTTTTCAGGGTGACTGAAATGGAATTAGGACAATATTTCACTCCAATTCATACAGTTCTTATTAAAAAGCAATTTTTCCTTATTTGCCTGTGACACTATGCTGCACACACAAACAGAACAAAGGTTGTCAGAGGCAGAGTCGGCCAAGCAGGAATGTTCTGGCTTTGAGYGTGGGCGATGATGGGAACTATTGTGCCCCAGTCGACACGGCCATGGCTCCATGAGCTCTCGCCAGTCAGCGCATCTCTGTTTGCAGGAAGGAATCCAAGCTACACAGGAAACAATGACTTTGCAGTTTCATAGAAATCCTCAGGTACAGATGAGGAAAAAAACAGGCAACCAAAACTTAGCAGGAGAGAGGATGTTTAGTGATCTAACACCAGATCTCGATGCAAGCCTGCCTGAATCCAGGCATCAGTCTCAGCTGTGAGCATCCCTTTTTGATGGAACATGCACAAGACACTCATTATTAAAGTCCTTTCTCAAACAGCAAATTATATACTATCCCTCCCAATTTTGTTTTCTCTCCTCAGATTTAACTTTATTCAGTTTCAGTCAGATTATTTTCACTTTAAGGTGAAAAACATGCAAAATAATGTTAATTTTCTCCATAAAATTAATCTTTGCACAGAAAATATCCCACAAGCCCCTTTTTTGCGAAACTTAAAGTATTCTGACAAAACTTCCAAAAGTAATTTAAAAAAAGAGACATGTTTGTCATCAGATGAGTTTTGCATTTCCCATTCAAGTGATCCCCACCTTTCTGAAGATCACACGTTTGTGCTCAAGAGGTGGAAGTCAGACAGCAGCAATATGTGATCCTGAACAGTGATCAGATGGGTATGTTTACAACAGAACTTTCTACCAGCACAATCAGGCCCCAGCGATACAAAACTGGGTTTTCAAAAGTAGGTTCCCTTTTTAAAAATAGAACTTCCATGATTTCTAAAAATAGAGCAGAGAACAGTGCCAGCAGAATGTCTGCAAACAAGCTTCCTCTATATATTCCAAGTGCAAAGAGCAGTGAAGCTGCAGCATTCCTGCTCATTCTCGGTTTTAAAACTATGAGTTTCGAGACCACCTGGGACCACTGACTCAATTTAGGTGGTCAACCCATTTTTGAAAGCAATCTGTTCTCTGATGCTTTTGCTACTTGTTCTAGCTAAAACTGGCTCAGCAAACACCATACACTCACACTTGTGCATCACCCTTGGGTGCTTTAGAAAACACTGTCTCTAGCAATTCTGCCGCAATATAGTTCCTTCCTGTTTCTTTTTCCTTTTTCCCTTCAAATACTATGTGTGATTTTAATCTCATAAACAAAACATTCACAGCTGCAATGAGCACTCTCTTGCCTCACCCTGCCATGGCAGGGTGGACCCTCCCAGAATATCTATCCCAGCCTGTTATGCAAAACACAACCAGTCCTTTATGGCAGAAACGGCCCGAGCCCCATTAGCCAGGCAGACAGACGCATTTGGAGCACAGATCCCAGAATATAGGGAAGCCATTGTTTCACTTCAGAACAGGCCAGGGAGCCTCCATCACATGGGGGAAACCTTTGATGTCTCTTGGATTTAGAGGACAAGTCCAAACGAAAGCAGGGGGCAGAGCAGCTTCTGCTAAGCAGGGCAGACTTTTCCTCTCTCTGACGAGGGGAGATTTTCTGCAGGAACAAAACAGGCTCCCGCAGATGTGACAGTGAGGGGATGGTGCTGGCTGGCAGGACAGAAAACAAGGGCTGTGCAGGGACAGCCTGGCAAAGCAACCAGCTTGGAGTACAAAAGACAATATGGTCTGATGACTAAGGAGAAGAAACAGAGCACTAAGGGTTTATCTATGTATGTAAATGTACTGATATTTTGCAGCTGTAAAAGCACTTTTATATCAAATTAAYTCACCATAAAATTTCTGACTAGTAATCTTCCTCACCACAACAATTCAGTATAAAGTGACAAGACCTGGCAATATGAGCATCTTGAGGGCCAACAAGGTAAATCTTTAACTTTCTTGTTCTTCTGGCACAGAAGAGCAATTCAGCCATCCTGAGACTGTAGTTCAGCTCTGTACAAAAATCAAGATGCAAGTCACACCGTGTGAGACAGCAGCCAGAAGCAAAGCCAGTAAGGTCATGGGCACAAGAAGATCTGAAGTCTCTCCTACTTTTCAACTTGCTTCCAAATTTCCAGGGCTGGTTGCAGTGGTGTGTTGTTACTTAAGATCTACCTTTAAGCCAAGAATAAAATGTGGATTTCTTATCTTACAGCTAGACAATTACAAAGACTGTTCACAGTCAACAGTGACAAAAACTGAGTCTCCTGGACAGTGCATTTCCCAGCCACTCTGGCAGCCAGTCAAACTCAGGGTCCACAGAGCACTAAGGGAGGGATCAGGTCCCAGGTGTCTGCCAGAGACCAGGCTGCATCTGGTCTTACAAGGGTATATCTTGTCCAGCCCACCTGGTAGGGGGTAGAGGGGAAAAGGGGATGGGGGCAGGGGGAGAAAAAAGAAAAAAAAAAAAAGAGAAAACTCACAGTTTCATAATCCACTTTTTGGGACAAAACATGCATAGACTTCTCTGCTCCAGACACAAGTCTAAGCTCCTACCCAAATACATGTCTTCATGTAAACAATGTGCATGTGTCTGGATTTATGAACTAGATCCTCATAATACAGATTAATTTTTAGCAAAAACAATTATGCATTACTGTGGAACACAGTTGTCAAATTCTGAGAAGCAGCTAAGAAATAAATACAGTAATCCCTACATAAACAGTCTGTAAACCACTTAGTAATCTTGGAGACAAGAACCTGCTATTAAACATAAGTGGTAAACTCTGAGACAAGCATTTAGAATGAAGTGCAAGCAGAACATATACGACAGATACCCTTTTTTTGTGCCTTCAGAAGCCAAACACCCCATTCTAACTGGTGGAAGAAGTTGTGTGCATCCCCAAGCAAGCAGCTCCTTTTAATTTTTCTCCCAAGTGCAGTCATGGAAGATGTTTTGTAGTGTTTGTGCAAGGTGAATGTTTCTTTATGTTGAATCACATTCTTGTTGGAGTGCTGGATTAATGCACAAGTAGGACAGACATCTAGATGGCTTGGGCAGATCGCCTATTTCCAGATTAATAGAACCATTCAGAGAACTATCAAATTCATATTTTAGTGACACAAGAGAATTTAGTCTGCATAAACTGCAGACAACATGGATATTAAGTAGACAGTATTTCTTTTGTAATAAGAAGCAGAAACCTTGTAAGCTTAACTCCTATTCAAGTCAGAAGATATTAAACCAGAAGTGAGAATCTTTTTCTCAAATCAAATTTTGCCATACAGARCCTTCTTTAATGCCTCCAAATACATCAATCTAACAAGCAGAGGTGTCTTTTGAGACACCTCATTTATAGTTATCAAAGCCAAGAAGACTTCTTCTCTAATTTTTAAAGGTTTCATAGAAAACCAATCTGTCAGAATATTTGGGGCTGTGGTCCGTTCATTTTAGTTACGGATCCAAATTCTATCCCCAAGACTATTTGCCTTTGCACTGGCACATCATGCACTTGGTTGCTTTTTCATTTGGTAGGTTTGTTCTGTTCCAGCAAAGCACTTGAGCAGGAGAATGGTTTCTTGGGAGGCCAAACTCAGCGGTCCCAGCCCTCAGCTGCAGATCCCATTATTCTGGCATTACTACTCACCCCCAACAGAAGTGTGTTAATAAGGGGCTCGATGAAAACCAAACAAAACTTTCCTGCTACAACTCCGTGTGAAATGTTGACCCAAGAAAAATAAAGTGTGCCTCTTGGATATACATCTGTCCACTTTGCACAGCAGATAGCAGGGGGCCTGCTGCAGGTGCTAAGGAGAGGGATTTAAGCCAGCTTCCAAAGTTCATATTGATAAATCCTGAGTGTATCACAGCAGCCATCTGCACACACCTCGTCACATCTGCAAGTCACACGGAGGCCTTGCAAGGAGCTCAGGGAGGTTTTACATACAGCTGAGCAAACCCTTCCCTCCTCCATCCATGCTGGAATTTCAGATCCCTCACACTAGTTCAGCTCTTACCTTTGCCAAGCACCTCATTTGTCTCCACTAGGTCCCATCTGAAGGCCCTTCTTTTGACCTTGAGACCCAAAAGAAACTACCTTGCTTCTGAGCACCATTTTCATCTTATTGCACCACATACTTTAATATATTTATAAACACACACACATTCTACCAAGACTTCCTTCATGAGACTGCAAATGCAAATCTGCCTGGAGAAATTTGGGGACCAATATAAACACATCTCACACGGTTTCTATCCCAMTCTCACAGTTCCCTCTTTCCGCAAAGACTCAGCACCCACTTCCACACACTGACATAAAAAAAACCAAAAACCCAACCATCAGATATGTATGAGCTATTCTCATTAACAAATAAAGGACACAGTAAATTTAACAAGCTTGTACCATGGTTTGGTCCCTGTGCAATGCACTTTAGTACATATTTAACACCATTCTTATTCATCAAAATGCATAAAACCAAAACAACTTTAAGCACATTTACGTTTAGCGCAATTTTAAGCACAAAATACATTTTGCTGAATAGAGACAAGTAATTTAAGTTTGTCCATGAGGGCACTGGTGAATTAACGCCATAAGGTTGAAATCTCAAAGATTGACAGAAGTTTTGGGTTTTACCTGCACACCCTTAGATTAAACTCCCCTTTAGATAAAAACCATCTAAATGAAGTTTAACTTTTGCCAAGAGAATCCACTTTCAGATTATTTTGTTTTTCTTTTGCATAAGCCTGCGACTTTCACGTAATCCACAAGCAAATAGCTCTATTCTGTAGATTAGAAATTATAAAAGACCATGTAATCAGCTGACAAAAGAACTGAAAACAACCCCAGAGGAAATGCAGAGCTGCTCTGCGGGCTCACAATGTGCTGCTCTGTCAGCCTCCCACTCCTTCAGCAGATACTCCTGACATTTCTTGTGTCATTACTGGACTTTATGAATGGGGCTGTAGGATGTTTGCTGGAGAATAAGCAGAAAGGGAAGGGGCATGGCATCAGAGACAAGGGAACTGCTTCACTCTCTGCTGACCAGATCCAAGCAATTAGTTCACTGCTTTCTCCTACCACCAACTATGAATCACAGCTCGACATTGTATTAAAGGCTGAATTGTTGCTCATTTTTTAATAAGGATGCTTAAGAAATTAAGCTATTGTAACCTCAAATAAACTGCACATGGTTTGGTGGCTTTATTTATTTCACATGTATCTAAATGTTTAGGTACTTACACAAAGTCTCATCAACCTTTTAGGGCCAGAAAAGTCAGCTGTGAGTCTCACCAAAGACAGCCACCCCGCAGAGACTACAGCTCTTCCCGCTTCTGGTGCAGACAGARCCTTCACGAGCACAATTCCTGCACTGCATTTCCCTGCTGCCCCTTGGCTTCCCCAGCCACGCACACGTGAGGTGCGAATTACACGCTAGGGGAGGGAAAGCCCTGGGGGAYAGATTTGGTTTACAAGTCTGAGATGAAACAACACTGCCAGTTGTGCAAGAGATCACAAACAAGCAGGGGGAACCCATTCTGAGCATTCCTGTTGTCACCTGGTCTTTAAAAGCCTGAGAAGCACTTTCAACTAATTTTGAAAAATGTCTTTGGAAACAGCAGCCTTACAGGTTTCTGGGGACAGACAGCTCCAACCAAAGGAATGCCCCAGCAGATAGAAAGGATGTAACAGGAACATGAACCACAGCACCTGCACAGGAAAGAACTCAAACTGCCTGAAAGAAGGGTTTCAACAGAGCTGAGGCTCCCACAGCATCCCACCAAGAGAGGCAGATCTGTTCAAGAAGATTGCTTCTGCTTGTGGGACTGCTCTCTTTGCTTCATTGATTTCCCTGGGTTGAGCCTGCCAAGTCATGATGCATCTGGGACAATTCCTGGCTAATCAATAAATATCCTCAGACACTCTTAGGATCTCAGCACCATCATGGTTTGGCCCTACGGGATCACAGCCAGGGCAATTCCCCCATCCTGCTGATAAATAACAGAGCTGTAAGGGATCACAAGGCCAGGAGCCTCACCATCCCTGTGCAGGGGAAGGATGTTTTCTGAGAACTTGAAAGTGMGAGGACTTTCCAGGATGATTAAACATTGGGTATTTTGAGGAAGGAACATCAAACCACTGGTTCAGATAAATGCGCCAAGTGTGCTCTGTTGACATCCCGCCGGCCAGCCTGGCACACCCAGCGATGGCCACTGATGGTGGCAGAGTCCTGGCCATCAGCAGCCATTGACAAAGCCAGAGCACTCTGCCAGGGGAGGGGCTGCTGCTGAACTAAAAGACTTGCTCTGTGTGGGATTTCTTGGTGAGGTACCTGCAAGATGCTTACCTTGGAGATAAGCAAATAGAGGAAAAATTATTCACAAGTACTTGCTTGAATACAAAGGAAACCAAGTTTTAATCTCTTTATAACCCTTTTGCATTAATTTTTGCTAAGCTTTATAGTACTATGATTAGTAGAGAACATTTTTATAAGTGAATTTTAAGTTTAAGCACCAGAATGTTCAATTAAAGTATGAGTAGAATATTATAAAACTCATAATTCATGATGTCTGGTGGAGTTACATAAGCTAGAAAGGAAACTAATACCATCTGCCATGTAATTGCTCAGCATCAGCAAACGACGGATTTTGCCTGGACCAGGAATAATTTTCCTATGGACACACATAATCATTACAGAATGTTTCAAAAAAAATAAGAGTTTCTCAAATTCAGTATTATCTCCCCACTAAGTCGATATAATTATTAGATTGTGAAAACTTATATACCCTGTATGCATTCTTAGCTGTGGAATGAAGTTCCTCAGTTCCCAAAAACATAGTTACATTAACAAATTCATGGAAACTAGTATCAGATGATCAAGCTTTAAGAAAAAAAAAACAGCAAAGAAAAATAGATACAAGAAGCAATATCAAAGAAGATTTAGACAATCCACAGATAAATCAATTTTGGTCTTTTTATATAAAGAGTTTGGCCTGTTTATTTTCTAATTTAGTTGTTCAACATTTGCAGTTTTTTCAACATGTTTTTATATCTGTTTAATCAGAAAATATTTTTTATTTTTCCTCTCTGGCTGATGAACTGAAGAGATGTGCCCTTAAATACAGAGGTTTGTACATCAAGTGGAGCTGAAAACYGAACTGATCCCATCACAAGTAAATTATCAGCTTTCCGACTGTGGAAGCAAAACTTCACTTAATCTGATGGCAAATAACGTGCATTTCTCCAGCAATTCCTACTTTGGCTAATCAGTCAGGCTGATGGATGTTTAGCACTTACCTTAATGCAGATTTTTGCTTTAGCTAACATTTGTAGAAACAGAATCAATTACAGGCTGGAGATTACTGGGCTGATGGGCTTTCATGCTATTGCAGTTGACCGTGCAATTGGGTTTCTAAGTGACAGACACCACAGGACAGTCTCAGCTTGGTGAAATCCTCCTTTACTTTTCCACTTATCTAACATATTCTTCATTCAGCACTTTAATTTCCCACCCTTTGCCTTTTCTCCCTGAGCCATCTGAGCAGAGCGTACACACAGACACACACTTGTGCTTGGCTCTTTCCTGGTGAGGGAGTACCTACATCTGGGTGCCCCCAGCACAGTGGGACATCCCCCACCAGCACGGCCCTTGGGACAATTAAAAAATTATCTTCTTGACCAGTCAATGTTCAAATGGGGGAGCGCTGCGTGAGGGAAGGCTCTAAATGTGGGAGCTGCACAGAGGGCTCTTGGTCAACACGAAGCAAAGCTCAGCAACACCCTGGAATAAATGAGAAGCCTTCACAATTAATGCTTTTTGCCAGCATGATCCCAAGCAAAAGAGCATTCTTGCAGTTAAATATTTTTAAAGAGGCAAATGGTTCCTATTTCATTGAGTTTGATTGCTTCTCTCACCCCACCCATTCTTTGCTAAACATTATATATTTACTAGACGTTATCATAGCCCTTTTTCACTTTCCTAGAAAAACTATAGAATTAGGAGTCCTCAGTATCTATATTAGAAACACTAGTGCTCAAAACCAAACCAATAAGCCCTGCTCCCCAGCAGAGGTGGGGAGGGCCTGGCACTTTACAGAATCGAGCCCAGCAGTCACGGTAATAAGAATGCAACTGTTTCCAGAAGGGCTCATCCATAGATTAGATGAGCATATTTAGGGGAGAAACCCTATTAAAATTTCAGCAGGTAGATGGCATATGTAAGTAGGAGGGTTTTTTTTTTCAATTAACTAACTGTCTCTAGCCCGGAGCTGGAGTCGCAAATGTTTTTGCAACACAGTGATACTCCAGTTCACACCTGTCAGCTGGAATATTTACAGCTTTGTAATTATTAAAATTGTCTGAACTCCAGAGCTACAGGCTGGATGGCTGGGATGGGACAGTCTGCCATAAGGTACAGAAACAAAGCACTTGCGTCTAATCAGGGYCTAAGTTAGGCACAGTTTCTCTCTGCACCACCACCCCCTCAGTTACTTTACCACAGAAGTGAATTGACATTACATGGCTTTTACCATCTCTGATCAGGAAACTTCCAGAGTCTCTCTGCTCCACTCATAGTCATAAATCTTGTAGAAACTTGTAGCTCTTTACCAGTTGGTCAGTTTTGGCTGAAGTCAACCAAAAGCATCAGAATTTGTTGAAAGGAGAGATAGAAYGGCAGTGTCCTCACCTGGGCCTTAACTGCACAGAGCTGCAGTAGAAAACCAGCTTGTGGGTCCACACAGCACTGACAAAGCCAACCCAGCATCAACAAAAAGTGATTCCCCCTTACAGCTAAGCACCTAAAAGGAGGAGGATGACTCATCCACAGAAGAAGGGCACCACTGATCCCAGGAGCACAGAGTTGGTCCCAAGGGCATAGAGAGGTGAATTTAAAAGACATTGTGAGGCCAAGACCTTGCCCACTACACTGGGATGAGATTTATTGAAGGCTTGCATAAAAACATATTTGTAGGGATAAAAAAATTTGGGGACCTTTTCCCCCCCACACTCCATGAGAGAATTATCTAACTCACTGGCACCTTCTGTTTTATTGACATCAGCATCTCCTCTTGAAGCAGACCTCCTACTGAAATGTATTGTGCAGCAGAGCTGAGAAAAAAAGTATGACCACTTTCCACTCTTTCCTTTCGTGGCAGGTTTTCCCAGTGCGTCACCAGTCCTTTGGCACACACCTAGTGCCAGCTCTGSGGTTACAACCTGTCCCAGTGGAGGGAAGGACTCATACACGGGAGCCGTGCCGGGAGACACCGTTCCTCATGCAGAAGATTCTCCAAATGAYATTTGCATGGAAAAATGTTTACCCTCTGTGTGTTTCTCCCCAGGAACAACACAGATGTGGGTTCAGGTTTTTTAAGGGACACTTGGGTAAGTGCAAACACATCTCTTTGTGATCGGCCCGGGCTGACCCTGTTTAGCCTGAGGTCAACGACCAGTGGCATCTGACCTGCCGAAGTTAATGCGGCAGAACAATGGGAGAGGGTTGGCAAGGCCTTATCCTATTACCTTTTTGATACCAAATTAATTGTTTTTCTCCCTCTCAGTGATTCTCTGACCTTTCAGCTATATGCGTTGCTGGCACAAAGTGATGGATTAAATTTAAGCAAGTACATTTCTTGACATTGTCTCGCAGATTTAAAAGTTATTTAGGTCTTCCTTTCAGCACTAAGAGGTTTAAGAATGTGCTTATGATTGCAACCCCATTTGGTAGTTAAAGAACACTGCAAATATTAATTAGCTTGGCAGTATCAGAGACAAGAAAACCAAAGAGAAGATCACAGCACTTATTACCAAAAACAAATTCCACAAGGGATGGAGATGCCCTATAAACCATAGGTAGGCAACTCTAGATGTCTGGTATTACCCTAATTGGTAGTGCTTTATTAATTGGCAAACCCAAACTGGAAGAATAAATGTAATTAGCCAGATGAATATTTCTCAAATGGAGAAACAACCCACAATACTTTGTTGGATGAGGAGAGTTTGCATGGAATAGCTATTGATTGATATCACAGTTTTGATTTAAGTTCTTGCTTCCTGGTTGTTGGACCACTTCACCACATGGAATGAACTGAGGTGACACAGTGGGTACCAACACCATATTAAAAGAATGGAAAGAAATCAGTTCAGGATTTCCCCCACCATGCATCACTCAAAGCAAGGAATCCTGAAAATCTCATTTATGAATCTAAAGTTCAAAATATTCAAACTTGCATGTAGGKGATTGTAAAACATCCAGGCCCTGAGCCCAGATGCGTTCTTTGCTTGGCTCAGCTCTCTGTAGGCAGAGCCGCCTTCCCTGCTCCTCACAGCTCGCAACCACAGAGCACAAGTGTCACGTTCTGTCAGCTTAGAACACCCACAGGAGGCAAAAATAGTTTTCCTTCAGACAATATTTTTCACCTGTGCTAGCTGGCAAAGGCCAAATCAGCAGCCAGATACAACCTGGAGCAGTTCCTCTGAATCCTTCTGAACTGTAGAAATGGACACGAATTTGGGGCTAATGCACTTATGGGTTTCAGGTGTTTTGGAAAACAATGGAACCTGGTTCCCATCCTGCTTTAGCCTCCCCCCACCAAAAGAAACCAACAACAAAAAAAAAAACCAAAAAATCCCAGAAACCCCACCATGCCAGTGGAAAGTTCAGTTCCCAGCTCTGTTGGTCCCCTGCACAGTCCAGCTATTATCTAGCTCAAGTAGTACTATAATGCTATGCACATGCTTAACTATTTGCAAGATCACAGCCAAAACTTGCTTAAGGAAGATATTTTTTCAAATAAACATGCCAGATTATTTTCTTTAGCAGGTAGAGTATAGAATCTCATAGGTGTTATCTCAAGATAAAGAAAACACTTTTTCCTGATTGTGTCACCAGGAGCATGAAGAATTGTGTGTTTAGTCACCCATACCTCTGAAAACATATTAATTAAGCTGTTAAATTAATTTATTCTGATTTAAGCAATATTGGATCACAAGAACAGAACAGGATCAACAGAAAGAAAATGTTACACCAGTGGTACCTCTGGGTAACTTCACTTATTCAACACAGTTAAATATTCCCTTAATTCATACTCCAGACTCCAAATACGGATGATTAAGCACATACATTAGCGAGATGAAGAGCAAAGGATTTTACATGACAGCTCTGCCCAAAAGTGACAATAAAACCTGCCTTAGGGAGAAATTGGGAGAGATGTAGTAAAAGGCTAATCTTGTTATAATGATTTATGGTTTATGAAAAAAAAAAAAATCACAGTCTAAGCCTTCTTCAATTTTTCCAAAACATTCATACCTGCATTTAAATACTTCAGTAAGAACAGAAATATTAGCCTCTGTTTCCAGGATAACAATATGCTTCATTAATCAGAAGCTCACAGGAATATATTCAGAAAGCGCAGAATTGGACTAATTTGATGTTCATGACTGATAACAACAAGCAGAATTTCACAAAGATGAGCGTGGTCATCCTCACATTGGGATGCCTTCCTGGCTGTGGAGTAACTCATCAGACATACTTTTGGCTTCCACTGACTTTAGTGCAACAGGGACAAGCCCCATCAAATTGTCCTCAAATATTGTAACTGTAAACATTTTGGAGGGTGTGGAAAACATATAAAGCCAAATCACTACTAGATGAAAACCATACAAAAACACATATCATGACCTTTCCAGGGCAAAGTTATTAGAGCAGCTGGATCAATAACAGGCAAGTCAGAACACCAATCCCAACTGCATTATTCATTTTGGAGAGTGATAACACCAAAAGCTGTCCAAAAAGGGCAGTCTTAAATACCTAAACAACGCAATTTTCTATACTGCTGAATTAGAATATTTAGGCCTTGTTTTACATATGTAATGGGGAAGTAACACACAGGAAAAAAACCCCTGCACTAAAAATGTTAATGGAGGAACTGCAGTTAACTCCAAAAGAAAAAAATATTCAAGCAAAAGATTTGCAAGAAGATGCCAAATGTTGCAGGAGTTACAACAGGAGAGATCACACCCCTACCCCTTTTTATCAATGTTTGGGAACATCCAGCACACAATCTTTGAGCTCAGTGCATTTTCATTTCTGGTGTAAAAAACCATGCTTTAAAATACTGATGCATTTCAGCTAATTCCCCACGATTTGAGTCTAGACATGGTGCAAACAGTCAACACATGACTAACAACTCATGCAAATCTCCTCTTAAACAAACTGAGGAATTAATATGTAATGCAGGTGAAAGGACTAATTATCCTCCATAAATAATGAGATTAATAAAAACAACTTCTTGGACTTGGTAACCAGCTTTCAGAAACTTTAAACTAGAGGAGACTGCAGTCTACTTTTAGTAAGGTCTGATATGAATTGGGATAGATGGTTGCTGTTGTTCAGAGCATTTCTGAAATAAAAAAGCAAAGACTGCACTCAAATGGAGAGTAACTGCATGTCTATGATGCACAGCTTAAAAATATTTACCTTATGACTTAAAAAACATCCCATATGAATTCTATATTTATTTCTCATTTTTAAATAACAGAGAGAACAGGAAACTTGCTGGTAAAATTACGGTCAAAAAAAAAATTGGTATCACCACACTCCCAAGTACATTATTTCCTAGGCCCTCAAGCAACTTAACAAATGTAGCAGCTGACAGCTATAAATATCAAGAACTTAAAGTGACAGCCATGTGCTGTAAGATGATTTCTCTCCAAGGTTTAGCGTGTCACCCATCAGATTTCTAAGCAACTTCTGTTTCATATTCCAGGCGAGCAAGGCTTTGCGTTATCATCGTGGTCAACTGGTCAGCCATGGATTAGCCCAGAGAGGCAGCTGAAGCAACCACAAATTCATGCAGGAAAGACCATAATATCCACCTTTTTCTACAGCAAACTGGTGCAAGCTTTTGTCAGCCAGTAAAGCCACCATGGGCAACATTGCTTCCCTCATTCAAAGAGTGAGACTACGGGGGAAAAGACACAGTTCCAGAGAAGAGGAAAAGCCCATGCTAGTTACATGTGCACCTTGAGTAGAGGAGCTCCAGGCTCTGGGTCATCAGTCTGGATGCATCTGGCTGGAAGGAACACCAGCATTGCCCGAGCAGTTCCTTCAGCAAAGGGGGGCGAACTTTACAAAGATTATTATTCTGGTATAAAACAGCTAGACAAGGGAAAACTTGCTGATATCACCAAGAGCCATTATTCTCTTAGTGGGTGCTCTTCTGTCAGAGCAGTTTCAGTTATTATTGATTAAAAATCCTGAGCAGGAGGACTTTTCCAGGCTGCCCCTTGCCTGCTGGGTGAGGTGAGACACAGCCCTGCACCCTCCTGCACCTCAGCATCTCCATCCATAGCAAGGGTGAAACGTTGTCACCTTTACCTGTGTATCTCTTGAGCATCTAAGAAATGGAGGGGGGAGGAGAAGATTTATTGCTCAAGCTAAGCCAAAGTTCAGTGAAATTACTGCCTTTCCCAGTTCCGTTTCCAAACAGGCGCATCTGGCTTGTTCTGTTCATCCATCACTTTGCCAGCACAATTAATCCCCTACAAAATTCTGCTGGAAATTTTGGTTAAACAGCCAACTTCATCACCCTCCTTGACACGTTGACATGCTGCAATCAACCTGAGAAAGCAGCAGACTCCAGGGAGAGGCTGTACAGGAGGGCATCACCAGGCACCACCCCAAAACTCATCCTTCATTTCACCCAGTCCCTCTCCCTGCTGACTTGCCCRGTGCCATTTTATTAAGATTGCAGCTCATTGAGCATTCAACAGCACAGCTCCTCACACGATTCAAAATAAGGCAGCACATTGGTGCTTCCCTTCCTCCCTTGCCCTCAGCTTTCAATTAAATTTAGAATTGACTTTAAAGATACAACCTGAATGTATGTGGTTCAAAATGACCTTGTTATAGCTTTCCTTACCTTCCTCAGAAGGGCTCTTGTACTCCAGCTCAGGGTTTAAAACCTAGAAACATGAATTTGCTCTAAGCTYCTGTGGCAAGCTACAAGTCTCAAGCTGTTTAAAGCCTTTAAAGGTACGTCCAAAGCTAAAGTGTGCTCTGCAGAGAGAGATCTGGGAGCCCAGGTCCTGCAGCTTTCAGCAAGATATTTAAAGCCTTCCTGTGAGTTAAATGTTATTTTTTCTAGTTTATTTTCTGAAGTCTTAGTACAGTAATAACTGCATTTCATTGTAGGATCACATTAGTCATTGTTAAAGTCATCACAGAAATTAATAAGGAGAAGTCCCACACGTATGAAGACCCAAAAGCCATTTGCACACAGCACTTGACTCTTTTTCCTTAGTTTCTTCCTTGTTGCTGGAAAAGAAAGACAACTACATTTGATATGATCCTGACCAGAGGAAGAGGTGGGGGGATTGTATGAGTAGATCAGGAGGTGATTAAATTAAAGACACACTTTGAGTGTCCCCAAACATGGCTCTAAAACACGAAAAGATTTCTGTGGCAATTGCCCTCCCTGTACCAGGCTCAAAGACAACAAATAATTAAATATTCACTCAGATACCACCATCCTTTACACATGAACCCCAAGTTCACACAGCACTCTGTGACCTCTGGTCTATTACCAAGAAGCATCATCTCCCCCCATCCTCTTCTGCAAAGTGTTTTCAGATGCAGTGGGTACAGGGGACTCATAGAGTGGTGAGGCTGCCTGATCCCCCCCACCACAAGTGAGTCAAGAAAGCACCTACATAGGACAGCCAGAAAGAGAAGTTGCTTCCACCCACCTCACCACAGAAATCCCCTTTGGAGGCAGAAACCAGACTGCCCCCCGATCACCACATTTCCCACATTCCCAATGTCTCCACTAAAGCCCAGCCACGAGCTGTGCTCCAGCTCTTGCTGGGAAAGGGCATGGCCCAGGAAGATTCCAGTGCTGTGCATCCCTTGGGCACCAGGCTAAGCCCTGTACCCCATTTCCTTCTGCTGCTCCAGGGAGGAGCCCCAGGTGCCATGGAAAATCTCATGGGGGGACTTAAAAAAAACCCTATTCCTGCAGTTACAAATGTTTCTAACGTACAAATGAATAACAGGCACATCTCCAACMCCAGGCAGAAAGACAAAGCTGGAAAACACTCCCTAACTGCACAAACCAGTTAACAAAAGAGACAAGGGTAATTAGCTCATCAAYGTTTTCTGTGTATAACCCAGACCCAGGATTTTTGATGGGCAACACAACCTTCTCTTACCACACACCTTTACACTACTTGGCATTAAAAGGCTTCACCTCCTACGCAGAGACCAGACCAAAGCTGCTTACACAGTTATTATTTTAACAGAATTAATTTACTCCTCACATTATTCTTCAGAATATTGCTGGGACTCCCCAAACTGTTCACTATTTCAGTACAACACAGGCCACCATTCTACATCTCTGTAGTCAGCAAGGTGCAGTATGGTAGCTGAGAAGATATTTACTATCRAAGCAACAAACTTTGTTTTATTCCACTTGTAATTATGACACAGTACTACTAYCTCAGATGAAATACGTGCTTTCTGAAGTACAGAATTACTTTTCAGCCATTTGAAACTAAATGTATTAATTATTTTCTACTTCATCATGAACTTTTACATTAAAATCAATTGTGTCAAGAAAAAACAATACAAGATTTAGGCACATTTGCAGGTTACCCACACAGTACACTTACAACAACATTAAACAAACAAACCTCTCTTCAATGAGCAGAAATTACCCATCCTTCTCCTGATCAGAGATTTCTTTTTTTCCTGTTCTCCAGGAAAACAATACCATACTTTACAAATCATAAAAAAAACAAATAGCAATAAAAGTAAAAATCCTGACCTAGAGAGGACGCAGCAATTGTTGAGCTCCAAGCAGACCCACACTGAGTGACTGCAAGCAAGCAGGTGTAGCTGAATGTYGTAAATAAAAACCACAGCTAGGACCTATTGCACTAGATTAGGGTCCTCACTGCAGCCTATTTGCAGCCTCAGATGATGCACTCAACAGCCAAGCCCAACACTTAACACCGTAAGAATAAAATCCTACCCCTTGTGCTTAAGATGTTATCACCCAAAATTAGAGGTTCCAGCTGGGCCATGTCCCACATTGAGCAGTGAATTGCAGTACTCCTAAATTTGCCTTGTGTGTGGACAACCCCAGTGCTGTGGCAGGCACAGTGGGATCACAGCTGTGATAATGTCAGAGGTTTTGTCCACAGCCAGCGGATGTTGCACCTTCCTTGGGAGCTGCCACCACCTGAGACACAGGGCAGCCCCAAGCACTGCAGTTCAACACCTCATGTTTGTGAAAACAGATCAAGATGAGGAAATATGAACAAGAATGGTCAAAGCATGGGCACGTGGCCCTGCATCCACCTCACCCCACTTGAGAGTGACCTCCTTAAATGCAGTGGGCTGAGGAAGGTGGTCATGACTGCAGATGTTGATCCATGTAATTAATGACAMTAAACAGATCCTGAGGAGCTGAGACTCCCCATCAATCTCTTCTGCTACAGGATATTTCTGTCTTTGTATATAGCTAAAAAATAAAGGCCAGGAGAAAAGGCTTGATCAAAATGGGGGTGAGGCACAAATCTTCTGTGCAGCAAATGGCTCTGCCCTCGTGGTTCACCTGAAGTAGCTGGATTGCCCAAACTTTGTGAGAACTGCACTGAATTGGTAGAGTCTAAACCAGCACTGAGGATATGGAAAAGGTCTATAACAATAGCACCGTGGCAAATTTCCTCAGCTGGTGACTGAGGTTTGTTGGGTTTCTGCACCTGCAGAGGAGGACATGCAGGTGAAGTAGTTGCGGGTTGTGGCCAGAAAAGGTCTCCTAATAGCCACAGCATTAGGGGAGCATTTTTAAGACTTTGATTGTAGAAGAAATATGGTGGGGTTTCTTTTTTCAATGGCACTAAGTGCTTTCATAAAGTCCTGACAAAAAAGTCAAGATTCATTTGGGCCATATGAAATGCACCTTGCCCATTCGGTGAGGATTTCAGGCTATATTTTTATTCCCTCAATACCACCAGTGTAAAACGTTAAAACTTGCAGAGCACGGCATAATAAAGCAGCTTGAACCGGAGAGCTCTGCCAAGCATAACATCAAATCTTTCAAAGAGTGAGGTTAGATAAAGCACCAGATACGCAGCAAATTCTCGATTGAAATAAAACACCAAACATTTCTCCTTGGCTGGCAACAGGTGAGTTCACAGGACGGGTTTCCTCACTCACAGAAGTTTCTTTTATAGCAAATTCAAGGGTTTCCCCGCTTCCCAGGAAAACTCCTTCTTGCAATATGTTCAAAATGTTATCAGCGTGGAAAAAAATAACACTGCTTTAAACTGATGGGAGAGGAGCCCATTGGCTCTAAAGTTACCATCCCCGAGCCGGGCACTCGAGGCTGTTTGGGGCCTTTGTTCAGGGTCAATCAGCCGTCGAAAATCAGCACTCYCGTCACTGCCGTGCTGGGCGGGATGACCAGGAGGGTTTCCTGCAGCCCGGGTTGGGCGCTAATTACCTGTTCGACCCCCTTGTAAGTACCTGTCAGAGGAGGGTGAGCTCAGCTCCCGGCTGAGAGAGGACTGGGGGGCTGGGGCAGCCAGACCTCGCTGGGGTTCCCCCTGTGCCCCCCAACGGCAAAGACACCACCACAAATAACACAACTACAGCTCGCTCCTTCCTTCCTTCCTTCCTTCCTTCCTTCCTTCCTTCCTTCCTTCCTTCCTTCCTATCCAAAAGGTGTTCTACAGACCCCAAAGCTGAAGGTGGGGGAACCACCAGCAAGTCCCCATCCAAATTAGTACCTTTGCAAAGCATAAAACTCTACAGGCTGTTTTTACCGAGGACTCACATTCACCACGGTGGTTAAAACCCAGAAGTCCCAAGCTTCACCTGCCTGATTAGGATGGAGAAGATGAATGGGACACCCTGGGCCTGCAGAGTCACTGAAAGGGAAATTTATTTCCCAAACATCCAAGAAATAAATGTGATGCTCCAGAGGCCTTTGCTCCTCTATCTTGCACCCTCAAAAAAATAATATAGAGATCCTTTGAGAAAAGATAAATGAAAAAAGTTTTCTGATAATCACTGGAAGTTTTTCTCGTCGCAGCAGGCAACGCCACRGGGGAGCGAGTGCCTGTGCCCGTCAGCTACAAACACACAGGGTGGCTCGGCTGGGCTGTGCTCCTCRCCCCGACATCAAAATAAGCCGACCATGGTCTGTTTCCCGGGAAGGAAGGTTTATTTTTCCCTGCGAACAGCACGCCGGGCGGCGGGCAGGGATGCGGGAGGCTCGGCCGCTGCCCCCGCGGCCCGGAGAGCAGGTGGGTTCGGTCTGTACGTGGCACTGTGGGACCGGTGACCGCTGCTGGGAGGCAACGGGGGGAAGAAGGAAGGAAAAGGGGGGAGGAAAAAAAGCTTAAAATTCTGCAAGAGCAAACAATCCTCCCCGGGCAGCGGTAAATAAAATAACAGCAGCGGGGTGATTTGCAACCATGTAACGGGCTTTTGTCTGGGCCCATTTCTCGCCGCCGGGAGGGTTTCTGTGTTCCCTCTCCGCAGGGTCCCGATGTTCCCCCTCTGGCGACAAAGGCCGGGGGCTGCAGCCCCTCCCCACGCTCCCCCCGCGCTGCCCACGCTGCCCTCCCCCTCCTCCGGCAGCCTGGGGGGCTCGGGGGTGCGGGGCTCTGCAGTTTCGGGGTCTGTAGTGCTGGTGTAGGACATGCCAGCTTTAAAAATAGATTTTACTCATCTTTTTAACTCTCTTTTTTTTTTTTTTCTCCCCAGTTTTCATTAAGCCTGTTGGGCATTTTGTTCCCTGTAGGAAAGTTAGAGGTATTTATAAGTCTAATTAGAGGCATTTATAAGAGTGATTAGTGTGAAGCATCAGCTGCCGGCGGTATTCTGTGTGTGTGTGTGTGTGTGTGTGTGTGTGTGTGTGTGTGTTCACACATGGATGCCACACTGCAGTTTACAATTTGTTCCTGTGCCTGAAAGCTGTGAAATGCCCTTAATTCCCCCAGCACTGATGGCAACACTGGGCACCGGCGTGCCCCGTCCAGTGGCTCAGCACCGCACAGGATCGATCGCAGCCCTGGGGAGGGGTTGTGTCTCCATATCTTTGTGCAGTGATGTAGGAGTAAGTGGATAAGAAAATTAAAATTAAAATTAAAAAAAAAAGAAAAGGAAGAAAAAGCACAGATGTGCTGAAAGCTGCTGTTAGACTCSTAGGGACAGAGACCAGCATGGCTCCACTCCTGCCTGCCCATGGCCTGCCTGGCAATCCCTCATCTCACAGGTGCAACGTTGTCTTTCCCTCTTTTCCTTCGCTGCTGGGCATTAACTCTGCACCCTCGCCCTCCGTGGACATGGGTTTGCGGCAGAGCTCTCGCTCAAAGGACAGATCCCCACGCAATCTGCTTTAGGGAACAAAACCATCTGAAAGTGACCTCAAACACCAGCGTGGGTTGTGGGGCTGGAGGAGYGGCTGCCGCAGAGTGAGGGGAGCTGGAGGTCGGCCACGCCACCGAGCACCTCAGTGCTGAGCCCCGGGGGGCTGGGCTGTGTCCCTGACGGGTGCAGCACCCACCCTGCACACCAGGATTCTTCTCCAGGTCCCGTTCACTGGCATGGCACAGCAGGAGATGTTTGGTGGCAGGGAGGGTGGCTGGTGCACAGAGGGTGTTCCGAGCATCCATCCTGCAGCAGAGGGTATTCCAAGCATCCATCCTGCAAACCTCGGTGCTGCCAGCCTCGAGCTGCTGCTGGGCAGGACCTGGGCAGCCCCACAGGTTGTTCTGGATCCAGTGAGMCCCCCAAGCACCTCAGCCCATTGAGAGCACCCCGGGAACCCCAGCTCGACCACCAGCCTCGGTGCAGGGCTCCGGTGCTGCCTCAAGCCAAACTGTGCCTGGGAACGTTTTGAGCCATGTATAAGCCCTGAGGTCCTGCTCACAGGCACGGGACCTGAGCAGTGCCCCTCTCCTAAGACTCCTGGGACCAGTGCCCATGCCCTTGTGCCTCCGTCAGCCCAGCGACAAGCCCGAGGTGCCCGCTGCCCGCTGGGAGTGCTGGAGCTGCTGCCTGCAGAAATTCCTCAAGTTAGGGTTGCTTAACACGTCTTGAGGCAACTCCTACGAGTTCAGGCCCTCCTCGACCAGGGATTTCTTTTTTCTAGTCATCATATAAACAGAATTAAAAGGTCAGTGCTGCCCCCACACGCTTACAAAAGCTTTTGGTTGGAATGGCTTGAGAAAGATAGGGAGATACGTAGGGAGCACTTTAATAATATATTTGTTTTGCATAACTGTGGTCTGTTTCCCCATCACAAGACAAACAAACAAAAAAAATCTTCCTTGATTTCTGCTTTCAACAACTTATGCAACAAATATGCTCAGATTTATCCACGTCAATTTCAGAGGTGTGTTTAAAGCAGTTTCTGCAAAAACATTTTGTAGTRCAGTTACACTGACACATAGGGATGGTTTAGCTTCACTTTTTAATCTCTTTTTAGAGACACATTAATAACCTAAGGTTCCCCAAAATCATCCACAAAACAATCTTTTTTCTGTTAGTCCCTCTCTGTCTAATCCATGCAGCCCATGTAATCCACATAGTGATTTTTCTGAGGGCAGACTTTTCCTTGCTTTTTCATTTTTCCTGTGTCCATGTCTGTACAGCTACAGAAAGTCCCACACAAACCAAAGGTGAAACACAAAGCAGAGGAGTTACAATGAACTCACTTTACTCCAAGTAGTACCAAGTGACCATGTGAAGAGATGTACAAAAAAAAACAAGCTACTTTTCTCTCTCTGGTCTTTTCAGTACCAGGGAGGTTAAGGTATCCCTCCTGGTAGGGGGTAAGACTCAAATGTCACGCTGAAGAATGACGTTGTGTGTGTCCCTTTAAAAACTTTGAATAGAAACTAGTCTAAATTTGAATCTAAAAAGATAAAGTGAGCTGGGTTCAACCTGGAACTGGCTAAAATGTTTCATGCTACATCCTCCTCAGGAAAAAAAAGTGACTTTTTTTTTTATAAATCTAAACATTGCTTTTGAAAATTTTCAGTGAGAAAATATTAAAGCACTGCTTTATTTTATGACAACAGACTGTTTCACTTCAGAATTGCAGCATCAAGAGCCAGACCCTGCAATGGGGTGGAGATTCAGCTTGGAAATCCCCTGGATTTCTGGCTCAGTTTGTCCTTCTGCACAAAAACCAGGCACCACAGCCAATAYATTTGTTTCAAAAAAGTGATGTTTGCCCAAGCCCACCCCAGGCGTGTGGGTAGGAAGGGTGAGGCAGGACATGGGTTGGTGCAGACACCACTGCCCACCCAATCTCCATGGCAGTGAGGGGCCTCACCAGCTGGATGTGCCCAGGAGGGTGTCCTGGGGTCCCCACGGGCCTTCAGCAGGTGGCAGCCCTGGCCAGGTCCCTGCTGCTCTGACCCTGCACCCAGCCAGGTCTGCAGGCTGAGCTGGCAGAAAGCCATTCCCTTGTTCTGTTGGAGGAGGAGGCATGGGAAGGTGCTGGGAAGGACAAGGGGACAGGGAATTGCAGGTCCAATTCTCTGCAAATATTTTTTTGCAGGCCACAAAGGAAGCTTCACCACAATAAATTTCATTCAGTCTTCATTTTAGTCTTTGTTGGCATCTGCTACACAAACCTCTCTTCTTGCCCAGGCTTCTTTCAGCTTTAACTGTCCTGGATACRAAATTTCCCAACTGGAATGCAGGTAATTCAGGGCTTCAGCAGAAAAAAAAAAAAAGCAAATAATTGAATTCAGAGAGTACCAAGACCAGTGGTAGGGTTATAGAACAGATGGGTTTGGATGGAGGAACAACAAAACTTATGATCCTGCTTTCCTAATTAACCTGGCTACATGGGTTCAGGTACCAAAATGATAGCTGCAAACATATAAATGTCATGAAAGCACACAAAAAATAATACAAAAGAATTTTAATGCTGTCTGATTAGAAATTMAGTTTTCAGAAATACAAAAAATACAAATGGAATCATAACTTTGTAAACATCTTCCCTCAAATCCTTCAAAACCACCCCAAYGCAGATTTCAAATACATTTTCACAAATAGAACAGTGTAGAAAAAGAACAAATAATTACAAGGCATTTGAGAAAAGTCCAGAAATGAATTTTAGAAGGGCATGACTTTATTATAGGGATACATKTGGAGGAACAGCATTTTTTGTTTGTTTAGCAATCCTCAAATTTTTTCCAGCAGGAGAGCTGGATGGGCACCCTCTGTACCATCCCTTGTTATTTTCAATTACTAGTTTGTTTGCCATTAGGTAGYAGACTTGAAGTTACTTTGCCTTTAAACAAAGTTACTGGCCTATAAACAGCCAGTGGTAGTTCTGGGAAAGGTACATTCAATATCAGAAGGAAAATGAGCAAGAAGATGTAAGATGGAGCCTGATCCTGCTAACCCCTGCTCCTCCAAGAAATCCTCTTTCCTTCCTACTTACTGTGCAGTGTAAGAACTTCAGGATTAAGTCAGATCTTAGAACCATAATTCCACTTATTTGTAGAGGCAAACATGCCTTTTGCGCAACATAAATGTGTTCATTTAAAAGGAGGTTGTCAAGTCTGAAAGCGTTTTAAATTCGTGTTTAGGAGAAGCTTGGTGCACAGTTTCACGCATTCCGGGGAATGCGCGGAGCCGAAGGGAGGGGCTGGATCTCGGCGATTCCAGCACCCGGAGCTGCCCTCCCCAGCCCCAGCCACCACGTGCCCGGCAGATGCACCAGCAAACACCTCAGCTCGGATGCACGGGACCGACGTGGATTAACTCCTCCAGAGACCCTTTGGCTGTTGCACACCTGCGGGAACTCCAGGCCCAGGGATTCCTCCCGCTGCCGTTCCGCACCCCGAGAGCCCCCACGCAGCCCCTTCGCCACCGAAGCGGGTGCTGCTCCCGGCCAGCACTGGGAAAAGAGCTCCGGAAATTCCAGCATCGCCTCCCCGTCACGAGGCTGGTGGGTGCTGACAGGGCTGCAGCGCGCTCCGCTTGCTCGGGATGGGAAAAAGCAGCTCCGGGGATCAACAGGAGGCACCACACAGCACCAGCTCCACAGGCACTGGAAGTTTACACTGAGTTATTGTCACTGAAACCTCCTCTTGAGAGCCAGGGCGCCAGCGGTGGGACAAGGACACACACGGGTGTGCACACAGATGCTCACAATTTGCTCCTTCATTTTATACAGGGGTTTTTTTTCCCCTCTTGAATTATTTCCTGTAAATAAAGAAGACAGAACGGAATGCATTTTAATGTTCACAACGTTTTACGAACAGTATTACACAAGTTACCAGAAAAAAAAAAAAAACCAAAAAGTTGTAGCAACCTGTAACCTCTTTCTTATATATATTAGCAAAAAGCTGATTCTGGATTGTTGCCTGCAAGCCTCAGGTCTGAGTTTTGTTACATTTTTTAAGCCTGCATCAGACACTTAACCAGAAACAGTCAAATCACCCTTTTACAGGCAGCCTTAATTAAATGGCATCATATGTAGTCCCTGCAAAGGACTAAAAATATTCAGCTGTGGTTAGGGTTTTTTGTTTATACATTTCGTCCAGCTCAGGAGTGCTGCAAAATAAGTCAGCAATTGTCATAATTTTTTAAAAATAATATACTTTCTAAAAGGAGAGGTTTTACAGTAGTTTGGATTCAGCTAATGGATGAATATCATTGATTCATACATTCTTTTTCAAAGAAAACTGGGCTGAACCATTAAATAACCAAAAATAAGTCATTTTTACCCAAAACTATTAGACTTCTTCTCTTAAAAGAGCACTAAGGCATATTTTATTTTTTTTCTCAGTTCGGTATGAATCCATTCATTTGCCCCAATTTCAATTGGTTAGCTATGAAAATCTCAGGACTTACTCAGGTTTTTTCAGTGTCTCAAGTGTAAGAAGAGAATCATGTTACTYGTGTTTACCTCTGCCAAACAGCAGCTGGAATATAGGCCCTTCGGGCAGAACACTGTGAACATATTACAGCAGAAAGTGATTCCCAGGAAATTCATAAAATGTCCTTCTCTAATGATTCAAGGTATTTTTGTGGGGGCAGATTATTTACTATTTTTAGCTTTTCCCAGTGTCTAGCTCGTCTAATTGCTCCTTGTGCAAGTGCTCTGGCCCGGGGCTATTTTTCAGCTCTAATTGCAAAAGAAAGGATTACATGGCTTTGCTTGTGCTGGAGATGGGGCTCAAACCCTCTGAAAAAAGCCCTCCACCCCCTGATTTCATACCTACCCAGAACATTCACTCAATTTGCTGGTCTCATCTATAACTTCAAACCTGCTGACAACAGGACCAGGTAGGTACCTGCTGTGTGCTGCCAGCTGTCAGGGGAGCAGGTCAGTCTGACCAGTGCTGGAGTTTTCCAATTGATGGTTCTCTCGTCTRCTTCACAGTGCAGCAATTACCAGAGGTGTTACCTTTGCAATTTTCTTTGAAAAGTCATGGAGAGATTCCCATAAAATGCTCCTTGTTGCCATTCTAGTTGAAAATCCTGGAAACAGCATAGTGAAATCAGGCTCTATGCTGGGAATGGGCAGTGAGCAGACAATTTTGATTATAAAGCTATCAACTTACCTACCCACCTAAGTTTGGGAAAGGAAAATCAAAATCTCAAATTACTCTGACATTGTTAAAAATGCCAAAATGCCACAATCAGAACTACCTCAGCTGTGCTACCTGAACTTTCAGAAGATGAGAAAACTATTTTGTGCCTGGGTGTTGTGGATGCACACGAGGGCTCTTCAGGGTGTTTTCACCCCGGCCCTYTGGGTAACTTCACCAAGCAACAGCCTGGCAGAAGCTCCTCTCATTTCAGAGCTTAAAACTCACAGTACAGCTTCTCCCGGAGAGGAGAGAGATGGATCTCCTCCAGGAAAGAGGAAAACCTCAAATCTGTGATTTTGCCTCGTCTACATAAAGAGTGCTTGCATTTTGGCCCAAGCCTGAATTTGCCATTAAAGTAGCCCTTGTCTATACAAATGTTAAGAGAGAGTCCAAGCACCGTCACAGCCTGGTACATCCCTGTGAGAAAGCAGTCACTGTCATCTCCTGCAAGGGTGCAGCAGTCCTCCAGAGCAGCAGCTATCTGAAAATAATTTCATTTTCCTGTGATAATACAAACATTAGCACAAAGGCCTGGTCTCTGAGAGCAGTTGTGCAACACGCAATAATTTCACATCCTGGTCTGAAATGTTCCACAGGCAGTTGGAGGGTCCAAGGCTGAGATCCAAAAGCACCAATGTATTCACAGCTATGCAAATATTAGGAACTACTGATGTCTCAACACATGCAACATCTTACATTATATTTAGCAGACTCCATTTACATTCACATGCCTACAAGCTATGAAGATTTACAGGAACTTGTGAAAAAAAGTACAGATTAAGCCAAATAATTTTTCAGCTATTACTCATTTGAGGTTGGTTTGAGATTTTTAAGTCTTGGGAGATAGAGGTCCCTAAATATTCCAGCGGGCTCTAAATCAGTAATAACATTGGAGACACCCTGTCCTCCTGCATGCCCAGATTGCCATGGGTTTGCTCCATGTCTCCTGCATGCCCAGATTGCCATGGGTTTACTCAATGTCTCCTGCTTGCTCTGCAGCCCATGTGATGCTTTGTTTACTCACTGCGCGAGCAGATCCGTGCAACAGCCATTCCCAACAGCCATTCCCAGCGGAATGACTCGGACTCCACGGCTTTCTTATGCCAGAGTCTGCAAACCCTGGGCACTGATGTGTTGCCCTCCTCCCCGCTCAGCTCCCCTCTGTGTTTTGGGTTCAAAGTGAAACTACCCCAGACTCAGGGGCCTTGAGGGATCGGGACTTGGGAAACGCCGGGAGAGACACTGAGGGCACGAGCGTATTATCAGAAAGAATTTGAGTGCTCCCAGCAGCCCAGCAGCAAATTAGAAAGTTTTGGCTCCCAAGAATGAGTTGTGTTGTTTGTTCCTGCACACTGCAGCTGCTCGTCCCTCTCCCTCCCCACCCCCCTCCTTTGGGTGGTTTATTACACACAGGCTACTAATGAATGGGAGCCGCTGTTTTACAGTACACCACACTTACAGGACTTATCTCTAGGCCTACCACAGATTCGACTGATCAACAGCAGGGCACCACCATCATAATTCTTCCTAGAAACAGGAGGATAAAAAGGGGTTTGTTGGAGGTTGGCTGTGTCTGCAGAGAATCCTGCCTGCAGGGCCTGCTGATGCCATCGCTCGCTGCTATGGTCTTTGGCCTAATAAGGTACAGAAACAAAGATTGTTCACTTGTTCAAGAATACTAAAGTACCCAAGTGACGGAAAGTGGAGGCAGCAGGGCACACATCCAAGTGGGATTAAGGCCACAAGTGCAATGTTACAGGGCTGACTGGGTGGCAGAGGGAATATCTGCCTCTGAAGAAGAAAAAAAATCCAGTTCAAACATAATTTATAACATGTCACTCACAGTCAGAGGTGGCTGTCATTAAGAGTTAAATGTTGCATTGTGTTCAACTTATTCCGATAAGAATTCTCTAAGCTGCTTATATGTTATCATAACTCATGAATAACTGGAGCGTGGGCATGGGGAGGGGGGAGAGGCTCTCTGGGGCAGGATGGGACCCAGGCTGGGAGGCAGAAATGCTGGAGCAGAGCTGCACTGCTGGCTCCTCAGTGTAGTGTACCCACAGTCTGCAGACTCCAAGGACTCTGCAGAGAGCCTCAGAGCCTGCCAAGCCCATGATACTCGTCAAGGTCCAGGCTCTGCTTGGACAGATGCACCTTTTTTGCTTTTTTGCATTTCTACCAGTTAGGGAGCCAGGCAGTAACACTGAGAGGATCTAAAATGGTGCACTCAGCCTCTGTTCAGCTGGTCTGTACAGTAAGGCTGTCGAAGGTTTAAGAGCTGGAGTTGAAGGAGGAAAAAATGGGCAATGTTGTAGCCAAGTAAAAAGTCCCTAAGTTAATACTGCTCGCTGGAAACGGGACTGGGAACCCAACAGAACAGCAGTGAAGCAGCTTCTTTGGGCACAATATTAAATGCCTCTGACTGGCTTGGCAGTTCGGAAGCAGTAGGATTGTTTTCTCTAGCCTAGGGAAACCCAGCAACAGACCCCACTGAAGTTCGAGGAGCTAGATCAAGCCAAATCCCACTAAACTTTGCAGGCTTATTAGGGAAATTTTTCCCTACGATTTTTTTCCCTACCTCATTTTGGGTGTAGAGGGAAAAAACTGTGTGGAATAAGAATTAGAATCATAGGAGCCTGTTCATTGTCGCAGGTTTTTCAATAGCAGAACAGCTCACTTGGTGCAAATACCCACTGCAATTCCCAGTTAGGAGCATTTCTCTGTGCAACTCATTCAGCAAGCACAGTGTGTTTACTCACTGGCTTGGGCTACCTGGATCGCGTTACACCTGCTGGGGCTGCTGATAATGTAGGAAGTTGATTTTAAACTGGCACTGTTGCTTTTATAAAGCCTTTAATGTCATAGGCTCTGGCTGCGTTCAAGATCTCTCCCATCAAGCCAAGGCTTAAGGGAGTTTGGGCTGAGACATCCCAGTCCCCTCTTCCCCTGTCACTCAAGTCAGCAACCACAACTTTGCTGTGGTAGGTGTGGGACAAACATTTGAGTACCCAACCTGTGCCTGGTCTGACTAAAGACCAAGGCTCTCCAATCTGCCCACACTACAGAAACACTGCAGCAAGCACCCAGTTCTCCGAGCACCAAGCTGAAATGCAAACATCTTACCTGCTACCACAGCACTGTCTTCACACGTGTTTGAAAGCCAGAGGGTTAATCACAGTGAGCTCTTGGTATCCAGAGGGGGCTGCTTCATGCGTGCCCATGGGATGCTGCAGGACACTGCGAGCAGGGAGGCTACAGGGGTGCACGGTGTGTGTGCAGACACAACAATGCTGCAGTGCATTTATGGTTCTGGCCTCTACAACTCTGAGGAGCTGATAACCACAGCCCTCCGTCCTCGCAGAGAGTAACAAGTCCCCTGTAGCCGCCTCTGTCCGCAGGGAAGCAGCGGATGACACGGGAGCTGCATCCACCCCTTCCTCCCTCCCACCACCTGGAGCGCACCTCCGAGTGGGAGACGAACCCACGGAAATGTGGTTGCGGGTGGGGGTCCCCACTGGGGATGTGTTTGGTTTTTGCGCAGCCTTAAGGGTGTTCATTCATGTGCAAATACATTCATCTGGACGCACCTTATGGTAAACAATCACAGGCAAGCAAAGAAAAGTTAAAATAGATGTTTTACCCGGCTCTGACTTCTGTTGGATACGTGAGTAGAGGCAGGTAGTAGATCAACTATGCAGCTCAGAGACCATTAAGGCTTGCAGAGGAACAATTAGTGCAGAATTTGCATTTTATGAAATGGAACCTTTTATAAAACTTACAGCTACTGACAAAGATTTCTTCAAATGAGTATTTCCCTCTGATATTTGTCACGTGGAGCTTGTAGCATCTTGCCGGGGTATGAGAACCTAAAAACGTAAAAGGCAATTTTTCAGCAAAAATTAAACCCTCTGGTTTATCTCTACCATCTGTGTGGAGTGTAAACAGAGACAATAAATAAATAAATACTGAAAAATACATTTGTTTTAAATGAATGTGGACAAAGGGTTCAACACATTTGCAGTATGTAGTGCTGGTTTTAAAACATGATTTTAACCACCTGACACATTCAATTAAATACAGAAAACTCTCCAGGTTGTATTTGCATTCTGGAAGAGCAGCTACAAAAGAAAGTGTAAGTGCAGCAAATCATTCTGAATATAAACTGATTTGAACAGAGAATGAGTTCTCCCTGAAAGGCTGCAGTACCACTGACTTTGTAGTATTACTTGAAAAAGCTGCAAGTATCTTATTTTTCCCCATAAAACAGACCCACTTTGGGAAAGGCAGACTGACAGTTTGGTCTACACTCCAAGAAATCATGAGACAAAAATCATTTCTAGGAGTACAACATTTTCAGTTAGGCCTCTTTTTTCTCCAACATTCAGGAAAATTTCTAATGCAGTTCATAGCCTTTATTTAAAAAAACCCCAACAAACGAGCAGCAATAAATGATGGAAGAAAACCAAATCCCTTTTCCAAGCAGTGACACTGCCACTTTAATAGTTTCCCACTGTACTTGGGGTTAGTTGCCAGAGAAGCCTTGTTCAGCCTATTTGGGGGCCCCATGAAATGCTGCAAGCGTTACTGAAATGAGCACTTGTCTTTTGTTGAGCTGCATGCTAGCACCATACAGTGCTGAGCTGATAAATCCACTTTTTCTAACACAAGCATTTTTCAAACAAAACTACCATGAGACTGATGAGTAATGCCAGCTTGCAAAAAAAAAAAAAAAAAAAAAAAAAAGACACACACACACACCCCCCTCCCAGCCGCTGCTGACACTGACAGCTGTTAAACTCACATATTCACAAAATGAGATGGGTTACATAACTGGAAATTACAAGAGCGACTCACCAGCGAGAGGAACTGCAAAGCAAGGCATGAGTGGGGCTGGGGAAGGAATAGATCACACATTTCCATGTGCTCTGGCCCACTGATGGCCAAGATAAAGCTGAACGCTGCCTGGAGCACACAAAGGTTACGGGGTGCTCCACACCCTGCATCATCAGGCTGTTTGGAGTTTGTTCAGGATTGTGGGGGGTTTTTTCAGCAGAGCATGTGGAAAAAAAAATATATCAGTGCTGCTATGTGTGTTATGAACACAAGGGTAGCTTAAAAGCCCAAACGTCACTTTTTGCAAGGCATGATGCAAAAACCTGACTCTAAAAAGGCTTTTCAGCAAATCTTGAGCATCTGAGATAGCAGTGGAGAAGATGAAGTGCTGGGTAGAGCTAGGTTTGACAAAACCTAGGTAGCTTTTAATTTGCATCTAGGCTTTCAGACATAAAAGCACTTTGCAAAGATGTTGTTATTATTCTTATTGTACGGCCGCAGGGCTGAGCTCTGGAGGAGGTCTGTGATCTGCCCGTGCAGGACAGGAAGGCAGTGACAGAATGTCACCCCATCTTCAGATCACCTGCCTGTATTTCAATATCTGTTTCTAGACTGGTTTGGAAACTTTGACAAAAGCATCCCATTCTGGAAGAGCCATGGGGCAGATGATGGACAAAAGACATCATTAAGGGCTCCTGAGAAATGAGGCTATGGAGCTGATGGAAGAGTACAGAAGAAGGAGCAGTGAGGGAAGATGGCAGTGTCTGCAGAAGCTGCCAGACCCCCACGTGTTTCTAAGACTGCCAGAAATGGAGTTCTGAAGGGGGCTGATCTGGACATAATTCAAAGCAAAAAACAATGGATGTCTGTATAAATAGTAATAATTAAAAAAAAATAGAGTAATTAAACCACCACTAACCTCAAGCAAAATTTTATGCATCCAAAATAATCTATGCTTCCATTTTTTCTGCTTATGGCTGAATTCATTCTTCTTACATAGTAAGAGGGGATTTGGTTTTACAAAAAAACACTTAAAAGCTTTTTTATAGGCAAGTTTATCAAACAAGAACTTCACATGAGATGACCATGTAAATGCATAAGGTTCCACATGCTTTATCATGTTACCTGTAATAAACTAGGTTAATGCAAAATCAAGATGCACAGACAAATCAGGGGGAAAAAAAAAGGAAATACAGAAATGAATGCTTTGAGAGTGATGTCACCTAAGCTGGTGTGTAGGTACAGTCTGCTGCGTGGGAGAGYAGTGAAAGCACAAACAGAATACTAGATGTGCATTAAGCCACAAACAGAAATAGCTGTGAACAATGGCAAAGTCTGGTTGCTCTTGAAACCTTAATGTAAGGAAACATCCTCATAAGAGATGAGACAATAGCAGGTCTATAAATGACAGCCCCGTAGGCAGGGAAGGATTAAGAACTTCCTATAGTTCCTAAAGTATCAACCTATATTGTAACCCTTCCACAAAGGCTGCCATAAGTGCTTTCTCTGAATTAGTCCACTCAGAATAGGAAAAAGCATCAGAATTAGTTTGACTTTTCCTCTGGACACCAGCCACACRCTCTCAAGGCAGAGAGGAAGAAGTAAAAGAAGACGGAAGCGCAGCACTTGTTTAGGACCTTTTGCCAGCACACCTGTAAGTCCCAGTGCTCATTTGCCCTCCCTGCTTCCTCAGGAACCCACAGACCTTTGCCAGCCCCGATCCAGGCTGTGACAACGTGCTGCTTTCTAAAGCAGTGCCTCTCTGTCTCTGCGGAGCACTGGGAATGTGGGGTTTAGACACAAGCAAACATGAACTAGGCTGAGGCTTCAGTGTCCATTTATTACTTTTATTTTCTTTGTTTCATTTCAAAGTGGATTTTTTTTGTTGTTTTGCTTGCTTGAATGAGTAATAAAATTCATTCATTTAACTGAACTTGTATTTAATTTGAAAACGTTAACAAAATACCTCCTAACGCCTCATGGCCTGTGGGCTGAGACACATTCCTGTACAGCAAACATCCTCTGAGCTTTCAGGTAGTAGATCACCCTCAGATCTCAGATTTTCTTGCAGACTGCCACACACTCTTCTCATAAAAATTTTAATTGAAGACTATGAACACTATTATTTAATACAATTCCACAGGCCACCCACAGTAAAGTTGCCAAGGCCTCCTGGATTATCTGTGGTCCATAGGACAGGGGCTGGGGATCACCACAGACTTTGGTGATTCTGCTGGTTGATCTSCAACACTGCATTAAGCTCACTCACATGCATCACTCTGTCGAAACTCAGAGCCTGCAYTTCACAGAGTTTCCCAAAAAATCGAATGAAGCCGAGTGAGCAGTGCGCTGCACTGATGGAGAAAAGAAGAATTGTCCCACTGCAGCTACTGCTAACATAGGCACCTCTAGGCACTCCACATCCCTGGATGTGGGGGAGCAGAACAATGTGAAGAGGGACAAAACTCGCAAGCCCAGGACCTGTTTCAAATGAYGTTTGTAGATTTGTAGCCAATTAAAAATTCAATAGGATCTACAGAAGTCAACGCTAAAGAATTTGCAGCAAGTCCAAGCTCTTGAGATGTCCTGGTTGTTCCCTCTGCCAACCATTCCTCATTCCAAGCTTGAGGCTTTGGGGCAAATTTGGGGCAATTTTGGTCCTAAAGTTCCAGTGGAACAATTGTATCATCTGTTTTTAGAAGTGATCCCGTGTTTGTCAGGTCGAATTGGGTCACTGAGTGCTGATATTATATTACATCAATGTAAGTACATATTTAAAAAAAAAAACAACTGTTAAAAATTCTGTAGATGCTTTAGAAAATATTGATGATTCACCTTCCAGCTATTCACAGTCCTATTTTTAAATTTTTTTCTGAAAAACAGGCAAAAGTGCTGGTCCTCACCAAAGGCTGTGGGCTCCATCCTGCCAAGCTCAATCACAGAAGGCACTCCCCTGAATCAACACACTTCCTAGTGGGAATAAATTGTTTTCAGCAGAGTTCTGTTAAAAATCACCACCAATAACAAACTATTATTAATATTCAGGGTAGAATTAAATATTGTCACCATTGATATCTGCATGTGCAAGTGTGGGCCCTAAATTATTTTATGGCAAAATTCAGCCACTTATTCACTTCTTATTCCTCCTGGTCTTCAAACCTGCTCCCAGTGGAGCAGATTATGCTGACCCTGTAAGAAGTAGGACCTTGGCCAACAGATATCCATGGATTTTGGGGGACTTTCTGCAAAGCAAGGTAATACTGCAAATAAAAGTTAGACACTCTTGCTGTTGCGTCCTGTGGGTCTCCTCAGCAGTACAAAGATGTTTAACACAGCTCAGATGCTCTTCCTGAGCTGTATTTAACCGTCCTGTCTCTGTGCAGCTCCTCCAACCTCGGGGGAATTGTTCAACAGGGAAGGGACTGGAAGAAGGACATCAGAGCCAGGATCTGCAAAGCACAAGAAGTGTTTGGGCAAGATTCTCATCGCATGATTTTTCTAAACCTGGGAGCAAATACTAAGCAATTTTCTTCCTTCAGAGAGTTTTAAAGTCACTTAAAGTCTTGGAGCACTTTCCAATTCAGAGACTGGACTTTGCTCCTCAGYGTAGTTCCACTTACTCATCTGACAACTACCAATTACTCACGTGAGCAACGCGTGAGGTTTTGTAGAAGTGGGAATAAAACACAAGAGCAAATCCACTTGCTCAGAAGAGAAAGTTTCCAGATTCAATAACAAGATCACAACTCTGCAACAGCCTCTCCCTCCCCCACATAGTGTGTGCTTAAAATCTTAAAGGAGAAGAATATCATATTCTCTATAAGTACCATCTTAGCGTGATCAAATTTTTTCCTATAAAAATACATAATCAATTTTGTGGCTTTTCTATTTGTACTGCAAACCGGTAAAGGAAAACTCTGTGAAACTCTCACACTTTCATTCCACACTATTCTGAGTGTTACTTAATTTCCATTTAAAAATAGATTACAGGGATTAAGAGACTTTTGAATCTAAAAAGAATGGACATATTAAGGAAATTACTACCTAAAATAAATAGTCCACCTTAATAAGCACTCTCCTAGTTTTTAAGATACTAAGGAAAAAAACATGCTTCACAGACATCTAGTTTAACACGTCAGCCAGCTTCACTTACAAGTTCAAAATCCAGAGGTAGATAAAATATTAGTTTGGTTCGGAATCTGTAAAGTGCCGATTTTTCTTATGTTAATGCACTGAAGTACTTGATACAATGTTATTGGGGAAGGAAAAAATAGTCGCCAGAAGGGTTTATTTAAGGAATGGTTACTGCAAATAAAAACTTCCAACCAACAAGGATTTTTAAAATTGTTTTTTAATATGCTTTTAATGACCTCTACTCCTCATACCTACCTCCTTGCTTCCCAAACTGTTTGTACTGTCCCCAATAACACTCAGTGGAAAGCTGTCGTTCCTGGCTAAATCCTTACTTAGGTTGGATGCTATGCCTCCGTTAGACAGGGTCACAAGGTCACAATCGATTTTGGAGGCCACCTGGAGAGTCCAGGCCGTGAACTGACTCAAAAAATTTATATCAGAGCTGGAATGGTCCACCTCCCAGGGCTCAGCCTGCGCTAACACCCCAACCGCAGGATGGAGCCTGCCAGGCCCGGCTCAGAGAGAGGCCAGAGTTGTTGACCCCGTTAGCTGACCTCTTCAAACTTCAGGAGAATTTTTCTGGCAGTTACCACGGTGACTGGGCACTCCAAGCTTATCCTTCTTACTGAAAAAAAAAAAAAAAAAAAAAAAAGACGAAAAATTAAGAAGAAAAAAAAAAATGTTAAAACCTACCTCGTAGGGATGTCTATCAAGAATCAAATACGTAAATGTTTTAATTGTTTGCTTCTCCCCTCGGGCTGCTCTGGCTCTAACCAATACATCGGATGTGAACATCAAGAGAGCAGTTTGGCTAAAAACATTGCAACTTCTGAAAAAATAATGCTCAGTGGATTTAACGAGTAGCATTTCTAGTATCTGCCAGTGATCACAAGTGACACACTAAGAGGTTTATTGTGAAACAATATTTATTTTTCTTTCTGTGTCTTTCTCCAAATTACTACCACTCCTTATTGAATTGAGAAGATGCTGAGAAAAGGCTCAGGGAAAGGAGTCTATGCTGCCTTCATTTTTTTTCTCTTTAAAAACTATCTGCTTGGTGAGACATTGAGTATGCAGCAATACATTGCTTTGGTCTCTTAGAAGGGACTGCATAACCTATTTAATGTACCGTGAAATATTATTTAAGAGGAAAAAACAAAAAAACCCCAAAAGTTGTCAGACATTGTTACTGTTGTTTTTTTCAGGCACTTTGAACACTAATCACTTCACACATAAAATTTAGCAGGTAAGCAAGGTCTCATGATGCTGACAGAAAACACTTGAAACACATCAAGGGATCACAGAGCGTGCTAAGTAAACAAGAAAACAAAGTGCACTCTTCATTTCTAAAACAATAAGGGGAAGACTGGTGCTTCTTAATTTCAGAGCAATCTCATATTATATACAAAGCTTTTATGTAAATTTTCCTCATGTTCCTCTACCTGAAATAGCATCTTGCCAAAGGGAGCACTGAAGAGTACACTGCATTATAGCTGGAAAAATCCTACTTAAGGGCTCCTGATGGCAAACTGTCAATCAGTATTCCCTGCTTGTTATGAACTGCTCGTTTCTGGAGTACAGCTAAACAGAGGTTTAATGATTGAAACTTTAATGGCATTTTGTCTCACACGTGGTTCTGAAGTATCTTCTGTTGTTTGAAGAGTTAAAAATGGATATTCAAATTGCTGCTCAGCCACTGCTCTGCTCCTCCTGGGCTTCTCCACTGGCAGTGCTGAGATGGCAGAGGGGACCGAGCTGCTGAGTTGCCTCTCACGGAAGGAGRTCACACAGACCCTATGGATGAAAAAATAAAGCAGGAGATTCGGGTGTGGGAAGCAAAGAGCGCATAACTGATCTTTTGTTCCAGATTTGTTTTTCATTTCTGCTGGAAGGATGAGAAAAAGGCAGTCCAGCGTTCGTGTGTTAACTAACACTCAAAAAAAGTGAATACAGGCGCAGTACAGGACTCTTTCTCCTTTCAAAACTGGTCCAATTGCTTTGAAATATCATATGCCTCGATGCCAAATAGATACATAGACACACGATAATATTATTTAGCAATATTGAATTAAACATGAAAGCAATTTAAATTAAAAACACTTAAGGATTGTTTTCCTATTATTAAGGATGTGTTAGAAAAAGGCCAAGCCTCTCATTAGGAGATGAATTTTTTCACTTGTGTTTTTGTTATGGCTATACAAGATGGTTTTATGTTTTCTCTTTTTTTTCTCTGCATGAAATAATGTAAATTGAAACAATCAGGTGACTGATTAATAGGCTAGTGGGAAGAAAATCAGCGTTTGTTGAATTTTATTTCATTTTTTTGCATTCTTTTTGAACAACACTGTATATATGAGCATGTGCCTTTCAATTAGATACCATGATTTATGAAGTCATGCTCAGGGCTAGCCAGGTTGTTGACTCAGATTAGAGCTATGATGCCAGCTCATTCCCTGGTGACAAACACTGACTGTCCTTCCCGCAGCCAGGCACCCCTGGCAGCCTTATGAAAAGACCTTGTGGTTGGCAGAGCACTGAGCAGGAAATGAGGTCCTCTCCGGTTTGGGACAGAGATGACTGGAGTTACAGAAAGCTGTAAAGCAAAATCAGCATCTCCTGAGTCACAGGCTTTAGGCTCTGGTGGACCCCGCGGTTCCCAGCGTGACCTGGCCACCAGCGCTGCCTCGCCCGCACACCCGCCAGCCTCCCACCGCCCRCCCGGGGAGCACCCTGCAAACTGCGGCTCCGGCGTGGCATGGGACTGATTTCCTGTGGGAAAGGGGAAGAGAGGGCACTACAGTCCTCCTTTCTCCCCGTGTGCCCCAGCCTGGTGCTCAGCACCCTCCGGAGGGAATGCCTTTCCCTTCATCCCTACCAGAGAATTTTTTGGCACAAGGCGTGGTGTTTTCCTAACAATATCTCAAGGCTTTTATCTCAGCCTATAGCTTGGGGATCTTTGTGTGGCCTACTCTCCTCTAGGAATTTCACATATAAATCACTGAAAAGCAGGAAATCCTTAAGACCTAGTGGGAAGCTGTATACTATGTTTGCCTCTTAGCTTAGCCAGCCGCAGACCACAGAGCATCTTGCCTTGTAGGTAGTACAGCAACCCAGACACTGGACCTGAAATGGGGGAACTTGGCGCCGTGCTTCAAAGATCTCTGAGCCAATAAGTGAGCTCCTGGAACAGGGTTAGAAACTCTCACTGAATTCGTGGAGTAGGACTCCCTGACGTTCTGTGTGTAACACTTTCATTCTGAATTCCCTCTATGCCATTGAAACAATAATATTTAGACCATTTGGGGCTGAGATTATTGCTTTAATAAATTGGGTTTTTATTGGTTCATTGTGGCAAATAAGCCCCCGATTGATTTTGCTCCTAATCAGCATGGAGAATGCATTCCGCTGTAATTAAATCCCGTGTAACTGGGCACTCTGTGTTCGCTTGTCTCTTAGCTTGCAGTGGCATGAGATACAGCACATCAAACGCTATCCTCTCCGCGATAGGCACCCTGCCAGCCCGGGGAACGACGATGCTCGCCTTTACCGTGCTTACAGCAGTGTATAGCTGGAGCACGTATGGAGCAGCGGGCATCGCTTGGGAGACGTAGGAAACTTATTAGAAGAGGAAGACGGCCAGGGATAAGGTCTTTTCTCTCGAGGAAGGTTTGACCCCCCTCCCTCCGGAAAGGCTGCGAGAGAGGGAGAGGCCGCCCCCCCTGCCGCTTCCCACAGGTCCCCGCAGCCCCCGGCGGCTCCTCCGCCGCGCCCGCGGGGCTCCGGCCGGGGCGCCCGGGGCAGCCGGGTCCCCTCGGCCCGCGGGAGCGCGGCCGGGCTGCCAGGCGGGCAGTTTTGAAGAGTCGATCTTCATAATACAAATCCCCCGGCTTCGCCTCCCCGCCAGCGGCGCGAGCCAGCTTTTTAATTGAATCCCGGGGATTTGGCCGCAGCCGAGAGCCCCGGTTCGGGCCCCAGCGCCGTGGGTCCCCCCTCCCGGGAGCGGGACCGTCTCTCGAGGGCTGATCTCTCGCCTCTAAAACCGAGGGAAGGGGGGGCTCCGGTGGCCTGGGTGAGCCCCCTGGCTCCGGCCCCCGGGAGGCAGAGCGAGCTCGCTGCACCCCGGGGCTGGGGGCGGCGGGGGGGCCGGGGGCAGCTGGCGGGGCGGCGGCTGCTCCTGGCTGCTCCCGCTTCTCGCCCGGGCAGCGCTTTAGGGGGGGTTCAGGCCGRATCCTGCCCATTCTATACGTTAATGCTCTTTTCTCTCCGGCTGCAGGGAAGCAGGCCAGCGGATAATTACCCCTCACTGCAATCCGCAGAGCTGGCCTAATCCGAAAGCTCAAGTGCCCGTAAGTAAAACTTCAGGAAAAGTTATTGAAACTGACAAATACAGGGTGACAAATAATCAATAAAAGCCCAGTCCAACATCCTTTATTGTTTCCAGGCACTAACAGCAAGTAATGAAACCTCGGCGAGGACGGGGGAGGGAGCGGCAGGGACCGGGCGCTGGGCCGGCTCCTGGAAAGCCCCCACTGAAAGAAGCCTAGGGAAGGACCCAGCAGCACAAGGGGACCCATCCCGTCCTCATGGGAGATGGGAAAATGCCACCCCTCCAGCACCCTCCTCTTCCCCAAGCCCTCCCTGCTGCGCGATGGCTTGGCCGGGGCGCTCCGGATGGGCGAGCCCGGGGAGCGCCCGCTCGCACGGGAACTTCTGCCCGGCCCCACGGGCAGGGACGCCCCGGAGCCCGGTGCCACGCACCTATTTCACGCACCCGCRCAAAAAATCAGGCGCTGTAATCCGCGTTCTGAAATATATAACACCCCTGAACACCCAACGCGCTGCTTCTCATTAGCATCTCGGCCCTGGATTTTCCACGCCGCAGTTTCTAAAGTTTCAGCGAAGGACGCTGGGCAAGATAAATCCGTGCTGTCGTTTCTCTCCCTTTCTGTCTCTCCAAATTAAGTTTTGATCTATCAGTTTAAACACTGGCCAGAAAGTTGATTCACTTTCTGTTAGGATTTCGGGTTAAACCGGGGGCTCCTCCAGTGTCTTTAAGCTTTTGAGCTGTGTAAATGAACTGCAGTGTCACATAATCGATGGGGAAAACTCAGCTGTCACAGATACGAAAGCAGCCTCCTGCCACAGCAATAACRTGATTTGGCATTTCAAAGTTTGGAAACGTGCTGTCTGCGCGTCCGGGGCTCGGGGAGGAAGAGCCGAGCAGAGGGACGGGGGCGACGTGCCGGGGCGGGCGGGGGGACAGCCCCCAGCCGCGGCGGCCCCCGGCCTCGCCAGCCCCAAGTCCCTGCGCMCCGCACCGCGGCACCCGCTGCCGCTCCACTGCCGCTCCCTCCCTTCCCGACACACGCTGCGAAAGTTGTTTCCCAACTTTGGCGTTAGGGGAGGGTTGACCCAGAACAAATCTCAGTGTCTCGGTGGCCTTTCCAAAGCGGCCGTGCCCCCCCGCCCCGAGCCTGCGGGACGTGCCCATCTGGAGCACGCACCGTGAGAGCAACTGTGCCGCGTACAGCCACAGCGGCCATCAGTCACTAAAAGCCACACGCTTCAGTGGACCGGGGATAAAACGAAGTCCTGGTGACGCCTGGTTAAACCACTGACCCTCTTGCGAGGGCTGGAGAAGGGGGGAAGGCGACCCCCTCCCGACAAACCCGGCTTTGGGGGGCTTCGCGCCGGGCTCTGCAGGGCGGTCCCCGGCAGAGGCCGTGCCCCTCTCCCGGAGCTGGCAGTGCTGCCCACGAGAGGGCTCAGCGCGGCCGATTCGGGGTGCCCCACAGGGGAACGAGGGACGGGGAGGGCCCCGGGCAGAGCCCCCGGCCGGGCCGTGCCCCTGGGCCGCGGCAGCGCGCGGCGCGGGCGGGCGGCAGCGGGGGCGGCAGTGGCGGCTCGCGTGGGCACGGGGTTCCCACCGAAATGGGTATTTTTATATCGGCTTGGGTGGAAAAACCAACCCGTGGGCAGGGTGCGCTCTGAGCCTCGGGGTTACCGCCGCCCTCGGCCCCCGTCCCTCTGCACACCCCGATTTACCCRCGCGCACAGGCACACGCGCAGGAAAACAACTCACGCAGCATGTTCAGATGCTTTCTGGAAGGGGAGGGCTTTAGCTTCAAATTAGGAAGCTCTCTCAGATGAGCGATAAATTCCCCTTTGGTCAGGCTAYGGTGTTTGATCATATCTTTGTGTTTTTGTCCTCACCACAAAGGGCCCCGTAGGCTGAATCAAGAAACAGGATTTCAGATAGTTTGATTTGACATAAGGAAACTGTTGCATTTGTAATATTGTAGGACTCTAAAGGGGAAAAATAAAACCTCTGTGGCTGAGACAAGAAGTGTGCCTAAGTGTCACTATGTTTCAATCCCCATTTGGATATAATTTAAGTCTCCTCTGGCTTACGGTAATATACTCTCCAGCCTTGAGACTATCCGAAAGAGGGGATTTAATGAGGCCGAGTTTATACACTTATATAATTTAGGGGTTTCGCTGTAGCTGTAAAATGACAATYGGTACATGTGTAGTGCAAAAGAGCTGAAATCCCATCCAGGGACCAAGTTGGTTATTTCTGAAGGAGCTGTCATTTCCAGCAGGGGGGCACAATGAGAAGGCCAGGAGCGATGGAGCTCTGATCTCCACCAAGGAGAGATAACCACCTGATTAAAATGGGGCTCTTGTTCCCTCGTTACTCGATCGTCGTGTGAACTTACCTTATTTACAATTATAGGCAATGAGTGAATCACCCAGATAGTAATACACCTATAGCTTTGGGTTTACCCCTCTCTTTGTTATCAAGACCATCTCTTGGACAGATTTCTGGACCACTCATAACATGGGAGCAGAGAAACCTCTTAAGGAGGGGGGGGACGTGTACGTTCAGAGCCCTATGCTGCGAGCGCAGCACGTACAGCCTCCCACACCCCCCTGCTGGGAACCAAGCAGGAGGCTGGGCCCAGCAGAACCAGCCTGTCAAAATCAGGATGTTTACAGCAGTCAGACACGTGTGAACACCACCAGAAAGCAAAGGGACTCGGCATTAGGTGAAGTACTATTTTGTACTCCAGATCTGCTATTTGCTCATTTTCCAGGTGGACGCAAGCACGGCTGCTGTTGGAGGACATCCCCCTCTCGGGTCACTCTGGAGCCCAGGTGTGGACCAATGGCATCAGACAATGATGTGCATCTACGCTGAAATTTAACGCACTTTGTTCTCCATTTTAATATTAAATGGTGCAGTGTTTGCCAGATTATTATCCCACTATTGCTTGTGCATTTGTCTCTTATGTCTAGTGCCTGTCATTACACAAAGCGTTTTGAAGAGCTAATTTCAAAAGACAGAAAGTCTACACTTACTATAAAAGTCATTAAATTAGCATGACAAGCATAAAGTTCCTAGGTTATAATTTGGTTATAGATCTGAAATCTTCCCTGCTTTCTCTCTCCACTTGAAGGATGAAGGCTGAAGCGAGGCACCAACTCGAAGTTAGGACAATTGAGCTGTCGATTGCTTGGTGGAGAAACAGGGAAGAGATGCGGGCTCCAACACCACCTTTTTGGCAGTGCAGTAGGTGACAAGAAWGAGTTCTGATTTTCCCTCACATCTCCCAGCAGCCAGAGAAAGGTGTGATCAGATGGTCTTCTACTACAACAGGTGGGAACAAAAAGGAAAAAAAAATCTCGATGCATTTCTCGTCGATTAAAATGTTGCTGGAATAGCAGGACGCGTGCCTTTTATATCCCGCTAAATGCTAAGATGGGAAGATGCGTTATAAAAGCAGCCATTGGCTGTTTCCCCTAAAGCTGCAACATCCCCTTCATTTTAATCGCTTCTTCGTTTCGGAAGAAAGCTGGGGAGAGGGGCGGGGGAGAGCTCCTTCCCCCAGCTCCCTGTGCATCTGCGGTGCCGGGGGACTGCAGGAAGCCCCGGCGGTGCCAGGAGCGGCAGCGTGGGAGCGCCCGCTCTGCCCGGCCGGGCATCCTCTCCCTGACACGTTGCGTTTCGACAACGAGAAAATTTGAGAAGGGACGGGGCATTCAAACGCGCTGCTCACAGAAGAGGCTGCCCTGTAGTTATTTAGTCTAAAAATCTGCTGTCAACTTCTTTTTTTCTTTTTCTTTTTTTTTTTTCTGTCAGGATCAGCGAGGTGCGTTTCTTTGGGCTGATTCGTTTGCTTTTAACCAGACGTGCTGCGAATTGTGGAAGCTTTCCATTTACCTTTTCTTCTTTAAGCGTTTTAATTATCATCACTGACCTGTTGGGCATACCTACAGTATCAATGTCCCTTTTACATCGCTGCCTTCCCTTTCTCTGCATGTTTCTGCTATTTAACACTTGCTACCTTTGCCATTAGAGTCCTAGAGTGACCCCCATGGGTATCTTTGAAAGAAAGACCCTCTGCATTCCAGCACTGCCTCCTTACCCAAGTAATAGCAAAGGGACCATTCAGACACATGGACCACACTGAAGCATTAATTAGGCTGATGAAATCCATAGAAATGTATGGATTCAGCATAATCGAGTTTCTTCTGCTGACTATAGTTAAGGAATACGTGAGCAGCTGGGAGAATAGAAAGTACTGTTAGGGTGAAGTCATGCATGTAATTGAGTATATTTAACATAACCATTTTAATGATCGGTGATTAAAAGTGCATCTACTTAAATTGTATACCTCTGCAATTTGTCCATATCAACTTTAGAGCACACACAAAGAAAAGGTCGTCATATAAATTTATAAACAAGATCCCTTCCTGGCTACACATGACTCGAGCTGGAATGATAACTCGGCAGCGGCGAGGGGGGAAAGGCCTTTCGCGAGAAAATAGCTACGCCAGTGCGATATTAATTAATCACCGGTTTGGCCCCCTTTCTCTCTTGTGCAGTCACAGTATTAGAAGTGCATAATAAGTGAGTTTTCCTTTCATCCATAATTATTTATAACAATCAGATCACTCGGGAAAAAAAAATCCCTGGGTTTCTTTCCCATATTAAAGGAGTATATTTTCCCTAGCTTGACAATATTGTGTGTGTGTGTGCATATACATATAGTCAAACAAAATGTTCGGCGCTTTTTTTTTTCTTTCTTTTCCTTTCCCCCSGCAGAAACGTTGCCAGCGACTCAGCAAAGAAACGATAAATGATTAAACTTCTCCCGACGCTAAACTTGTGCGCAAGAGGTTAAGGACTAGAAATACGGACAGTGTTTGGGGGAGCCGGAGMTGATGGGCACGGCCGTGTCTCCTCGCAGGAGACCCCTGAGAACGGGAAATTAGCAGTCGAAATCTGCTAGTGGGGACTGGATCCCACAAAGCCCACGCGTTGGGAAGGCTGAGTGTCTCTCTCTCGCCTATTCAAGCTGCCCAGGCTGGTTGCAGCGAATAAATAGAGTCATTGTGGAGCCCATACACAAACCGACCCAACTCCCTCCCCCATCCCTTCTCGCCCTCCCCCCGTCCTTTTATGCTTAAACGCACACAAATCTGCAAGCGCTTTGCACTAAGAGGAGCCCAAACTTTTCTTCCCTTCAGTGTACAACGCCTGTGGGAAAGGTTTATTCACACGTATGGAATATGTACTTATGTCAGAGAGACGGGGGTTCACGCTGGGTAAGGGCAAACAGGAGCCTGCCAGGAGCAGGACCCATCCTGCCCTCTCCTCGCCGGGCGGGCGGGCATCCCTCTCCCCGCGGAAGATAACGGTTCAAAGTAGCCAGATGCATTAAACAGCCACAAAAGGGGCCAAGGGGGATTGGGGGCGGGGGGGGAGACTCACTTAAGTTTCTGGTGGAAAACTTAAATCGTGCTGTCTCCCCCTCTCCCAGCACCGCTGCAAGGTGAAATCCATTTGGCCGCATCCCTCCCAAGCCGCCCGCAGCCCGGCGGGGCGGGCGGCAGCCCCGCGCCCGGGGAACTTGCTCCGTGCAAGAGAATTTGCAGCCTTGAAAGCATATTTTTCTTCCAGCTATGGTGGCACTTAAATGATAATGTAGGCAATGAAACTGGGGAGATTTATATCTTTTGGAAAGTAGGACGAGCCAGATGGTAATAGCGTCATTAACAAACAAACTTAGGATCTGCAAGTGAAGCTTGAAATTGGGAAAGAGATCTGGAGAACAAAAGGAGCTGCTGTTGAGGGGGGGAAAAAAAGAGTCCCTCTTCTGCCGGCCAAATCTAAGAGCACATTCTGGAGGGGCTGCTCCTGCCCAGCACTAGATAATAAACGACGGCTTTTTCCTCCCCTGTTGTGACTGAGAAAGGACAGAGAAAACTTTTGCAATAGGCAAATGTGGCATTTATTTATGTGTAACCCTTTGTAGTCTCAAGTGTCCCAAATGGGCCTTTAATTCAAATCCCTAGTTTGATATGGAGGGATCGCTTCTCCCAAGTTTATTTTAGAGAAACAAAGCGCCGCTTGTGGAAGTTGAAGGGCCAAAAGTTCAGTAATTATTTTTTTGAATTAGTAGTAACGAATAAATATTAAAGGTTAAACGCTWTTTGCTGTGAGAGTGGAAACATCTGAGGGATTTATTGTGTCTTCGTGTCTTTTTTTTTTTTTAACCCCCTCCAAAACGCTCAGTCTTTGCTAGAAGGCACCAACACAGCGGGGACGAGGGTCCCAGAGCAGGGTCGAGGTGTGGGACGTTTGGGGTGGAGCAGGCATGGCCCCCGACCTGGCTTCTCCCCTGCATCACCCTTCCGATTTGCTCTCTAAACCCACCCCGGGGGGTTCTCGATGGCCAGGAAAAAGGCCTTCAGCACAGATTTACCCAGCAGAGAGTCCATAAACACCGGAGAGCCACCAGCTCCAGGGCTTCAGCAGGAGGGATGGGCTGTTTGCCTCCTAAATTTTAACCAGTATGTTCCCAAATGCTACAGAAATGTTTGGAGGTCTGTAGAAGATCCCCGTATCTCCCTYTCAGAGTAAAGTTGATGGTTATTAGATGATTAGTGATTTAAAAGATGCCTGTTAACAGCTCCAAGTTGAGAGACATGGACCCACGCTCTAAAGTAAAAATCTAACGTGTTTTTTTTTTTTTTTCTTAAATGTGCTGGAGATCTTTAAAAGCCCCGAGGACTTACCCTTAAGGCATTATTCAAAGAAAAAAAAACTGAGACTGGCGGTTCGTCACAGGCAATTGTAAAGGGTTTCAAAGGACCGATCAAACGAGTTGGAGAGTAATCTACATTAAAGTCCGGATGGCAGTGTTACAACATGCACCTGCAGGGTATTTGCTATCCGTGCCCCTTACAGAGCTACAAATCACCATTAAAGAAAGCTGCTTAAGCTTCCTCCGCGCTTCTAGAAAGACTTACTCGGGCTCCTTCACTTTGATATTTATACATCTTGTTATTGATAAGTGTGGGGCTGTTCAGCGCTCCCTTCCCCCTCTCGGACCGTCCCCGGGCACTTTTGCACCAGCCCCTCCCTGCCCCCACCCCGCGCACGGCTCCAGGCGGGTGCTCCAGGGAGCCCGGCCCCACGAACGACACGCGTGGGCGTGGGGTTATCCCCCTCTCCCGCGGAAACCTGCGATGTGCCGGCTCCGGGAAAAGTTTTGGTTTATTTTATTTCTGTAGTTCCCCCCAGGCTCTGTCACCAGGGCGACCGGGGCAGCCCAGGCAGCATCGGCACGCGGGATGTCCCGGCGGATTTTCTCACAGTTGCGGGAGGCGCAGACATGGAAATGAGCTCATTGCGGGGGAGTGGCGGCCGCCCGGGCCGCCCCCGGCCCGGCCCGGTCCGGCCCGCTGGGTCCCGGGGCTCCGGGAGCTCGTTCTCCTGTTGAAGGCACCGGGGGGAAGTCGCGCAGTTTCATCCATGGCTGCGCAGGGCCCCGGAGCGGGGCCGCGGCTGCCGGTCGGGAGAGCCCCGGCGACCCCCGGTGCCCCCTGAGCCCCCTGTGCTCCCGCACTCCCCTGGGCAGCATCCAGTGTGCTCGGTGTTCTCCCTGTCAGGTGATGTCAGCGGAGAGAAGTAAAGTTGTAAAACAAACAAACAAGCCGGGAAAGCTAGAGGAAAAAAAAAAAAATCAAGATTTTTCTACCCACTCGAGGAGAAAAAGCTCAAAGGTCAACAGGGATTCATCAACCGCTTCCCACGGCTGCAGGCAGGGCGAGTCACTCAACTTGGGTTTCTTTTTCGGGTAATTTTAGTGATCGAGTCTGTRTTTCGAGTGGGTTCTTGCAAACGAACAAAAACCCCACCCGTCGCAGGTGCGAGGCCGATGCACCTCCGGTGTTTGGTGCCCCGCCGAGGGCCCGGCTGAGCGGGCGGGGGGCCGGGGCAGCCCCGAGGCACAGCACCGGGGACCCGCATCGCTGTGACGTGGTGGCTCCTGCCCCGGGCAGCTGTGGGAGCACCCCGGGAGGGAGCAGAAAGGGGCTTCGCCGAGCTGGCGGCGCAAGAGGGTTTAGTTGGTTTGTCAAAATGTAAATGAATAATAAAAAACCCCACACTAAAGGAAGGGACAATATCCTTAATTCGGTGTACCTGCCTCGCCTCTTGACACCCCTGGCAGCGATGGCTGCGCGGAGGGCTGGTACCCATCGCCCTGCCGCTTCCCCCTGCTCCCCCCCCGCAGATGACGGGGCTTTCTCGCCCAGCAAAGCGCGCATTGTTAGGGCCGGGGAGAGCTGGGACGGGGCGGGGGCCCAGCAGTGCTGCCAGCGCCCATCGCAAAACTTTGCCAAATCAACTCCTCTCGGCTGGAATTGTCCTCGGAGGGAACGGCGGCGAGGAGGGGAGCGAGACCCGCCGCCCCAGCCGCCCCATCCCCGCAGGGCGCCTCCAGCGCTAGGGAAAACCCCTCGCAGCGGCCGAAACGGGGGGCGCTCTGCGGGGCAGCGCGCAGCCGGGGGACCGGGCCGGGAGAGCGGATGCGCGCTGGAGTGCGAGGCCGCCCTGCCACAAGTCTCTCAACTTCTGTCTGGGAGCCCTGTCCCCGCAGCCGTGCCACTCCGGGGAAGGCTCAGTGCCGCTGTCACGGAGCAGCAGGAGGGTTCGGGTCAGTGGGGCCGGACAAAGGGGGCAGAGGCAGGAGCGCCCCGGGGCAGAGGGTGGCACATCTGGGGCGCCTCCGGGGGCCCGTCCCGCCGCCCCCCCTGGGCTGGCAGGCCCTGTCACGTCCCCTGCCACATAACGGCGTGCGCGACTTGCAGTCGCCTCCAAACTGTTGCAAAACAAACCGCGGGCACGTTYGCAGGGCTGGCAAGAAGGTGGCGAACCGCAGCGCCGAGAGCCCAAAGCCCCCCGACTCCCCCCGCCGGCCCGACGCCCCCAGCCCGCTGCTGATGGGGGGGCCCGGGGCGAGCGAGGGGCGAGCGCGCCTTGGGCCAAGCGCTAATTTGGTGTGTACGCTTAAGGCGGCCATCTGAGGGCTGGATAGCAACCAGGGGAAAGGGGTGTATTCGCGACTGGAAGATTTAGGTTGTTGCTAGGATGTGAGAACAAAAAATCTTCAATAAGTCGGGGAGGGGGGAGGACGGGGCAGAGGGGGAGGAAGGGGGGTTACAAGGTTTGTCACAGGGAAAAGTGCAGACATCTGCTGGAACTTCCATATCTAAGCTGTTCATTTACAGGAGCCAACTTCTGAAATCTCCACAATTAGATCTGCATTGTTCTTTCTCAACAACACTGCCTAGAAAGAAAAGGTCTTCTCTGTCGGGGCCAATCCAACGAAGCGTTTGACGTTATTAAATAATAAAGCGATTGTGATTTACATTGTTGTTCAGAAAAAGGGCCAATTATCCACTGTTATGTTGCCATAAAGATCATATTAACTCGAATTAGTAATCAAACAATATGCTAGCGTTAAAAGTRTAGAGAGGACAACGCGACTGGTCTTGTTGCATCCTCACTTTTTCTTGTAAAACCAGAAGCATAAATACACTTGAAAGAGGCGCAGAAACTTCATCCTCAACGGGAAAAAAGTGAAAGAGGTACCAGCGTTTGTGATTAATGGTCCTCTGTGTTGACTGTTTTCAATTAATTCAAAGCCACCCAAATCTCACATTGATTTTTCTGTTTACAAATTAATTCTTCTTCCGAATATCACGGGAAATGTTCCACGGCGCTCTGAGAATCGGGGCGAATGCTTTTTTTTTCTTTTTTTGACGTAAAGTCCGGTTTAGGATTTTTTTTTTTGGTGGTGCTTTCTGTTTGTTTTTTATTTTGTTTTGAGTTTGGGATTTTCTTTTTCAGAGTAACGTTTTCAAAAGGCGTTTGAGTTCGATCCAAAGAAGAGCCTCACCATCACCAAATCGCAAACCCAGCCGCATCCCTGCACTCCAGCAAATTTCCTCTGCCATAATCAAATAATTATTTTTATTAAAGCAGTTATTAGGTTTATAACTCATTTGCCACTTAAATTTGTGCAACCAACCAAGGCGATCTAAATAGGTTTGAGTTGCCCCTTGGGTCCGGGATGTAAGCGGTAAGAAGGAGGATTAATTATGGGTGTGTGCAGCAGGAGGACACAAAGGCTGTCCGGTGGCGCGGGGAGCGGCCGCGGGTCGCAGCCCCTTCCCCGGGCGGGGCCGGACACCCCGCGCTCCCGGCCCCGGCAGGGACGGGCACCCCCCGGCGAAACTCTCCTGCGTTTATTATTAAGCCGCCACTGGGCGAAGATTGGGGCCGGGGGAGCTACAACTTGTTGGCAGTAAACAGGGCGCTGTCAGGTGATGATGCTCCGGCGCGTTTGAAACGCCCCGAACAAAGTGTGAACGAGACCTRTTTTTCAAATAGGAGCATCGAAATGATATGATACGGTTTGATACAGGACCATCGATCTCTTCTGTCCTATGTAGACCAGGTCCCTTCTTTTGTGCGCGGGATGACAAGAGCTGACCCCTAGAAACGTCCTCCAGGCGCCCACCGGCGTCTGACTGTTGGTTCTAATGTCATTTACCGCCAACACGTTTTGTAATCAGCTGGGGGGTGGGGGCTACYAGGAGCTCAGGTAATAACCGGGTAGCTGTCAGCTTCTCCCGTTTAGCAGTACTCAGGCAAGAATGTCTTTGCCAAACTGTTCCAGGAGCTGATGCTATTTGTTACCACGATTAGGGGAAAAAAAGAACATTCACAGTAACATGGGTTTCTATAAGCAAACGCTGAGCAATTTTCCTCAGCGCAATGCATCAGCAAGTATATCCAAAAGGGCTTAATCTACTTCTTGCAGGTTAGGTGCAAGAGGAATCAGCAAGGGCTGCTCCGGGACGCCATGAAAATCCCGGCTCATTGGCTTGGCCGCGATAGGACGAGGCACATCAAATGCGAGGCGGAGAGGGACAGAATCAATCAGTCCCCTTGGCTGAGGAGTGAGCCCTCGCTCTGGAAATAATTTCGAATAAAACTTGTGTAACCAAGTGTAACCATCTAGCTTCCTCTGAGCAGATCGTCGAGAGGGGGAAAAAAGCTGAAAAAAATATTACAGAAGTAAGCCAAGAAAAAACAATCTGGACCAAACTAATAGGAACGCAAAGTTTTTATCCGTGTATAAGGATAATACATTAAGCCAAAAAGGAGACAGGTTATCTCTAAACAGGATTAATATGCGTTCGTGTATAGGATTAGACCATCTCATCCATTTAAAATCAGTGTCTCTCCTCCTCCCCACAACACTTTATTATATACTAAAAAAAAAAGAGGCAAAAAACTTTCCCCGTTAGAAGCACTTGGAAACGCGTTTTATTAATCGAGAGCCTTTTTTTTTTCTTGCAATCAAATGCAACTGATGGCCCTGAATAAGCCGCCTTGTTAGGAAACGGGCCATTTTTTAAAACCTGTGATCAAAACAGACCTGTCTTCAGAGAGAGCACAGCAGATTTAAATGTTGGTCAAAAGGAGTCACAACTGTTCATTAAAAGCAAACCCTAACTAGTGCTAATGTATAGCCATTTTGTGAGCTCAGGACTGTGGAAAGAGGCGAAAAAAAGTCTGAGAGTGTGAGCTGATGCCGTGCTGGCTGGCAGTGTGTGGTCTATTGTAGGGAATGTGCTTTTTCCACTGAACAGAGAGCCCCCCTCTTTTATTCCCCAGCTCTACTGCACCTGCACTGGATCAGGGAGCTACTGCCATTCACCACATCAACAGAGAAGACATCTCTGACAGCACTCAATTCATTACATTTCTTCCTGCTTTTCAAACCAACGCACAAAAAAAAAAAAAAAAGTATTGCCAATCAGTGCCGGGGGGGCAGGGAAGAAATCTTACAATACTTTATATTCGCCTCTCATTTTGGATTTCATTAGTCAGAAAACTCACTTCTCAGCCAGTTACAACTTCTTTCTTTTCTTTCTTTTTCTTTCTCTTTCTCTCTCTTTCTTTTTCTTTCTTTCTTTCTTTCTTTCTTTCTTTCTTTCTTTCTTTCTTTCTTTTCTCTTCTCCTTTCTTTCTCCTTCTTTCTCTCCTTCCCTCCTTCTTTCCTTTTCCTTCTTTCCTTTTCCTTCTTTCCTTCCTTGCTTAGGGGGCTGCTGGAAGCGGGCGCTGGGGCCGGTGCCATCTCCCTCGCCACGGCCGGGGCAGCTCCACGCCGAGGCTCCGCGGCCCCGGGAGCGTAGATGGGCCGATGGCGGGGCTCCCCAGGAGAGAGTTTATTCATAATTCATGGAGCAGAGCAGCTCTCGGGAGACGGGGAGAAAGAAACGGCCAAAGAGACCGAAGTGTCCTCCAGCAATTGCGGGGGGAGTGGGGGGCGTGGGGGTGTTACCGGGGGTGCCTGGACAGGGGCGGCGGGGCCGGCGGCCACCGCGGGGAGGGGACGCGCCGGCTCCCCTAACCCGTGGAGAAAGTTGTTATCGGCCAAACTCCTCGAAAGGGACTCCGGGGAGTTTGAGGGTAGCTTGGTTTCTTCAAGAACCGTTTTTCAGAAGCATTTGCAAGCGAAAGAAACCGAGCCGAGGGGTTTAGATTCAGGTATTTGATCTCGCCGGACACAGACATCTAATTAGAGTGGCCTCTGCGATTGAAACGGTGTTAATTCCCATTGTTCCCCGCTCAGATCCCTTGGCCCTCCACCGCTGGGATGCTCTCCTTTTCATAATTCCAAATAAAAATCTTTCTATTTGAAACAAACAAACAAACAAACAATTTCTGTATTTCCCCCCTTTCTGGCCCGTTTTCCTCCATCGCGAGCAAAAGCAAACACTCCTGGGTATTTTTTCGCAGACGCTGGCAAAGATTCACACCCCCTCTGTGGGATCTTAACAAAAATAAATCACAAGGAGCTCTTGCCTACCTGAAAAGTAGGAGGAAATCCGACTGTCTGGTTTCGGGTGTAAAGTGTGTATCGATAAGGAAGACACAGCCGACTCAGAAACGGGACCCAATTAATCTATGGGTTTCTTTACATCACCCCCTGTTCGGATGTGTGCTTTGGAAATTTGATTCATCGCGACAGGAAAGTCGCAACTACTGTGTGTGCATAACATGGGGAGGACACGGAGCGAGAACCCGCAGCAACGCAAAGCCCACTCGCGGGAGAGCCAGATTGCTTTTTAAGCTAAAACTAATAATTTCATAACTGATTCACATTCAATCTGGCGCCGATGACGTCACGGGGTATTAGCATACGAGGAGGGATGAAGCCAGTGTGGCTGGAGTTGATAAGGTGCCTCCTGAGGAATTCGCTGCTTGTTTTAATACATTAATTATTTCTCTGTCTTCCTCAACTTCTGCAATTTGTAAGAGCTTAAAGGAACCATCATTCGCAGCGATGCCAGGAGGACACGTTGGAGAGCGTCTCCAGTGGCACCGGAGCCCGGCAGCCRGGGGCAGAGTGGGGATGAGCCCCAGCCCCGCTCCCGGAGCCCCGGCCCGGCCGCCCTGCAGAGCGCTGCGGGACTTGCTTCTAATTAAGCCGGCCCCGGCCCGGGCGGCCCTACTCGCCCGAGTAAGCTCGGCTCGCTCGGACCCGGCCGCCCCAGCACTGAGAGCTTCCCGCAGGACGGGAGGCGGGTTTGCAGGATCAAGCCCTCAGCCTGCAATGTGTGTGAGTTGTGAGTGTGCGTGGGTGAGTGCGAGCTGGTGTGCCAAGACACCCCTGTGGAGCCTTCCCCCGGGAAAGCCTCTGCAGAGGCCTATTTCTCTCCAGCACCCGGTGGGATTTCCCCCCTCTACCCCCTCCCTACCCCTCAACCCCTCCCGTTAATCACGATTTTCTGAAAAAAAAGCGCCCACATTACGTCATCAGCCCTAACTGCTGCGSAGATGATGGGGTCACCGAGGCCCCGGGGTGGGGGAGCCCGCGGGGGGCCGGGCCTCCTCTTCCGCTCCCCCGGGGCAGCGGCCGCCTGTCCGGGAGCGGGGGCACATCTCGGCCGGGGGCCGGAGCAGCCCTGAGCCCGCCGCTGCGCTCCGGAGAGAGGGACGCGCTGTGGGAAGACGAGARGAAAGAGCCCAGCTCTGTGCCCCGGGGCTGACAGGTCTCCCCCGGGGTCCCACTGCTCCCAGAGCTTGTAGGAACCGGCGGCATCGTCGCTTTGGCCCTACCGAGCTCTGCCGGGCCCTGCGGAAGCGGCCTGAGAGTCCCCCGCCCCGCAGGGTGCCCCTCGGGGACCCTCCCGAGCTTCGGCCAACCTCGCTCCTCTGGAGAAGTCAACTGGCTTGGAATAGCCGCTCGGTGACTTGAGTCTGAAACACACTTGGAGGGAAGGAGGGAGGCAGAGGTACTTTTATCGCGGGGGGGAGGGGTAGGGACAAGGGCAAAACACAAACAAAACACATAGAAACCCTTAATGAACTAAAAAGGAATAAATAAAAAATACATAAAACCACGCTGTACAAGCTCTCGCCCCCATGGCAGAGGTCCTGCGAGGCAGCACCGCGCCAGTGGATGAGCCAGAGATACACTCCTGCAGAAACTTCGCCGGCCCGGCCCCGCTCCGTTCCCCCCCGGCCGCCCGCAGCGGGGTCCCCCCGCCCACGAGCAGCCCAGCCCACGCACTCCTGCCCACAGGGCTGCAGCGACCCGGGCGTCTCCTGCGGGACAGCCGGGCCCGAACCCGCACCTCACTGCACGGGAAGGTCCGTCCGTGCGGCCCGGCTCTCCTCCAACACTACCAAATTATAATGAAAAATTCCAGCTTGTTTCGGCGCGCCCCCTCCCCCCGTACGCACAGGCGCACACGGCTACAAACACACGCGCACACACAGTCACACACAGTCACACACAGTCACACACAGTCACACACAGTCACACACAGTCACACACAGTCACGCTCACACGCGCACTCTCACACACGGCGCGGCCACAGCAAACCCTCTGCGAACTCCAAAGCAAAGCTCCAAAGCCATCCCGCGAGGTTCGGGGTTTCGCTTTGTTCCCTCCTCCGCGCTCCGCCCGCCCGCACCTGCCGGCGCAGAGGCTCCGCCGAGCCCGGAGCGGCGCGGGCGGCGCGGCCCTGGGGCGGTCGCGGGCCCCGGGCAGAGCTGGCCGGGCCCCGGCGCGGGGCCGTCCCGGAGGACGGAGCTCGCCCTTCCGCTCTGGCACAGCCAAACGTGCATCTCCGAGAATTTCCACCCCTGGGCTCCTTTTCAGCTCGCAAGTGAACCAGCCCCCACACTCACTGTAGCGCTGTACGTCCTCGCCAAGTGAATTGATTCCTCAAAAGCAAAATAGTACCAAACTTCTTGCATTTCCCCGTGCCATCGTCAGAAAAACTGGGTTTAATTACCAAAGCTAAAATAGCGGCGGTGCTAACTAGCAAGCGATCAAACCGCAATCAAACTTCAATCTCTGAGCAGTTAGCTATAAACTGTCAGCAATTGAAAAGTAAACCTGGTGCACACAAAGGCTCTGTTTAATTTTCTTGTTGTAATGGCTCTAAATGAGGACCCCATCACTATGCAGTTAAGCGGTGTTGCTTGTCCCCCTGAGGCGCTGATCAGTTCTTTTTAATGTGAGAAAACTGGCAGCTCGAAGCCCGTCAATGGAGCTCCCACAACAAAAGTCCTGAAAAGCTGAATGAATTGGGTTTGTAATTACTGCTTCCCTCTCCCCCCTTGCAGCTTATCTCTTATTCATTCAACATATATTATTGTCACCTAATCGCACACTCCCAACGTTATTTTGTTTTTTTTTTCTTTTGCCCTTTTTCTTTTTTTTTTKGGTATCTACTACTACGGACATGTTTGTTGTAGAAATTAAACAAAATAATCCTCCCTTCTCTCTCCCCCCCTCAACACGAAAAATGTCGAAACGACAGTGTCAGGCGAGGCTGACTGGCGTTAAAAACGCAAAGACGAAGCTGTCCTGCCATTCGAATGTCAGCATTTTGCATATATCCTCGGAAATCTCACAAGCACCGAAGCAGGTTTTACATTTTAGTATTTGAGTTAGATCAGGATTTAAATAACTGAAGTGTATCTAATCACACCTATCAGTAATGGGCCTCTTTCTTTCAGTGGGACCTATATTATATACTACTTAAATTTCTGGGCTATCTACCTCTTATTCGGAGGCAGATATACAGCTCTGCTGCCCGTTGGGGACGAGGAGGAATTAACACTGAGAGAAAACACGCTGCTGTGGGGATCGCTGTCACCCCTGATGTCCCACTCGGCACCAGTGGGCATCTCAAGGAACCAAAACGTGGTTTTGGCCAAGAAATGTCTGACGGCAACCGGCAGCCACTCGCCAGCCCGCGGGCTGGAGCCGGGGCTGCCAGGCAGAGCCTCTCCCCAGGTCCCCCACCRCAAGAAGCTGTCGGTTGCAGAAATAAGTACAGCTATTACAACCAAATCTACTAACAGTCTAAATAATTAATTGAACCATTGCTCTTTGACCCTTGGAAAGTCCAGTAGGGACCCGTTTGTAGTAATAATACCCCCGAATGAGCCCTTGTCAAATATTCATTTAGTGGTTAATGTGAGCGATTTCCCCCTGGGACAGTCTGTAATACCAGCTTCCCAGCTTTGGCAAGAAACCCTGCTAATCTACCTCTCCAGTTCCGCAAAATATTTTAACACCCCAGTACTTAAAAAGCAGTAAAAAAATCACAGGGGAAACTATAATCTTATCCTTGGGTTCATTTCGGCTCTGTAGAAGGTTGGGGAAACATTACACTGGCGCTCTTGGGCCGAGCATCACCCTGGCTATAAAGTACACAACAATTCACGAGAGGGAAACCACGGAGAGCCCCAAAGGTCTTCAATGATCAAAATAAAAACATACCCACGAGCTCTGCTACACATTTCAGCTGCCATAAACGAAAGCCCAGGATAATGGCTTAGGTGTAAATGGCGTTATTGAATGTGTTGAATTTAAAATGAGCAGTGGACAATGGCGTTCCTCCAAGTAGCACTTTAAAAATAAACCGTTCAGCTGTACATGCAAAATGCTTTGGGTTATCCTCCCTAAACGGATAAATGGATGGATGGATGGATGGATGGATGGATGGATGGATGTAAGGAATCTGTCCAAGGGATATCAGGTTTCAACCACATATATTCCACATCGTACTCCGAAATCTAAGCTTAAACAAATTGCCCATATAAAAAGTTGCTGAATTCACTAAGCCTGAATATGTGGCTTAGTGCCTTTTGTTTAGTGGTATTAGCTCGCCTTCTCTATGCGAATTGTAAAAGGACCAACATTTCCAAATACCCCCCTCGAATATTTTAGTTAGCACTTCAAAAAGGGGCYAGGTTTTATTGCTGTTAATTGGCTAAGATTCGCTTTTAAAAATGGAATCGTGATATCGATTGGGCTTTTATTCCGGGTTCTCTTTTCTCAGCGAGGGAAGCGGGAGCAGGGATGTGGGCTCATTACCACGTGAATAATCCCCAGATGCACTGCAAATGCTCATAGCTCTGAAAAAGAATGTTTTACTCGTTGCATTAACGTAAAAGACATAGAAAAGGTCGAGAATCTGCAAAAAATGTTGTCCTGCCCAAGCACCGCAACAGTGCAGAAATAAAAGGGACAAAGGGAGCTAAACTACAAAACCAGGCACTGGGCAAATCTCCACATCTACTCTGGCAATGTTGGTTTTCTTCTGGACACCAAGCTTCAAGGATGGAGGCCAGAACCGAGCCTAGGAAATAGCAATTCCAAATAAAAGCCGCAACCAGCCAGGTAATTTTGTGTGTGTGTGTGTGTGTGTGTGTGTGTGTGCATGTGTGTTTTACCCAGCCTTCTTTCTCCCCGACCTAAAGCGAAATTCGCTAACTGACAAGAAATACTAGAGAGAAAAGCTCAGCAACACTTGCCCCGTGCCGGAGTGCCCACTTTCTGCCTTGCATAAGCCAAACATCACATCCTTTCCTTGCCACGTACCACATGCCATTAGCAGAAGACATGACCAGTTTGTAATCACAGTGCTCCAATTCCCAAATTTCGTACCTTTTTTTTTTTAAATTATCATTATTATTTACCTCTGCCTCTCTGGCGTTTCCCAAGGGAAACCGCAGCCGCGTTAGCAGCACCAAATAAACGCTGGGGCTTCGGCGGGGGAGCAGGGGCTGCAGGGGATTGCGCAGCTCTGCTGCCCATCGCCCCCTGCCCTGCCCGGGGCCGCGGGGCCTGTCTGCAGCCAGGGCCGCCAGCGCGCAGCAGCGCGGAGCAGCGCAGAGCCCTGTCCCCGGCGACTGCGGGTCCGACTGTACAAAGTAAAACTCTACCTGGCACGGATGGTGGATCTGATCTCTCCTTCTATTTGGCGGGCGCCACCGCTTCTCTTTGGGGCTGTGACCGGTTGCAGAGAGTGTCCGAAACGGGGCTACACCGCGCTGGCAATTTAAGAAATAGGATTCAAGAAAGAGCTGTGATAAAACGTGAAAGTCTCTGGCATTCGACTCTTTTTGTTTGTTTCGGTTTTTGTTGTTTCTTACCTCTGCCCGGCCAACCCTACCCCCGCCCCCACCTTTCACCTCCTCCTGCGCGGCCCAGGAGCCGGGAGAGGAAAGTTTGGGAAGTCGCGGACAAAGGGAGTGGGGAAGGCTCAGCCACGCCGGGCCGGCCGCGCTCGGGTTCCCGGTGGTGGGAAGCCGGCTCCCCTCCTGCCTGCCCCAGAGGAAGGAGGCGCAGTCGGGAAAGGAGAGAAGCGCATTAACGCCTGTGGAAGCCGCGAGGCCGCTGGCAGTGCCCGCGGCCCGCCCGCCGCTCCCGCCGGCCTCGCCAGCCCCGGCCTCGGCCCCTCCGGGGGCAACAAGTGGCCAAAGGCACAGCCGCGACAGAACCCCCGCACCCCGGCGCACCCCGCGTCCTCGGGAGGGAAGGGAGGGCACTGGGAATCCAGCCTCTCGCTCCGCATTCCCGTCCCCCCAGGAGGAGGCACAGGCAGTTATTCCATTAAAGCTATCGTATTTTCTCTCTCTATATACATACCTACAAAAATATTAATGAGTTATATATAGATAGATATATATTACTGCATTATTTATCATATTCTATTGGCTACGATGATACCTTCTGCTGCATGAATTATTTAAAAAACATCTTGCGTTACAAAAATAAATCCAAGACTCAAGAGGAACTTCAGTGTCCATATGTCAAAAATTTATTTATCTCAAACTGTGCATAATGGAGTAAAAACTTAACTTGAATATGTACCTGTTATAAGGATGGTATTAGTTCAAATATATACATGGACTGTCGGCAGACTGATTTCAAATAATACAGAGCCGAATCTTTAAAATACAACTACGGAAAATGAGGAGAAAAAAAAAAGAACTTAAAATATCATCACAATAAATTTACAGAAATATTACAAACCATAAGAAAATATTTCAAACACAGTAATTTCAGGTTGGTAATTTTCCTTTTTTTTTTTTTTTTTTTTTTTTTCCTTTTCTTTGAACAGGATGAAGTCTGGAAACAAAAAGTTATTATAAATTAACAAACGGCGTGTGAACCTGCATGGCAATTTTTGCTTTTTAACAAGAAGTAAAAAAAAAAAAAAAAAAAAAAAATTTAGTACAATCTAAACGTTTGCCCTTATACAGCAAACCAAGCCCATGGTTCGCAAGTACTCATCCTACATTTTTTTGTCTTTTGTACAATTTCTAAAACAATTTAAATGTCCAAATGCCGTAAAATAGTTTCCTGTCCTCTCGCAGCTGCTATAAATTCAGCTGCCAAAACCACAATGCTCCAAGAAAACTCTATTTTTTAAAAATAATTGGCAAATTCGCGAGCTTGGTTTTTTTTTTCTTCTCTCTATATTACCAATGGACATTCTGATTGCCATGTGTCTTTTGATAAATACTGTACAAAAGTTGCCTGCAAATATTAAAACATTTTCCTCTTCGCTCTTTGAGTCTAGCTCTAAATATTATTGGTAAAGACTTTTGCAAACTTTCTGCAAAGTTCCTACCGTTTTCACTAGAACTTTTTAAAAGTTTTGTGTAGTTGCTTCCCCTCCGAGATCTATACAAGTTCCTTGTCGGTTTAATTTCTGACCCCCCAAACCCCCCCCCCCCCCCCCGCCCGGAGTTTTCTCTGTACAAAAATAGTCCAAAAAAAAAAAAAAGGTCCAGAATTTCTAATAAAAGTTTTTTTGTTGTTTGTTTTGTTTAGTTTTCCTTTCCCTCCCCTCCCACCCTCCCCCCCAGCCCCTTTGTCTTACATATGTGATAGAGGGAGTGTGCCATTAATGGCTGTGCCAGGAACAGGTGCACTCTGGTAGTGTTGGGACATATGAAGTCTGCTTGGGGCAGCTGGTTCTGGTACTTCAGCACCTGGTAGATACATGCTGATCATGTCCCGAAGGTCCCCAGCTTGGCAAGGAGCCCTTGAATGAGACGAGGAAGTGACTACGGGGGGACTGGAGCTGGATTCCGTCTTGACCACCGAGCCCATGGAGCCCAGGGCCATGCCCGGGGTCCCTTGCTGGGAGTAGGACATGCTGTAGGTAGGCGATCCGTTCATGTAAGTCTGCGAGCTGGTCATGGAGTTGTACTGCAGGGCGCTCACGTCGTAGCGGTGCATGGGCTGCATCTGCGCCGCGTTGTGCGCGTTCAAGCCCGGGTGCTGCGGGTAGCCGAGCTGCTCTTGCATCATCCCATAGCCTCCGTTGGTCCAGCCGTTCATGTGCGCGTAACTGTCCATCCTCTGGTTCACCCCAGCTCCCAAGGTGGCCCCAACCCCTACCCCAGTCGTCATGGTATTTGTGCCCGGTGCCAGTAAGCCCCCCGGCAACGTGTACTTATCCTTCTTCATGAGGGTCTTGGTTTTCCTCCGGGGTCGGTATTTATAATCCGGGTGCTCCTTCATGTGCAGAGCTCTGAGCCGCTTGGCTTCGTCAATGAAGGGTCTCTTTTCCGCCTCGGATAAAAGTTTCCACTCCGCCCCGAGCCGCTTGCTGATCTCGGAGTTGTGCATCTTCGGGTTCTCCTGGGCCATTTTCCGCCGCTGCCCGCGGGACCACACCATGAACGCGTTCATCGGGCGCTTGACCCGGTCCGGGCTGTTCTTCTGGTTGTTGGCGGCCGAGTTGGAGTTGCCTGTGCCTCCCCCCGAAGTTTGCTGGGGGGCGGGAGGTTTCAGCTCGGTTTCCATCATGTTGTACATTCAAACTACTTTTGCCTGGAACCAGCCTTGAGCAGAGAAACGAGGAGCAGCCGCAGCGGAGTCCCAAGCCGGACTTTTTTTTTTTTTCCTAGGGAGGGGTAGGAAAGGGGGGAGGGGGACTCCCCAAAACCACACTTGGATCAAGATCAGGATCTTCCTCTTCGCTGATGGATTAATAATGCTAATAACTGCTATTATTACCGCCGGATCCTTGATTTTAAAAAACTTCTTCCTCCTTTTTCCCTTTTCTCCTCCTGCCGCTCTCTCTCTCTCTCTCTCTCTCTCTCTCCACCTCGGTCTTAAAGAGCCAGCAAACTACTTTACCCCCTTTTGCAAACACATACACTCTCTCTCTCTGCCTTGACAACTCCTGATACTTTTTTGAACAAGTTAATAGACAACCATCCATGTGATGGGGGCTTGTCAGGCAATAAATGCGTTCGCCCCGGCCAATCAGCGCGCGGCGGCTCCGCCACTGAGGACAAGTCTCTTCCCCTGGTTTTGCATGAAACGGGGCGGGGGCTGGGCGCGCCGGGACGGCTCGGCGGGGAGGCGGGCCCGGGGGCGGCCCGGGCGGCCACTGGGAGCCTTTGTATCTCCCCTTCCAGCAACAGGTCACACACGCCTTTTGGAGGAAGTGGGTAAACAGCATTGTTGCTACGTGGTGTTTTTTTTCTTTTTTTCTTTTTTTTTTTTTTTCTTTAAGTTGGTGTTGGCTTGGGGCTAGGAGAAGCCATGGGGGGAGCGGAGCTGGAACGGCTTCCCCCGGCCCCCACCCCTCTGCCAGCGTCCCTCGGGACGGAGGGGCCGCCCGGCTGCGCGGGGCCCTGCGTGTGCCGCGCTCGCCCCGTCCGGGCCGTGCGGTCCCCGTGCAGCGGAGCCCCCAGCCGGGCCCTGCTGCCGCCGCCGCCGGGGAGCCGGGTCCGCGCCGCACCGCTCGGGCAGAGGCTGTGCCCGGCTCCCGGCCATCTCCCGGGCCGCGCTCCGTAGCACAGAGCGCCAAGCCCTTCCCCCCGGCCTCCGGCCTCGGAGGAGGGGGCTGTCCRGTGCAAACACGGGTCCCCCACATGCCATCCCCGCAGAGCACAAAGCGGCGTCGGGACCCCCGTGCAGATGCTGGGGAGGGGTGCGGGGCGCKCTCCGCCCGCCGCCGGGCCCGGCGGCTCCGTCACCCCGCGTCCATTGCGGGGTGCGGGCGGCGCTGGGTGGGCGCAGCGCGGGGGTGGGGGACGGCCGGGCGCTACAAATAGGTAGTTTTGTTTCCCTTGTTGTCGCTACACGGGCTGCACAAAGCCCCGGCTAAGTTTACTTCCACTCTCTTGTTGGGATCTTTGTTGCTAAACCGCACTTGACGACAAAGGAAGGAGGGGAGAGAGGACGCGGAGCGGGAGCGGGGGGAGCCGCTCGCCGCCCTGGCCGCGCTCCCCCGCGCCGCTCCGCGCCTCCCCTGCCTCGACGGGGTTGCTCCGCCTTTCGGCGCGATGGCGCTGGCGGCGTGGAGCCGGAGGGGGTGCGGGGGACCCCGGCGGGGCCGAGCGGGGCCGGGGCGCGGGGCGGGGGCCGGGGCAGCGCGGGGCGCCCCGACGGCCTCAGCCGCGGCGCTGCGGCGCCCCCTGCCGGCCCGGCCGCGCCCCGGGCGGGAGGCGCCGCCGGGAGCCGCGGGAGGCGCGGGGGGAAGGGACCGGCCGGGAAATTACACCCCTTCGGAATAATAACAATAAAAACCCGCCAGCGAACGGGGACGCGTCTTTTCTCTGTGCGTGGATTATGCAAATAAATCCTATCGGGTTCAATGTGTTTAATTCGAAAATGTATATATAACCCCTAGATAAGTGATAGGTTAAACCGTCGAAAAATAGGTGCAAATTATGAGATGTGGGATATAACCGGATTCTGATTGTCCAGATACTCCTGAAGGCACGGCGGCTGTTTACTTTCTTATTGTTCTCCCTTTGGTCTGCAGTTGATAAAGTTGTTAAGAAATAATTTTAGGGACAATTATTTTGAATTTTTTTAAAAGAGGATGGGTGGGTGGCGGTGGTGCTTGCTCATCGTGCTAAAGCGGTAAGCGAGGGCTGGCGGTGCGCAGGCAAAGGGTTATTTTTGCTCTGGATGTAGCTGCGGGAGGTGCGTGGTGTGCACGGCCCAGAGCTCCACGCAGGACCGGGGCATCGTGGGCTGCCCTGTGCCTGCTGGAGGCTTTTCAGGGCCTGGTCCTTTCCTAATTGCATTTATCATACGAATAAAGGATGRGAAATGCCTAACAATTGTGTTATCGGGAGTATTTACGGCTCTATTTTAATTAACACTTTTAATTATCGATGCAATAAACTGGCGTATATACATAATAATGCACTACAGGAAATAAGGTGAGGATGATGGCTCTTTGGGGGCATTTTGTGCCTTTCCTCTGGGTATGGAGGTTTGCTTGGTTGGGAATACACACACGGGTGGGCGGAAGCAGAGGCAGACCGGGAAGCTGGCTACAAAAAAAAAAAAAAAAAAAAAAAAAAAAAAAAAAAAAAAGATGAAATGGTCCCTGATTTTCTATATTAATGACAATAACACCACTGCTCTCTAAGAATACAGCCACGTTGGAAGGGAGGCCTGCAGAGGGACGGTTTAATCTGAGTGGATTTAAAAAATCGTTGCCTTTGGTATAATTTATGGAAATGAAAAGTGCTTACATTAAACAAATAGTCTGCAAATGTTCTCAGTGATGGGCTCTGCGGCACACGCACTCTTATTTCCAGGTTATGAGTGTCTTAAAAAGAAAATGAATGTTAACTACTTGGATTTCATGTATTTATTGTTCTAATACTCGCCGATTTTTCTAAAAGCCCTAAGGATACAACCTATCGTGTTAACTGTATCGGAAAGAATATACACATTTTCGTATTATTTTTTTTCCTGAACCMACTAGTAACCAATCTAAAGCAAACTATTAAGCAGACTTGTGGAGATGGGAGATTGCAGCTCCATTTTTTGTCCTTAGCTGCAAATAGAGGTTTAACTTGCAGTAATTAGGTGAGAACTAGCCAAGCATCTTACTATTATGATGCTTGTTAAAAACGCTTCTTTTCTGCATCTGCATTTGAGTGTGTTCCCCTCCACTCTTAATCTTCTTATGGAAATGAAGGCGAACGGCAGGGAACCTGCAGAGACTTAGAGAATGTCCTTGTTAACTGGAATTTCTCAGCATTGCTAATTAGCAGAGTTTGACGACCACCAGTATTGGGGAAAGCTCTGTTTAGCCACTCACAAACCCTTCCGAGGAAGAGCAGACTAATTTTATTTTGTAATTAAAATCTGAAAAGGGCCCTATTTGACAGTTAGGGCTATGAGAGTTTTATCTCCCCGTGAAATAATTACTGCCTTGATAACTCAATTTTCTGCAAAATGTCAACCGTGAGCTCCAAAAGTTTTAATTTCATTACGTTAAAAAAAAATAGGCAAAGACGAAAATGCACGGATAAATTTCCTCTCGCCCCTCTGATGCTGTAGCAGCCCGGCTCTCAGGACCTGAAGTTAGTCAGGGAAGTTTTAATGCACCAGCTATACCCCAATCTCTGGGGAATTTCAATCATCACGTGGTGAGTTTGCGGGAAGATCCCGAGGAAAACTTGGGGAGATATGGTCTGAAAAGCCCTGGAATGAAAGGCACATTTGGTGTGGGTACGGGCCCAGGACAGGGGCAGTGGCCGGGGGAGACCCGCTGCCCGAGCCGCCTTCCCCGGCCCGTGCACGCTCCCAAGCTGGTGAAAAGGCAGGATTGTCCTCAGCCAAACAAGTATCTCACACGGCGACGGCCGGAGACCCGGGGAGACCCTCCGGGCGCTGGAAGAGCTCCCGGAAACTTGGGAAGTTTGGCGGGGCCGAGCGGGGGTGAGGCTGGGGCCACCCTCCCTGCGAGGCCCGAGGGCGGCTGTTCGGGGAACCTGGGGGGGGCCGAGGCGCCGCAGCAAGTGTAATCCACTCTGCTTGCGTTTGGGATATTTTTTATTATTATTTAAAACGGTTTAATCTCCTTTTTGTCCCTGCCTGTCCAGCAAGTAGCCCGATTGTCGCTCTCAGAAGTGGCATTACACGTACAAACCAAGGAGGGGGCGAGCCACGGCCGGTCCCGCCAGACCCCATTTCGCCCAATAATTTCATTCAAGGGCTCTAAGGACCCTTGAAAGCCGCGGAATGCCGAGGGAGCCCCGCGCTGCTCCCGGCCTCTCCTTTCATCCCTGTTCTCCCGAATGGAAGCGCGGGGCGAGCACACGTGCGGCCGGGCGGGCAGCGCACGGCCCGGGCCCGAGAGCGGCCGCGGGGCCCGGGGGCAGCGGGGGATGCGGGGGATGCGGGGGATGCCGGGGATGCCGAGCTCCTCCAGCCCGGCCCCGCCGGGGGTCCCGCCGTGCCCCCCGAGCGGCCCCGCTGCCACCTCCCCTCCCGGCCACCACTGCACGCGTAAGCCGGTGCTGCGGGGCCGGGGCGGTAAAAAACCAACCGCCCAGAGGTTAAAGAAAAAGGGAGCGAGAAACAAAAATAAAAAGCAGCAGCTCCACTTTTGCCCAGTGCCACAAGAAGAAAAATGTACAAAAAAAAAAAAAAAAACAAACCAAAAAACCAACTCGGATCCTGGAAGGAGTTTAACGTACACAATAAACAGCAGAAAAGCCGACACGCACACACCACCTCTCGAAGTCGCTTTCAAAAGGCTTCTCAATAAATGGAGAAGCCGATTGTCCAAACAGGCTTCCATGACTCTTCAGAAATAGCCAACAGCCTCCTCGAACTGTCCGCGATTTTTGCCCTGCGTCTAAAATCACACTCCCGGGATTTCTTTCCCATAGGAAAGTATAAGTGAAGCCCGTACTTTTTCTTACATGATCTTTAAAATAAATCAGAAAATCAAGACCAGTGGTGACGATAAACTTAGGAATTACTGTACGACGTAATGGGGTGAAATTACAGTTGAATGTTGGCTCTTTAGCAGGAAGGCAACCCCCTCGAGCGGGATCCTTTTTGGCAGTCTATTTAAAGTTATCTTTCCTTCCTAGTTTTATAAGAACAAATGAGTTTTCTTTTCCCATTGYAGTTGAATGAACTCATGTATATTAAACACAAAACCCCTCCTGAAGAACGCTAACTGCTTTGCTTAAATCCACAAAGGCACAAAAATCCAGAATTGAAGGTTTCCAATTCCTGAATAAGTCCCCTTAACTCTCTCAGGCTCGCAGGAGAGAGAGATTGGGGACATTCTCTGAAAGTCTTAATGCCTGGAAGGGGCTATCTCAAATGTATTGTCTTTTCCTAAAGTTGAGGCTTCTATTTTATTTCCCTCTTTCCCCTTCACCATCTTTGTGTTGACTTAAGAAAATAATGGTCTAAAAAAGTGTCTGTTCATGGGATCACACGTGTCGCCCAAATCAAATGAAGTCCTCTTTGGCCCCAGCACAGTTTTGATGGAATTATTCCGGCTCTTCCATTGAATTCACACCGTTTCCCAAAGAAACTGTGGCAGTTTCAATGGGAACGCCTGAGGCACAGCCTGGGGTGCTTCAAGGTTGCTTCTCTCAGCGCACCTCAAACCCTGGCATCCCGAGGCATGGTTTGAAAAGTACATTAAATAAAAAAAAAAAAAAAAAAAGGGAAAAAAAAAGAGCCCTTTCCAGTGATTCTCAGATCACTGATACGATCGCCCATAATGGAGCCAAGACTGTGACTTTTATCTCGCTGTTCCTCATAGTCCTTAATTTGGAGCTCATTGACAGGACAGACGGTAATGACACTTTCAGAACTGTTATGGTCTGGAGTGACAATCTCTCCATCTCGCCCATGGTTTATTGACACCATGGGCTCATTGTGTCAACTTAGGCTTGTGATTTCAGAATTCTCCAGCGGCGGGCTCGTTGGGAGGATTTTAATTCAAATTATAGACTAGCTGTCTATACTGTGAATTCATATTTAGACGGTGCTTAATCGGAGCAGAGAGATGGTGCTATAAATAATAACAACAACACTTCCCATGTGTCTATCCACTGTCCTCCATCCGAAGACCTGAAAGAGCCTTTGCCAGAGGAGGCCCTGCCACAGCAGAGGGAGGGCCTCGGGCTCCTCCAAGGCAGCAAAAGGGAGCCCGTCTGACTCCCCGACATCCTCCGCCCGGGCCGAGGCCACGGGTGTGTGCGCGACAGGCAGCGGCAGGAGAAGTGCTTTAGGCACATCATGGTCTGCAACACTGGGTCGGGTTGGGGTGTGGGGTGCTATCGACGGGGTGTCACAGACCTTTTTCCATGGAAATCACTGGAGGACAGGGCTTCTCCAAACACCCCACCTGTCCCTTGTGGGAGCCTTCCCATTGGGACTGGGTGAACGTGAGGACAAGGGCCCAGGGGGTGCCCACGGGCTGGGAGAGAAGGGGCAATGCTGGGGATGCTCAGGGCAGCAGGTGCCAGGGACAGGCTGAGGGGGAAGCAAGAAAAGGTGAAGTGGGAAATTGGCATTTGAGGCTGTTTTTTCAGTTTGTTTCTTCAAGTCTCCCCTTCCACCGCTCAAGAGAAAGATGTAGGAAATGCCGGCATCCAAAACCAACTCCTTCCAAAAGACATAAATAAACTAAAAATGCACTTTTCTTCCAAGTGGAGATGAACGAGACCGAGCACAGAGCTAACCCCCCCCTCCCTTGCTGCCAGCTGAGCACAGAGCTGCCCCCCCCTTGCTGCCAGCTGTCTGCCAAGCCTGGGACCCAATCCCAGATTTACAGCATTTGCTCCCTTGAGTAATGCCCGCAGAATAAAACCCGGCAGCTGAGTTACGGACTGAGCCCAGGAAAACTGCATTTTGGTTAAACTGATCACTCGGGACCCTTGATTTTATGTGCCAGCTTCTGCCCTTGGGAGGGGGGAGTTTACGACCCCTTTACAGCCCCCTCACAACTGCTGTTTCTAAGAGGAGCGCTAACAGCCCCTCTCCTGGAACCGGGTTAATCATTCACCTTTCGGCAGGAGTCACTAAATTTTTTGTAAAGTGCCTCCTGACGTTAAACCGTGTGTACCAACTGCTCTGTATTTTCTCTGTTTCCTGTGGTAATTGGCATATAATATCTCTGTTTATAACTGGCTTGACAGATCTATACAGATGTATATTTTTTGCTTAATTTCAGAGTTATATATACTGAACACATGCTAACTAAAGAAAGAGTAAAGGAAATCTGGGAATTCCGTTGTGCAGGAAATCTGTGCAGGGCTCTTGCTATTATTTATAGAAAATGCCATGTCTTTATTTTGGGCGCTCTTACTACAGAATTGCCTTATTAGGAGTCTCGAGCGGAGATCAAACTGAAAGAATGGAGAAAGTATACTCAGTGCGACAAACAATAATATTTCATAAAACCCTATTCGAATATAATTTCTGAAGTGAAAAGTTTATTGTGAGACCAACAGCCATAGGCTTCATTTAATAGAAAAACTGCGGCGTTATGACTTTCATCCAGGCTGTCAACAGGAGATACAAAATAACCCCAATTTAGCAGAAATAATTTGGTTTCCATTAGTCTTTCTCTTCGCATGCGAGATGCATAAACTGTGCTGSGGTATTACTGAAACTCACAAATACCGCCGTTAAATGCACTACACTGAGCTACGTGGATGCTATAAAATAAGTAGAGAATTCATCTAAAAAGTTGGTGACAATGCAGCATGTCACATATTTTGGGTAACCGTTTTATATCGCCAGGTTTTTTCTAAATCTGTCATCTCCACAGTGAGGAAACAAAATCGCACTCCAGGCATTCACTTGACATAACGCTTCTTCCTTTTCCAGGAATTGGGGAGGGGGTGTTTATTTGGTCCTTTTTTTCCCCTTTTTTCTTTTTTTTTTTGGAGGGGGGTTTGAGACGACTTTATTGCTTCGAGTTTAAACATATGCCATTTTAGAAAATGTTTCCTTAATGAAATGGAATCGTTCAACGCTGCTTACAAGCAACACCTGTCAACACTGACTTATTTAAGACACGGGAGAAAAACACAAGCACGAGCATCTGAAAGGCTGGCATTTGCTGACAGCACTGGAACACCGAAGTTGGGAACGATGAAAAATTAATCCTTATGTTTTGTACCTAACGCTGCCAATGAAGAAGTTGGTCTTTCGAGGTTGTCCCGCTGCCCGCCGGGGTGGCGCGGTCCCGCATCAGCTCCCCTGCTCTGCTTAGGTGAGGGAGAGCATCACATATCAGCATTTCTACAAGCCTCAGGCTTATGGAAAGCTCTGCTTAGAAATAAATCGGTGGCATTTCCATTAATTTTTGGCCACTTTTATATCTCCGGAGAGCAAACATCACAAGCTTCCCTGCCCGCGGTTCCTGGGCTGGGCTCTGTGCTCACCTTGCCTGTCCCTACCTCACCGCGCGCACTTTAACCCCTGCAGCGACTCCACGCCAGTTCCAGGCGCCGGTTCCTCGGCTCCCCGGCGCTCCCGTCCCGGCGCTCCCGTTCCGCCCGCGGGCGCGCCGCTCCCGCGGAATTCCCCACGGGCACCCCCGGCGCGGCCGACAGGGGGCGCCGCCCCCCGCGCGGAGCGGCCGCAGGAGCGGGGGGAGCCCGGGGAGAGCCCGGGGGGAGCCCGGGGGGAGCCCGGGCAGCCCGGAGCCGAGCGGGGTCGAGTACAGATCTTTAGTCGTCGTGGATAAAAAGAGATTAAAGGCTAAATTCTTTTTTCTTTCCTTTTTTTTTTTTTTTCTTTCTTTTTTTTTTCCTATCAATTTTAACCAACTACGGAAATGTAGAGCTTTCATCCTTTGATGTTTCCCAGAAAGAAACTGTTATATCGGTTGTGAAATTACATCGTCTCAGAGCCAGCGAACCAGCCGTGGAGTGCTAAAATAATTTAATTAAAAATAATAATAATATGAGGACCCGAGCTTCCGCAGAAGCACTTAAAAGCTGACACGTGCCCCTCCGTCTCGCCTCTCCCTAGCTCTCCCGATGTTTCCTGACTGCCGTTTGATGGGAATAATTAAAAATAAGATAACCCCACGCTAGCTGGGGGCTCGCATCCCTCACTTGCGGCGCGCTGTCCTCAGCCTGCCCCTGCACGGCCGGCCCTGCCGCCCAGCCCTGCTCTGCAGGGGCAGAAGAGTGCAAAAAAGCAAATCCCTAAAATCGTAAATCAAATGTTGGACTTTTACCATATTAACCGTAAATAAAATTGAAACCGGCTACCCACTTTCCCCCTACTACAAAACCCCTTCACCTGTATTTAAATAGCACGTCTTTAATTACAGCAGTTGGGGATGTATGAGGCTGAAATGAAATTAGCAGTCATTACCAGTCCTTTAACTCTGTGGTGCTTTTGATCAGCACTAAATTAGCTTTCCAGTCCTAACAAAGGCTCTATAGCAAGCAGTGGGCTGTAAATAAGACAGCTCGACCTGCCCTCAACACCTTTTCTCTTGTCAATCACAGCTCTATCATTCAGCCTAAGATTAACCTTTATCTACCAAATTCTTACCAAAAAAAAAAAAAAAAAGGCGGGGGGCGGGGGGGGGGGGGGGGAAGCTACCAAAGCCAGCTCTCTCTGAAGCCTCACTGCTGTGACAAGTCACTATTTTTTTTATTTGTTGCAGGAGAGAATTTCGACCAGANATCCATTATACGGGTTTAATATCCGCTCTTTTACAGCTCAGTGTTGTAAAAGGCAGCAGCCAGGTCTGTGAACTCTGACATGTGCACCAGCGGGGGCGGGGGGCGGGGGGGGGGGAAAGAGGGGGAAATCCAACCTCAACTTCGCTAACTGTAACTAAAAAGAGTTTCCCTTTAAATGGTATTATAATGAGCCAATATGTCAAAATCGTGCCTTTCCCAGCCCCAAGTGCATCGTCAGAAGGCAGCGGTGGGCAGTTCAATGTATTGATAATTTATTATCAACTTGCCCGGGCGCGGACACCGCKCAGCCGGAGCCCTGCCCGGCGATGCGCCGCCTCTGCCTCCGCCGTACCCCCGCTYCGGGCGCGCGGGGCGCGGGGAGCCCCGCGGGGCTGCCCCCCCTTTCCCGGGATTGGGCCGGGAATCGCCGCGCGGCGGGAGGAGCGGGCTGCGCGCCGCCCACAGGGGGCAGCAGAGAGAAGCGCGCCCGGGGAACCCCCGCCCGGCGGCCGCTCCGCGCCCCGCGCACCGCCCCGGCCGCTCCCGCGGAGCGCCCGGCCCGGGGCACCTCCCGGCACGGGAAACCCGCGGGGCACCGCGGGGAGCGGCGCCATGGCTTCACCCCCGCCGCCCGCGCGCCACGGCTTCCCAGCCGGGGGCTGCGCACCGCTCCGCGCCTCGCCCCGCGGGGGAACGCCGAAATAGCGGCCCCGTCTGAAACGCCCCGGGGCGGCGGGGGAGAGCCCCGGCTCTGCTCCGGCGCTCCCCGCGGGCCGTGTGCCCCGCGGGAGAGGKGCGGGCGGGGCAGAGGCAGCCTGCGGACCGGGAGCGCTTCTGCCCGGCGGTACGCTCGCCGTGCGCGGCCGCGCAATTTCAGCCGAGCCCAAGCCCGTACGCGAGTCTCCGAGGTTAACGCGGTGGAGCTCAGAGCGGCGGGTCGTAGGTGGGAGSTACGTCCCCAGATCATTTTAAAGGTCACGGGGGAGGAGGGGGGAAAAACTGTGAATGTCAAAGTTGTGCTGCAGCTACTTACATGTCGGTGCCAGAGCAGGGTGGTGGCTGTGAGCGGTTTGATTGGCAGCTCAACGCGAAAGTCCGCGCGGACTCCGGAGCCCGGCGCAGCCCCGGGGGTCTGAGCACTTTTCACCGGACAGAAGCAGTTGAAGGAAGCTCGCACGTCCCCTTCTCTTCTCCTCTCCTCCTCCATCCAGGACAGAGAATGAATCCATTTCGGTTTTTCTTCCCCCGGCTCTCTTTCCGTTTGCCTACACATCCTCCAAGTCCTAGCCCTAGCTCTTAACTGCAGTCCCTGGAACAAGAGGGGAAAAAATCGTTTATGGCTTAAAAAAATCCCAATGGCTGATTTTGTGTGTGTGTTATAAGAATGCACCCACAACAACAAAAAAGTCACTTCTCTGTCCCCCACCGTAGAGCAGAAGAATAATAAAAAAGCTTTATATTTTTGCAGTGGGTATTCAAAGATAATTTGATGCCATTGTTTCTGCTACAGATGGTTCTTTTTAATACAATAACACTGCTCTTTGTGCATACTACACACAATAAAAATCGAAAGCGTTCTCCTGAATAACCATTTTGTTCTCGCTTGTATACAGGCCAACAAAAGCTGCCGTGAGGTAATGGGTTCTGTTTATTGAAGCCATAGAATAGAGGTTTGATAAAGATTTTTGTATATGGGGGAAAAAAAATTAAAATAAAGACCTCGCAAGGTCGAGCTGATCTCTGCGTATTTATTACCACTAAAATATTTTATCAATATATTTCTTTGAGTTGCAGCTGCAGGGATCCCTCCTCCCCTCCCCCCCATCCATAATAAGCCCAAACATCTGTTTCTTTGAATTTGGGGAGATCTATAGTCGTGGCCAGACCTAAAAATCTAGACTTTAAGAGCGAGCGGGGCAAGGCGGCTCAGCGCGAAGGCAGCGGGCGCTGGGGAGGCGAGGCTGAGCAGCCCCGGCTGTGCCTGTGCGCGCCTATCTTTGTGTGCCCGGGTTTGCAATCTGCTGTCCACGCACACGCACACACAAAGGCGCAAACTGGTGCTGACAGCCGCCGGGATTAGCCCACGGGATTTTCCTGCCCGCGGACGGGCGGCGTGTCCGTGCGCTCCGGCACCCTCCGCGGCGCGCAGCTCCCGCGCAGCGCGGCTGTTGCGCGGCTGATGCGCGGCTGTTGCGCAGCGGCGCCGCCGCCCGCAAAGTTCCTCAGAGCCACCAGGGCCACCCCACGAACGGGRCTGTGCCCCCGCCGGGCCCGCAGGCTGCGGAGCGCAGCGGGCAGCAGCAACCCGGGGTCGGCGAGTGCCGAGGGTGCTGCGGGCTCCGGCAGAGTTCTGGTGCGTTGCTAACTTTCTGCCAAGTAATGAATAAATTAGCACCGCTGAAGGGGGAAATAAATGTTAGAGGGAGCCGCCGAGACCCACAGCGATTTTTTTTGTCCTGGAAATTGTTTCACAGGTCAAGAATTCTGCGCTCGAAAGCCGCCCCGTTACCTAGTTTGGGATCTGGTTACGACTGTAGCAACTCGAAGAGAGCCCCAAAGCAGAAGAAAGTGCTTAGACAATAGGGCTCTGCGGGAAAGTTGTTAGTCAGTGACTGTGTTTGTCTACCTTTCTATAGGAATTAATGCCACAGTTCTCTGTGCCTCTGTAGCCTGGACTGACAGTAATCCACCTCTGTGACTTCTGCCCTTTGTGTTTTCACAAAACTCGGCTCACTTGTAGCACGACAACAGCACGGAATAATGACTTTAACCTTCAAACGTTCTTTAATTAGCTTTTTCAGCAAACTAAAAGATGYTCAAATGAGCCCTTTGACAAAAACTGACCTGAGCCTTCAAATTCTACTTTCACTTTTGGGACTAAGACGTTATTGGTTCACAACTCGTCTGAAGTCATCTAATAAGGGATTATTTAGGAACTATTACCCACACGCCAATTAAAGCCTCTCCGATGAAATTCGGGAGACAAAGATAAGCATCAAAACGGAAAATTAAACTATTTGCACATGGCTTGTTTTTCAACAACCCATTTTGCATCTCAGGATAAACATCTTCGCGCCAGCTCGCTCCGCCGGAGCGGGGAGGGTGCGGGGAGCCTCTCCGGGGCGGCCGCGGAGCGGCGGCTGCGGCCCCGCCGGCAGCGGCCCCGCCAGCCCCGCACGGCTCCGCGCAGGGGCCGCGCTGCCAGGCACGGGGCAGCTCTTCTGGCCAGGCTTAACGCCAAGAGGAGGCTCGCAGGGAGAGCGGCAGAGCTCACCTCCAGGCACAGAGTTCAGGCAACCTCCCGTCGTTTTGCAATAGCCTTTACACGTCAAGGAGGGGGGGAAAGTGGCATGAAAGATCCAAGCGTGTCAAAGTTCAGGGAATCGTGCAAGAACTTTCCTAAGACCCGCGAGGAAAGAACGGCTTCTCCTGAAGAGGCATTTTATTTCTCAGAGCAGGGAAGGGAAGAAATTTGTAGGAAATGCATATTTTGCTACCTACGATGGTTCTTTGGGTTAAATGGGAACCAGGCTCTGAATAGTTTAATACTAACTTATCATTGAAAGATTATTTTTTTTCTTTCCAGACAGAACAACCCGATGGCTCAGAAACCTTACGTCGTTCTTAACCTCTGTATACAAATTTTGGAGAGAGTTTCCAGGCAAACTACAGCAGCATCCTACGGCAAGCTGACAAAGAGATTCCAGGAATGCCACGCGTCTAGGAGGGAAATACGAATCCCCCTCTTTAGCCTGAAGCACGAAATTGGCTTAAAGCTCATTTTGCAGATAACCAGAAACGAAATCACCAGTGCGTGGACCGGGCACCTACAACTTTCTAACGCTTTGCAGCAATTTCTAAGACTTTCTGGAGGGAAAGAAAAACAAACAAACAAAAGTAAAAAAGTAAACCACAGATTGGAAGGGCTCTGAAAGAAATTCGCATATCAGCGTGCATTTTTCGCCCTGGTCTGAGGAGGGCTGGGCTCCCACACTGCCACTGTTACCCTTAAGTCTCTACACCGAGACCGATCCCATGGGGTGGGAAAATGAATGTCCTAGATTTCGACTTTCACAACTAATTTTAGGCTCGGGGAAAAAAACCAAGCAACCAAACAAAAACCAAACCACCTGCATCCAGGTGCAGAGATAAAATAACGGATCACTCCAAATTGGCTATATATAGATACATCGCTAGGCTGCATATTCCAACAGAACAGACCAGTAAGGTGTTCGCCAGACACGGTCTCGCAGAGGGGCTGAGTGCCGGAGTCTGACCCACAACTGTGTCCAGAAAAAAAAAAAAATTTCAGAATTTTGGAGTTCCTCCACAAGATAAAGACCTGAAGCTGTTTCATAGGAGAGGGAGAAGTCAGGCTGTGCTGGCTTTTCTCCCCCCGGCCAATATTTCTGCCCTTGCCGTGTCCGCACCGGCTCCGACACCGCTCAGCCACCGCCTCCGCCTGGCTCCGCCGCGCACGGACCCCGCTCCGCGCCCCGGGGCTCCCAACTTAATCTTCCCTGGAGGAGCTGAGGTTCACACCAAATGGGACAAGCCCTTCTTTAGCATCCTGGCTCGCTGACAAGAGGGTTAAAGTTTAATACCAGCGGGCTGCCCCGAGCCACCGCCGGCCTCGCCGCAGAGCCCACGCGGGSTGTGGAGAGCGGGTCCCCCGCGCCCCTCTCGGTGCGGAGCCCGGAGCAGCGCTCACCCGCCCGCCGCCTCCCCGCGTGTCCTCCGGCACTCCTTTCCTGGCCGAAAGGGCTTCCCAATCTCTTTCCAGAAGTTCTCACCCTCTCGTTTCGCTTTTACAACGTTCATGCTTTCCTAACCTAAAAGCTGCGCGTGGGAAGCGTGGTGTGGTGCCCGTGCACCGGTGTGCTCCGGAGGCACACACCGCGGGAAGGTTGGACACGCGTCCCGCCACGCCGCAGCCTTAAGGGAACACTCGGTACACACGGGTAGCAGGGCTTTTTTTAGTTGCTCTCCCCAGCCCTCAGGGATATGACAGCAGAAAATCCATTTACCCAAAAGCAAAGAAGCTGTGCAAGAGTGGCTCTCGAGGAGCGGCAGGTTTGCAGGGCAGGCAGGCCTTTCACTGCATAGAAATCTATGCAAGAACTTTAGATGTGCCTCCTAAAATTGCAGTTTTCTTCTGCTTAGGTTTTTTTTTTCCTCCCATGATTGCTATGACAGACCCCATTCATTTATTACCCAATATTTACTGCAATATGTTTGCTATGGGTAGCTGTGGTGCCAAATATACCTTTAGTGAAAGATGACCACATGGTATAGGATAAATTTCTGCTGGGAAGAAGAGCAGAAAGTATAGCACCAGTAATATTCTGTATTATGTCCAAATGTCTCTTGCGCCTGGTACCTTTATACATTCAATTCTTTAGATGGCAACTTTCTTTGGAACTGGACACTGTTTTATATACTAAAGATGAATTTATCAAATAAGTGAAAGTTGTTTGCAATAACTCCTAAATTCCTCTGTATGTTATGTTTGCATTGCAAATATATATTGATTCTGAAAACGTTTTGGTAAATGAAATTAAAATAAACAGACAATGAGCATACATGTGCACACAGTGTATATACACTTTACACTGCACATCTCATGCCCATGCTATACACCGTACATATGACAATATACAGCCTAGTGCCTGGTATATGATGCTGCACATTTATAGGAGTCAGAGACTCCCTTCACACACAATTCCACATGTGCACATGGAGCTTGCATGTGCTCTGACATCTTAAAAGTCGTGGGAAACATAATTTTGAATGCTAGATTGTGAATATATTACCATGGAGTAAAGTGACAATGCACAACCTGCAAGCAAGTCATTTCATAAAACTTTTCATTTTCATTACACATTTATTGCTGCTGTTAGCAGACTGGAGCTGGAAAGGAGAGCACCAGTCTTGGCAGGAGGATCCCAGTGAAGTCCAGAGAGCTCTTCACTGGCAATAGTTTGACTGGCACTTTCTTTCATCATCATTCATTTAAGATATAAGGGGTGAATTTGGGGAAGTTAATTTATTTCTCTGTAGTTTCATTGTGGTTTCAAGCAGTGCATCACCACCTCACCACAGTAATATCTGCTGATCCCCATAACGTGCAGTGACTTATTGACTTGATGAAGTAAATTCAGTTTATTTGGAAACACCCACATTTAGTTAGACCCTCACAATATTGGCCTCCTGTAATTCTAATTTTTCTCCAATACCTGTTTTCACTCTAACCACTACAGAACTCAAGTAAATCAGCGTCCATAATGAGCCACAACACATGGTGCTCAACACTTCTTCCTCTGAACAACACAGACCCTAAGCAGGAATCTGTCTGCATAATTTGAAACCCTCCATCAGTATTACAGAGTAGCAATTCCAAGGTTCCTGACAGGTCAAGAAATCCAGGTTATTTGACAGAACATTAATAAATGAGAATATGCAGAGATGAGAAATAGTTATTTGCAGCAGGAAAAGGGCAAAACCCTCATACTGTAGCTGGCACTGAATTAAAAAGTATACAGCTGATTAGATATCAATCACTTCTATCAAATACAAGGCCCAGGAACCTAGGGGGAGTGAAGTGTGTAAGAATAGATGCTTAGAAGGTAAAACACCCCAATTAACCTCATTATCTGTTACAAAACTGTTAATATTCTGCGGTTTTTTCAAATCACTGTTGTTGTTGTTTTTGTTGAAGAGAATCTGTTGACTACAGCATGTGTTTTGCTGTAGTCTCCCAAATCAGCACTGCCTTTCTTAAGGTCAGGGGAATGTATCTTAAAACATTCATATATTTAAAAAATATGTATTGTCATTTTAATAGGCACTGTGGATAGTTTAATTTGTATCTGTATTAAATTAAACATATGGTGAACAGGGTATAATAGATTTTCTATAATTYAGCTGCCAATGTGGCAACAGAAGCCAGTTACTCTCACCAGCAGACTTGTCAGTGGTTTGTTTACTAGCTTATTTGAATTAAAATAAAGCTTCGCTTCTGCTGACTGCACATCATTATCTATGAGACCATAATCCTGCTAGCAAATCCTATATCTTCCAGAACTGGCTCTTTTGTTTGGGATTACTGAGAGCTTAGCCTATAACAAAGAGGAATAAGGCATCCCTCTCATCCTCGTAATTAAGTGTGGGGAGTAATTTAGAAACAAACCCAGAAAGATGTACAATTTGGAGTTCTGCTTCTATACAGGATTGGGGAACAGAAGAGGCCAAACACTGATTATGTTAGCACAATATTTAAACTATTAAACTACTGTACAACAGGAATACAGCTTTTAAAAAGAAATGGCAACTATCAATAAAGTATTAAGTTGCTTTACACTAGAGACATTTTTTGCTTATCTGAAGGTATGCTGGCAAATTTGGGCGGAGCTTGAAGACCAAAGACTATTTTAAATCTCAGTTTTTCTACATGTATACACTCCCTATGTATCACTTTTATAACATCTCCATTTTTAAATTAAAGAGCATAATTTAATCTATGAAACTTTATTTGTTTTTTAAAGTACCCTTTCAATGTTTTAACTATTTCTGAATAAGAACATTCTCTAGGAATAGCAATATCTGTGGCAGCTGAACATGCTTGTTTAAGTGCTCTGTTTTGATACCACCAAGATTTATATTTTCCTTCGGGAAAACTAGTAGTTTGAATTTGTTAGCATTTTACAGCCACCTTAGAAATGACCATATCATTCAGCAAGAAAAGAAAGAATATTTTAACATAGCTATTCTGAGGTCAGTCTAAATTATACCAGCAAGCTTTCGGTTCTGTTGCTCAAGCTTTATTCGTGTCACCCAAATCTGTTTCTTCTCAAAACAAGAGTTATGCTATCTATAAGTAATAGAAATTAATAACTAGGTCACAAAAAATAGAAGCCTCGGGAGTATACAGATACAAAATATCTATTTGCAGAGGGCTAATAAGGACAGGGGTTGATTTATAAAAGTCTTCGACATTAATTGTCACAGATGGGAATTCTGAGGACCTCTGTGAAACCAAATGAGGCCCTAGTGAATTATAAAGCAGGTCCTTAGACTTTAAAAACATTTAGGCAAAGTGACAGTTCAGAACATCTGTTAGCCTTCTGTCTGAGTATAAACTGGATGTCATGGAGTGCACAGCTGTAGGCATTTTCTGCCTCTTTTTGCCAACATCTGTCACAGCATTACAGTAATATAGGTAATTATCAACACCTCATATAAACTGTTTGCTATTTTAATTTCTGAATAAGTAAAATTAGCATTATACCCTTTTTCAAAAAAAAAAAAAAAAATCCAGCAGGGGAAGAATACACGTTCCCTTTTAAAGCTGAATGACAGATCTCATCATTTTAGGAGAGCTGAAATTCAGACAAAAATCTCTACTACAAATAAGGTCCTTAGGATAACATAAAAGACTTAGGTGAGAACAAGTTTAAATATTCTCCTTTTCTCTCTCTGTCTCTTAAAAAAAGACATCTAAGTCTCATCTGTCATAAGCAAAGAAGATCAGTAGCAAGAGAAGATAGGAAACCGTTAATCATCTATGTTTTTTTCCATGCACAAGCAGCTGTCAAATGATGTATGTTTTACCACCGTAACAAAGCCAAGGGCTCATCAGCACCGAGCAATTTTACTGTCAGCTGGTCACCCTTCTTCTCAACAGCGAGAAAGGAACAGATCACCTTGCAGCAGAGCACAGCAGCTCGACCTCACCGGCTGATGCCGAAGTGAGCGGGGAAATAACCCACAGCAYTTTCAGAAATAAGAGCATTTTCCAGGGGTCCCCCAACACCTAAGCAGGAAGGGGTACACAGGAAGAGACATTCCAAACAAATAGGCCTTCAAGCCAACTTTCCAAGATCACATTTGGTTACCCCATCAAGAGAAGGACGCCACTGTCCTGTCCTGAGGATCATCTACCCGATCATGGCAGCACAGAGAAGGTTGCAAAAAGTGGCCACGCACTTTGGGTTCCTCAGTTTTGGAGGTCCAGGTGCTACACTTTGTAAGAGCACGATTTGCAGAAGGCAGTTTGTCGTCATTTGTGATAATCAGACTCCTGTGAGACGTTGCTAGCTGAATACCAAAACCATCAGCCACTTTGGTAACAGTGGCCCACTTGGTGGTTGCCTTAATGAGTGATTTCGTAAGTGCCATTCACGGTCTTTTAGAGCACAGGATAAAAAATGGTAGAACAACAAAGCAACTGTCAAACAACGGCAGTGGAGACATGTCAGCCTGAACTTGCAGGTATGAACCTGGTGATAGAAAATAATCACGTGGCAATGAGTTTTACAAAATTTCATGGAAGTGATGATCATACCCAGCTCATACTCATTTTGCTTTCACCACAAAAAGAATAGCACCTCTGCTAGAAGTTAATGTTCCAACATGGAAAACCTGAAAAAATGCCCTTAGCTCTTTTTATAAAGGAGGCATATGGAACAAAGTGGTCACCAATATGCTATTTTTAGTGCCTGAACTACAGTCCAGAAGATAATACCCAATTACTTGATATAGTGCTCTATACACTGTCTGAACAACAATAGTGGACTGAGAAGCAAGAGAAAGCACCAGAATATGGTTTTGAAGTCATTCAGATTTCATGTATTTTATTTTCTTCTAAAAATAAAGGCTTTGAAAAGAGGTGCAGTGTTGTCCAGGTTGAAGGAGGAGGGAAAGAGAAGAGCTGAAAGGGAGATGAGAGCAGATGGAGGTTGAGAAAGAAGAGAGAGAGACCTTGACTACAGGAAAAGACAGCTAGGGCACAGATAGCCAGAAATCTAGAGAAAAGAAAGAGAAAATGCATCTGGGGTGCACAGACAGAGAAAGCCATGCACACAGCTGTACRTGTTGTACCTACAGGAAAGACCACATTCAGGATGAGCTATATAGTTTGGGACAATACAGGATTTTACTAATTCTACTGTTTCCCCTAATTTCCACTCTGATGGACTGTGAATTGTGGTGGCTGAGCTGCAGATGCACATTTTTTTCATAGCCTCTGCTAGCAATGCAGTAATTTAACCGAGGACACAGAGGACAGCTCTGTGCCAGTACAGTGTGAGGCTGATCCAGCAATTTTAGAAGGAGATGCTCACATACCTTGCTGTCCTGCTTTCTTATTTTCCCCTTCTCTGTTTCTTACTGCCTCCTCAGCACTTGTTACGTGCCTTCTCCTATGTTCTCCTCATGCACAATCAAAATCAGCTGAAATTAGGGACCCACTCCATGCAGTTTGAGGTCCATCACTCCAACAAAGACAATTCAGTGGTAAGGATTGTTTCCACTGTGGTCCTAAACCACTTGTGAGATGTTTGTGGGTTGGGACTACTTCTTTCAAGAGCTCSATCCCTCCACTGAACAATTATTGCTCTGGCTTTTCTTGCCGATTGTAACTCTGCATCCAGCTGGATGCTAGGCAGGTTTTACCAAATTACAAGCTACAGGATAAATATTTTCTTCCTACTTTTGGTTTCAATGTTAAGATTCTTAAAGGTTTATTTTAACACTTGCAAATAAAACTATCTTACATATTCCCATCACCCTACTACCTAAATGCATTGTTCAAATGCCAAAGAGTATGTGAGCTATTGCAGATCACATAATAGATGCCTACACATTCACTATTCTAGTAATATTTGGTATTGAAACAGACTGTTTTGTAAAGAGCTCTGAGATACCTAAGCCATAAAAAGTGTGATATAAAACAAAATGCTATTCAGTTCAATAGATGTCTGATAAGAAAAGAACCCTAAAATTTGAACAGTTCCTCCTCCCCTTAATCAGCCCTAACAATGGTACCCCAGTCTTGGTGCTCCTGCATGCAGCAATATCTGTCTTTTAAAAAGAGGAATAGGAACGTGCCACTAAAAGAGAGTGCTCATTGGTAGAACATTGTTAGGTGCTTTATAATTGATAGTTTTCAGCATCAGCACAAAGGTAAGGGCTTTAGCCTTGAATACTACTCACTAACAATATACCCACATACAGAAAACTAGTGCTAAATGTATTTATTAAAATAAATGCTTTAAAATAGTCTGCTTTTCATACAAAGTAATTATCTTACACTATGTGTAAAAGGTACTTTTGTAATCAATGGTATACAACCAGCTTCAGACACAACCACACACACATCCCATTACACACAGTGATGCTCATCAGATTGCATGGGACTGAATCATTTCATTATGTTCTGTAGCTTAATTCTTCAATTCCTGTAGCTTCAGCTGGAATTCATCCAGATCAGCCCTGTTTTCTGAGATTAAATCAAAATACTTCAAGGCCACAACTACCAAATAGCACAATCAGCTCTAAACATAGAATAAGGTATTTCATACTTTTTACAGGCTCATAGTTCCTGTTACAATAGTGCAAAAGCAACAGGGATTTTTGATTTTTTCCTTTTCCTTTTTTTGCTTTTTCTTTTCTTTTCTTTTTCTTTTTGGCACTTCTAATCTATTAATTTACCAAAGGAAAAGAGAAATATTTTGTGGGTATAAGTGAATTTTGTAGCAGTCAAAACAGACAGCAGAATTCTCCAGCCGGAGAATTTTAAATGCTCTAAATTTTCACAAGTCCTGCCTAAGAAGCTAATCACTTACAAGATAATGCATTAATTTTTTTTTAAAATTCATTGGATATTCCAACATAGTCAAGAGATAAAAGGAAAAGTAAAAAGCAGAATAAAATAAAATATAGTATCAGGTCAGGTTTTTTCTACTGAACTGGACAGAAATAATCTCAGTAGTAGAATTAGATGAGTAATCATAAGGGTAAAATGTTTTAATTACTAAAAATGCTTAGTTTCATTTGGTTATCTGTAGAATCCTATCATATCTTTTAATTAATTCATTTGCAAGTATTTGGATGACCATCAATTTATTCATAAAAATATTTGAGAGTTGCAGGTTATGCAAATCCTGTTGCTAATTAGTTAATGGCTCCATTCAGCCTGTCAGTGTCTGATGATCAGATACTTGTGCCTGTAGTTCTTACGCCTACAAACATTTTCTCATACAATGTACCAGAATATTTCTGTACTTGCGTAGAGTGGACAGCACTGATCTTGAGTGGCTTTTTCCCCCCAGGATCAGTGTTTCCATGGCGAGTCCTGTGGGGATCTATCTTGTCTTTTCTTCTCCACAGTAGGCATTTAGGGATAATAAAATAGTTAGTGAAGAGGTATGTTCTATGCTATTTTCAATAAGCTGATGACAGTCAACATCACAATCCAGACCCACAAAAGCGCTGGGAAATCAAAGAGCCTTGGGCTCCTCGATACATTCATCCACACGAGCCTACATCTCTCAAGTATCYGATTTATCCTTTTAAATGTTCCACCTTGTGGGGACAGGGACACAGAACAGAGTTAAATGACCAAAGATCTCTGGATAAGATTGAAATGATGCCGGCTGATCATCAAATGACACTGATATGACTTCCCTACCTTTGATTTTTATCCATCCTTTGTAGTGCACATGGACAATGTGGAGCTGTTGTTGGCCCTCACTGCTGTTGGGTGCACAGTGACAATGTCCAGGACACTTTTTAGCATCCAGAGAAGCRAAAAGGAACTGTGCTGGTAATTCTGATTTTTAAGTAATTGAGATTCCCTTAAATACCTGTCGTAGCACTACTCAGGTAGCAATAAAAGCTAAATCAGAAAAACAGATTCCTGTGGACTAAGTTAGTTCTGGTATTATAGGATCCCGGGATCCCGTCCAGCCTAATGTTTATAAATAGTTCCACTTGAACCGTGAACTTGAGCACATTGGTAACTGCTGGACTGGAGCCTTGGTGAGTCAATTCATATTGTTAGTACTGCTTCTCCAGTGCCAAATGCTTGAAATTTGTCTTTTTGTGTCGTCTTTCTACATTTACTCATGTTTTACTCATATTACATATCATGATATTATCTAAGATGTTCCAATTATGGAAAAAAAATAATAATCCAAGTGAAAAGTCCTTTGCAATACACATCATCTCCTCATCCTATTGCCATTAAAATGTTCAATTTCGAGTACCAAGCTTAATTTTCTTTTCCTTACAGTCTTTTTTTGGGTAACTTGTTATATTTCTATTAGAACTCTGGAAAAGGATGTACTTCAGTAGATGATAACTGAGACTATAATATTTAATAGATGCAGCAGCTATTCTACATTTCAGAATGACTAAATTTAGTCCTACTAAGAAAGTAGAAGTTTTACATTTCTTTTAATCAGGACACTTTTGCAGATTAACTAACATGTTGCTTTTCTTTAAGGAAAGTAAGAAAGATCATTTGATTCTAAGCACTCCGTATAATTAAGAACACAAATTATAAACACAATGATACATGCACACACATAGAAAAAGTCAGCCACTTAAATGGCCAAATCACAGAAACCCTCATATGAGCTAATTTACTCTCRCTTCTCACTGTAAAAAAGCACAGAAATGGGAGTGATCTATTGGGGAGAGGGAATAACAATTTATTTCCAGTATGTATAAGCCAGCACAGCAGTTTCAGTACTGTAATCAGACTTTTCCAGTACCTTCCATGGACTCTCATAGCTTTATTCTGTGTGATTGCACAGATTCAAATAGCACAAGACCTGATTACATGAAATCTGAAACCATAGGAATGGTGGCACCATGGCTGCATCTAGAACTGCGTCCTCCTCCAACAGGAAAGGTCAGTGGGAATGTAGAGAAAAGCTACAGGACAGAGTGAGCAGAAAATATTTCCCTGCCATACTCACCCCATGTCCAGCTACTTGAAGTTCAGGAACTTTCTGAGTCTAAGACAGATTTTAATAGGATTTTGATTAATTTTTCATTCCTTTATTTACCGCTTATTTTTTTTTTTTTTGTCTAATCGTGTAAGCATTACCAAAATTCCATGGCAACGAGTTTCACAGGTGAATTATGGACAATGTGAAATACCACTTCTCAGTTTGTTTTTAATCCTCTGTCTAATAATTTTCTTTGCTGGCCTCATTCCTTGCTCTGGCTGTTGCTGATTCATCTTAGGAGATTACTGTCACTGCCTTTTCTTAGCTACTTGCCATTGCAATTTCCCATTCCAGCACAACCACACATATACTCAGCCTGTCAACAGGTTCCATTAAAATGATCTAGTTTATCTTGGAAATGTTTATAAGCAATTCTTCTTTGTTTAGTTTTTGTTTAATTTTTCCTTTGATTGTTTGCTTTAATCACATTGTTGCTTTAATCACATTCATTGTTTGTTGACAGAACAGATGCTGCTCTGCTGGCAAGTGTCRAGCTGCCATAAATGTTGATAGAGGAGGAAAACAAGGGACAAGCAACAGGGACAAGGAGTGGTTGGTAACTTTTCACCCAGATCAGCAGCATATTCTTAGCATGAGGATGTTCTCCAAACTGTAGGAGTCACAGTGTCACTGTGTCGTTGAGGCTTTGTATCTGCCACACCAACTGCACGGAAACCCACTGGGCTGGAAAAAGGATCTATGAGTGGTTCTCTGCAGCTTCCTGGTTGGGAGGAGCATGACAAACCCGGCCCCAGCCTGGCAGGAAGGTTGTGATGTGACTGTGCCTCCACAGATGGTTTTTAGCCCTTCCTTGCAAGTAAGTGGAAACTGCTCAACTATCCTGGCCTCTGCTTTTGCTCTTTTTAAAAGAGAAGATTTTGAGTTACCTGTCTTTTTTTTTGTCTTTTTTTTTTTTCTCTTTTTCAACAGGAGGATTTTATTTCAGAATTATCTTCATAGGGCACAGTTATTTGCTAGCCAAAAATGATAAAAAATTATAGTTTACTTGCCATTGGAAAGAAAGGGTTTTTCTGCCTGTAATAAATGAGGTGATAGAAATGCAATGGAATCCTAAATGCCTGTCTGCAATTATGCTATCGATAACTATGGTACCAAAATATCCAACTAACTTCCTTCCTGGTTTTCTGATCAAAAATTTTACCAGAGGAACTGCAAAATTTATTTCAGCTGTTAGATAGAATAGTTTCCACTGGACTTAACAGAGAACTCGATGTTCCCATCAGCAAACTCAACGTTCTTAACTCTGGGGACGTCACTGAAAGCTCTTTGCCCAGTGCACAGGGTATTGCAGGATCTGCTGTGCAAATTGTTAGGTCCTTGTTCCAAATTGTCCAAAGTTTGCCAAGCCTTTGGGTATATCATATTATCCATCTTTGGTTCATTATCTATTCAAAGTTTTGAGAACAGAGTGGGAGAACTACTTTCATTTCTGGGTAACAGTGTCTGGTTTGGCTTTCACTTCTGTTTGTGGCTTGTATTCATTTAATCATTTGAGTTTTTAGATGAGAAGGTGTTGCAGGATTTATACTTTATCTGTAAATAAGTATTTTATAAAGATTGGGATAGACATCTGATGCTGAAAAAAACCAAAAAAACTTTTATGTGTAGGAATGACACAGGCACTGACAGATTTAGCAACAGTTTCTCAAATCTTAGAAAGTACTTTGTCTTCTCCCTCTTACTATTATGTTTCAGCTTGTGAGCTGGTGTCCCTCCTGCCAGCACCCGCTGGAACATAAATGATTCTGAACCAAGATGATTTGTCAGTTGAAAACAATACTAGGACACTTATTTTTATGTGTTTTAAATACAAAGTTGGCTGTGTCTACCTTGAGATATTTGGACAATATAAGTCAAATTAAGGAAAACGGTGAACTCAAATTTAGAGCATTAGCTACAGTAAAATAAATTCCTGTGAGATTACTTTTATTTATTTATAAACTGGATTTACTTGTTTGTATCCTTGCCCCACTGAGTTAGTTACTTTTGCTAATAAATCTTGGTTTTTTTAAGCTAGTAGGCCCAGAGGGCAGCAGGGTGTGTCATCTGCCACCAGCACTGCAGTAACACCTCCTGTGGATCAGGGCTTCCCTGACTACCTGACAAAATGCCCTGATTTTTCCCGCTGGGAAAATATATGGAGCCTACAAGAGAAAGGAAGGAAGTATAAAGGTGCTTTCTTGCTGTATGCTGTTTATCAATTTGATTGCTTTCATTAGCTACTATTGATCACTTAATGAAAGTTGTGCATATCTGGTAGCAATTCAGTAGATATTCTACTGGTATAAACTACAAAAAGCTGGAGGAGTTGGCCGGTGAATATTCCCTTTCTGCACAAGGATTGTGGGGCAGTGCAGGCAGCAAAGTGGAAGCTCATTTGTCTCTTTTCCAGTCCCAGGCAGCAGAAATTAAAAGGAAGGAGGAGAGTTGACCAAGACACTGTCCTCCAGTGGCAGCTGCGTGCCAGGGAGGTTTGGAGTCCTACAGCCTTACGGAACTGAAGGGCAGCTTTACAGTCCCTGTCCTCTTTTCTCAATCCCATGTCAAGTCAGAAGCCAACCAAAGCTCCATCCAGCCAAGACATCAGGTTTGGAGTTGCATTGCTTTTTCTAGGCTGCCTTTTCCCAGAGCTCTGTATTCAAATCTGTGAAATCTGATATATTTTTAGAGATTCAGATGTTGCTAACACCTCATTTTTATGACCAACACTGTTGTTTGAAAGTGTATCAAAACCAAAATGAAAAATTATTCCTGCTTAAAATGTGAAATTTGAAAAAGACTTCTATTTTTGTCATCAATCTCCCAGGTTAAAATATTGTTTCATTAAAAAGGTTTGTTTTCCTTAGTTTGGAAACACTTCCTTAGTAGGAATTTAATGAAAAGAGAATACACATGTACCCTTATGTCCCATATTTATTTTTGATCTTTGATGCAATCACAATGCATTCTTTGAGCATAATTATATATAATTATAATATTTCTTCATGATGTGATTTTCCAATAATTTTAAAGAAACTTTGTCACATACAACATGCTCCAAACTTCTGCCATTTCTATTTATTTATGCTATCCTTACTATTAAAATTAATCATCCATTAATTTGAAATGGTGAGTACTAATAACAGATCCTTGGAAATTTTYGCATAAGATAGACTAATCCTTGGGAAGATTGTCTTCTATATGGTCCAGTTTTTCTCTTCTCAAGGCAGTTTCCATGAGTTGTGAGATTATTAAGACTCAACATTTTCCTAGACTTTCAAGGGATTTTCTTTTCAGTTATTCTGTGCTCAGATAATTGAGAAACCTGGACATGAGGACGAAGAATTTTCACCCGATTTTCTGGGATAGCCTGCATTTGGTGTTGCATTCAGAGGACAGATCTAAGGTTGTCAGTAACCAGTACCACTGAGGGAACACTTAAAGTAGTTTTCTCCGCACTCATRCCTGCACATGCTGCATTGCAGTACAATTGGGGAGCAATTAAGGCATACTCAAGTAATAACAAACCATTACTGTACCCAGATGAAGATGACAGAAAGCCTTATTCACAAGCATGTTTCCCCTAAATAACCCCAAATTGCAGATTATCCGCCCGGTGCAGCCTAACAGCAATACTACTGCAATCACACACCCTTCTCCACGAGGGATGGAACTTCCATCCTAACTCCAGGCACAACTCAGCACTCTAACATGCTTCTCAGTCTAGAAGCACTCCAGAATGCGGAGTGCAAATTGGTGTTGAAAAATGCCCTGTATAAAATTAAGAACATTTTGCAGTCACTTCTTAGCTGCAGAGTACAGCTTCCCTAAGTGTAAATCCCAGTGTCCTTAAGAAAAAATAATGTGGTATAATTTTTTAATATAACCCCCCCAAAATATTCCAACCTCATCTCTTGTAGACACATGGACAGTTTAGTAATGAATTAAATAAGCAATATACATAAACTGTTATTCATAAAAACCACAGGTGAAACAGTGATTGTGCTTGGGGGACTCACAGCTAAAAGGAGGATGTTACCTGTCCGATTTACTGCCCCCCTCACTTTGTCTTAGAACTGTCCTTCACAAAATTTGCCCCAGACAGGAACTGGGCACCTCAAGGAAGTTACTGGACAAGCTCTCCAGTAGTGGAGGGCCGTCAAACTGGATTTGTTCCCAAAAACCACGCTGCAATGCCATGAGCCTTGAGGATGGAGCCCTGATGGAGGTGGGAGACAGGGGCTGCTCCCTGAGCACAGCGCAAGGCTCTCCTGGGAAATGAGCGAGCCTCAGAAGTGGAGGACTGGATTTCACCCAACGCAAAGAGAAGTGAGAAGGCATTGGATCCACCCAGGGAAAGAGATCAGGTATGGAGAGGTCTGTCTTTATTCAGCTTTTAACTTTTGTAAAAAGGAGGACAGCTCAAACATTTATTTGCTAATGCAAGTGTTTCTTGCTTCACTCCCACATCATCCTCAAGGCATTTAAACAGAAGACAGAGGTCCCTAATGAAGTAGCTTCATTAGCTTGATGCAGTTCCTGTGCTAATGCAAATGAACTGCTGCTGGATCAATGTGTGTGAGGCTGCTCCTGTGTCCTCATAGAACTGCTGCAGCCTTGCACATCCATGGCCAACCAAGGAGCTGCCCCGCTTAGAGCAGAGAGGGACTGGAACAATCTGAGAAGAGTTTTGCAAATCCCACCAGTACATATCCAGCTATCTGGTTAATTGCCTCCAGCTGTGACTTCTTTCTGTTTCAGTTGGCAACATCCATCCCTTAGGAATTTGTTGGGAAATACAATGCAATTCCTCTCCTTCCTTCATCGAATCTACCCTGCTTTGAAGTTTTTTGGTTTATACGGCCAATTCGTGTGACCACAAGCACTATACAGCCTAAGGTGAGAATAAACTCACTTTGTGCACTTCTCTAAGTACAAGCCAAGGGCCCAGAGGAGGGAGATGAGCATGTACAAAAGGACTTTGGTAATTTCCTGCAGCGTTCAGGTTCCTTAGCTTTGAGTTACACTCACGTCTTTCAGAACACTTTCATTTACCCATATTTGGTTTAATTAGATTGAAACAATAAAGTGCAGTCACCAAACCACTTAATATTCACTGCAAAATGAAACAATAAATCAATCTGGTGAATTACAGGAATGAATGGTAGTTATCAGCTAAATCTTGGAAAAATCATAAGCCTTTGATCAAGTATTGTGTCTTTTATACAGATGTCTCAAATGTTTAAAAAATCCTCACAATGGCTACATCTTAAAATCACAACAAACTTCAGCGTCAAGGGGTGCCACCTGCTCACAATAACACAGCAAATCATGACAAAAAGTAGGGATCTCTCAGCTGGCCCAAATTTCTAACAGGAAATTTGTATCGAGACTTAACCTACACACATTCCACCATGAGCACACAACATACCTGTCACCTGAGCTGAGGGAGAGTGAGGGAAAGCACTGGCCCTTACAGGAAATAAATTGGACCCTGGAGGCTGCAGGCACAGGAGCCTGCCAGATCTGGAGTCATGATTTTCCTGGAGCCATTTCTTTCCACATGGGAAAGAAAAAGGACTGGCAGTGACAGGGGAATAACAGCCTCTCTGCTAGAATACATTCACCCAACACTGCCAACAAAGAGGGAAAGGCTCCTCGTTTTCTGTTTGTGATTACACTGTTTTGTCATTGCTGTCAGGATGTGCCTATGCAATATGTGCCTCTCTGATGTCTCGTGCCTGTGTTTCATTTTTAGTTGAGTGGGATGTACAGCAATTAGCCACTCATTCTCCTTGTCTATTCTCTGCATTTTGTTTCGTTTCCTTCACTTACAGGATTTTGGCAAGCCTTGGGCTTTATTGGCAACTCTTTCCCTTCTCTCCCATCTGAGCCTCCTCTGTCACTTTTCTTCTCACTGCTTGGGAGATGACATTTTATATATTTGTACACAGGAGAATGTGCTAATATGCTCCAAATATGGACTGCGCAATCAAATTATCATGAGTTTGGTGGAATGCTTTCCTGGATTATTTCCTTCAAAAATATAACATTCCAATAGCAAACAATTTACAGCCAACAAAATATTGTTTGAATCAAACATATGTGGGGAAGTTGAGGGTTTTGTAATTCAAGATGGAAATTTTTTCTTCCTGGGCTTTTTTTTTTAAAAATTTTTTTTTCTCCTTTTCATTATGAATTGTTGCCTTCGGGTGGATTTTTGCTTTGAGAGTGCAAGTTGCTCTCATTGACATTACCGGGACTTATACAAGAATAAAGAGTGGAAAATGAATAGCTTTCAGAGGCTTCAGGTTGATGGAACAATTTCATCTCTTCCGTGAATGCTTTACAACACTCCATGAGTTTTTATCTCATATCAGAAGTTTTACAGCTGTAGGGACCAATTTGAAGATCCCCTTTTGAGTTCTTTTCCTTTGCAGGAATGTTGCCAAATTAGCGAAAATAAACTGCACAGAATCAAGTCCAAAAGCAGCTAAGAAGAACTAGTCATTTTTTCATTGGCATTTTGTTTTTTATTTGTAGTTTTCTCAAATATATCCATATATTTTCATATTTAATAAACAGAGCTTTAAAATTTTGCAGATGCTAAATGAAGAAATAGCTCTTATATTACTGCAGGAAAATTCATAATGTAATACTTCAGAGATGTTTGAAAAATCCAGACCAGTCAATGATTTTCCTCCTGGTTTTAAAAACATAATTAAACTGAGGTATGGAAATTAAGCAAGGATCTTCTCCCAGAGTCCTTTTCTCACAGTTATTGGTTTGGAAACACACTTTAATATCACAACTTACTTTTTGTTTCTTTACATGCATGTGGCTGCAAGTTCAGTTGAGTCAATTCAGTTGAAATTGAATTCAGATGAAAACCAATGTATAAAACATGTATTTGAGCATATACACGTGAATATATAACAGCATTTATTCATTTTGCTCAAACCAGACCTGGCACCACTCAGGTGCTGAAATGTTGACTGGCAGTGGCTTGACTGTGTCTCAAGAATAAAGCCAGTGTGTATAAATTTGCAAAATACCGAACCTATGTTTCCTTGCTCTATTGACGTATCCCCAAATTAGGATATAAAGATAAAATGGAATTTGAAGAACTTGTCTCAGAAATGAACAGCTAGAAAGTGTTTTAGTCATGCTATCCCAACTCACAGAGATTGTCAGACATGGGATTAATCAGAAGAAATCCTGCTACTCTTGAGAGACCCAGAGCAAGGACCCTGTCCTGTGCCCCTGCAGGTGCGATCAGGTGAGCAGAACCCAATTGCAGGTGACTTTTATCTGCCCAGAGAGCAGCAATTGCCAAGATACAGCAGAGCTGCAAATGAATGGACCTGCAATTACCCTCATTACAGACAAAATCCCACCAAACTAGAATGAAGATGTAAAGTAACAACACATACCTACAATAGCTAGAATTTACTTTTATGCGGTTTAAGGAAACAGTAATTGATCTTTGTAACCTTTCCTTGTAGCAAGCCACTGGAGAGATCCTTCAGCTTGTCACCTGGGTTGTAGACTCCAGCAGAGGACTGACACCCTCAGCGGGACTGTACCGTTGTGCAGCAGCCACGGCTGTACAGCACAACACACACAGGTAGAATCATGCAACAGCACTGTGCTGATCACTCCTCTCTGGGACGTGTGTCAAGCTAACAAGAAGCACTGCATGCATCATTTTCTGTAGTTTGACATCATTTATTCTTTAAGATGCAGGAGAGGCTGTCTGGATACTCCAGCATTTTGAACTGCTGGTCCTTAGGGCCCTATGAAGCAGCTCTTACATTTTGCACTAATCTCTTTTCTTCCCCTAGTATTATACATTTTAAAGAGATGCCATATGGCACTTAAACAGACAAATCATATGGTATTTTGCCCTTTCTTTCTAATTCTGTTGGCTTTACATTTCTCAAGTTGCATTCCCAGTTGATGAACAATGTCCTTAACCTCTTGAGTGGTCCTGGACGTCCACTAGACATAGACCAACCTGATACTTGTGCTGACTTCTAATATATACTGGATGTCAACAATGTTACTGCCATTCACTTCAGGAGCTGATTTGCATCTAAGCATAACATCAGGGACTCTATTGTACTCTTTACCTAAGAGTAAACAGAGAACACAGCACAGCTGCTCCCAAGGTACGACAGAGCGTTTCCTTCCCTGGCATCCAGTTCCCAGACAGACAGCAATCAGAAGTCATGGTGTTAAATGGCTAAAACTACATAAGTAGAATCGAACTCTGAAAGATAAAGTGCCCTTGTCATTGATGAAACCCTGTTGGCATGCGTTTTTCTTTCAAAAGGAGGTGAGTAACCACTGTTTCTGTGAGCCTTTTTTTATTGTCTAAGCAACAGAGCCACACTGGTTTTATGAAAGTTAAAGTTCCTCTTCATATGACTAATTTATGTTTCATAAAAATGAGGGATCAGTTCCACAAGGTAGTACACTAGATACTGTTAGAATATAGAGAAGCATTTCATTTATTGGGAATCTCACACATGGTCATAGATTCTTCATGGCCTTTTGTCACATAAGATCACAAAATTAAAGGCATAAGGAAAAGGCTGAATTCACAGTCTTTTTTTTTTTTTTTTCTCCTCAATGTACAAAACAAGCCCATCATAGATCTTGAGAATGAAAATGGTGTTACTGTCCTGTCCGCTTAATACTTAGCATTGTAAAATGTCATATAAAAGCATGACACCCACTTGTGCCTGTGTATGTTTATCTATAGAAACGAGACAGAAGAATACACACACAAGCATCACTTGCATAGCAAAATAATGGTAAATGCTCATCTGTAGAAATGACTGGATACAAAAGCAATTGCAAGTATTTATGCAGTACAAACATGGAGGTGAAGTTAAAACACCTTTGAAAATCTGACCCATATTATCGGCAGTAATAAGTAAATCCTCCCTCTAAAGATAAAAGAGAAAGTACCCTCATTATTTAGTCAGACCTTCACACCATGAAGACCCAAACACAGAGGGGTTATCAAAATGCCCTTAGAATAATAAAATCAAGCACTGACAGACCAAGAGGCAAAGTTTTAAAGTGGAAGCCCCCTGACAAGGCTCTGCTTTACTCTCAGAGGCTGGCTGCTCTGATTACCACATCTGACTGCTGGCAGAGATACAATGCTGGATATTCATTAGTGGAAACTGCTGTCCTAGCAAGAACGTTATTGGAATTATGTCAATTAACACCAGCTGAAAATATGTCCTACAATTTTTTAAGTACAGCAAAACCATCCAGAGACGTATAAAGTTTGAGAGTAGGGTTCTGAGGTGCGGATGGCTCCCGCTGGCTCTTTGTCAGGGTGCAGGTGAGCCAGGGACCACATGCTGCCCACCCTGTGCCCAGAGCCAAAACCAAGCAGAGCAGCTCAAGTGTCTCAGCCCACCTGCAGCCGCAGCCCCACGCGGATCATGCTCCAGGAGGTCGGGATAGAGGTGAGGAACACAGAGCAGTGCTGGTTATGTGAAAGCATTCCTCCGGAATTTAAGAACTGTTTTGTCTCCTTCTTTTAAATACAATTTCAGTTTCCCTCAGGCAAGCAGTGGCCAGAAGTCCTTCACTACAGGACCCACTCACTGTGGGTGCTGTGACTGAGTCCCAAGCAATTCTGGCAACCACAGGCTGGGTCATGACTTTAGAAGTGCAGGCAGGGCTTCAGTGACACTGGTGGTGGGTGGATGCGAAACCAGAAAGATCCATCTTTCGAGCAATTATAACTATGTTTCTTTATGGGCTACAGCAACTATTGTTTGATTACAAATTACTCTGGAGACTGGTATTTAAAAATGTGATTACTTTAAACAGATATCATTAGTAATACACTGTTCACAAATACAATGGAAGTAAACTAACATTTGCAGTTTTAATTTACTTTTTAAGGCTACAAAAATCCTTACTTTCTCCTCTTTCCCCTGAGAAAATATCAGCCTTCTTCAGTCTTCTTAGGGAGTGTTACCAGTCCTGTCACACTAGCTTGGACCTAAAACCTATCAAACTGTTCACACTTGATTACCTCATATTTGATAACTAACATGGAGATTTTCAAAGGCAGCCAAATTTTCATATTTAGACATTTGAATTATTGTATTTTTTTTACAAGAAGTTATAAGGAACTTGAAATGAGACCACCTATTCCTATGTCTAAATATAGACTTAGGTGTCCTGCATCTGAGAGTCATGGTCTTTACTGCATGCACTGAATTTAATCTAAAATAATTTGTTCATGAGACATAATTTGTACAGAGACTTCAAAGTACTCTTTGGTGCTAGCAGAGGTGTTCTGGATTTCATCTGGAATCATCTAGTATTCAGACAGTAGAATGTCTTTTAAAATTTTTTATAACTTTTGATGTTCACTTTCTCTTGGTACAAACATAATACACAAAAATAAATAATTTGGAGATAAACCAACAAATATTTAATGCCAGCAGTTTTCAACTACTTAGTACTGACTTTGCCTGTACCAAATTAAAACTGGGCCAGGAGATTGCCAGGCAGAGACATTGAGTAGTATTTCTATATTTACATGTTCATCCCAATTTTGAGAAGCTGCACTTCTGAAGTTTTTCCTTGCTTACCATGGAGTTCAGTTCAAGCTCTGTTAAATCTATAAAAATCAATATTGAGTATATGTATTATGTGACAGTTCCATCTAAAAGTATCTGGTGTAGAATATGGGCCAGATACAATAGAGCAGCCAAGCACATGTAATTTACCCAACAAATCTAAAGCACTCCCACATTGATTTTTGCAGTTTTGTAGCCCCTAGTCACAGAGCACAGAAAAAATGGCTTACTCATAGAGTGTGCCAGTACTTGAGGCTACATCATGTTTGTCTTAGAGCCTCTGATTTGGGTTGTCTTTTTGTTACCTTTGTTGATGGATTTTTTAGGTCATTTAATGCGTTCTCCATTCTGAAATGTCTACTTCTCTGGCAAGAAAATAAAATGCATTTTCTAAATTGTTCTGATCTGTTGATTACTTCTCTCAGAGTTACAGTGTACGAGTGGAACATTGCAACATTTTAACAGTTTCTAAATGTAATTATTTAAGTGAGTATGAATAGAAAATTGCATGTAAGTAAGGGGATAAGCTTTCAACAATGTATTAATGTACTTCACACAATAACTAGTATAAAGAGATTCCAAAATCATATCTGAGAATACAAATGCATTTTAAAGGGACATTTTTAAAATGACATGTATACTTATTTGTGTAGTATAAAATATCTATGTATATGTACTACAATAATAAATTGAAAATGTTTTCAAATCATAAAAGGATAATACTTACACATATATACTTATGTCTTCATCCTTATTCAGAAATAATAAATGCATAGGTTCCCAACACATATTAAAATAATATTCTATTCATGAATGTCTGCTATATTAACCAATATAATTTTTTAAAAATATAAATTCAGCCATAGATTCTATCAGCATTTGTACCTAGGTGGCAGGCTACAATATATGTCCAGATTAAAAACTTGAAACCCCAACTTAATAAAAAACCCCACAGGATTTAAGCATGTTGCATGTCTAGAGCTTTTTTTCTATTTTATTTACTCATAAGTATCATTAATACCAAAGATCGAAAACCTTTGGTGTCATGTATGTCACTCTCTCTCTTCAAGTCTTTAGTAGTTGTATGCTTATCTATTTCAGTCAAATGTATTTCTTATCGAAAAAAAAAGAGTGAGCAACCTGACAATACAGTGTTATCGAATTTTTTCAGCTGAGACCCACATGTCATTCAGCATTCAGACATGCTTGTGCTTGATTGATGGATGGGTTTGTGACAAATAAAACTAGGATCAAGAGCTTTGCACCTTTTCCCCCATCAGGAACCAGAGTAAAGCATAACTCTATAACAATGGTGGGATTAGGGATGCATTAGCTCTCCATCGACCAAAACCACCCATTCCCATCAATACTTTGCACTTAATAACCTGAAGCTATGATAAGAAAACAAAAGAAGGAGAAAGGGACAGGAGAAAACAAATCAATAGAAGAAGGGAATGTCTGAAAGATGCACTGTCCAAATGAAGAAAAATTTTTGCTGAATTGCTAGGATAATGCCCCTTGACAAGAGAACAATGTACTGTCAAGGTTTATCAGCGAGGAGGCCTTTTGGCACAATGTTAAGCACAGGTTTGGCATTTGAGTTGTGGCACTTACTGTAGATGTAAAATACATAATGCCAACATGCAGATAATAACCACGCATATTTGTCTTGTGTTGGCAGTTTGGATACCCACAAGGAGCACAGTTACATCCATAGGTGTCCTGAAACAGATGCTACAAGCACGAGGACTGATCCTGTCCCCCTGAAGTGCACATGATCAGTACTGGGCTGATGTTTTTGACTAAAACTTTGTGTTAAGATTAATTTCTACTTACAAATATATTTTTTCTCTCTTTATTATTAATGAAAATCTTACCTGCTCTTACAAACTAACCTAGAAGACCTGATTTAAAAGATCAGTAGATCCTATGTAGATTCTTGCCTTGTTTAAAACTGAATTTTGGGAACTAACATTAAGACTAGAAGTAAAAGAAAACCATTCCTTAACCTCTTTTCTCTTCAGGATTAAAGTAAGAGACAAGATGTTTCTGCAAACACTTGAGACTTAGGAAGATAATGAAGTATCAGTTAAGAAACAGCTTGTGGAATACATTTTAATACAGAAACTACTCCCTGTTTTGCAAGACTTGATGCTTGAGTTTGCAGCTGTGGGAATAACTAGGAAATAAGTTTCTCTAAAGCTGTGCTTCAAGTGCTGGAGGAGGTGAGATCTAATGATTTTCTCCCTTCAAGATCCAGAAAGAAAGGTCAGCTTCAGCACACAATCGCAGGTACTCAATTGCCCTGCATTGGCCTAAGACTGCACTGGATGCTGAATTTCCTAACTTGTATCTGAGCCTCGTGCAAAATATTTGTGCTTATCAAGGAAATCTTGGAAGAAAATTTTGCCCTTCTTCTGTCTAATATGTCACAGTTTTATTTTGCATTGTCTATTTATTCTACTGAAATACTGTTAGAGTGAAATTCAGCTAAGGTCAGGTAAGCAGGAATGTGATGGATCAGTGTTGCTCACATTCAGTCTTTCACTCAATCGGTTGACTCATTTTCAGGTAAGTCTCTGATATACAGAAAAAGTTGTGATATCCAAGATACTAAACAATGTTAATTAAGTTCTAACCTAATGAAAAGTAAGAGAAAATTTAAAAAAAATATTTCCTCTAGAAAAAGTTTCTCAAGTCCACTGACAGCTATGAGATTCTACTCACTACAACAATAGACATGTTTTAATATCTCCAATATTAATCTAACTATCAGTGTGTATTAGAAGGGACTGAAAGGACAGCCCAACAGTAAAAGCCCAGAACTATACAACAGGCAATAGGTCCTGTGCAGCTGGACCACTGCTCCCTTGTCATATGGAAAGTCATGGAATCTCAGCATCCCGGCCTCCTTGTACGTAAATGAGGGTTATGATTTACAGCTCCAGCCCAGGCTGTTCACTCACTGTGGTCACAGCATGTTCTACAAAGGAGAACCAGTAATGAACTAAAGGAAGTGCCAGAAGAAACAAGCATGTTCCTACAAGTCAATACACTCTTTACAAGTTCCTTGATGACTACATGAAGCTACTGAAAGGATATAGAATTAAGTAAGAAGTGCTGCAGTGGCTCGTGCAGAGGCTGAAATGCATTCACATGAAGTGAGATAAGGATGGCAGGCAGAGGAATATTTTCAAGACATGCTACAGGGTCCTCAGAGCAAAGAAGGGCAAGAATAACTATGAAAGGAAATAGCTAATGGTGAATTTTTCAATTCAGTATATATGACAGAAGTAGAGTCAAATGCAGCATAACATGTACAGAAGGATAGAAATAAATTTATAAAACATGCAAGAACTGCAAAAAAAGTGATAAACGGGAAGTTTTCAGACAGAAAATCCTTCCTTTTCTTACTGCTGCTCTTATAATTTCAGACTTATTTTGCATTGCCCTGTGGAGAATGAGAAAGGTGTTACTGTCCTGTCTGCAGTTCTCCATGGGGTAACCACGGCAAACTCTCAGTTATTTTGGTTTGATGGTATTGTCCCTGTCAATGCACACAATGCACACTGTCAAAGAGCCTGGAACTTACTTGGATGAACAGCCTGAATTTCAACATATCCAAGATACTCCGGTTCTAGTAACACAAGTGATGACACAGAAGCACATCTCATTTCCTCAAAACCTCACTGAATATTAGAGGGTCTGTCCAAATGGAGGTAACAGAAGCCTTCAGATCTGCCAAAACTGCAAAAATTGTTATCATGGGGAGCAAGTAAGTGACTCATTCATCACAACATACACTTTATAGTGGAAAAAATTATTTCAATACTATTACATAAAACAGGACTCATTCTGATGGGTTCATTAGTTATAAAATGAAATGTTAAGGGAACTTCTTTTATTTCATTTCATTACAATTCTAAACTGTCTAAATGTACCACTCTATTCTTCTCATTAATTTTTCAGAAACTTGTTTGCACTGTTTCTGCTGAAAGGATACAAATATCTGGTCTCTCACTCACACACAATCTTAAAGATAACTGCCAATAACTAAAATAAATTGCAAGATGGGCTTGAAAAGTTCTCAGAACCAGTAACTTTCCATTCCAAAAATGAACAACATAAATTTGGCAAGCCCACATCATGTTATTCTCACAAAATCAAGCAGTGAATATCTGTTTTAAGTGCAAATCTCAAAGCTATTTTAACTACAGAGCAGCCCAAGCACTTCCATAATTAATTACTTATTTATTTCATACCAGAAATAATAAGATCTGATCGGGACATCAGCAGTTTCAATCAGCCAGTTATTTCCTAACTGATTTTGGGAAGCGAGTGAATGAACAATATTGAATAATAAACACCCCAATTCTGCAGCGAGCTGTGTGGCATGCCAGGAGGAGTGAGCAAGCTCTGTGGGTGTGTTCCAGGAGGGATGCAGAGGCAAACAGACAGATATTTTGGCACAGCATGGCGATTGTACCTAGACTCATCCCAGTGACCAGGCTCAGGTGAGCACCACATGCTGTTAGGTGCTGTATTTCTCTTCTTCCTATTGTCTTTCAAGTTAGAAATAACTATGGATTGTAGAATAATTCCTACAGTGGCAGCTGAAGATTTCAACCTGTGTTTACTTCTGGCACAGGAGTAGGACTTCCAGAGAATTTAGTAACTGCCCTTTATGATTTTAAACCTAGATCTTCAGACCAATTTTCCTTAAAGATGTAATTGGCTGGGCTAGGCCAAGCTTTCTGGTCCACGGTGGTTCCAACATTTTATTCTTCCTGTTTAAATTTATTTGGATTCATATTCTATAAGGACTAGGTGAAAGATACTTCTAAACCCATGCTTTGCCCATTTGCTTAAAAGCTCATATAATATCCCTCAGCCTTAGTATAATTTCCCTCTAAATCTAGTTATCAGACCAGGTTTGCAAGACACCTGACAAAGAATTGCTATAAAAGCTTTCTAATTCTAATGATCTCTGATCAAGTGGTTGAATTATCAGGAAAAAAAAGTCCAAAGATTTTCTCCCCCAAAATATAGTATCAGTTACCCTTTTAAAAACAGGAGTCTGGTATCAACACTGAATTCAGTGAGAGAGAACAGTTTTGTCATGCTTTAGCCTCAAGAAATATAAGGTCAGGTTTTGAATACAATACTTAAAATATGCATTGATGTCATTAATGTAAACATCTGACATTGATCACTGGGTACCTTTACGATTTTATTTATGGGTCTGTAGCTTCTGAATGACTTCAGCCTCATGTAAGGTTCATAACCTGCAGAGTATTTACCAAAAATGAATGTGTTGGTTTTTTTCCAGTTACATATCTCATTTCATTTATCGATACAAGAAAATAGTCTGAAGTCAAAATCAGCAACTCACCTTTTAATTGCATAGATATGCATGAGTAATTTCTCTTTGTTCAACTATTCCCAAACATCCCAAGAAATAATTCTGGAGAAGATGGCAAATCATTGTATTTATATGGAAACCTTACATGTGCACTTTGTAAAGCTGATCACTAAAATTTATTCCTTGTGATCAAAAGGTAGAATCCAAAACAACATTTGCATGGCCACAAGAAGGTCCATCAGGTTATGAAGCCTTTGCCAGTTAGATCTTCAAGTCTTCATTTTGGAATCAATTCTTTTTCTTTGGTGGAACTAAATGCATATGCTCCAGAGGGTTTGCCCAACTTCTGAAGGACATGTGCCTATAATAGGCCTTTCTCATCTCTGTCTTGTTAACAAGTATATAAATAAGAGAAGGCTTCAGTAATTGGCTCAGAGTTACTAATGAATTAATTAACTTCAGTCTATTTTACCTAACCTTTAATAATAAGAATCTTTTTTTGGTCTAGCAATAGGTCTGACAGGCTGAAAAAACAGACATGCAGCAAAGCTCTTGAAAATTAATGAGAAACGAGGAAAGAATCAATGTACATTCTGCTTGCAGAGAACTGACACAAAAAAGACACAATAAACCATGAACAAACACAGTCAGTTTAAAAAATAGGTTAGAAAAAGTGGGCAAATTCAATTATAGAAGTAATTAGAAGATATAGGGCAAGGCTGCCTTTTGGGACTGTGCCAGAAAACATGAATTAATAAGAGTGAATAGAAAGCGCCCATGTAGTAATTAAGAGGCAATCACCTATGGCAATGAATACCTGAAAACAGGCTGCAAACTATTAATTCAGTGATCAAAAATATTTTTAGATGATTAATATGGCAAATTTGTTTTAAAAGACTAATTTCTGGAAAGATATCAAGACAATAGCACATTATTTGTTCCTCTGGCATTTATATAGCTAATTAAATTTTATAATTTGCAACAACATTAAGCATTATCTGAAAACAGTAAAAGCAATATTTCCTCCAATAATTCTTTATTATAGTGTCTTCAAAATCTGTAAGTTAAGACTAACTTAACTTTTTTTAAAGAAAATTCAAGTGCTCAGAGCTGACTGCTTCATTTATTTGAATGATTTTTGTTGTTGTTTATTAAAAAGACACCATGCATGAATTTTACATAATAATTTTCAGCTACTTTAAAACAGGTACAGAAATAATTTGATTATAATTCAAAGAACTATAAACAAAATTATTTGACACTCAAATAAGCCATTACAGATGTTAATGCATGGCAAAGAGAGATTTTTCTTCATTAGAGCATGTTCTTCTCCTTCAGATACAAAAATTGAGCAAGTTACAGTCAAGGTGTGCAATATTAGACAGGGGAAAAAAAGATCTAAAAATCTGTGAACAAGAAGTTATTTATTCTTTAGTAAATCAGGTGAGGGTTAATTTACTGTCTCAATAGTAAAACTAGATTAATTTCCCTAAATTCAGCATTTTTCCTTGCCATTTCTGAGGATACTTAAAAAACACCCAGAACCCTCCAAATATGACCAAAAAACAAAGACTGGTGATAAGTTCCTATACTAATACTGACCATGAATGACTCTTACATTCTATTTGTATTGCTGCAGAAAGGAAGAATCAGCCCGAGTGTGGTTGGCAACTAATGCATGCCTTAAAACATTGATTTACATATATTTTTTTGTTTTTCTAGTGTAATTTTAAGTAATATTTATGCTCCCAATTCAGAAATTTTATCAGAATTATAAGCAATATAATAAGAGGGTATAGTTCCTAGAAATACACAAAATTGTCTGTACTAAATTAAACACTCAAATTTCATGGTTAAAAAGTCTGCCCTGATATCCAACTTCTCTCACCCTCTGTGTCTCACCCTGTCTCTGCTTTGTATCAGCATATTTGGAGATTTAGGGAGAGAATGTTCCCTCATTTTTGTTCTAGAGGTTTCCTGTTTCACTTGGAAAAACTTGGAAAAATTAAATCTCCTGTGAAAAACACACAGCTTTAAACTATGGGTAGAAGAAATCAGTGAACTCACACTGTTTTTGTGAATGTTTCAAAATGAAACACAGTTTGAGACGTTGCTGCAACACCTTTAACTCCAGGTAGCCTCCAAGGGTCTCATCATGGGTTGTTTTCTGCCCCAGTGCCCACACAGAAAATAAACCTGAGTGAGCCATGTCTGGAGTATGTCAGTAGTTTATAAAGATGTTGTAAGAGCAACTCCTAAAGAATGGAATCTCTGCTGAGATGCACTGATGTTCCTTAAAAAGAAACTATCTGCAGTCTGTGTAGGACAGAGGTAACTGGTGTTTGATTACAGCTCTGATTCTGAACATCCCTACCTAGTTTGATGGTGCTGGGGCCACAGCTTTGACTCCTGCTCATAGTTATGTAAATATGCCATGAGAAAAGCCTCTAGACAGGATTTGGAGCTTTCTATCCTCTACATCAATCCATTAACAGGAGTCATAATATGATAGCAGCTGCTTTCAATAGACCCATCCACAGGAACGCTACAGACACTCAGACCTATCTTGGTGTTAGGTACCCAGTTGCATCTCCATCACCTTTCTAATTAATGGAGACAGAGAGGGTCCTTTGGAGTCCAGATCAGAATAAGATCCTAATTTAGGTGCTCTTCATAGACCCAATGGGAAGAGTTTCATTCTGCATTAATTGCAGAGAAATTCTAAAGGATCCAACAAGACTCAACCAGACAAAGTGCCTTGTAAATACTGCACTGTGCTCAGTTTCTTAAGCATCAGCACCTGGTTCATACCTCTGACTTTCTGATGTTGTAACTCAGCAAGGCACTCAGTTCAGGACTTCTGTCTCATTCTCGTTTGCATACTGGAATCTCCCCATCTCCCCAGTTGTGCTAATGTCTCTGTTGTAGTACTGTAAAACAAGCTTTGGAACTGGTCACAGTCTAGAGCTCTATCAACCTGTCCCAGCACTGGTTTTATCCTTTCCAGCTTGCTGGTCCTAGTCATTGGATCGTAGACTCATAGAATTGTAGAGTGCTGAGGGGTTGGGATGGACCTTAAAAATTATCCAGTCCCAACCCTCCTGCCATGTGCAAGGACACCTCTCACTAGCCCAGGCTGCTCAAAGCCTTTTGCACCCTGGCTTTGAATGCTGCCGGGGCTGGGGCATCCACAACCTTCCCGAGCAACCTGTTCCAATGTCTCACCACTCTCACAATAAAAAATTTCTTCCTAACATCTAATCTAAATATCCACTCTTTCAATTTGTATCCATTACTCCTCGTCCTGTCACTACAGTTCCTGATGAAAAGTCCCTCTCTGGCTTCCCCGTAGCCCCTTCAGACCCTGGAAGGGGCTGTGAGGTCTCCACAAAACCTTCTCTTCTCCAGGCTGAGCGGCCCCGACTTTCTCAGCCTGTCTTCACAGGTCATAATCCTTGAACCCATTCTGTCATGGTGACCATCCTTGCCACCTGTCTTTCAACATTTTCTGGCTTCACTCTGTTCTTTCTCAGCTGAGGAGGCCGGTACTGCACAGAATATTCACGATGTAGGTGTACTATGGATTTATATAGTGTCATAATGATGGCTTTTATTTTGTTCTCTATTCTTAAAATTTTGGTTCGACTGTTCTTGACATGACAGTTTTGCAGAACTATCCATTTACTTCAAGATCTCATTTCTGAGAAGTGATGGTTAGTTCCCAACCCATCACTTTATATGTAAAGATAGAGCTATTTTTCCTGTGTGCATTTGTCTGCAGTATTTTTTTTTTGCCCGTTATTGCCAGCTTTATAAGATCTTTTTCAATACACCATAGCTGGTTCTTCTCTTAACTTTTCTGAGTAACTTAGTACCATCAGCAGATTTTGTTCCCTCACTATTCACTTTTATATTTTCAGATCACTTATGAATATGTTGAATAGCACAGATCTCCATGGGGTTTTCAGCGATGACCTACCTCTACTGTGAACACTGACCATTTATTTCTGTACTCTGCTGTCTAATGTCAACTAGTTATTTATTGATGTGAGCATCTTCCTTTTTGTTCCAGGATATTTTATTTTCTTAAAGGCTTTTGGGGGTGAACCTTGTTAAACCCCTTTTGAATGCCCAAGCAGGTGATGTCAGCTGGGTCTCCTGTGTTCTCCAACTAGTAGATACCTTCAGAGAATTTGAACATATTATTAGGCCAGGACTTATCTTTTGAAACTTATACCAACTCTTCACAATATGCCATAATTATTCAGATTATGCCAGTCCTATTATTTGTTATAATTTCTACTCATTTTCGCGGCACAGATGTCAAGTTTACTGGAATACAGTTTTCTGAGTCTGCCTAAATGCCTTTTTAAAATCTGTTGCTGTATTAGTCAGATTTCAGTCCTCTGGCTCAAAATTATTTGAGCTAAGAAGCTGTACGCCACAATCACCTGTTTCTCTCCTGAATTTCTTTATAATTTCCAAGTGAATGTCTTTACTCTTGATGAGTCTTTATAGCTTATTTTATTCATTTACTCTATGAACTATTTATGGACGTTTCAATCTGAAACAAGTCCAAAAATGTATTCAATATATTAAGATTCTGAGATGGGATTCTCACCAACCTTTACCATGGTAAGCACAGGTGCAAAAAAATCACAGCTTTTCTGTTGGGGCTTTATCTTTTCTGAATGTTCCTTTCATGCCTTGAGCATCTTAAGATTTTCTGTCATTAATCATGATCCCAATGTGTTGGGAAAAAAAGGATATTATTACTTTTTATTCCTTTTTAAAGTTGATTTTCAACCACTTTTGAGGACTGTTTGTTAAATTGCTTGTTATTTAGATTGGCTCAAGACTGGCTGACCATGTAGTCCTAAAAGCAACACACCACAGGAGATGCAGCTCCGTGATAGGCTTGAACTTTCCCAACTCTGAGTTACTACCTAGTAAAAGGCCACCTTTTGTTGTCACATGCTGGCACCAGTGCTCAGTTATATTGGTGAGATGATCAGGCTGAAAACCGGCCCTTGTAAGAATCTTATCAACTTTCTCTAACCACACAGTCCCATAACACTTGTGTTGTCACAGGGGGAAGGGAAGGCAAAGACAGAGATAAAGCTCATGGTGTAACTGGTGTTTTAACAGTGGAGAATATTTAGATTAACTTGATTTTGAACCTCTATCTAGGGAGCAAACCTGGGCCGTGGGCCAGAAACGAGTGGGTGGGTGGGCATGGTGAGGTGAGGACACCTAAGAGTGCTGCCAAATCCGTCTTCTCATCAAACCACATGCTGAGTGTAATGCAGAATTCTGACACTCAGGGGCTTAAGATAATCAATTACAATAATCAAACTTAAGCCTTTTCTAAAGGGGTATTTAGGAAAACTTGCAGGGTGTATTTTCCCTGCCCAGTGAAGCTATGTCTTGATTTTCAGATTTACGAGTTAATTTGTTGGAAGAGTAGGAGGGAAATAAAATCAGGGACTGAGGAAGTTTCAATACCATTACTAAAATACAGAAAGCTTGGGGGGTACTTAATCCCCATCCTGCATTTCTGTCATCAGCTAAACATTGTTCCCCATTGTGCACACAAGGAGAAGTGCAAAGCTGACCCAGCAGATTGAGATGAAAAGATTAGAAGAAGAAATTAAAGTCTCCTGGAGAGATTGTTCAGCTATTATACACTGATAAATTTTTCATGGATTTCCCTACGTTTTTAAAAATCATATTAATCTGAACTTGGGTGCTTTAAAAACATTCCTCTGATTGGCAGTGCTTCCCTCGGACTGCCATCTGTGGAAGACAGACCCATTCTTAGTTTAACTGAAGAGGAAGATTTACTGAAAAAGAATGCAGAGATTTCAGCATTCAAACTATTTACCCAGGCTACTTCTGCTTCAGTTTCTGACCTGTCCTTCATTTAGACATGGAAAGAAAGTGTGAGCTCAGGACATAAATGACTGATATGATGAGAATATAAAATGGTTGTACTGGGTGAGACCAAACATCCCTCTGGCCAAGCACTGTCTCAAGCAGCAGAGAGAAGCGAGTGCCTAGAGAAGAACAGAAGAAGAATGGAATAACGCATCCCCCAAGAGCTCTTCCAGCTTTCACCAATCTGAGTCTCAAAGACTACTCCAGCCAGATAAGGTTCATGTGTATTTTTAACCTCTTTGGATTTCCCTTTGGGGAACTTGTTCAAGCTTCCCTTGAACCCATAGAAACTTTAAACTCTGACAGTACCCTGTGGCTGCTTAATTACGTTATGTCTAAAGATCTTCTTTTGCCTCTTTTCCAGCTGCCACATCTGTCATCTGCCTTCATTTCTTGTCCTGGCAAAGACTGTGCACAAGCTGCATGTGGGGACCTCTTTGTGTAGGGTGCTTTAGTCCAGATACCTTTATCATCTCTCCCAACAGTCTCCTTTTCTAGGCATACAAAGAGTCTACTTTGCTTAGTTTCTTTTTAATGGAAATCTCTCTGTTCCTGTGATCATCCTTGTTGCCCTTTTGTGAAGCTTTTGAAAAGGTAGGGGCAGGCAATATGCAAGATGTGGGTGTACCATGTATTTATATGCTGGCATAAATATTCTGTACTCATCTTCTATCCCTTTCCTATTTATTCCTAACATTCATTGAACACCACTAACCACTAAGCAGGTTCTTTCATGGACCCGTCTTTTATCATCCCAAGATGTCATTCCTTGGTGGTAAGACAGCTGAAAGCCCATAAATTTATCTGCAAAGTTTTGGTTATTCCCAGATGCATCACTTTAACGCTTATCTAAACTGAATTTCGTGGGATATTTAAGGACTACTCATTGAGTTTCATAACATCCTTCAGCCAGTACTGCTAAGTGTCCTCAACTTTATTGTCCTGAAAAACCTGGTATCATCAACAGACTGCCACGTAAGTAGTCACCCTCTTTCTACTTTCCTCATGAATCAAAGAAGGAAGTTTCCACATCTCTAGGCATAACCTTCTCTTTCAAACCGAGATCCCGGTATGTCTTTCCCCACTTTGCTGCCTCCTTCATTTCATCTTGACAACTCCTCACTAGAAAGACAATAGCCAGTTTTGAATCTCCATGTCTTTTAACAACACCCGAGTATTTTGGGCTCTGTTGGATGTAACACACTAAACAACAGGGTTTTCAAATCACCTCTCTGAGAAGGATGCCAGTCAGAACTCTCCAGTTTTCTTGGCACTGCACACACAGTGCAGTGCTTAGAAGCTAATTCTCTTCTCAGTTCAACATCTGAGGTCAGTGACAAACACAGCTTTGAAAGAAGGGTACATTTGAATCCACTCTTCTTGTCAGATGAATAACAACAGTAAAGTGATGCATCTCTAACAAAACCCCCTAATAAAGGTTTTAAAGCATGGTGATCATGGGAATTAGCTTGGGAGAACATGCAAAGTACAATCCAACTTAATCTAATTAGTGTTTTAACACACAGAACTTAACACCTCTCCCGGCACTTGTAGTTGATAAATTAAATGTTCTTCCGAAAAGAGAAAAAGGAAATTTGGAAGTGCTTTGGAAAGTTTGGGACTGAAAAGTTTTTACTTCCAGCACAGCGTTTCTGAATTTTTTAAAACAACTTCTTGAACATTTTTAGCCATAAAAAGCTATAGAAACAACCTTTTGAAAATGGAGTTTTAATAATGAGAAATAATAGCATCTTTGAGATTGTTTTCCTATTAAAAAAAAGTGTGAAAGACAAATTGAAAACATAAAAAATGCTGTTTTGCTGAAGTACCCGTGTCTGCCTTTGAGATAACTGGCAGAATGGCTACACGAGTGAGGAACGAAATCTCTCCTTAGTCCTCATCAGAATATTTACTTTTACAGATACACAGAACTCTGCAGAAGCCATGGGTTACTTTATCTTTCCTCTAGTCAGCGCCAACACAACACAAACCGGCACCACATTTTAGCTCTGTCCTTGATACAGAAACTGTCATGAGGAAATTTCTAATGAGTAGGGGATGGCTAAAAGCAAGGAATATTATACTGAGTAAACTGAAGAACTAAACAATTTGGAAAGGGAAAATCCATAGGACTAAACTGAAAAGATAATTACAGAAAGAAACAAAAAGCAATAACAATCAGCAGTGCAACTAAGACACAGAGAGAAAGAAAAAAATTAAGAAATATTCTAGGAAGGGGTGAAATAGGAATGAGGAAGAGGCCACCTCTAGAATCCACATCCTTATAACAATGCCAATGACTCACAGACAAAAAAAGATCTGCCAGGGACTCTGGGTGGTCATGCTGTTTGTTATTCCTCAGCCTGTGATCAGTGGATTAGCTGAGGGTCCATGCAATATGTGAGATACCAGAAGATGACTTACAAAAAATTGCAGCTCATCCATACCCCGTTTATATGATTTATACCCTATATAACCCTATATAACCCATCCATACCCTAATTTGTATTATTTGTGGTAGCCATCTCTTCAGCTGACTTTTTCAAAAGTGAAATACTCTATACTGCAGATATTAGGTACCCCTTCATCTTCAGCCTCATTTCTCACTGACATCACCCTCTTCTGCTGACTGGCAAGCCTGTACCTTGGTTTCCCTACTGCTTTGAATGCTCATACAGTGCAGTTTCATGCAACTTGCTGGTCACATCTCATTTTCGTGTCTTGATTGCTTCAATTCTGTCTCTGTAAGCTCATGATAGTCCCTTAGGCTTGTTATTAAAAATCTGATTCTCGTAAAATTTCTTTCTGAGTCTTTGGCTAAGGCTCATGTGTTAACAAAAGATGTCTCAGTACACAGCCTGTCATCCCCTGCAATGGCACAGTTTCTGCTTGTGCCTTTGGTATCTGTTCTTTGAGAAATTGCTATCACCATGTCTTTGCTAGCAATTTTTTCCCTTCTCCTTTATATGAAATGCCAATTCCTTAGATTTGTATAAAGTCCCATGAAATACACTGATCCAATCTCTTATTTCTTAATGCTTGTCACATCCCACTAACAGCCAATGCTCACTCTTTCCACAGCCTACCATAAGACCCAGGACAGAAGGCTCTCAATGGCATAAAGGAATTAGGTATTTTATTCCCATTGAATTTCATTTAAGTGAAAATTGAATTGAAAATCAATGGGAACTGGGAGCATAAAACTCTGTAATATATCTAAAAAACTCTTACAGTGTGAGATTTTTCAGCTGCTTTTCCCACTCTGAGGAATACGATGAGTAGAAGGGCTGAGGAGGACCTGTCATGCAAAGGAAACATTTCCAGGAGCAGGAAAGCTGGTAGATCATGGCTCAGGCAATGGGCTTGATCTCACATTCTCTTCCATATTACAAAAACTTTGTGATTTTCTATGAATTCATTTAGTCCAACTCATTTCCCAGATCAACAGACCCAGCAGCCTGTTCCCAGATACTTTTAAACACCGAGTAAGGACAAAAGCAATATGCCCAAGAGTGCAGCTGATAAACTAGAGAACAGCTCGTTGGGTGGCTCATCCTCTGAGGAGACAAGACAAGCTCCTACCCTTTCACTGGAGGTCCTCAGCATGTCAGAGCTGAGACTGGCTCCTGAATGCAATGCAGAAGCTGGCAGAGTCAGTCTGCACCACAGCTACAAACTCTTGACCTCTGTGATGATGGTGGGTTTGACTTTTTTTCAATCATTTGTTTGGTTTTATGTTTTTTCCCCCCAAGACAGAGATCTCAGTGCATGAGAAAAGAGATGTCAAGACCAGATGTTTTCTGATGCTATAGATATTATTTCATATGTATATAAATGAACTATGGTACTTGTATGTTATTCCCATGACTTCTCATTTATGGCACCTTCCACCTGAGAGCTACTAACATGCTACCTGATCTTCTAGAACAGCAGTAAAACCAACAACTGAGCCAAACTTCAGTAGAGTGACAGACCATCAACCAACAGGGCCCAAATGTTGGAGTGTTGTGGGGATTAAGCATTAAGGCCTGAGCATCACCCTACTGAAATCACAGAACTGAGATAGTGATGGTATGGACCCTGCAGCGGTGAGATTGTCCTAAATTCATTTTGTGGAAACAGCTCTTATTAAGAGGTGAAGGACAATCTAAAAAGACCATGAAATCCAGAAAGCAGTAATGAGAGTCACCACTGAAAAAAGCTGTTGCAATGCATTGAGGGGAGATCTTAAATAAACTCCAACCACACTGCCAAAGCAGTAATCCACACCTAGATGTAATGTTGTCACTCAGCCCTTCTCTGCCTCAGTTTTTTCATATGAAAAATGGCACTTTGAAAGTTTAATTATAGGTAAATACTTAATAGGCATAGCAATGTTTGGAAAACACATTTGGAGAGAGAGAGAACGTTTGCGTAGAACTAAAATTATTCTTGGTGGAAAAGTGATGAAAGCTAGGAACAGATCTTTATCTCCTTGAGAATACCATTAAACATTCTGACACAGTGATTCACTGTCAAAGCTCACAGCTCAGCCATGTTTGTGTGAGTACTTAAGCTGAAGGCCATAATATGTAACCGAAGAGTTACAAATTAAGATGGGGTAGTCCCTGTTCAATGTCAAATTTTCTTGGTCACTGAAGACAAAAGGAAATAAAACAATAAAAAAAATTCAACTAAAGTGGATTTGGAGCATGTACTGTTCAGAGTAATTTCTGGGAATCTGTTAAACTGCAAATGGTAAAAAATTTAGATAGCTTTTGTGCCTTTATATGCCAATTCTTTAGACCAAGCCAAAATTAGTCATAGTTTTCTTTTCCTCTGCACTTGAATGAAAGTTTGTTTCTGTGGTAAACAAACAAAATTGGCAGATATTGGTATCTGGATAATTATTCTACACAGTTCCTGTCTAAAGCATCATCAGTGCATCCTTGGGCAACGTGTTTCTGGGTAATCAAATTAGGTTTTGACCTACACTGTGCTATCACCTTCCTGGTGATAAAGCAATAAACAACACTATCACATCCTTTCCCATATACGCTATCAAAAGATCTACAAGAGAAGCCACTAATTTGTTCTTCTATGTAGACTTTCCGTGCAAATGACCTATTATGGAATTCAACAGCACTGCTGACATCTTTAAAGAAAGCTCTTTCTCTTTCTAGCCAAAGAAAGCTGTTGAGTGACAGCCATCAGTCAACTGGGAAAGATGAGCAATAAATACAAAAACAAGAGGTACCTGACTGAAGTGGGCAATGTGCTAATCTTGTCATCACATTTACAGTCCCCTCTACTGTATTTCTTGCCATTAATACAGCCAAGGAATATTTAACTGCTGAATGGAGTATTCTGCCATCATGTGCCTAAAGCCACCTTCGGGGATTCCCATAGTACCCCTGTGCAGAGGCTGAGAGAATGAAGAAAAAAGGACAATATAAACGTGGAATGTGTATTTGTAATATTTCACGTGCACATACGAAGATTAGGTCGCACATTTACTTTTTTACAACTACAAAAGACAACATCCTAAATACACAGTTATCCAAGCATAAACCAGAAACTGCTGACTCGTAGGAAAACAAAAACTCTCACAAACAAAACACTATGGTTATGGTTGAATGCTCGATGTTCCTATTACTTTGTCAACTGCTTGCGGTGCTATCTAATTATACTGCATTTTAGTTTTGAACAACGTTTGAATGACTACTGCCTTCGTATCCTCAGCAAAGATACCAGCTTTCCTGGAAATAAGAGTCTAAAATTTTTATTCAGCATAGCTGGCTCTTCTTCTAAACTTCAACCCAACTTATATCAGAATTTTGCTTGCTCTTAGGATAGCAGGAAATATCAGCTACAGACTCAGCACTAACCCTTGAAAATCTTCTGTACGCTATTTTTGAATTACGATTTTTGTTTTATTATTAATTCTTATCTTACAATACCAGATATTTAAAGAAGTTTACATATATGTAATCATTCATTAAATCTTAGTAATATCAAAAGAGATTATTTTTATTATGAATGTATTAAGGAACTCAACTAATTACATTTTACTATAACATAAACTGAATTTGTATAGCAATTTATTTTGGGAAATGCTAGATAGATAAAAACAAAGGTCAAAAGTCATAGTGGATAATAGCTGATGGTTTTGATAATGCTAATTATATATTACGAAAGAATAAAGGTAGAAAGGGAAATATGAGCATTAAAAGAAAGATAAACATCCCAGTGCTGAATTTAAAATGAAAAAAAGAAAAAAAAACTTTAAATGTCTTTGTAGCTCACTGTCATAAACCGAAGACATAATGAAGCCTGAATTAAAAATGTCAGTTTCTGTGAATGTTGATAACTTGGTTCTTTGTTGTACAAGTCAAAATGTGTCTGTTTGATGGGTTAAAATGACAGTCTGCAAATGGGAGAAGCTAGAGCTAAAAAAAGAAGACCCCCCCCACTTCCCAAAAGACTTATAAAAAGTAGGCCCGTAATGCAGTACTTTAAGGAGAAGACCTGTAGGGTAGAAGAGCCAGTATCTTTAGAAAGTAACCAAGCAGCACTAAAAGGCAATGTCCATGGCCAATCAAAACTATTTCTCTAGCTGCTGGGGCTCTTGCATCTCTGTCTTCACACTAGACTGGAAACCCTTTGTACTAATTGCCAGACTGTACCAGATTTTCTGGTTCAGTTCCATCCCATAATTGACCGACAATGATGGGCAAGGAAGGGGAAAAATTCAGGCTCACCACTGCAAGCAGAGGGTCAGAAATGGTTTCATAGGGAGCACATCACTGCTTGGCACTAAATGCAGGGTTAAGCAAGCATCATCTGTACTTTCTTCTAATTCCTAGGTTAAAAGGGGGATGGGAAAAACATTCACACTGCAGCAGGGCAAAGAGAATGTTTTGAAAGCTGGCATAGCTTCTGCAAAAATCTTCCACAGAGACAAGAAAATGCCTGGAGGATTTTTGGAAGTTGGTCTCTAATTGCAGTATCAGTGCATTACTTATATTAAAATAAATGAAGCAGTTCAAAAATCCTGTTTCTCCATAAAAAATATCCTTTCACATTTACAGTAAAAATATTTGCCTATAAAGTTATTTTTTCAAGAAAATAAATAAATTCACAAATTTATGTGCTGAAAAGATCCAAACATTAACAAATATATGGAAAATAATCTGCATTTTGAAAGGTAGAAATATTTGAACATAAAATGCATCTATTAAACATTTAACAAACACTTTTAAGTTCACAAATAAATATTTACTGTGCATCTAATCTAGTTCACCACAGTTTATACATCTGTAAATTCTTACTGTTGTAGGGTCTTTTGCTTATTGTTGAATTGCTTTAATACATCTAGGAAAAACTTATTTGAAGAGGAAAACCCACAAATTCTTTCAGAAATTTGACTCATGACAGAATCTTTCTGATCATGAATCTTATTTACCCTCAATTGTTCTCCGCCCACTTTATTTCGAGCAAACAGCACCCCCAGTAGCATTTCCACAAAACATTAAGACAGTTCTGAGATCAAAGTAAAAAACAACGAGAAAGGAAAGAAGGAAAGGTAAAGGAAAAAAACAATTTAGTGCTCATGGCAAAGCAGTTCCAAACCATACAATTGCTTGTGCTACACATGTCCTGGAAATATCCTGCCCACAGGTCAAACACTTTCCCCTGTACTCTCAGCTATCTTTGAAGGATACTCATTTGCAGAATACCTGCTCTCAGCACACCTCATTGTGCAGGTAACACACTCCTTACTTTCAGTAGTTAGTTACAATCCATTTTTATAAGAGGAAAGGCAGGTTTCATTCAAATCCATCCCCCCTCGAACCCCACCACCTCTCCCTCCAAGAATGGTTATTTTCCCTGTTAAGCTGAAACCTGCTCCCCTCTCCACAAACTCCAAACGAGTGATAAGCTGCGAAGTTTCAGAACTAGGCCAATAAAGTTAGCACCTTAAAGCACAGACAGCAGAGGACTTCGGCAAAATCTTACCTTTCAAACCCTGAACAGAGCTGTCTTTTGTGAGGCCTATAGAGCTGACAAGTCCTGGGACTTTCTCAAGCACAGGACCCATACAGGTGAAACTCTAATAGGTGGTAAACACCTGAGAACTGGACAAGAAGACTACAAGAAAAAAGAAATCAAATGAGTAAAATGTCTTCCCAGAGCCACAGTCAGCTCTTGTGCATGGGGAGTTACGAATGCACTGGCTATAGACTTTTGTCCAAAGCTGTAGGTTTTTTTTTTTTTTTTTTTTTTAGTGAAGCTAGATTAGTTCATACAAAACTCAACAATACAGCACTGAAACCCATTGTTGATATTCAACATTTTTCACATAGCGGAACAGAATAGACAATACGGTATCTAGGAAACCATGGGCTGGATTACAAACTGATGATATCTCATCCTTCTGGAGGGCCTGTAATCCTTTTTATTACCTACCACAGAAGGGGGGAAGAAAATCCAAAACAAAACACCACAGCATAAACCACCCCGTATCGATAATGTTTGAACTCTTTTCATAAATAAATGAATTTAATCTTTTTCCTAGTTCTGTCCTAAGCTCACCCCCCCCACTGCAATATGCATACATAATGAAACACTTGCCTTTCACACTGCTTAAATAACTGTTAAATGCACAGCGTTCGTGCCAGTCTACGCCATGAGGCTCATTTTAAAAACAACTTCCCCGTTACAGATGCAAAAACAGTCCTGTACCTGGCCTCATAGTATTTCTTACAACACTTTGCAACTTATACATAATAAAGCCTCTCTTATTCTGTAACAACACAAATCATATTTTCCTTCACGCATAAATTTATAAGCGCAATTACTGCTGGGCATATAAGAATATTTGAAATAATTCAGCTGCCTGCTAATTTTTTACAGAAAAATTCTACTATTTTCAAACCTGCGTTTAAACAGTCCCTACACTTGCACCACATCACATCTCCAGCTTTCAACACGCTCCATTCAAAGGTCCTTCAGTGTAAACTCGGCTTTGTCTATTTTTGCAGCACTTTTGCTCCGCACAAAAGAAAATAAATACAGTGTTTATAGGAGATGCATTTACCCCTGTACCGATTATTTTTTTATGTTTCAACCTCACTCCTTTTCCTCAGACTCCAGTTCCCGTATTTTCCTTAAAACCCCAAATAGTCTAGGTAGCCACAGAAGTGATTGTTCCTACCAGTTTCTTTTCATCACTTCTGCAATTGACCAATTGACAACTGATTGATGGTTATCTTTTCACTTCCACAATGAAAGAAATTACCATCACTATAGCTATGTACAGTAAATGCCTCCAGAGTAAATTACATGATTCTAAAATTCTCCTTAGCTCACTTAGTAAAACATCAACACAAAAAGTTTCTTTTTTGCCTCTCTTCCTGTACTGCAGATTTGGCCTTTCCTGTCAGCTTCAGAAAAGAACTTGACAGCTTCTTTAAAAAGAGGAGTATAAAAGAACTTGAATAAGGGATGGCACAGGGCCGGGCTAAGGCTTCCATTCTCTGCAAGTGGCTATTCTTTGCACTGAAAAAAAAATTAGGCATGTGAGCACAGATAAGCCACATAAGAATACCCCAAAGAATATTCCCAGTGACCTTGAGATTTTGCTGCAATTCCGTATCCATTCTCTGCTGGAACAGCTTCATGAATTCTGAACTTCAGAACGACTAACTTATTTCCAGAATGTGCAATTTATTCCTTGTAGGGAGAAAAACACTCCCACAAAATTAGGAGGGAAAAGTATTTTCCACTAGAAAATAAAATAAATTTGTCCTTGGATGTTTTGCAATAGTTCAAGTGTATTGGTGAGCATTTGGCTCCATTCCTATAGCTAGTTTTAGTGATGTTGAGATGGAAGAGAGATGCAATTCTATCTAAAACCAAACACCCCTATTAAATTTGTCAGAATTTTTAGCTAGTTCATGGGAATATAGTGAAAACTTTTGATTGCTGTACAATTAAGGGTAGTTTTCAGATCACTAAATATACCACTGAGAAATACTGAGAATTATTTATTGGGTTTTGTTCCTTCTTGGAGAGCACTCTAAAATTGAAACAAAAATAGACTCTTTATTGCTCATTATTTAAATAAATACTAAAGGAGCAATGTAACTGTTTTAATGGGGCCAAAAGATTTTGTAATGGCTTAAAAGCCTGTTTATTTTACAATACCAGATACAACCACTCACAGATCCTCTCCAGTTCAAGTTATGTCCTTTAAAACTTCTATGACTTTCTGCAGGCTGATAATCTCTATGAGTTTTTGACACTTCAGGTCACCACTTGCCTGTGTTTTGGTTATAAGCAAACGTCAGGATCATCTAGTCTTCAAATCCTCTTCACTAATTTATTCAGGAAAGGAGTTTTCTTGGAATTTTTGTTATGCCACCTTGGATGGATCCTTCCTAAGAGGAGGGTCCATAGTGGACCTCTGTATCAGATGTCGTCCGTGCCAGATCTAAACAGGACATATACAGTAGTCTGAATACTTTTCAAACATTCTTTTTAGTTCTGTTATCCCCTCGGAATCCATCAACAATATTACTTCTGGATATCTCTACCCTGTGCTAGTATCCAAAAGAGAGGAGCACACAAGAATTAGAAGAGATTTGATCTGAAATCCACACCCTCCAACTAAAAGAAGACTGATCATGGTCTGCAATTACCTATTACTGAAAAGACTTCTGAGGGTAAAGGACCCTTTATTGTGAGGGAAAGAAAGGTATAAGAAATTACAGAAAGTAATGCATTTCAGTTGTTTTACAACTGTTAGAGAACTAGCAAGGAAATTCTTGATGTAAAATTCATATTGTTCGTTTCTTTCATTATTGTTACTTTTTCAAAGAATTCTATGCCCATGTACCAATATCCAAGGAGAAATAGCTGGTATTAAAATCATTAAATTACAGAGTTGGTGTATGGCTGTGCTAACTAGATGAAAGGAGGATGGCTGCTATAATATATATAAATATTATTTGAAAAGGGACAACAGAGAATAAAAAGGAAATAGAATGAGGGTCATCTTTCGTCGATTTAAAATCACATTTTAAACAATTAACTGCAATTATAATACAAATTTGTGCTACAAAGAACTGTACCAAAAAATCAGCTACAACTGTCTTAAAATACATTTCATCAGATTAATAATTCTTTCCAGGAAGCAACTTTGTCTACATATAAATTTGTTCTGAAGTTTCTAACAGGTGTGTTTCCTAAACCAATTATCTTTTCAGAGGCTGAAAAAGTCTCTGGTAAGCAATTATAGGACAACCCCTCCAAATATTTATTTGTAATATTAATAAAACAATTTAAGATATGAAATTACATGTTAATATTTTTAAAACAATATAGTATTCTTGCTTCCCAGGAAGAAAACAATTTAATGATACAAGGAAGGAAAGATACAATTGATTTTCACCCAAGAAAACTTTAAACTAGAGGCTTTCAAAGCTATTATGTGTTGTTATACGCATGTATTTAAGTTCAGCTTTTTCTTAACTTGCATGATGGTTTGGAAATTTGAACAAGAAGAAACTGAATAGAATTTAGTTTTTACCTTTGCAAGTCTGATTTCCAATTCTTTCTAACACAGAAAGACTCATTTCAAGCCATTTTTGCATCACTAGATGTCAAGAGGACAGCTTTTCTGCGATGCATGACATGGGTTACTCACTTGAAGGTGAAAGGAAATTTGAAGAGTAACCTTCAAATCCTATTATGTCATAACTACTTCCCGGGAGAGGTGAAGGAGACAGCAGGGACTACGTGTATGAAACCACCTCTAGTTTCATTCTCTTGTCTCTGGGTGCAGGCTTTTAAGCATTTGTATAATATAGGATCTCTGCCTTTTTGTTGCCAAGCATTCATAGTAAGTACTCCACAACATAACAAGAGTTTTGAATAGAAGCCAGAAAACCATCTATCACTTCTGTTTTCTTCCAGGTTGCTTCATTGGGTTTCATGGCTGATCTAAACCATATACATGTTCAATAAGACACCTAATACAGGTATTGAAACGAGAAGAAAAAAAAAAGAAAAAGCTTTATTAGGCCAAAATATAGATTGGGATTCATTTAGACAATTCAAGGGTCTGGTCATTTCCAAGAGTGCAATTACTTGTGAAGAGAAATGCTGCAGGAGGTGCAAATATTTTAACTGCATCTTCATGAAGTAGATAAGTAAGTTGCACAATGACTGCTCCTAGAAGGATCCCAGCAAACTATTTCATGTCAAAAGGATAACTACACAACAACAGAGCTTTCCATAAACGATCTAAACCCAAAAGAAGCTTTGAGAAGCCAAGACACCACTCTCTGCAAACACTAAGGATTTTGTTATGAATGCTATTATAAGAGATTCTATCAATCTAAATAAACCCTTTTTCTAACACTCATCAATATTATTTTTGAATGCTTCATAGGCATCAACTCAACCAATATGATAGAGACTAGTGAAAAGATTCTCAGTATAATCTCCTAGAAAGCCTATGGAGTTCAGGCAGTAGTCGTAGCTCTTATTTTAATATGAACTAATTTTTAATCATACTAAAGTACTTGAAAATTAACATATCCTTAAACGCTCTTTTCTGTGTCACCATCTCTATCAAACCAAGTGTGTTTATTCTGCTCCTTCCTTGTGCTGTGTTTGAGAGTTTGAACAAAGGCAGCATGTGGAGTGAGGAGTTACCAGTGACAAGAGTCAATAAAGAGAGGGAATGTCTTCAGGACTGCAGCTTGTCTGGAAATTTAACCATCTACTGGGTTTGCTGCTTGCAGGGAAGGCAGAGCTGTTGACATTTAACATGATAGTCCCTATAGGTTCTCATGACTTAATACAGGTTCTTAAAGATTGACGTGGTCTTTACTACACTGATGATGAAGTCGAGGATCACTAAGACAGTGAGAGGATATGAGTTCAGCGTGTAATTCCAAGGTATTGCTGGTTAAGCTGTTGAGACCTGGGTTAGAGGAGTGGACAAAAGTATTTGCAACTGCCACACTGTCAAAATTCTTTCTGAACATCAGTTCGGAATATGCCACTACCTCCCTGTAGGAGAACAATGGTCTTTGGGAGCAGCAACCCTAAACTCTTCTGTTCTGAATGACATCTATTATAAAAAACCCCACTAGAAACATCAGAAGGATATGAGCACTGACTCAGGAGCACTTTGCTCCTCACAAAGCAGACCATGAACTACCAAGCACTGAACAGCACCAGTTTGATCCCCGAACCTGACCTGAACACTTTCGGCTTTGGTCTTGGGAGTAATCTGTTAAAAAAACCTGAACAACCAGGAGCAGGACAACATGTTCAGAGTCTCAGAATGCACTTTTTAATGAGGAAGAGGACTTCTCTGATGTCCCAAAGGAGGAACAACATAAATATATAGAAACAAACACTTGACCACTTTCCTCCAATCTCTGAAACTCAAAAGCAAGCTCATGTGAGCTTTGACTCTGAGGACATGCGTGTTGAGGAGGAGCATAACTACAACAACACAACAAACAAGACAGAACAATGTAGGGAACCAGAGCTACTGAACATTTTGCCAGTGGAATTAATCCATGAAAGGACAAAAGATGGAGAGTTCTGAGTTGGAAGCAACATTCTGCAAAGAGAAGCTGCATGACCATTGTGTACCACACAGAGAAGCACAGCAACATATGTGACCTGAATACCTGAATGTAACCAGCAGCCATTCCCAAGACAGAGCTTTCCAAAAAGAACAAAACCCAGAACAAAATCACATGAACTTTGAACTTCTCAAAAAGAAGGGTTTTGTGGAAGTGCCAAATGCAGAGAAGCATCAGACAGTGGAATCACAGAATCACCCTCTGTGAGTCCTGGGTGGTTAAAGAACAGAAAGAAGGTCCCATCTGTGAAAAAAACAGCTGACTAACAGGAGAATCATTCACATCTTTGGAAGAAACAAGGAATAGCAAGTAGTTTTGCTGAAATACACATTATTTGAAAAATCACACAAGGACAATATAGAAAGGATGGAAAATAAAATAAATTTCAACCAATAATTCCAACATATTACACCACATGATTCTATTCTTTCCTCGAGCAATGAGACCCAGCATTAACAAATCCATACTGCAGGCTTTAGGTGGGAATGCGTTTCTGCTCTGGATAATCAAAATGGCTTGTCTGAAATGAATCGCATAAAAAAGTGATCTGGTTTTACTGACCAACTATCTATTCCATTTCGCTCAATTAAAAGTGCATATGCAGTTTAAAACCTAAAATTAGACACTTTAATCCATATTTAAGAACCAAATAAGCAGCATGGGGTCTGAGAAAAGCAAGCCCTTAAACCATTTAGTATTATTTATAAACACATCCACAGAGGTGAAGAAGAGAAGCAATATGCTAATATTGGTGAATGTTGAAATGTAGACCCCAGGTGTGATCCAGTAACTCAGGAACCTGAGCCTTTGTCATACACAAATACACAGACAAGGTGATCTCCAGTGCACTCCTTGACTTTGCTTTAGAGTGAACAAATGGCAGAAGAAGAGCAGGACACAGGTGTCTTCCCTGATTGTGATATTTTATCAAATGAATGAGCCATTTCCCTCTAAGCTGTCCTGCAGTGACGAAGAATGTGAGGGTTTACACTGTGCTCTCTATCTGTGGGACAGTTATAGACAGCTGCACATTCTATAAAGCAAAATGATAAAAAATATTTTTGTTGCACATTTTAAAAATTAAGTTTTATACTGTTAATGCCGCTTAAGGCGCAAAAAATAATATAGAATGTTAACCCAGCCATCTGACAGGTGGTAAGAGAGATCTAAAGAAAAGGGGATGTGTGCTTTTATAAAAGATAAAAAAAGTCTGTCATAAAACTGTTGTAACTTTTTGTCTCCTAACCATATTTAGTTAATAAATTCTAAACAAAACTATTGAATAATCTAATGCACAGTTTCCTTTACACAGCTGAAGCAATTCACACAGCTTGGTTTGCAAAACAAACAAAAAATAGAGCATGATTTGACATTTTCACACGCTTGGCATTGAATGCAAGCTCATTTGGTTTTTCCAGGAGTATTTTGCATTCTTGGAGTACAGCAGCAGTGGCTATAATGTGTGATGTAAGTGTATCATAGAATGTGTTTATTATAGCCATTTCTCTGTAGCTGCTACAAGGGAACCCCTTTGAGGGTAGATAAAAGTTTGCCAAAAATAATATTCAAATGTCCTTTTAATCAAAACAAGATAAAGAGGAGATTAGTGCCACCAGTGTCAACACCACCACTTCCAAAACATATGCTCAAATAAAACATGAAAGCTTTAGGGGATTGGTTTTGCAAGCTTCAGTAGCTCACACTTCCTCTCTCTTCCAACTCTATGTATTATTAAAATGCATCAGCTGATGATGTGTGTTAATGACAAGCTCCATCCTCAAAGGGTTCTAACTCATTAAAGGGGATGATCAGACTGGAATTCTCAGAATTGAAAACAAAATATTTATTTGGATTATTAATTATGAATTTTATTTTAATTTAGAAGCTTAGATTCTTTTGGTGTAATTTAAAATGAAACGATGAAAGTATATCTCAAGGAAAAAACCACATTAATATCTAGGAAAATTTAATTTCCAACTAAACCTAACAGTATGATGATTTTTCTCCATAAAATATCAATTTTTCACTATTATGGTACCCGATAAAAATTGAATATTTTCTTTAAATCTTGCTGTTCCTCTTCCCTCTCCCCCACTGAGTGACAATTGTAAACTATATATTTTTTCTTTTAGTTATGATGTGTTAAACTTTCAGATTCTTGAAGAGAGTGTAGGGCATTCATCTGTCATCAAAATTATACCCACTGAATTTTATTTAAAATGTAGAAATTTACATACTTCCTCTGCTTTGGCAAAATTTCATCTGTACAAGTCCTAAGGACTGGATCTAAAAATTTCTAGTTAAGAAAGCATGGTTTCTGATTTAATGTGGGAAAGCAAACTGATAAGAACGAGAGACATCAATTCAACTCAGTGCTTAGTGAAGCTGCTGGGAGCTGATTTATGGAGTGTATCTTCTCTGTCAATAGCCACCAGAACATTTTCACAAAAATGTCAATTCAGCCCAAAATATGCATCTCATGGTTGTGTGGGGTGGATTTGGCCACCAAAGGCTGCAGATAAAAATGAAACCAACACTTAAATACAGAAAGCATTTGGGCATGTAAAATTCCTTAAAACTCATAGTTAATACTTAGACGAGGTGTGAGTGGTAGTTGGGTATTGTGTCCTTTGCAGCCACAAAATCCTCTGTATCACATGTTTTCCTTGAGGAATTCAACCCAGACCTCGGGGTGGTCCCTGTGGAGCGTTCCATACCGCTCCCAAACTGTCTCCAGGGACTGCACACTGCCATTAGTTTAGAAACGGGAAGAAATTATCATGAGCACAAATCCCCAGCAAAGCAAATGAATTAATGAAAATAAGGCCAGGGATCTTTTCTGAATGTCTTCTTTGCGGCAAAACTGCCATTTCCTTCCGAGGCACTCTATCCAGCGGAGCACCTCATCAAGCAAGTACACTGCACTGTCTGGGTCGCTACTCCACGTTTGCCACTGTCATTTTTACTCCACAGATCCACCTTGCAGGTGTTCCACAGGCATAACGGGGCTGTGGTGGCACTAGGAAAGGCCACAGCTGGGGGTCTGTGCTGCAGAGCCATGTTTAGAGCCTGTCCCCAGCAATGGGTGTTAACAACACAAAGTTGGAACCAGGAGCAGCAGCCACATCAACTCCTCTGATGGTCTGGACAAATGCGATGCTGGAACTGGCTTAGTGAAAAACACAGCCGTGGGAAAGCAAGACTAGAATACTACACTAATTCAAACCCACAAAAGTTCTGATTTGGTCTGCTCCGAAACTCTATGAGAACACAAATTTTGGGCACACTTGCCTCATTTCATCCAATGTTTCCCTTCAGGTGTCTGTCAGCTCAGTAGCACTTAAATGAACACTTCATTTAGTGTTCATTTAAAACATGAAATAAAGGGGTGTCCATTGGTGGAGTGATTCATGATGGCATTTGATGTAGAAGAGGCTGCACTCTTTATAAACAGCCATTACAGACACTTTACTCTGGAAATTTGGCAAGCATTCAAGAGAAAAGGAGTGTTTTAAAGCATGGGTAGCAAAAATAAAAACTTCAAAGAAGTTTATAGTCTTTTCAGAAATCTTTACTGAATTCATACATATTTACTGAATAAGCAGAACATTTTAAGCCACTTTATTCTTCATGTGACCGTTATCAATTTGTTACTAGGGGCTTCCAAGGCAATAGTACAAAATACATAGTGCCTGTACTAAATATATTCTGAAATTCTGAAAAAGTTATATTTAAGTAATGCAATAGATAGGGAAAAGTGCAGTATTTGAATATACCTTCTAATTTTCACCGAATATGCAATAAAAAAATTAACTAGGTTAGTCACATTCCTGTGTGTGAAAGAGATCAATTCCAACGGGTTTCAGTTGCACAAACAGTGCCATGGGATACCAGTCTTTCTTGAAGGTTTTGAAATATCATCTTTTCGCTATTTAGTAATCATGCCCATAAAACTTGTTTGTATCAAAGTATGAAACTGATTCTAATGTGACTTTCCCAGCCAGGAATTATCCACCATTAAGGTAATTATAAGGGGAGAACTAAATTCATACTAAACTCCCTGACATATTATGCCAAGAAAATAACTGAAAAACTCTTGTTTACTCATATTCTACTCTTTTCAAGCTTGTTTTTGATATCACCAGCATTAGTATAAAATACAATTATTAGAAAAAGCTCAAAGCACAAAACTGCCTTTTGAAGAGCACGATTAAAGTAAACCAGACATAGCTCCAGAGGTGTGGTGGAAGGGCAGAGTCAAATTAGAGCTTTAAGGAGGAAGGAGGAAAAGGTACTTCACTGCAAAGCAGGGCAACAGTGCAACTGTGCATCAATGGCAACAAATTACTTAAACTCATAGTACACTCGATAATTTATTTACTGCATATTTAACAATTTTTTGTGCAATACCCCTGAGTTCTAGTTCATCTTCACACAATTAAATAACAATTTCCTTCCTGTGGTGAGTACACACAACTCATAGTTACTTGTTTGTAGGATAAGATTACATATCTTCAAAATAATAGCAGGTCATTCATTACCAAAATGTCTGTGAAAATGCCTCTATAATCTGGTAAGTCTGGTTAAGCAGCAGAAGAGGCTGTAAACCACATTATATCAGGCAAACATATCCGTGTGTACATAAAGACTTAAAGAGTTTCCAAATGCTGTGCTCCGTAAGTATCCTCCAGGTCGTATTTACCATACAGAAGATGGTATCTCAAATGTAAACAGTCTGTACAGCTTGGGCTTGGGGCTGAGTTCATGGTAATTGTTTGCACAGGATAAACAAGCTCATTCTTCCTGGGAGATGCTTCCAAGAGAAGATTGAAGAGTCTTTATTCTCCTCTGAGGCACTGAGAAGCCAGATGGAAACCAGGCCAATAACCTTCACCAGAGACTTTTGTTAAAACCATGCTACTGATGCATGTCAGAGTTTTAGCATGTATTTATGAAGCACACCAAATTTCGACAACTTTTCTGCTCTTAGGTGAGGTCAAGCTAGCAACTTGTTCAGGGAAAGTAAATTTTTGCCTTCATCGTGGCAGAGAGAAACTAGAAAATACAACCTGCTGGACAAGGCAAAAATGAAAGTGAAAATTTCATTTTCTTATTAAAGTGAAATTATAATTTTTGAGAAACATAAGGAACTTTTTCAAGTTTTTCACCTTGTGCTGGCTTTATCACCAACTTTTGTATACAAAAGACATATACATAATATGGGTATTTAAGCAGACACACGGACATTCCACAGCCACCCCCCAGCATAAAAGTAAAGTTAGAAAAGGATTGTTTTTACATAAATTTTCCTCTAGAAAGTTATCTACTAGCAAAATATGCTTTTAATCGAAATACAGATTTAATTTTGGAATAAATCAAATATTTATTGTGAAAATAAATTTAGAAAAATATTTTCATATCCTAGCTGGAGTTAAACAAACTTACCTAGAATTTAGTTTTATACCCAGCCTTAATTTCCTTATTGAAAGTGTGTCCCAGTGTGGAAGCTCAAACAAAACATTTATTTTTCAGTACTTTCCTCTACTTTCACTGCTTGCAATTTTTAATCACAAAATTTGTATAAGATCTTTCATCAATTACTTCGAAGCAGGTGTACTTTAATTTATAAAAAGGACTACTTGGCTAAGTAGCATGTTTATGTAGTGTGTTGGGGGGTTTTGAATTTCTATTAGTTATCCGTGACCTAAACAATGTGATGCTGGTGTGCACAATTTGAAGAAGAACTGCAGAGATACATAACGGACTTGAGAAACCACGGGACCAATCACTTATTTATATCTTACTTTATAAACTTATTTAGTCTACAGGAAAATGAAAAAAAGGACTTTTCTATTTGTAATTATGCTGTTCGTAAGTGTCAAAAGCTACAGTTGAATATTAAGATTTTTCTTCATTTAGTAGAAATTTTAAAAAGTATGCTTGGATATTTTAATATTAAAAACCTTAAATTAACTTCTAAAAGATAAAGTTTCTTTTCTCTACTGCAATGTTCATCACTGGAAAATCACCACAAATCCAATACTAAAATTATGACTATTATGGTTATACACACCTCTCAAACATCTCATGTAGCTGTTTCAAAGCACTTTCCAAAAAATAAATTTAATACAACACTGGTTAGAGGAAAGCTTGATTTTAACCATCTCAAAATGAGGCAAAACTTTGTCAAACAAGAACAGGGAAGAGAACGCAGGAATCTTGACTCTCCGTCTTTTCCGTACGTTTGTGATTCTACATTATTTTATTGGGAGACGTATTTAAAAGGAAGGTCTGTCCTGCAGCAATGGTGTTAACACTGGAAAGTGCAAGAGGTAACATATGGCCCCAAATTACATGTACCATCTCCAAAACCTCTGCGATTCCCAAGCTAAAGTCTTGCCCAACTCAGAAGGGTGTAAGTTAAAATAGAGATGCAACCCTTTATATCCCTGCAGCCAAAATTAAGGGATTTACCAGTAGAAAGAAGTGTCACAGCTACTTGGACACGGATTTTCATGTCATATTTACTCTGTTTTCAGAAATCACTACTCGTCAGTGTGCGCCATTGAAACTCTTCTGAAGAACTGGAAGAACCCAAACATTTCCTTCATGTCAAAAAACAACAAGAGGGCTTCTATCCCCAGCAATTAAAAAATGGAAGTGCATGTCCTAACATGAGTTTTAATTACTGTAAAGGGGCAACTGACCTTTTTCCAGACAGTTCAGGGGCGACTGAAGGGTATGAAGGACCCATTTCCCATGAAACCAGCCTCCAAAGACTTCATCAGACAAAATGATAATGAGCTATTGCAGTTGAAATGAGCTGATTAGTTTTTTCCCCCCAGCTGCTGTTCAATTAATGAACCACTTTTAAAAATTTTGAAATGAAGTTCATGAATCATCTATTTTTATTTTCTTAAATTGAAAACCGATAAATGAATTCAGCCTCTTGGTGACACAAACAAAAATAGTTTGAATTTCAGATCTTGAAGAAGTGTTAGCAATTTGGAAAAAAAAAGGCAATTTTAAATGCAGTGTGAATATTTAGCAGCAAATATTCCTAAAGAACTGTTAAAATACAGATGATTGAAGTAGCAGCCAAAAAAAAGGGATGCAAATGACTCTTAAATGAAAGGTTAGAGAGCACGAGAGGTGTTTAATCCAAATAACAAACTGTTGTTGTCAATGAAAGATCTGATACAAACCGATTTAGATAATGCAGAAAAATGAACACACAATTTGACAGCTACCCTGGATTTACAGAATCATGGGATTAAATGCTTTCCACTTATTCAAAGAGGATTAGTCAGGATACATTTATTTATTTAAAGCAGATCTTTTACAGAACTAAAGAGTTTACAAATGATATGGAGTGATGGAAAATAGAAAATCCATATCAGCTTTAGCTTCTATCATTCAGCCACAGATGTGGAACTGCTTACTACCAAATACACAAGATAGTGCATTAGCAAAATAATAATAATATTAATAAATTTGGTGTAGCCTTAAACTACTTAGTCAAGGAAAGAGAACATTAAAATACTTGAACAGGCTGTTTGCAGAGAAAGCTAATAAAATGTGAACATACGAATGAAACATCCACAACTAGAGCTGATCCTGGAAAAAGCAAGTGGAATCCAGGGATAATGCTGGTGGAACTGCTATAGCTGCAGTCAGTGTGGGATGGAAGATATTAACCAGATGAGTGAGATTGGAAAGCAGGATTCCTGCATGCAGGTCCAAGAACTGCTGGAGACTCACTACAGATTAAGTCACTTCACTTTCCAGTTCCCATCTCTGTTAAATAGAGAAGATTTTGACCTGAAAAGCACTAAACTTTTAATTAAATGTCTGATAAGTGGTTTAGTCTTATAGTAAAAGCCTCTCCTCCTGAGCAAAATAATAACAGCAACATTGTTTGAAAGTTTCTGCTTGTGCCAGAAACATGACAGAGCCTAATTTCTATCACTGCTGAAGGATGTTTATCAGCTCTGGCAGTGCTTTGCGCTGGCTCGAGGATTCCGTTTCATCACCAAGGTGCTGAAAGTCAGGGATAATGATGCAAAAAGTCAAAATCTTATATTTAGTTTTTTGGTAAGAAAAATCTCCAAGCAAGTGAGAAATGTGTCTAAATACGAAAATAAATGAAAAATAAACAATGCAGTGTAACTGGGTCACTGAAGTGTTTCCAGATTCACACGTGGAAGTTGCAGAGTAGTTGTCAGTTTCTGAACTCAATATATTTAACACCCTTATTGTCACCCCTATGTTGCTGTGCTTTTAGTGCTCCCGGTCTCACTTCAAAATTAAATCACCTTCCTGCATATCAGTTCCAGTTATAACTGCAAACAGGTTGCACAATTGCAGCTCACAACAATATTTGTGTAGCTGAGGAATGTTGCTTCCCTTCAGAACATCAGCAATCAAGGTGCCTTTTTTCCTACCAAACCCCAAATCCGCAAGAACTGTCTAAAGAAACAAGAAGGGACAAAACAAAGTAGCTGCCACACCTACTGTCTACTCTTTGCACATGACTAGTACCTAAGACACCACCTTGAAGACAGAAATATGAGCCTTTTGAACTAAATTAAAACTGATCAATGCAAGAGCCTTCACTAAATGAACTCCATGCAGTATTAGCTGCCGTGATGCACCTGATTTAATTTGCATCACATGAAATGATCCAGATAATGACAGTGACCCCTGTGCCTGTTCATTTCATTTCCCCAAACTGCTGGGCCTATCATTAACCAAGGCAAGATAAGATAACAGATGGCTGTGAATTAATCCTATCTTCAAATATCAAATGCAAAAAAGTGTCTCAATTAAGACAAATTAATTTAGATTCAGCATTCTAGAAATAAGTTAAAATAGATTTTGTGTCCACTTCAGGGCACAATAATGAGTTCATAAGTGAACTCACACTTTCTTACTGATGGGGATGTTGATATAGCAAATGCTGTAAAATTCTCCAAATGTGTTACTTCAACGATTTTGCTCAGATTTGAAAAAGCAGATGTGTGTGGGCCTCTAGATTCATTTAAATTTCGACCCTAACTTTCTAACTAGGGGTAAACAAACAAGACTGGACAACGTAGCCACTGTTTTAGGGAATGATCACCTCGTTAAGACCCCTCTAAATTTTCTACCACTCAAGCAGGCTTGTGTACTCAGTCCAATCCTGAGAACTCCTACAATAAATGCTAAATATTTTTTATATAAGTATCTAGGGAACTTGTATATCTATTTATGTAATACACATACATTTTTTTCTCAAAGTATATGCCAGAAGAAGAGAGAGAGGCAAGGGCATTGAGAGCAACAATAGGGACCTAAGACTGAAATGGTGAGGAAGTCGCCGGCTTTGACACTCCTGTGCCTGTGCCTTATTGTTTCACAGCTGAACTCTTACTGAAACTATGAATTCGAGTCCTTTGAGCTGCCCGTGGTAGACAATGCTTCATCCAGGAGCTAAGTGCCTCCAGGTCACCAGCGAAACACCAAACACTGAAAAGCAGCAGTGAAGTACTTCAAAAAAGAACAGGTAGACACGTACACTCACAAAGCTCCTCTTGTGAAGATGCATCCTATGCCAGCAAACAAATGCTGCTTCTTTTCTTCTTTCTAAAGCTCAGAACACTCACCAAGTGCGAAATATTCTAAATGATACACATCCAAGATGCATGGATCCTACTTACACTCTTCTTGACGGGTAAAAGTGTCATAAGGAATCGTCAGCACTTACGACTAAGTGGTCAAGTACCTCATTTGGTGAACAGCACTCCCGTTTCTCCTCCAAATATTCATAAGTGCCACCAATGCTGCAGACATCCTGGCTGCACAGATTATAACTAAGAATCCACCCTTTCATTCCAGTGCAATTCAGAATATAGCAAGCCACCGTCACCAGTTGAATAGAAGCATATCTAATCCTGCCAATGAGTTACAAATTTCACAATCTCAACACTGTTACTTGTGACAGAGTGATGTAACACAGAAACTCTGTTTTTCGTTTTCTGGTTAAACTGCTGCTGTCATTGCAGGCATCATTCCCCTAGGTTTTTCTCAAGCCACTGATTCTTTTGGATATGAGATGTTGCTGTCAATTAGAAAGTGGCATAAAAGGATCTCTAAAATCTCTGTCCATTTCTCCATAATACATGGAAGCAATGAAGACAAGACAACTAAACACTGTGTAAAATTCCAGGACGAAGGCTATGACAGATAGGTATACTTTTCTGCCCCAGATTTTGCCTGGAAGTTTTTATTCTTATTGTTTCCAACAGAGCTGTTCTTCACTGAAGCCATTCTCATCTGTTGTTTCATTCTCCTTATCACTCTCTGTTTCCCCTGCCTCTGTTTTATTGACTATTTTTGGCTTATCCTGGATTCCCTCTCTTAAGTCATTCACTCTGATTTTACAATTCACCACTTCTCTCTACTCTTTCTCTTTACCCAGATGATTCAAGTCTTCACATTTTTATTACTGAATTCCTTTAGATGTTACTCAAAGAATTCTGTAATCAGTTATGAGAAAACATCGATTTCAGCTGTACTCAATATCAGTGTTCTTATCAATATCTATCTTGTTTAGCACAAGATCAATTTTCCACCTCAAGGGAAAAACAGATCTAAATGTTCACCCGACCATGCAAATATTGTAAGTACTTCATTAGAACTCTCTGGAAGCCTCATTGCATTATGGCAATGGATGCTATGAGCTTAAATTATAAAAGCAGTCAGAATAAAATAATTAATATTCAAAGAGGATGTGAGTTAACAGTAAAAGAAATAAACAGTCACCCACAAGCAGATGAGGATCCTCCTCTTTTCGACGAGGTGCATGTTGGAGTTTTTCTGGATGGATGTTATGTGAGAGCCCAGTGAGCAAGTTGCATTTGTTATCAGCAATTATCTGATCACAACTGACACACAAGATTTAGTCTTGAAACTGAAGAATCACTACACAGTCACAGAAAGCAGTATTAAGTTGGTTAATCAGTTGATTTCTCTCTTCCCACACCAAAAAGAAATAAAAATGCCTCTTTACATATTCTCTGGTGAAAGTATAAAAACCCTCCAAACTTTTTCAAAACGAAGACATCTTCAAATCTTGAACACAATGGAGCAGCTGCTACAGAGTTTCCTTGATGGGTATATTCTGTCATTAGGGAAATCAGAGGCCCTGCTAAATACCTTTTTTGTTTGGTTGTTTGTCAGCTCAAATACTGATTAGGTTCTCTGACAACCACATTGTTTGTTTGCAAAAATACGGAGAGAAAAACCTTCAGTTGCAACTTGCATTCTGTAGAAGCAGTGGATACACTCAGATATTTTGTTAAACTCATTTACAGTAGGAGATTTTACCATTATTTTAAAAAAACAATGTAGAAAAGCCCAACTTAGATGATTCTTTCAATGTCACTGTGCAAAAATGATATAAAAGCTGTTAAAATACTTAATCTAAAGCAGATAGAAAGCTTGCAGTTTTTACTCAGGAAATACTAACTTTGCAATTAAAGTATATTTTGAGTAAAACAATACTGAGTTCTGAAACTAAGCACAGTGTTGAAAAAGATGAGTCAGAGTATGAGCTACTTGACAAAAGAAACTTCAACAAAGAGGAGTTTGTGACAGAAGGGTAAGGGCCCTTTTTTATCTTACCATAGCCTTGGATATAAATCAGAGCTGACCGGAACAATAGTATTTACATGGCAAGCTGTGAAAGCCTAAATAGAGATTTCTCTACCTTCATCTGGAAAAACCCACATCCAAACACGCCATCTGCCATGGCCTGCCCACAGCCAGTGTATCCTTGAGTGCTGTGGACATCCACAGGCACAGCCAGCCTGCAATTCTCTTGTACCTCGCTCTGTTGATATTTGGTCAGCACAGAGTGGGATGTGTGTGGAGACATATTGTGCATGCTTGCACACAGTCACACTCTGAACTATAATTTTTTAACCACAATCCCAAAAATAAACTGGCTTAAGATCACAGAATATATAAATTTTACTGATAGTTATAATAGAAAATATGTAAAATTATCTGGGCAACATTGTTTTAATTATAATATAAATAAGAATACTTCCTACATAACATTGTAAATACTAAATATGCTCTGAATGAAATTTTGAAATTTCTCAAGGCAGAACTCTGACAGTGTCTGCAGCTTGTTAAAACTTTTGGCAATACATTAAAATACATCTCTGGAACAATAAGAAGGAGGGAATATCAATTTAATGCTGAAAAAAAAGTCCTCTTATTTACTTAATTTACATGTTATGTGCCAGCCAGTGATTATAAATATATGTCCATACAGTCTGTCCCTCAGCAGGGGAAGAGAGTGAATAACAGTATTGCCATTACAATTTCTTGTGAAAGAAATACAGGATTTACAAACTTCATTATAAAAAGCATTAAAGCGTGTTTCCAAAGAGGGTCTCTAAAGTGGAAAGAAGGCAGGATACCATCCCAGGTGAAAATTTCATAGAACAAGGTTCTGCAGTCAGGAGGAGTTGAATTTGTTGTTTCACACGCAACAGAGAAAATGGAGATAAAGAAACAGGGAAAAAAAAGACCTGCAAGAAGAGCTCAGCTGTTCAGAACCTCCAAACCAAGGACATTGACATCAGGGGAACACAAGATTGCAAACATGGCTGAAAGTGGTTTGGACATCACTGGTACAGACAGTCTGAGAGAACGCAATGGCATCTTGGTTAGGCTGATAAAGGAAGAATCAGAAACAGCAAAAGAAAGCTGAGAAACCTCCATGACTTGCTCAAATCAACCGTGTAGTTTCAAACTAAGCATAGGAATGGTTTCCAGTGCATGTCCTTCTGATTGTACTGATCAGTTTAATTGCAGGGCTTCTTCCAGGTGGAGTCCACCCACCATTTCATCCTCCTCTTCTTGGAGGTGAGATCTCTGCATCGATTTAATGTATCACAGATGCAACATGTATCCAGGTTTTGGAGCTAAAACCCAAATGCTTAACCATTTTTGCCATCCAGTTTCTCCTTCAAAACCTACAGTTGCGATCTTATTTTTCAAGATTTATTTTTAATCTTTGGTGTTTCTGAGAAGTACCAGAACTACATTACCTAGAAAACTGCATCTTGAATTTACTCACGGCATAAAACCAGGATGGCAGCAATGCCGGCATTTTCAAAAGCCTCAGTCTTGGCCTAAGAGCAGGATGTGATCTTTTTCGGGTCAATATTTGACCTGTTTGTGAATCTCAGCAGGACTCCACAGCAGTGGCCATTACAAGGGTGATTTCAGGTGCAAACGTCTGTCTTGTTACACTAATATAGTGTACTGCATACTGAGCAAGGGATGATTTTTTGGGTAGTCAGAACAATAAGGTACAAAGCAAGAAGAAAAATTTTTTAGGAGTTCTGTTCTTCTGATCTCACTTAGCAGACAATATATGTGTTGTGTGGAGAGTTTGACCAAAAAGAAACCAAATAACATCTCTTCACTCCTGAAATTACCTCTGTTTGGAGAATTACATTCAGTAAAAGTGTTGAAAAGCAGCTAAAGATGTCAGAAACATTTACAGGCTAAACAGATCCCAGCTCAGATAACTCCATTTCAAGTAATCTAAATTCATCCCCATTATCACTTAAGTGAGCATTACGGCTGTTAGCAAACCCTACACAAATATTCAGATTTTTGTTTTTCCTGTCATGCTGAAGGTTATCTCCCCAGTTGCTCTGAAAAATCAGGTGACAACCATTTCCCATGATGCTTTAAGGGCTGTCAAACTGTCCATCAAACTGTCACCTGACCAATCGTTCCCATGGTTCTTTTAGACTTCTCGTATGATAAATTGAAAGGCACTATTATCTGCCTGTTGTGAAGAGGAACTGCTTAGGCTTTGATAAGATATCACTAGTCCCAGGTGAGAGGAGGCTGACAGCACATCAAGACAAGAAAACACATGGAAACAGTGAACACAGGAGCAAAAGGTTTACAAACATCTGTTGTCATTATTTATTACCCCTTTCCTTGGTTTTAGCTCTATCCTTGTTCTATGTCAGTTTAAAAAGAAAGACTTTCCTTTCTTCCCAGCCAGTCTTAACTGCTGCTATTTTTAAACCAGTTAGTGGTAGAATGAGAAATATTTAAAATATGAAAGATGTCTTTAATAAAAGGTTGCACTAGCTACCTTTTCTAATACATGTTGCTTTTACCATCATTAAATTTGAAGTTTTATGTGATTCTCATGGTGCAATTATGCCACAAGAAAATGAGAAGCCCTGTAAGATATGAAGGCATTTTAAGCTCCATAGTTATTTTCTTCATTGATACCTTGAGACCAATTCACAGGTTTCTTGCTGATATATCAGATCTGTCCTTATACAAGTATCCAAACTTAGCTGACGATACCTCGGAGCCCAAACAATATGTTGTTATTTATTCTGGGCTGTCAATAAAAAGAAGCTGGTTGCTAACATCACCACCTTGTGTACAAATATTTGTTTGCATGCAATTTTAAATTATTTTAAGCAGTGCTGTAATTTCATTAGACAAAACCTCCATTGCACGAAAGAACATCTAAATAGTTTTATCACTAAAAATATAATTAATTTGAGTCCTTCAGGTTTGTTTGACTATAATCTTATATTCATCTGCGTGAAGATTGACAGCAAGCGTCTGTACCTTGTGGACAAACCCTATTCACTGGAGTAAACAGTCAAAAATCCACAAAACAGGATTTCAGCAGTGGTAAATATGCTTCCAAAATTACTAATAAAGGTAAAATTCATAATTAAAGTACACTTAGCTAATTTCTAAGGCCTCTTTTACAAATTAAAGACTCTATTGAGAAAGGATGGATTATAAAATTTTGATGCACTTCCAACTTCCTCACATTTTAAATACAGACCTGATTTTAAAAGTGAAAACTCAGTTCATCCATGGCTACGAAGCACCCTGATCAATAAACATGATAAGATACTCCCTTCATGAGCCAGGTGAAAAAGATACAGATATAGTAACCAATGAACTCCATAATACCAGGCTGATTTTGACAGGATGGTTCCTTTTATCCCTTTTCATGCAGAAAATCAGTTAGTGTCAAGTGTGGTAGCCAGAGAAGAAAAACAAGAATGAAATAACAGGGCATTTTCCCACTCTGAAATGAAAAATTCTACTGAGCTAAAATATTCTCTCAGTTATTGCTGACCTGCTGGCACACACAGCGGCGCTCTCTGGGCACTTTTCAATAAGAAAAGCACACGGTCCCTTTCCCCAGGTCATTATAATGAAGAGATGTGGGAATATTGAAAAGGAAGAGACAGTATACACTGAGTGGTTGAGGTGGTGGCTGACTATTTGGATAATCATGTTATAATAAACCCATATTTCTTCTGTTTTCTCTAATCTTCAAAGGAAGAAGTGCAGAGAAGGAAGGGACTTTTCACATGGTATCAGGCAAAGAGCATTGCATGTATAGAGACTGGGAGAGAAGAAACTGCACTCTGCATATGAGAAGCTGATACCTGGGCTATAGAGGGAAAGCTTGATGTTATTGGGTGTCAGCAGGTAAAAAGGGCACAGCCAGACAGGACTCAGCACATGGACAGGAAGAACCAAGGTGGTATAGAACAAAGCTGTGGAGGGTTTCAAAGACAGGCACAACAGCTGGACGACCTTAAAAGTGTTTTTGCTCATGTAGGTAAGACTTCAGGTTGAGTGCTGGCATGCCTAGGAAGCTCCACTGAGGAAGAAGCTAAAAATGCTCTAATAGTGCTCACTACAGTATTTTGGTACTACTTTCAGTAATGCCTTTAGCATTGACCCCACTCTAACACTACTCTCTGACAGAAAGTTTATGCAAAAAGAACGTTTTAAATTGCTTAAATAATGTCAAAGTAAGCCTTAAACTGTGGGATTGTAAAATACTATGGCCACTGGAGTTCTAGGTTTCTCTCCACTGATTATTCAGAGTTTGAAGACAGAAAGCAAACATATAGAATACACAAGTCTACAGCTTAATTTTAATAAATTAATTATGTTTACAGTGAATTTACATGTTTTCATTTACCTCCTGATGGGGAGTTTTGTCTGCGCAGACTGTAAATGAAGAATGGGGCTGTGGAAAAGCATCTGATCCTGAATAGCTCTATACCTGCTGCCTCCCCCACTCTGACAGAGTCCCAGTATTCCAGTTCTGCACATATTTAAATATGCAGCCTTTTGCAGTAGTCAATACATGCTTAACAAACCATGAAAAAACATTATCTAATCTCTGTTATATATTTTATGTCTTCTTTAGAAGTTCTTTTAACAAACATAAAAAAAGTGTTACCAATACGACTAAAAATGGAACTGATTTGCTGCTCCAATGACAATAGTTGCATTTGTCAACACTGTTGACATAGCACAAGTTACTGCCTGCAAGTTCCCAGAATAAAAAAAAAAAGGAAGTTTAAATAGGAGAGATAAGCACAGAGGGGTAGAAGGCCAGAGACATCACCGACTTTAATGATTGAGAAAAGGTTGGCTCAGGTCAGCCTGAGAGACAGGGAGTGGCATAGAAGAGACAGGAACTGATCACAGAAGTTGGGTCTTCTGTTACGAGAAAATTTCATGGGACACTTTCTTCAAAGGTCCACCTAGGGAAACAAGGTGCAGTCTCACAGGAATACTCAAATAACTAAATTTCACCAGGAGTTTCCCTAGTGCTGATCTCTGGGTCATTCAGCTTTGTTGAAGGAAGAGGCAATGGAAATACAGAGCTCTCCCATCGCATTGGATTTACTGTGGCCATCCCATGTACCAAAACAGCAGACCTGGATCACCCTCTCGGTTTGGGATCCAATTTCAATGTTGTATGGTCTGACACAGTAGAATCTCCTTCTCTTTGGAAGAAAGAGCCCTGCAGCTCACTCAGCCCAGAGACCTTACATGAACCCACCACTGCAGTCCACCACCAGTGTCAGAAGTTTCTTCACAATAGTGTAAGAGGACAAGGCAGCAGCTACAACCAAGGGCACAGACAGACAGCAGATCATTATATCATTGGGTAGCCCAGGGTGTAAACCTAGAGGATATTAGCTGGTCTTTGGTCACTACTTATCCCTTCATTTTCCTTTTGCAGTAAATGCAAGGTAGATGGTTTATGTCTCCTTGGACAGGAGACTACTTGACTGACCTCATATTCACCGTGGATAGTAAAGCCTGAAACATGGTCAGACATCCCAAAGCAACTGACACACCCTGGTTTAGTATTTCCAGTATTTTTTCCAATACCCTATCACGTGAACACATTTTTACTTTGTTTACTTTGACTTACAGATCCCTGTGGGTTTACAAAACCTTCTGGACTTCTGGAAGCCCCTATGTACAGACAGGTTGTGCTAACATAGTACAGTCTGATGTCAGCCACATCATGGAGGTAGCCCAAAATCTTGCAACAGAAATGGTAACATCATGGAAAATATAGCAGAATAAGAGCTGCCATCCTAAGCAACCTAAACCCCTCAATGTTACTACTTTTGAAAGACTCTCTCCTTTTGGACCTTGGCCCTGCCTATGTGTACAAGTAAGTGAATGGAGGCAAATGTAATAGGACTACTCATGCATAAAGCTGGTCACATGCATTTAGGCTGGCAGGAACAAGGACTTTCTTTTCATACTTACACTAGAGGATAGTAAAAGAAATGCTGCTCAAAGAAATCCATCAACTAATTCAAACTCTAAGCTAGCTACTTCAGAACCTCGTACAATGGCCACACTCAATGAGTCCATTGAAGACCTGGAGACGAAGTAAAAACAGGTTTCTTTTTGAAGAACATTACGAGATCAATATAGTGCCGTGGATATTAGGAAAAGTCACTTTAATAAAAAGGAAATTGCACATAATGTAACAAAACAATTGTTATTTGGAAGGCCCTGAAAAAATGGAACTATGTAATATGATATTTCTTAACTTCATTTCCCATCCATTGCAGAAATCATAACAATAAAGTTTTCTACATAAGCAACTTTATGAGCTGAAAGAAGAGAATGTATAATTCCTTTCCTTGGACTAAGCCAAAAGAAATGAAGAAAAAAATTGATTCTTCTCTGTTAGCCTCCTGTGTAAAATTTTTCTCCTTATCATCTCATCTAGTCATATCTTTCTGCAGTTTGAATTACCCTCTTTTCCTCAATCTGGTAAGGCAGTGAAAGGATGTTTGTTCTGCTAATTAACTTTATTACCCTGATAACTCCCTGCAGCCTTTGACGAAAACAATTACCGTTCCTCCTTTTTTTTTTTCCCACTGGCAAAAAAAAAGAAGGGAAAAAAAAAGAAGAAAAAAAAAAAGACGACTATTAATTAGAAACGAGGCCCCGGTCCCTGCCATGTTAGCCTGCCACGTTCTCAGACCCTCGAGCGGGATAGCATTACATTGTCAGTAGTAATTTAGCTCTCATCTGTCTCTGCTAATTATTGTCACATTCATCAAATTCATCAACAAAAGTGCTCTCAGAAGGATTGCATATTTGCAGTTAATACAGCATAAACTGGTATTACCCATCACCACATTTGTGATGATGAGAGGGACACAACTTATTCATCCCTAATTAGAGCAAGCTGGGTAATTAATTATACATTCCGCCTTATTACTTCTGAGTTCCCAGATATTGTTTGTCTAAAAAGGGGGAGAGAGAGGAAGAGAGAGAAGCCTGAAAATTAAAAAAAAAAAAAAAAAAAAGGGAAAAAAAAGAAGGGGGGAGAGAGAGAGGAGAGAGAGAGAGAAATGTGTGATGTGTTTTGTCACATGTGCTATGCCATAATTCCCACCTGACAAACTCGCTGAATCAGTAGAAAATTGCAAGTTGTCAGCAGCAGAATAAACTGCTGTAATAGCTGATTAATGATCAACACCTGTGACAGGTGCTACACGGGACTGTAAACTTGGTGTGATTAACAGTCACCGGACGAATAAATATTAGTGACAGTCAGCGGAGAGCGAGTTTGCGTGTTTTAACAAATCTCACACATTGCAGTTATTGATATTTCCAGTGTAGGCACTTTCTTTTTGGTAATTATCTGACAACACTGGAAGTGTGTTTTAATCTGGTGTGTTTGTTGCTCTTCTCTTTATTTCAGAGTTCAAAATGGTGCTTTGACAAGATGACCTCGCAGAGTCCAAAACTGCAGACAAATTTAGAACAGTCACAAATACTTTGTTCCATGTCCAGCTCATGGCAACACTCCCAAATATTCCTTCAAGGAACTTAAATGTACACATATATAAGCCTACATAGATAAAAACATAAATATTGCATAAATATATATATTTTTGGAGCCACATTTTCAAAACCTGCAATTCTAAGAGTCAACTCAGTTCTGTTTCTTGTGTCAGCGGTTATGACATATACCTGACTGCTGTGGGAAATCAGTATTTCTTTCATCCCACCATCAAAGATGCATGAATTTCTTCTGAAGGACAACTTCATTCTCATTAATTTAGACTTAGAAGATTCCTGTAACAATGGGGTGTGAAAGTTATCCATTTACATGAGTGCTCTATGCTCAGCACAGTAGTATTTAATCAATTCCCAGGTACAAGCAAAGCTATATCAGGATACTCTTTGGATAGCATAAACCACATTTTTCATCTTTGTGCATGGTTACAGATATGCTGATTAGGTAAAATACATATTCTTGTGCAAAAAGACATGTATTAGAAAGAAAAAAGATATGAACACAGACTCAGAGAAGCTGGTAACTGCAGATTTTGCCAGCAATCCAATGTCATTTTCAAACTCTAACCATGATATTATGTCACTGTCTTCTCACAAGTCCTTTACCAGGCCAAATTAAAATAAAACAAATCACAAGTCACAACTTCAGAGTTTCCCACGTGCATGTGAGTGAATCTAATAATTGGTCAGATACATCTAATACGTCACTGTCCGTGTGACAGCTCAGCCGTGTGATGTACTGAGGTTGGTCTGTTAGAAAAACAAAAGCTCAGTACTTTCCTCAGAACCACTGCTTGATATAGCCAAAAGTAATCAAACAAATGTCATTAAATATATCCTATCTGCCAAGGTTTACCTGTCTTATCAGAAGACATGGGAGGACTAAAAGGCAAAGGAATTACTGCTCATTACCATTTCTGGAGAGAAATAATAATATATGTCCTTGCCTACAGCACAATATATTCCAGTCATTTGAACCTTTAATGGAAAGCACTGAACACATGCAACTGGCCTGTTGCTTCTCCTACCAGACTCACCATCGTGCATCTGTAACAACCAACTGGATTTTTTTTCCATTCCATGTTTTCTAACAACAGCAGAGAAGAAAGTTTTCATTCCTTGGTCTAATTGATCACAAACCTGCTTTTAAGTATGGGCTCCTATACAAGCTCCTCTTTCAGATGGAGGCAACTGTGGAGAAGGGCTTCATAAAAGGGTAGCATTTAGGCCACCTGAGAATCTYCCTGTATGAAACAACTTCCCATGAACTTCCCAGTCATTCTTTTGCAGTTGAAATAAGGACAGTGGAGGATCTTAGAGAGAAAACAACATGAGCACCAGCCCCACAAGCCCCAACACTCGAATAACAGTTTAAATACATCTAATGTTTGTCCTTTAATAATGAAAAGAAGGTGGGAATAACATCCAGTCTGCACTTAATGAAAACACTATTTCTATTTTTTTACCAACATGTCCTTCAATTCTCCGTATTCATTTAATCCTGCACCAGAAATATACAAGTCCTGAGCAATCCATTTATAAAAAATGCAGAGAGGTGAAACTACATTTTGTGGATGATAGTTTGCTAGGTATAATACTTTTGTTTTCTGATTAATCTTCAGTGTAGCAACCTGAAACATAGAAGTAATAGCTCGAAAGCTTTATGCAAAACGTATGTAAATTTGTTATGCTTTGGTGCAGATACATCTGAATAGGCAGCAGTGCAGTGAGCCAACAGCCTCGGAAGGAGGCCAAGCCCACATCCAGATGCCGCTGATAGAGAGACACTGTGTGGCATCAATGCTCCCAGCTGCCAGGCTCACCAGGCTTTTTTTACAACATTTGACTGTATGAGACCTTGCAAAGCACTCTACTGATAAACAGGAGTAACACACACAAACGATTCCAGCAAGGATGAAAAAAAAATCTAACAATAAAAAAATAAATCTTAAAATAAATATTTTCCTGCAAGCAACCCCTAACTATCTGGAAATTGCGTTATCACTTTCTTGAACCAAAGACAGAGCCAATACAAGTCTCGAAATTAATGCTGAATTTAACAACTTTTTAAGGTGATTTTGCACCTTTCAACACTATATTTTATGAAATTGAATCCATTATCAGTTCTATATACTGAGACCTAAATTTATTCTTTGAAATGAAGGATGGATATAAAACTCAAGTGAAGGGATAAATTTGCTTCAATTTGGTGTGCATTGGAACAATTTGTAATTTCAAAAAAAACTATTAATAAAAAGAAATAAAAATGGACACAATCAAAAGACAATAGCCTAGCAAATTAATCAAGCCTCAGACCAGGAGAAGAGGAACTACTCATTCTTCTGTAAATTACAAACCTTGCTATTTTTCTTCATTTAATATGTTGCAAATCTGATTTAACAAGTAATTCTCATCCATTCTTTAAAGTAGAATAAGATATAAAAAAATCTAAGCAAGTTTCACCAGGAAAGCAGACATTGATGAACTATCTGACTCAATTTAACTAAAATGCATTTGGGATTAGAATTCAATATAACTGTAACTCATACTGTTCAGGCTATGAGTCAATCATAAATAGGTTTCAAGGCAGATATCCTTTTGTTTTTGCAACAGTTCACCAAAATTCTTAAAGTAGCAAATTTTGTAAGAGAATTTCAGATTATTCACTGACCCCTAGAACATAAATTGTCAAATTTCATGTGGGAATGAATGTGTGACTGAAGAAAACATACTGAATTCAAAAGCAAATCCTTCCTTATCTTCTAAATCACACAAGAGCAACAAAGAACTGCCCCCAAAAATTACAGTCAACTGCAGGTGATCTTGACCCAGATCTACAGTATTTGCAAACTGCTCTGCTTCCATTGATTGCCAAATGTGAGGAAAGACATTTCTCAGAGAAGGCTGGTGTCACAAATCCTAGAAATCTGTTAGAAATATTACTTGTTTTCCATAACTATTTCTAGCACAACAGGGCAAAGACAACCAGCATAAAATCAGAACAGTATGAACAAGCATAGCTCTCATTCTCTTTTGTTCACGTCACTGTCTTTATCACTTTAAAAAAGAAATAAGAATTAATGACTGTTGAACAGTATTCTGGGACATCTTGGCTTTTTGTGCTTCTCCCTACACTATTAACCATGTGATTTTACCAGCAGATCAGCATCACATCCACATAAGACTTCCAAGATACTAACTTGATTTCTTTGTACAACTCCTTTTCAGAAGTCATTTGCAAAGCATCTGCATCCTCTAAAGGAAGAAAAAAACATGCAATTCACCTGATGAAGATAGAAAATTGTAATTACAGACCATCCAACAATTTTGATAATTTCAGCAAGACAGCTTGCTGAAAACTATGTCTTTTAGTTTAGAAAATCATACAGAGCTGCTCTATAGTGGTGTCTGTGGTGCAGAACTGCACAGGGAAGATTTAGGAAGAAAACCCAGCGTTTTTGGCTCCCCTGTTTGCAAGACTTTACTGATACTCCTTACTGGAGGTGGGACCCCACTGGTCCACTTCCTTATCAAGAGCAGCTTTTCAAGTATACGTGCCCAAAGAAGTTCATCCCTTTTCAGAAAATCTGCATGAGTAGATACATCCAAACTCCACAGCAAATAAACATTTCAGGATTACATTACGCCACTGTGGACAGGTAGCCAACAGAATACTTCTGGGACAGAAACTTTGCCAAACCTCTGTGTCTGTCAGGTGGCTGCCTATGTCTTCTACAGAACCTTTGAGCATCTTAAACTTCTTGAACAACCTCATATTTTCCTCTTAAGAGTAATATTCTTTCTGCAAAGGAATAAAAATCTAAGAAGCCAATAGCATTTTTTTCCCATTTCTGATTTTTCTGTAAGAAAAGATGGTTCCACATACATTAATGTCCATTTTAAGGACTCCTAAGTAAGTTAAGAGATGAAGTCCAATATATTATCCAGTATTGAGTGAATGGTCATTGCCAAGACAAAAATCAGGCTTTAGCAATGTTTTAGTATTTTTCTGTATATTTTCCACCTGCACACATGATGCCTATAACCCTTCAAAGTTGAACATTCAAAGCAAGATTTTTAAACAGAAGGATCAGCATTTCCCCCAGATGTCCTTATTAAAGAGATGCAAATATATTTTTGAACAGCAGCATTAATTTCTCCACAAGCTTCAGTGTCATCATTGCTGCATCTTTCAAAAAAAAATTTGCACATATGAAATGCTCATGGATGGAGTCAGCAGTTAAACACATGGGAAATAACATAGCAGACACAGCTAACATGACATGGCACTGCTAAAATTCCTGGTGACTGTATGCAGGATTCTAAAATGGCAACTGCATGTCTCACGTTGGGAAAAATACAGGAAATGGTCAGTGATCAAAATCTACTCTTGGTCACCTCAACATGCACTGGAATAACGCCACTGACTGCAGTGAAGTTATTCTGGATTTTCATCCACACATTTGGCATTCTCCTGAGCTGTAAACAGCTTAAGGAAACAAACATCAACCTCCATATGATAAATATTCCCCAAATGATACTTTATTTCTACTTTATAATTCTTCGTTCAAATTTATTTTTTCAATATCAGGATGAGGAAAGCATTGTTTATAAAATGGGTTTTTCCAGAAGTGAGTCATGCTGAACACTGAAGGAAAAAGTCATCTGGGAGAATGATTAATGCTTTGAAAAACTAACTTAACCATCACAAATATTGATTCTGCTACCATTTTTATGAAAAGCAGTACATGAATCAATGGAAGCTGGGACAGCCAAAATAAAATAGTACTTATCTGACTTGCATTAGTGTTTATGCTTCGGAGATGACACACAAACACAAGACAAAATGAAATTGCAAATTGAGAAAAGGGAAGGGCCCCTAACAAATCGGTAAGATAAATCAGGAAAAATACAGCCTTTTGTCATTTTAAAGCATGTTCTTCACCTATTCTCTTGGCCACAGCAACTTCTTAGAATGACAACATTTAAATATACAGAAATGTAAAAAACCTAAAATTCTGTGTGCCTGCACGCTTACATGCCTGTTTCTCCTCCACCAATACTCTTTTCCACTAATTCTTTTTTTTCCGCTTAATTAAGCTGTAAGCTGTGGAGGATAAATTTTCTATTCTTTCTCATTACACATTTCTTAAGTAGCACTTGGACTTCATTTTGACCAAGGATTCCTCAGAACTTTGTTGTATCATAATGTACAATTACGGATGCAGTATTTAAATAGTTTCCCCAGTACACATCGAGCATCAGATTTTAACCTCACTTATCACACTATAAAGGGGACACAAGTCAAAGAAACAGGCAAAATAATGTTGCTTGGATTATAATTAAACCTAGCTAATTACTGAATATTTGTTTAAAAGTCACTAATATCTGCAAAACAGGAAGTTAAATTCTGATGCATGCTTTGATGGAGATAACTTTTGAGGATTAAGACTTATAAAGACTTGCAGATATCAGGAGCCAAATTGGGTCCACCAGTTGTACAAGAACACAAGGAAGCTGTGAGAAGACACAACGAAACTGGACATACCAGGGAAGGTGGTCCCTGGGCCAGKCCCTGCACTGCTCTGGGCAGGGAGGAGACAGAGAGGGATGTATTAGACAGCCCTTAGACAACTTCTGCACAGAAACCAGTGCTTATCAAAGAGAAATTCATTTCTTCCGTCACTCAAGGCACTTCAAGCCCTCCAAGTACTCTTGGTGTTTCAGAAACAGAGTGGATTACAAAGACGTTTTGGACTGCATTTCACTGGGTGCTTAATGTGAACAGTTTTCATTTTCATAGGAACTCTTTTTAAGGTTCCCACAATCATTACCACCTTTGAAACATACTACTGGAACAGGTTGACAGGATTTAAAGGAATGTTCCTTTAATACTGTTTATGTATAACTTTCCTAACAAAATATTGACTGTAAAACTTTGGTAGAAAAAAGCATTCCATTTTAAGCAGAAGAAAACAGCAATTCAAATGTCATATAATTTAATAAATTATTAAACACTTTAAGATGTCTTGGAATGTTTAATGGAAAATATAGATCAAAAAATGAGAACCAAAAATCCTCATTWAAAAAAAAAAAAATCTGTCTTCATTGTTGCATTCTCTATTTTCTGGAATAACTTTCAAAGAATCATGCTACATTTTGTTAGAACACTGTTTAATAGCTTTCAAAATTGAATATTTGATTTGAAAGTAGACAGAGCTATGTTTAAATCAAGTTTAGCCAATATATGCTTTGTGAGCATGACCTAAAGTTGTCTTTTCTGGCCATAATTCCAGGTAATGGTTTTAAATTGCATTATTCATAGATTTATTAAAGACCAAAACTAAAATGTGAGTAACAAGATTCAGCTGAGGGATACAAAAGAAGTCAGCCAAATAACCTATACCAGTATTTTCCTCTATCCAAGACAATTCCAGGTTTTCCCCAGGAAAGAACACAGTCATGGGAAGTTTATAATGATGTTTAAAAGCAAACAAATGAATGACCAGCAGCAGCAGTTCCTTATACTCCAGGCCTCCTAGAAGAAAAATCAGTCTCCTGGGACACTGAACAGCCACAATCGTGGAGCACCTGGGAACAGGCACAAACTCCAGGGAAATCAAACCTCTCCAGTCCCTCAACCATCCCAGGGCTGGCCTTGGCTTTCATGGCAAGCTTCAGCCAGTTTTGCTTGCTGGCTTGATAAGCATCTGCTTTCAGGAAGGAAATGTTATTTTTTAAAAAATCTTATTCCATTATATCTTGCATCAATATAACAGTTTTATATAAGCACATATTTAAGAGTTACATGCTTCAGATTTGTTGAAATTTCTTGAGAATTCCTTATTTGTCATAGAAAAATTATAAAATGTTAGGATATATCATTGCAGAGGTCAGAAATTCATTTGAATGGGGAAGAAAATTCAAGCAATATTTTTATTCTTTTATCTGGAGAGACTGATAGGGGAGGAAAAGTTTGGATCTGCAGCTAGATTTCCCAAGGATAATAGTGATTGCTATGCAAATATTAAAATTATGATTTGGAAAATACGACAATATAATAATGCAAAATAGGTGATTACTTTGAGTCAACTGTGCAGTTTGCCCACAATGAAAGGGCACAGCTACACTTACATCTGAAATAGTTTTCTATGTGATTAAGAGAAATAAATAAAATGTAACTACATAAGCTTTAGCTTTAATTTGATGAACATGCAATCAATGTATGTGCATAYTCCAGATGCGTCTTTAATACAGTGGGTTTGTCCCTGATTCTCCAATGCTTAGACCACCAGTAGTTACACAGAAGCAAGTATATTTTTTTATTTATTTGGTACCCTTGGAAAACTTAGAACAATTCGACTTACTTTAAAAATAAATGCTTAGATTTTAGTAATATTAATATGAAATTTCTTAGGAATGTTTTTACCCTACCATATAAATTAAGTTTAAATTATTTATTTCTTAAGCTGAGCCGCTGAATATTTGTTCGCATTCTAGCTAAGGGAATCAGTAAAAATGTTAAATATAAAACGTATGCCATTTTAAGACGGCATTGTACTTCTGAAACATTTTGGTAAGAATATTAGGAATATCTTTTAAAACGAAGGCCTAACAGTGATGTTTTGAAGAATGACAGTGTGATCAGTCAAGGAATCTGATTTTTGAATTCTTGTCCAAACAAGTCCAATCTACATATCATTATCGGCTTCTAAAAAGAGAATTCAATGGGAGCTACGTCTCTGTAAAAACTGAAGAACGAAGCAGTACAAGGTACTATTCTAAAACTTTTAAATTTTAATGACATACATTATTTTTCCAAGGGAACAGAGTCCAGAGTTTCATTATTTTCCTTCTTAAACTAAGTAGAAAAAAGCTGATAGGGAGTGGGGCACATACATTAACATTATGTTGGTTTAAAAGGTCATTCTGAACTAGGGTTCAGCCCTTGAGCCCATGAGCAACTCCTGGAGGTGCTGAGTGCACTCCTCATTCTTCGGGAAGCCAAAGGCAGAGGGAGGGGCTGCACACATTCCAAGATCTTGGAAGAAAAGTTTGACACCTAACCCAGTTAAAAATATATTCATTACATTAATTTTGCTTTGAAAGCCTAATTATTGAATTTTCCATAGTGCATAGTTCGCAACTGCTGACACACGGCTGTATTTAACCAGCCTTCTCTGAGGAGAAAGAGCACAGTACCAACAGGGCAGCTCGGGTTTCATAATTTATGCAACCCCTAAGACAGGGGTACAAGGTAAGGGCTGCCTGGGTCCAGCTACAGTGGACTTTTTTATGAATATCAGCGGCTCATGAATATAAACAGTTACAGAAAAATAAAATTTATAAAAGCTAGACCTGGGAACAAAAATCTCAGAGATCAACAACTCCAAAAGAATCTAGTGTCGCATTCCTAAGAATGTCAGATTAAACTAACATGTGCCAGTCAATATTGGTACACTGTGACCCTTGATGCCTCCTAAGCAAAACTATTAAGTCCAACATTTTCTCCTGTAAGCACTTATCTGTAAGGATGGCTAACATGTCCTCTAAAGCAGATATTGAAACTGATTGGACAATAGGTAGATACCAGACAGGGGCCTGGGGGCCGACCTCTAGAAATAGGGGGAGAAAATCTTAATCTGCAACACAATGCAGCTCTCTTGAAACCCTATCATTTTCACTTCCCATGTGTCTGCTGCCTGACTGTGAATGGATTTGAAAAGGAATGGTTAGTGCTGAAAATTGGATCAGAGCTAACATTCTCTCATTTTTATCAGCAGCTGCCAAAGGTCATCTGACATAATAGCTGATGAATTCAAGCCCAGTGGATTTCATTTGCAATTTTCAATTTACTGAGGCCTCCAAACCCCACAGTGATAAAAGCTTCCCCTATCGTGGCCTGTCACAAACATCAAGAAACTGCACAAACCCACAAGAAAGAAATAGGAGAAAGCTGTGCATCATCACAGTTACAGATAAGGAGAACAGGAAGAAACAGTATCATGTAGAAAGGTGTGGAGCGGCATGTGTGGTTGAGTTTCTAAATGCCAATTGTAATGAAAAGACTATGAAGAGCAATCAAATAACTTCTACAGAATAACATCATGGTTCCCCTTCCCCCCCTTCAGTTTCAAAATTGCCTTCTAATCTCTTGCTTGACATCCTGAAGATAAAAGTGAAAGTGAAAAAAACCTGTTTATTTAGACATGGAAAGTATTGTACCGTTGATATATTTACTGTAGTTTTGATTTTCAAATTCCTGCTATTAAGAGACCTATTATCAGAGAAACTATGGCAGTGCCAAAAGAGAAATGCTTTTGTTCACTGGCAGATGGACTGTAGATCTTTACTTCTGAACTTACTTCATTTGGGAACCCAAATGAGCCCCAGTCCATGGGTGCTGGAGGTATCAGAGTCTACTCATCCACATACACACACTCAGAGACTTTTCCATATGTAACTGTGTTCACTCTAGATATTTGTCACATCGACATTGTAAGAAATTTGCACAGGATCCTGTTCCAAATGATGAGAGAAAATAATAAATCCCAAAGCACTTCATACTCTTGCTAAAATGTCAGGTAGCTCATATTCTCTGCCTGTCCATGCCTACATGGTGAAAGAATACATACAGAAAGAAAACTAATGTTTCACACATAAATGCCAAAAAAASTATTTTCAGAGCCTAACACCCAATTTCAAGGTACCAATTAAATCCCAACAGTAGCAGCACTTGAGGCTACCATCTACCATGTTTATGACTTTACTTTCAGCTCTACTACATGTTGCAGTGGTACAAACTCAAGCTTCTCCTTTCAGTAACCTCAACAGCAACACTGAGTCAAATAAACAGGAAACTCGAATGCTGCCAGCTGGATTCTACTTGGACTCAAAGCCAAGGATGCAAATAACTCAAAGATGGTTTCCACAGTGAAAAGCCCTTGGTATCCTGCAAAACATAAAATCAGAGGAATGCCAAGTACAGAGATATTATACAGTGAATAATGGCACATTATTCTGTGCTTGGAATGGTTCAGCCTGTCTTTCGAAAAGTTATAAAGACCCAAAAAAAGGGAATTGCTTATGATGATTCTCTGTTGATTAGCTGTAGATAAATAAGTGTCACAGAATATGCTGAGTTGGAAGGAACCCRCCAGAAAGGAGTCCAACTCCCTGCCCTGCGCAGGACTATTGGAAGTAAGCAGCTCAAGTAAGAATTGGCAGGTGAGTTAATATAACTGTTAATTTCAAAAAAACATGTAAAAAGGTATTTTTCCTTATGGAGCCTGATGATTGCAGTTTCTTGACTATTTTAGAAAGGTGGTGACAAAGAAATCATGTGAAACCATAGACAGCACTTGCAGTGAGAGGGARAGAATTGCCAAAGTAATCCACCACAGAGCTGCTTCCTTCAGGTGTGCACAGAGCAGCCACACATTGAAGCAGCACTGAAAAATTTTGTAGCACTAGTACTGTCATTTATTTTCAGCACCTAAAAGTACGATATACTCCTTTTTGCAAATAAAAACAAGTCCAAATATCATATACTGTTAATAGAATTATATCTTGGACAGAAGAAAAGTGGGAAAGATGAAATAAGGATTGTGAAAAAGATGCCATGGCTGTCTAGAGATGATGACATGCATTTTAATATTTTGTTTGGTTATGTTTCCAATGAGTCCCTTCCTTCCTTCCTTCCTTCCTTCCTTCCTTCCTTCCTTCCTTCCCCTGTATTTGAACTTTATATTGTTGTTAATCACCATAATATCTGAGGATCCTTCATATAAAAAAAAAAAAAAAATGAAGTTTTCAATGGACTCCATGGAGTTTAGAAATTCTTGTTCTCTTGTCATATGTTCAAGTCACCATTAAAATTAGATGGATAACACATGGATGACGGTTGGGATTTTTGGGTTTGAATCTTTATTTTCCTGCAGGAATAGACCATTTGTTTGGCGAATAGGGAGAGAAAAGAGTGTGGGACACGCTCACAAAAGAACATGTAAGCAATTTCAGTTTATGGTAACATGAAAAACTTGATAGGCATTATCAGCTGTGGACAAGATCACATTTTCACCACAAAAGTGATAGGAAGGATTACAGATATTCTGAGTTCATACTTAATCAGGAAAATTAGGGTCATATGAGCAGAAAATATGCCTCTGAGTTGTCTGGGGATATCCCAATGCTAAGTCACCTCTCATGCAGTGCTAACAGATCAGAGCTGCCTCACTTAGAACATTACCTAATGTCCCTCCATTGCCTCTGTGCTCCAATATTGATGGCATTGTTTTGCAGTTTTGAAAGGGAGGAAGAAAGGAGGAGACTGTCTTTTGCTGGAAAAGCCAGAAAATTATCATTGGCTCAAATCATTTGTATTAATACAAAAATAATTTTCTCAGTTCACATATACTGATGGATATGAGCCACTCCTTTCAATCTTGTAATTTTCTCATACAGAACCCCCTGATCTTCATTTCTTAYTACTTCTTGCAATGAATCTCTCCATTCATTTTACCACATTAACAAAAAACAAAACCAAACCCAAAACAAAAAACAAAAAAAGAGTCCCCAGAAGCCTCCAAACTCTCCAGTTTATTCAAGGAGAGCAGGCAGTCCTGGCCTTCCCAGGAAAAACAAAGCAATATTCTTTCAAGCTGGGATTAGCTTTTCTTTACAAGATTTACCACACCTGGTGCCAGCAGATAACTTAATACCAGAAATTAATACAAGTGCCAACACCTTTGTTAGCATTTATGGTGAYAACAGGGAAAAAATTGTTGTCATATAACTATTCCACTCAGTATTGACTGAAAATGGTCCATATTACATTACATTCAGCTAACTTCCCTAGAGGGCTGCAAGTCTTCCAGGTGTCTATTCAGTCATTAGTCCATTTTCTACTACTATAAAGGTCTACGTGTAAGAATCAGGAAGTCTTGGGATCTAACACTATCCCTGGCATGGGATATGTACAGCCTTGACTAAATCRCTTCAACTAAGAGCTCCAATATGCTCTCTGCAAACTGTGAATAAAGTCATCAGTGCAGTAGTGGAATTAACGCTTGAACAACTGATGAAGTCATATAGGGGTTAAGTATCTCCGAGCATTCATTCATGAGTGATTTGTAATGATCACAAGCAGAGGCACTTTCTGGCTTCTTCTCCTTGGAATCACTCATGTCTCAAGTTCCAGAATGGCTTCACATCTCTTTTGAAAGCAGGACACAGCTGGCACGAAGATAATTCTTTGGGAAAAAGAGCCCTGTATTGGTGGAGTGAAATCTCACCTGCTGAGTCTTGGTTAGAGAGAAAAGACAATGAGGGAGAAGACTGAAAATATGCAACCTTATTCATCATCACCAAGTTCTCAGTTGTTAACTGACAAGTTCATACATGAAAGACTAAGTTAAAAACATTTGACACCGGAAAATCAGRTGCTTCTACCACGCAGAATTAGCAAAGACACGTTACGGGGAAAAAAGTTATTAGAAGCACTGTTAGATAGAGGATAAAAATGTGAACATTAAACGAAAACTGGTAAGTTAAAATGTACTTTTCATAGTCAGCCATTGTGTTAYGACCACGAGCTACAGCTGAGCCGATTAGAACATTTACTGACATTAAAACAATGTAGATTAATACATAGCTGAGGAGTTATTAGTCTGGCATAACTGAACGCATTACTCAACAATATAACCCCAGTCTATTTATAGTAATTCCATTTGTATTAGAAAGATCATGTTTAAAATCATGTGATTTAATTCACTCTTACATCAACCTTTTCATTTTAACCAGCAAATTATTATTTCAAAGCATTTACCATCCATCTATTTTAAATAAATCTGAAAAAAATTTGAGGTTATGATTTGCTTAAATTCTGCTGCTTTATAAATACATGGTAAACTTCATTTATGAATAACTGATACTACATAGTCTGTAGCGTCACTTCTGTTCATTTCTCATCATCTGAAGATGATCTGCAGTATCTGCAAGAAATAATACTTGCTTCAATAGATTTGGAGAGAAATAACAGCTTTGATCATGGTAAGAAATAATGAAGTACAATAAAACAGATCTAATCCAGTGATCAGCTGAGCACCCTCACTTCTTAATGAAGGAAACGACAGCTGCAAAAATTCAGTATTACCTTGTAGGATCTGGCCCTGGGCACTTACAAATATGCTGTGGAAAGTCTGCCTGACTTCAGCAGAGTGACATTGGAAAGAAAACAATTTTCTTGCACCACTGTCTTGCCTGATTCAATTATTGGTGTCTAATCTTGCAAGGCATCAAGCACCTTCCTGTGAGGTCCTCCAGCTCCCACTGAAATCATCAAAGGGAGCTGAGGGTACACATGGCCAGGCAGGACCGGACCCTAAGAGAGCAGAAAGCCACATGGAGGCTGGAGCTGACCATCCCTAAACACTGAGACCCTGCTGCTGACACCAGAGAGACACATGGATCTGGCATTGCACAGAAAATACGCTATGACCAGTGAATATTTGTTGCAGTGACAGAGCCAGCTTAAATTTTACTGCATATTTTACTGTCACTGCAGCAATACAGTTCTAGTCTTATAACTCAGGTCTCTTCTCCTTCAACCCCCAAGTCTAATATGGCATTGGAAAAATGAATTTAGCTGCTTCAGGTTAGGTCTTCTGTCACAGAATGCACCTGAAAAATGCACACAGATCATCTATTAAAACTCACAGAYACATTTCCTGGTCTGTTCCTCTTCCCCAGCAAACAGGATGAACAACACCAGGACACAGCCTCCTCCACAGCCTTTAGCTGGACTTTGCTATTGTACTTAGGTTTCAGTGAAAACACACTCTGCAAAAATTAAGCATGTATTTTGCACTGTATCTTCAGGCTTGGAGTAAAATGCTGCTAAAGGAATGACCCATTTCAACACTCCGTGTAATTTTAGGAATGAAATTAATGTGTGCTATTGTTCACAACACTGACATTAGAAATGACAACATAAACCTCCAACTGGGAAACTTGAAAATGTTACTAATGTGTCACCTAATTAAAAATGCTTATCTAAAGTAAACTACACCAGTTTCTTTACGTCCAATTAAAAAGTGACCTGAGAGGCAAGACTAAATGTAGGGAAATGTGACTCAGTGTAGGAACCTAAAGGAGATTGTCCCGTTTTCTCTGTAATACTTTGAATAATTTAACTTTAATGGTACATATCGACTAAGCATAAGAAAATACAGTTTAKATCAGTTTTATGAAATGCTCTGAGAGTTTTTGAGTATACAGAGTTGCTATTTACCTGTGAGGTTTGGCATCATAAAAATAGCATGCCAAATTATAAGCAGAATTAAAAATTATGTAGTGTAATATATCAAGGAAACCCCCTAATATTTTCATTTTTCTTCACTGTCTCAGTTTTACCTTCTAACAATTTACTACATACTGGTACCTTTTATCTTAAACCTCAGGAAAATAAATAAGCAGTAGTCTTTCAAAAGGAAGAYTTACTACTTCAATATACTTCTTTTAATGCTACCAAAAAGGATAATTTTGCACAAAATAGAGTCCATTCTTGAGTCAAATCTTGAAGACAAAATATCAGTTAGAGTTGTCTAATTTCCATATAGGTCATATCAATAAAAGTACAGCAACTTCTCAAATGTATGCAATTTATTATTTTAGTAAACTATAATATTTCATAACACTCCACAGAAGTGGAGAATATAATCATTTTACTGGTGACAAAACTGAGGCTGCAAAGAATTGAAAGTGTTCAGTATCACTTTCTAAATCCTTAACTGCAAAGTCTGAAAAGTAGCAATCCACTACATCATTAAGCTATCCTTCTTCCAAATTACAATAATACCTGCAAATTTTAACAAGAAAACCCAATTATGTTTTGTKTTTTTTTTTCCCATCAATAGAATTTCCTTCTATTACTGAAAGTTTTGCTGGAATGAAAACAGCTAGAGTAAGATTATAGCACATGATTCTCATCCCTAAAAGCTGACAAAAGTTTATCCCCTTGTGAGAAGCCCACATATTTTCACGGGAGCAACATTAATTTTTCATTCAACAAAGCTTTGTCATCATTTATGGAAAAAATTAGACAATCAGGTTTTATAATAAGATGGAAACTTTTTTTGAGAAATTAAGGTTTTATTTGGTTCGGTTTCTTCGTTTGCTTTTATTTTTTTTCCTCTAGCGACCCTTCAGAGATTCTTTTCTACAAAGAAAGTGAGATGTTCTAGGTGAACCCTAGTGGAGACCTCCAAATTACTTTTGGATTTTCTTTTTCCTGTTTTTATTTAGGGTTCAATTATTATGATTATTTCAAAATATATAAATCTTCAGTTTCTATTTTACCCCATCATAATGGTAAATGGTATAGTGATAAAAAAATAGAAGCACTGCAAGTACCTTTGAAATTTTTTCTTCCAACTTTGCCTAAGAGATTTTAAACCCCTGAAACCCTGAAAGAGTATACAAGACCTCACAGGGGTTATTAATATAAATTTTAAGTTCATTTAATTTCCTATTGTCAACCATTATGTGAATCATCATGTGACAATCACTACTGTAGATATGAAAGACAGAAAACTTTCTTAACAGTCAATTCCCAAGTGTTCAAAATGTAGGGAAATGCCAATGTTGAGATTATCCAATTAATCCAGTGAAACAGTAAAGAACTGTGAAGTTATCTTCTCCTAAGTGTACCAAGATATGTTGTAAAATGCTGACTATTAGCACCTGATATGAAATACGATGAAAGTTTTTTAGAAAAGCTGACAAAAGCCACTACATCCTGTAAGTGGCACATCTTTTTGTTTATCTGTATTCATATTGCTGACATGAAGCACATGTCATTGTACATATGTACATAATTGCATAAATCATGAAAGACTACTACTAACCTTATAATCATGATATTTAAACATTACAGCTGCTTTCTCATTCCCACAATATAATGACTAACTGCCACTAGCAACTGATTATTATCATGAGGCTGGGGCAGCTACAGCCATGAATCCAATTCAGTAGTGCCCAAAGAGGGTAAAGTCCTAATCTTATTGAAATTATTAGAAATAATTCATGGAAATTAATCTCTCTCAGTGGCAAGAATGGAGTTAAAAGTACTAAAGATGCAAAGGAGTACTTCCTAAACACCTAGCGTGTGTCAAAAGATGATGGCCCAGTGACAAAAAGGGTGAAAAGTTTCCTTCTCCTTGAAAAAATGGAGTTGGTCAATGTAGCTCAGGATTCTTTTTACTCAAGCAATACTAAAGTCTCTGCACTATGAATCAGATCCTCAGATAGTCGAGATGAAAACTGACCACATTTTGATGGTTGCAGAACTTAGGTTTTTCAAAAGAGCTAAACCACAAGAGATAAATGATGGCAGAAAGGTTATTGAACAAACTCCAAAATATAATCGACCAGTTCATGGCTAAAGTTGTCCCTCTGAAATACAGGCTTGAGGAATCTGCCATCAATCACATTTTAGGCTCCATTTGTCTTTGCCAGAATATAAACTGTTTCCCAAATTTTACCCACAGCTATTGAACACAGACATCAAACCAGTTCTAGGAGGACCCTGCCAAATGGTGGAAGCTCAAAGGAAGGGCTGACAGAAATATCCTTGAACACTTGCCTCGCTCTTCTATTTTTCCCTACATCTTGGACACAGCATGCCGAGCACAGCAGGCCCCAGGATGACCCAACATGTCCTTAGCTACATCTCTTCATTCACTGAGGAGTAATTTTTTTTTCTGGCATTTCTGGACTTTCTCAAAACAGTCCACCAGAGAAAGTGAGATTTACCCATAGAAAACTATTTTTGAATACTGATATGTTCAACACTTAAGACTCCATCTACTTTCCTATTATTTGTGAGCACTGACAAAGGCCAGTGCCTTGCACACAACAGTGACAGCAGACCAGCCATCCTTCTCGAATTACGATCTGCATCTACCCCCTTTGTCCCAGGAAGTTGTGACCTATTGCAACAAGGATCTTTGAAATAAAAGCTTGCTTATAAATATGTTTCTCTAAGAGCATAGAGTTCTAAGAGCCCTGATTCTGCATTTCATTAGTCAGCTTTACTTATTAATTTTGTGGAAAATGTAGCCTATTTTGGTTTAACTTTTTCTCTGTCACCTCCCTTTAAAGATACGCTGCATATAATGTTTATCTTTGATCAGACTTATTCAGCAGATAGTAGCAGCTTTTGTTTTCAAAAAGTGACCAGAGAATCGGTTTTCTATCAAGTGTGTAGTTAAGACACCTCATACAGCTCTGTTTTTCTGTACTTCTCTCATTCTCTGCCAACTGGTACCTCAGTCTTATTGGTATCCAATAATAAGCCCGATTACAGCTAGCCCTAGGAGACATGACAAAAAGAGAGTCCTCATCTTGCATTAATTGCTCGTATTGAAACTATGCCACATCTCTCGAAGCTAGATGTTGCTTAGTATCCCTTTGATATGATAATGACATGCTTCTTAGCAGATGAATATGCAAATTAAAAGCAGTAATTTGGTGGCATGCACCTGCTGACACTGCACTACTATGCTTATGTGCTCCTCTGTAACACTGCAGCTACACAAAAGCATCACAGAGGTAAAATTAAATTCTAATGTCGTATATATTAAACAGATGCTTCCACTTTTCTTTGTATATCTACTTTTTACAGAATTTGCTATTGGAATCTCAGTTCTCCCTTCATGCAATTAGTGGACATTTATGTGTCATACACAGAAATGTACTTGGAGCTATTTAAGGGCTCTGTTTTTAAAGAAATGGTTTACATGAACTGCACTCTCAAAGAGATTTTTTCCCCCCCCTTCATAGCAGAGAGGCAGAGGATTTTAATCTTGATGCACAAAAGACCTTCATTCATAAAAGAAATGCATACTTGAGCATAGCAGCTTGCAACAGAATATTTTCTGCGGTAAAGACTCTGCAGAGTATACACTTATCCCAACTTTCTGACAGCGATTATGAAAATCTTCCAATAGGTTCTATGAATGTGTGTTAATCACATGGAGCCAGCTTCTGCCCTCAGGTACGTCCTTGAAGGACTTTTATATTTGAGTAAGGTGTGGAATGTGAAAGAGGAATTTGGTTCCACATTGCCAAGATGCTCAGAATCCTCAAGCTGATGGTGCCGACAGGCTTGGTCCAGGAGGGCACAGGAACCAGTGCTGGACTGTCCCAGCTCCTGCTGAAAGTGCTTATTCCCTGGAGATGGACTAAGTGACCCATTGGAGCAGCTCGTAAGAGAACAAATCATCATTTCCGGATGTGATAAGCTATAAGTGCTCTGATGTTATCAGGCTCAGTGAAGTCTATTTACAAACAGTTAGGCAGCAGAAGGAAGTGAACTGATATTTCGTAGGACTGTTAGTGTGTTAGAGGAGATTAAGGAAAATTCTTCTTATTTGTGAATTTATATAACTCAGGAAAGCGTGCATTTTCAAAAAAAGAAAATAAATACATAACAGTTCCATAACGAGGTGACTTTGGTTTTCAGAGGTTTCTTAGCTCTTAATTGGGTACCTCCACAGTTGAAGGTCTAAATGTCTCTACAGTTCTCTTTATCTGAGGTAGGTTGTGAGTCTGTGCCTGTTTTCAGGCAAGTGGGCAGCCCATATCTCATTTACTCCACACCATGTAGTGGCCATTTGGATGTGGAAAAGAACACTCTCCCCATCTCTTTGAAAGAGAACTCTTCAGTCACAGAAGAGATATTCTTTCTCCTGGTTACATTTTGTTGCCAAAAAGAAAAGGATGAGTTAATGGCGAAGCATGTGAACTGCTAAGTCAGTATAATTTTATTCCCTAACTCAAGTCCAGACTTTATGCAATCTATTTCACTATTCAGCTTAAACTTTAAGTGTTGTCAATGTAATATATGTTACAGTTAAAAAATAAATTACTGTACTTGATCCCTACTGTCAGTGAACACATCTTTTCTTTCAAGCCATCCATTGTGCTTATAATACATATATTAGTTTCTTTTGAATAGGACTGTGAGAAAGACTCAAAATATGAAGAATTTGAACAGGAAGAAATTGAGTGTTTAAAAATCATACACTAAAAGACAGAGTTACAAAATTAACATTTTTTATACACATGAGAATGATGGAAATAATGCTGGCCCTACTAGAACTCTTGTGTCAGTACTGGGTTAATCCTTGGGTAATCTGTTCCTCTCTCTACACCCCATGAGTAGAGCAACCAGTGCAGTTGGATTTCTATGATGAACACTAAAATAAGACAAACTCACTTCAAGTAATGCAGTTCATGGAGAAATACAAGTGAGATACAAGAATAAAGGAATTTATGTTAAAATAGATTTAAAATATAGATGGGTTAAAAATATTTAAAAGAAACAGGCGGGTTACTTTTTTCTTTATATATTTGAGAGCTTTATATGGTACAGGCTTACATACACTATATCAAGTGGATTTCTTCTGATGATCATTTTATATGAGTATTGCACTATTATACTATCTAATAGTCATTGCTGACCATTATGTTTCTTTGCTATTCACATATAATTTTCTCTGGTTTCATTTCCAAGGTTGTGTCTCACAATGAATATTCATTAATGAATCATCTTTCTCGCTATATTTAAATTGTAAGTTTTTCCAGCAAAATTTTATTCTTCTTGAGATTTATTTAGACTTAGAGCTTATTCATCTACTACATTCTACTGATTCATTCTACCTTGTCATGGTAGTCTTAATTTTCTTTCACAATATTATTGAATTTTACCTCATCTTCAAATAACACTGAAGTACTTCTTCAAGCAGAGTCCATCTTGTTCAGTCTTTACTCCCTGTTTCCTTAGGATAATACTGACTGACAATCTGTTTGTCAAGCAATTTTCAAACCATATTACATTTTCTAGATTATTAAATTCTGAAGAGCAAATTCTGTAAATAAAAGTTCCATGCATAAATACTTGTGTCACCCATCAAGTACATAAGTACAACTTTTCATTCCTATTAAAGCAGCATACTTTTACCAAAGCTGAATGGATTTTGTCTCAAAGAAGGGAGGAAAAAAAAAAAAGAAACCAGAAAAAAAAAGGCATTTAGACAAAGCAAATCAACAAAAAATGAAAAATAGAAAATGTCTCTCAACGTTCCGCAGTTTTCACCTTAGTGTGTTTTCCAGTGATGGTTATCCAGCTTTTTCTAAAACTTACTTACACAACCCCTTCTGTTCTATATCACCAGAAATGTGTAAAAAGTGATTCATGTATATACACACACTCAGATGCTTAAACATATTCCCACAGTAGTTGTGTGTTGTAGTTGTATCTCATATTTTCAGTATGTGTTTGGATCTATTTTTCCCTGGACATGTTATTGCATTCTAATATAGCATCACTTCTTGCTTCCCAAATATCCACTTGTATTCTTAAAGCACTACAATTTGTATCCTTTAACATATTTATAATTCCATTTATAGAGCACATGCCATTTCCTCAGCAGCAGGGGGCATTAGAATTAACAGAAACAATAACTAAACCAAATACATCATTATGCCAAGGAAAGGCTTCAATAAAAACACTGAATTTAGAGTTAACATTTCAGCATAATTAGAACATAGACATGAGGGCAGTATCCTCATCCCCAAAAGCTTCAGAAATCATTGATGAAAACACTCCTTATGGATATACCACTTGAGGCAGAATCTCCACTACACAGAGCTTTTAAAGATACTCTGGGAGTTTTAACTTTGGACCTACTGGCACCCAAGGTGAAGTGACCCTCAAAATCAAGAGTTTTAATGCCGATAATTTGTCAGCAAAACAAATCTTGTAGCAGAGTGGCTTGGGCAATCTGCTCCCATGAAAAACAATGAGGAAAAACACAACCAAAATAGACCTGGGACACGGTCACAGAGCAAACCAAAACCAATGGAGGCTCAAGCAGCTACTGCTGAAGCCCTCTGGAGCACGTAAAATCTGCAAAATTCTCTGAGACCTCACTTATGTCCTACTGCCAGGGGCTCAGGGTTCCAAGATAAAACACAAAACTGTAGCAGTGAATCTAAGAGTCAAAAAAGCACGTGCTTCTTGCCACACGCAGGCAAAAGGCTGGCAAGGATCATCCTGGACACAAAAATTAAGAAAGAGACACTTTTCTTTCCCACAGTCACCTGACAGCCTAAGCTGAACTAACAAAACCAATTATTTGTAATCAAATCGGAACACTTCCTTGGGTGCATTATTTTGAATATGTCCCTCAAAATATTCATAATTGCCCTGGGCTCATCTACAGGGGCAAAGTACACAATTTCATATGCTTGGAGATAGTTAAGCAGGATAACCACGAGCTCCTTTCAACCAGCAAAGGAATCTCATGTTAAGCAAGAGTAACTTCAAAATATTCATATGACTGCAGTAGAAACAGCTTATGTTACTCAAGAAATCAATCTTAAGAGACTAAGAGCCTTGCAATGTAATAACACTACTTGGTTTCAGCCCCTTATCTGTAGATCTTTTTTGCAGTAAAATGAAAACAGTAAGAATGTCAGATTGCCATTATCTGTCAGGAATTTGAGCAGGAAAACAAAACAGGTTTAGTGCAATGATGAACAGTTGTGACAAATCATCAGCATTTTCTCTAGATCCTCATCTCAAAGCAGTTTCATATTTCATCTTTAGACTCTGCATTCCCTCTTACACGAAGCAAAAAAATCATCCAGTATTTTACACTATGTTACATTTACACAATTTAAATAGCACCTCTCCAGGAGCAGTGAAAAAGTTTCACCTTTTTTTGTACACCTAATTCTGACACCAAAGTCTTTGGTTCAAAGTAATTCATATTAGCAACTATTAATGATTTATTTTACAGTAGTGTTTAAGGCTTCAGCTGCATCTTGGTACCATTGACCTGCAAGCTGCACAACGACATAACGGGAGAACTCATAGGGATTGTYGTTAAGTCCAGCTGACTAAAATCTGAGCATCAGAGGGGCAGCTTACGATTTAATGGAAGAAAGAGAAGGGGTACAGCYTGAACTTTACCTCGTAAGAAACAAGATTTAAAGGGTTTTAAATAAGTATTCGGTTTTTTTTTCCCAAATAGTTTTACTGTCCCTTGACAAAAAATATTGCTTGGTTTGCCTCTGCTGGTTTTTTTTCCCATAAATAGCAGTCTAGTGGGATTTGTGGGATTCTGGCTCCACTGAATTGTCCAGTGTTTTAGCCACGAGTCCACACTGCAGTGCAATCATTTACAAACAACTCCCTTTAAAGCAGAGAAGTCCGTGCTCCTGCACTGCATACCATTACCATACCATTTCCAGGCATCCCTTATTTCTCCCATCACCTGTGCAGAAAGCTCATATTCTGAACAACACAGTGATCTTTTCAGTCAGCCTGGGAGTTTAGGGACAAGGCTCCAGAAGAAAGTTCCATAGGGAATAGTTGGGATCTCTGGTTCCTCTGTCAAAGAGCTTTGGGYAAAATATGACGTTTTTATGTACTTATAGAGCAGAAGAAACCACTTATTCTCTCCATTGCTTGACAAGAACTAGTATTGACCTTACCCAGTGAGTGATGCTGCTCAATTAATTTCTGTACTTCCCCTCTCGAAAACAGTAGGGAAGATGGTTTTTCTTATGCTTATACTTCAGCAGACCTAATATTGTCCAAAATGTTTTCACAAGGAATTAGCTTATYTATGGGTTTATCTATATCTAACTGAGTTCCGAAAGCAAAACATTCTAAAATGTCACATTAAAACTTTCATCTAGAAAAACACAGRAAAATCTGCTATAGTTGTGCTTTTGAACATTGCAGAATACATGTGCCCTAGGCCTGATTTTCCTCCTGATTTTCCTCTTTTTATGCATATTCAAGTCACAAAAATATCTATCTATATTAACACAAAAGAAGCTTCTTTTATATAAACCATGCTTAAGTGAGAGAATTCAGCCTTGTGCTTTTATTTTTGCAGCAAAACTGAACACCATTTCCCCATGTCACACAGAGAGGACATATATTTTCCAAGTAAACATATGTAAAGCCATTCTGGGTGCAGAATGAATTAGAAATATTAGTATCTTAGTAAGTAACCATGCTGATGAAGAGAAAGTTTATAATGGTAAAACATATTAACACCATTAAACATCAATTAATGTAAACAGCTTAGTCTCAGAGCTGTCACCAAATCACTGAATGCACAATGACACAGTGTTACTAATTCACTGTCAGTACAAAGCTGTGTACAAATAATCCTCCAGGCTATTTCTTACTGAAAAAAATGAGAGCAAAAAGTGTGTGACCACTCAGTTGACAGTAGAGTGTTTGTCCAACATTATGGCAGATTCTGTTATTCATCTTTCCTTTTTCTTTTTTTTGTRGCACTCTCTGCTCAAACTAATTGATGGTGGTTCCAGTGAAATATCATAGCCTTGTGATTTCTTCTAAGATTTAGAGACCTCTTTTTAGCTTTGGGTTTCACATTTTTAAGAGGAAAAATTAGACAAACRTACTTCACAGTTTAGCCCACCCACACATCCCTGAGCCAACAATTCTTCAAGTGTGYGGGTTCACCACACATGAGCTCCACCTGACTGATTTTTACCTGGTGCGTGACCTTCAATTGAAAATTCCTACAGCATGCAACTTGTCTTTGGCAAATGAATTGTAAGCACGCCAGCTGCCAGATGTCTTCATTTTAAAACACCTTCAAAACTGCTTTCTGGCATTGATCCATRGGCAAAACAAGCTAAGCTGTCGCTGTAATTTCTATTCTGTGTGCAGAAAGGGGAGGAAACCCAAGATGTGTTGCTTTACATCTCTGAGAACAGTACAAGGCAGTGGGAAGAAAACCAACAACAACTCATTACTGATGCGACACATATTTTCGGGAAGAGTTTTTCCAGTACACAGAGCATATCCAAAATTTACATAAATATTCACCCTAATGAAATACTCGTTCGAAGTAACATAGTTCTGAACAAAAGGATTCCCTCTGTACATGAAAATTAACGCCTGTGTCTCCAAGTGTGGAGTAGCCAACATATTTTGCCTAAGGTTTACAAAAACTGTTTGGCAAAGGCACTAGAAGGTAGAGATCTTAATTAAATCTGTTCACAAGACCTGGGATCACATGTTTTCAATTACTTTTTTTCTTTTCTGTTTTTCTGGCTGTTTGTTTCCTTTCAGAATCTGAAATTCATCCCGGGGACACCAGAAGTTTCTGTGTTATTGGCAGATCTTTTGAACAAATCCGCACATACTTGTTTTTTACTTGGCACCRTACCGAACTCATTCTCCTGTCAGGAAAAATGAGAATTTCCATTCACTTTCCTTTGAATACCTAGATTCACCATATTCCATGTGTTGGATCACCCACACCACTCCAGAGCCTAAAATGAGTCAGAATCACTCCTTTTAGTGACAAAAAAAGACCTCTTCCTACATATAACCCCTCCACTTTCTGCCATCACACTACTAACTACCAGCMCATTTATCAGCTGTCCAATCACGTATATATAGAGAGAGATAGCTTAGCAGTTCTATGTATACTTAGGTTCTCTACTGTATATATACAGCTATAATTCCATACGTTGCTTCAAGCAGAAAAGCCAAGCCAAAAAGTGGAGACACTGTAGAAGACTTACACTTGGCAAGTGAAGCTTTATATGGTAATTAACAGCCCTGACTGCCACATCTCCCAGTGCATTTTTTTAAGGAGCCTAGTACATGAGAGTGCTGAGTCCTGGCTGGCATTGTGTAGGAAACTGCTTTGATACATACAACAAGGATCTGCCATCTACAGCTGACAAAAGAGGAGTGCACAGAAACACAATCAGAAGAGGCTTAGAAATCCCTTGTCCTGTGAAGTTGGAGAGAACCTATTTACAGTAACTAGTCTGAGCTCTGTAGTTCATATACATACACTGTCGTTTTTCCTGAGCTCTGAGCAGAGGTCACTCTGCCTGGCAATATTAAGAGAGCAAACACTGTCAGTACACGGACTTTCCACAATGGCATAAAAAGGATAGAATATATCTGAGTTTCCCTTCAGTCATAAAGCTACAGATGTACTAAACTAAAAGAAAACCAAACCAAACCACCCAAACCAAACCAAAACCAAGAGGGCAGGCKATGGAATTTTGTGTGCACTACACCTTGAAATACTTCTGATATTGCAGAATCAAAAACTTTTTCATGGTTGACTGATCTATTGAATGCATATATTATGTATGAGGATCCCAAAGCAACAGCTAATCCAATTGATTACTTTTTTATTGAACATATTATTCAAATATTAAAACCAGAGCTTAGAGACAGTGTCTCATACCTCAGAATAAAACAGCATTTCATAATGACTGCGTGAATCACATGGCACCACTGGGAACCCAAACCATCTTAGGCACAAAGAATCCAAAATAAGATGTGACAAGTATTTATCTGGCTTTTCAAAAATCAGAAAGTGCAGACAGGTCAAGAAGTGGCTGAATAGGCATTTTCAGTCCAGCTGTTAACTGACATAAAAAAATATACATAGAAAAAAAAGAAAAAAAAATTAAAAAACCCACCTCAGTCATCTATTTTCAGTTTGAGTTGCAGAAGTTTTGCAGTCAATGTAATCTAAAAGGCTGTTTTCTGATGGTTCCCACTCACAGTGTCCTTAAATATCTCTGTCTAGCTCTTCTGAAGGATGAGGGGACRGATACTCCAGAATGGAAAGTGGTACCTGATATTCTGTATCACATCTCCTAAGATTTGCTGCACTGAGGATTTTCAGGACCTGCAAATCACCGATTGGTTCCAAAATATTGCCATGTATTTATATTTCTTTCTCTGAACACACAAGGGTTGAGCTTCCCTGTCCACCAGTGAGGCCTCCATCATGATAGCTACAGGTGTAGAAAGAAAATAAAAGCAGAAGGCCATTTATAGGTGTGTTTTTACACAGTTTTTCTCAAAGTACACTGTTGCGCTATGAACATTCACAGGACTTTGAACTGGTAGCAATTCTAGAATATCAGGTGCTTCTTCTAAGAGGCAGAAAAAGATATTTTGAAGTCCAGGTGGTATTTTTGGTGATCASCTTTGCCATCTTGAATAGCTTCCGGAGGAACAAACTGTATTTCATTAAATCCAAGCTTCATGGTCATGCTCCATTCTCTCCAGAATTTGGAAAAAGACCCTCTTTCCTGACTGAGATGAAAACTCGATCCTCTCATTCCAATGCTAGGAAGTATAAATCCCTCCAGAGGTCCATTTTCCAGTCCCTGGGAAAATGTGAATGRTTGCAGGTGAAATGAGAACCCTACGGCCACAGCTGCCAATGTGTAAGGGAGAGCAACATCAGTTGCTTCCAAGAGTGCCGTGCAAACTGGTCTGGGACTGTGAAAGGGAATTCCCCATGACTTAAGGTGATACCTTGTCTGTGAAGGTGAACCTTCCCATAGAATAGATAACTGATCATCCCATAGATACCTGGTCATCCCAAATGACAAGCTTTCCGAACAATATTAGCTTTACAGACTTTTTTCTCTCTTACCTTTCACTCTGCCAGGTTTGCTTATCTTTTACAGTCACTACTAGACAGAACAGGATTAGACAGATGTCAGTGCTTTTGGTGCTTCTTGTCATCTCATTTGAGGTGATGGCCAACATACTTTGGGTGATTGCAAGCCCTATAACTGTGCCTACTCATAACTCATCTCTCTGTCATCAGTCACTTTCTCCTGGGAACAGAATAGAGAAGGTCCCCTAYGGCTTAGCTGCTTCTTTGACTTTTACGGAGACATGCCACAGAAGATCCTAGATTCCTCTGGATATTATGGGTTATCTGAAGAAGCCAGAAGAGGCTTCTGGCTATCTGTTCGAGAAGAGGATGGTCGGCAGAAACCTTGAATACTGGTCTGGCCCTCACATTTTGTTCACCCTCCTACTGTTAACCTCAGCTCCCTTGACAAAAGCAGGATCACGTGTTACTATGTCACTGCTGACAGATGTGTGCCTAACCTGTGAAAAGGCTTGTAATGATGGTGACGTCATAAATCTCCAGGTAAACTATTTCAGTGACTTTTCATCCTAACTGTTAGAAAGATCCTCTTTCTAATCTAGAAACTTTCTTGCTGTAATTTCAGTTTATTATTTCTTGGTCTTTTCGTTGATAAGCAACACAGAACAACTGTTTCACAACTCGCTGAATATAATCCATTATACTGTTTTTCTCACAACAACATGATATGATTCAGTCTGCAATCCATCACACCCACCACCTCATTTTCCGAAAAACTTCGGTCTAACTTTAAGAAAAAGAAATATTTAAATCCATGTTAYACCAATGCCTATCTAATATGCTGGATCCAGCCATGGTGTCCAATGAAAATTCTAATACTAAGATGTGACATATGAGGAAAATGGCTTATTGGGTGTGCTGAGCCGACTTGTTTTCTGGGACTAATGAGACRGGGACAAATGAGAATAGCTTTTTCTACAGACACGATTTCTGTGCAAAAAGAAGGATATCAAATGCAAAAGACAATATAGAGTTACTATTTATAGACATTAGCAGCAATTCAGGTTCTTGCAGGATAAGTACGGAAGTGTCACAAGCCAGCACGGTGCCACCAGGTCTGAACAGCTGAAAACACACTGTCATTCCTTTTTTCTTGGCTCACCACAAAACCTCCAGTAATCAGAATCATATCAAGTTGTATAACAGTGAATGATAAATGATGATTGWACTTCAGAAAAATACAGTAATTGATTTCAAAGCCACATATAACAGACTAGAGGGGAAGGAAGTTCACATATTTCTTCCAACTTGTTACTTATATTCAAGACATAGCATTTATCTGAATACAAAATATTTCAGTTTTAAAGTTCAGTATGGGAGATGGTCCAGCCTGTTTCTAGTTAAGTCACTCCATGGCTAATTACTCTTTATGTTAAAAATTGGTATCTCATTTCCAGACTGAATTTGGYATGTCAGCATCCATCCTTTGGATCCTGTTATGCCTTTTGTCTGCTGGGTTAAAGGGCTGCTTACTATCAGAAATCTCTTCTTTAGAAAGCAACAATTAAATCCAGATGTGCTGAAGCACTGAGCTTTACTCAGGACCTGAACACTCAACTGCATTTATGTAACCACACCTGGTGTCAAAGCTATCAATATTTCATATGCGTATGTGCAGTGTAGCAAGAGCAGTAAAACTACACTCAGAAGTCAGTTTTCTTGTGCATGTTTCCAAAGAAGGGCAAAACAAGAGTACCACATAAATAGTTTAAAAATTCTGAATTATGTTTTCCTGTTCTTTCTCCAACTCTGTATCTGAATGGCCACATTATGTCTAAATCAGAGTCAAAATTCTCAGCAGGAAAGTTGAAGCAATAAATGCWACTTGCAGAGGGAAAAACACACTTGCCAACATTTTCTCACGGTATGTAGTAAGTGTGAAGCTTTTGTTTGTGTAAACTATTAGACAAAATGGCAAYAAAAATGTGAATTGTAAACCACATTGAATTGTCTCCTCCATTTGAATGGTGAAACTTCCCTATGGAAAAATTTAACAATCTATTCATATTTCATACCCTTCCGAATRGAATGGAGGGGATGCTAAGAAACTACACGAAGAAATGATATATGGAGATTTTCAGGCATAAAATATTGCCCTGCTAAGAGCAAACAACATTTCATTTCAGTAATTATCATATTTTCAGATGTACTTGTTTTTCTCACCTCTCTATAGGCATTGGATCTTGGAAGTGCCTCAAAGATCCAATACAATTTTTGTGTTAAAAAAACAAATCTTTTCCACTCAGTTTCTAAAACAGTGGGATTTTCTACACTTTTTCTCCAGTCAAACTGATATTACAGCACATATCATAACAAAGAGATACAAAAGCTTAAAAAGATGTACTAAAATTAGTGCTCTCATTCACAATGGATGTAAATCAGCATAGTTTCACAGAAGGTAATGGAGGTAGTCTGGTTTACCCTCTTAAATGACTTAAATATCACAGATCATTACAGTTTAAATGGACCGCAGTTTAAATGAACAAATGCTTTTGTAGMATACAGACAGTTGCTTCAGAAATTACATTTAGGTTTATATTCAAATTATTTTTGACAATATTAATAGATGCTGCAAAGCCTAATTTGTATAACAAAACCCACGAGCCTACTCTGCCATCATCAGCAGCATCCATTCCCACAGGAACACTTCAGCAGATAAGCAAACTAATCTAGAAGTTCTGTACACCATGGCACAGTCAAGATCTAATGCAAATAAATCCAGTTCTGACAAGAACCAGGCACAACTTAGTCAATGGTCAACAACCCACCAAAAATACTTAATTTACTTGTTTTTCCTCAGCACTTCTCATTCCACTGCCTCTCTATGATAGTTTGAGAATGGCCAAGGACCATACATTGCTACATCAGACAAATATGAACATCACTATTCCTGACTTACGTATTTTTTCTTAGAACAACTAATACAGCAATAGTTTTTGTAACTGTTACAAAAATGCATTCCCAAACATTCCACAGTTATGTAGGTTTTTCTCRTGAACTTTCTCTGAAACAAAAGGCTCTCAAATTTTCCTTCTCTTGCTCAAATTTTGTCACATTCATTTCACATGCCATTTACAATTTCACTCTTCAGTCCTTTCCCTTTTAACTGTCTTGCATCCCTATATTTTTTCTGCAGCAGTTCTGCAATCAACACCTAATATTTTAATGTATTTATCTGCCAGGTAAGTAATATAAGTAATCCATTTTCCAATAGTTAAATCACATTTCTAATATACTTAGCCAGGGTCCACTTGAAGAAAACAGATCACTTAGCACACTAACTTCTCTGAGGTAACAAATACACACTTCCTTAAGACTGTAAACAAAATGACAGCCCAAAAAGAAGAGTTTGTGTCTTTGTCTATTACTGCTTTCTCATAGCTTGCTGGTGAAGATGGTCAACCAAAGCAAAACTTCTGTCATGATCTATTAATAGAGAATAAGGATTAATGAAGGATTATGTCATAATGAGTCTGCCCGCAGAGTTGCTTCAGTTCTTGTCCTTTACTGCCAAAATACAGTTCTCATTTCCAACAAACAAAGTCTATCTGAGAGAAAGCACAGAGCCCCTTTAGAACTGGAAAGTCCTGTGCATAATAATGAATGACTAACTCTTCTTTTGCCAAAGAGCTTCAGCACTTTCCATGTCATAGGTCAAAGCAGTGATTCAGAGGGGCCTGATCCTTATCTAAGCTTCTGCTACAAAATTAGAATGTGCTGTATCCTTATTAAAGAAATGTTTGTTCCACCATCAATGAAATGAAAAGCACTTCAATGCAGTTTTGCAAACCACAGCAATAACCCGCCGGAGTTAACTGTTTTATTACAAATATTTAATTATTCTCTGTGCTAAAGAGCCAGCATTTGTAAAGACAAAATTAGTAGTATAGYCGATAACCTATTTGGATTTGCATGTATTTGAGAGAGTATTTTATCAAATGGGTTGACACTAGTAGCCTTCATGTTGAAAATATAAAAGAAAAAAGAGAAGGAATCCACACTTTCACAGAAAGTACTTCAGCTCCAGGAACATGAGCAATAAAAACAAAACAGGATTTTCCCTAAACAATTTATTTAAATGTTTCTTCATATTTACACAAAAAGCTGCCTATCTCTTCTCAGTAGATAYTTCATAAACAGAATTTATGTACATAAAAAAGTTGATCATACTATGCACAACTATTACAATAATACAGACAGCTATTGCAGTAATTATCTATCTGATAAGTAATTTTTCTCTATTAAAGTTTTAGCTGCTAAACTCTTAATAGTTGAATTTAACTATGCTGAAAAATAATCTGTGAATGCAAGCCACTTTTTAAAACATTTAAAGTRATATAGACGGCTCCTTTTTAATATACAATAGCAATTTAAATAATTAATTAGAAGTCAGGTAATGCTAAGAAAAAATGAGCGAAAAAATGAGACCATTACATTAGTCACTGAAAAGAGAAAAAACAAATTAAAATTTAATTTGTGCTCGTTAGACTAGTTACAGCAAAACAACAAGAAGTAAATGAAGTTATACCTGATCTAAGTTAAATTTCAAATAGAATGTAACCAGAGGGTATATTAGGATTGAAAAGCGGAATACTAATCCCTAAAATTAGAAAATTGATCAACTGGGGTATGCATCAGAGAGATTCATCAAAGCCTTGCAACAGCCTATCTCCATTTACTGTTTAGATACAGCTAATCTACATCATTAAATTGACCATTCAGCAACTGAAAATCTGCCATGTAGGTCCCGACTTTTCATAGAGGCTTTTAAATATGTATTCGGTAACTACAAAGTACTGAATATATTTTCAGTCTTTTTATACTAAGATTTACAACTAATGACCTTAAGCAATGTCATGCATGTAAAACAAAATTATGAGACCACCCTGGTTTGAGCAGCATTAAGGTATAGAATCATACTTCATTCTCATTCAAATTTAGTGGGATAGAACAAAAAAAATCCATAGTAATATAGCTAAACCTATTTCATAGTTTTACTTTGTAAAACATGCCTCTTCACTTGTATTTTGCTATTACAGGCTCAATATAAGTAGACAATTATCTAAGCTTAATGCCAAGAATGATAATGCATTGAGCACATGCAAAATCCTTGTGCAACATCAACTACAGCCCGCAGGGATAAAACATTTATCAGTTGCTCCTTAGAGCACCAGTGGCTCGAAAATTTGGCTGCCCATGCCGACATTTAGTGAAATCATAGTTTTAGCTTCATTCAGAGCCCGACACAGCAAAGGCTGATACCAGGATGACTCTGCTGGCAACCTGCCTCCCCGTACCCACACGCACCGCGGGCTGCTTTCTGTCCCACTACTTCCCATGAAAGAAGTCCTTTTACTGAACTGCAGTGGTTGGCACAGTGCCCCTTTCATGGCCCAAACTAACCGTCCTCTTGGATGTAACAAATTAGTACATTCTCAGAATAATAATAAGTATGGACATGAAAACACCATTGTTTTTACTTGGAAATGAAGTAACTACATTTTAGCTGGGTGACTTTTTCAGTTCAGCACCACAGGCAAAAATAAATCTTATAAAAAGAATGGACAATTACAGGAGAGACGAGACACAGGCTTTTGCTGTGGGTTCAGAAGTAAAAGAGCTGCTTCTCATACTGCCTGAAGAATATATTGTAAAATAAAATTTTGAACTACAAATTGTTCCTTTGAAAAAGAATTGTTGTAGTGTTTTGCTACTTGATCTACAAGTGATAGAGATTTTTTTGCCTGTAAACTACAGAACCGCTTAAGTAAGCTCTGTTAACAGTACAATGAAATATTTTACGAAATACATTGAAAACATTAGAGTAATGCAAATTCTAGACTCCAGCTAAGCACAGAAGTATGATTTTTCAACAGTAAAACACAAACTTAGGTAATGTGAAACTTATCTTTAACTGCAAATAAATATTTCTAAAGCATTGCACACCTGCCATTTTATCTAGGCACTGTGATTATAATAAAAATGCATTTTCTCCTCAAGCTCTGCACATTTCATTGCACATCAGATCTTATACGAACAGTATCACAGAACACATTTTATAATGTAATTTTAAACTGCTGATAAAAGTAAATTCACATCATTGTTCTCAGCAGAGACGTCCTAGTCCAAGTTTTCTGAAAAGTGCAGATAATTAAAACTTTCCTGTATCATAGCCCAATAGAGTCACAGCTTTCTTGCCAAACTATGATATGAAATATTAACGGGGATTTGAATAACAAGTGCATTCCTTACTGTGTAACTCCTTAGCAGCAGATAAGACTAAATTAGTGTGAAGTGCTGACAAGTACGAAAGATTAAAACAAATATTTCTTGTAAATATGCTAAATATATTTCCATTTTTTGTCATGTTCTGTCTGTGAAGCAAAAAAATCCAATATATATCACATATATTTCAAAAATACTGAGTTTGTGACAGTTTAAATAATTCAAGGTATTTTATGTAAAAAATGTAACAATTTTACTAAACTTTCTGGTTCAAATGAGTCCAAGAATATCTCATTATAAATGGAGACAGTCCTGAAAAAGCAATCAAGCATGACTAAAAAGATCACTCTTTTACACAAAAAAATAGCCTTCTTATTTTACCCTTTGTTGGAAAGACATTTGGCCAGCCACAGGGGAAATACATAATCTACTTTTATATTCAAATAATATATTTCAAAATTCTATGCATACAAGGACCTTAAAACAATTCTGGGTGGAATACATAAGACATGGGTTTATGTGATCCTAATAACTGAATTGCTGACATGGGCTGACAATTACTTGGGRGGCTTTATTTGTTTGTTTCTGGTGCTCCAAAGCATGTGTACGAGTATTTTGTCTGTTTGTTATTTCTAATGTGACTTTGAAGGAAAATACCAATGGAGAGAGACATAGAAATAAAATATGTAGTGAGATCCTGGCTAGAAAAACAGAAGTATTACCTGTAAGGAGTATGCATATTTTCGTGGAGATGATGATTATTACAGCTACCTTAATTCTGAATCTGTTCTGATCAAAGCAGCATTCCACCACAAATGTAGCATACAAAAAATACATCTTTTTATCTAAAATATACAAACATCATTCTTAGTGCATCCTTTTATTTTTTATGTTCATATAAGATATTCAAATAAAGAGTATTGCTGGTGATTTGCTTTCAGAATCTGGAGGACTAATGAAACATCTTCATTTTTGAGGACACTAATGTGTCAGTGCTTCTGGAGGAAAATTGCTTTTCAAGGCAATACTGCCGGGTAAGAGTCAGGGAGGAGAGATGCAATTGATGTTTTTCACTTTAAACAAGACGACTGTTATTCAGTTTCTCAATACCCAGGATTATGAAGATCAGAGTACTATACACCCCAGAAGAGGAAAAGCTTAGAGCAATTACAGTTCCCTTCTAAGTACTGTAGCACTCACCGTAGGTTTTCAACAAATAAGCAGTCTACACACATTTTTTTGCTTCAGAACTGTGTGAGGTTCCTGCTCCTAAACCTCACAATTATAAAACGAAACAGGGAATTAAATTAATATAACGTCACCATTTCAGCTCTGAATTTTACCACTCATGAAGAGTTAAACTTTTCTCCTGTTAGCTGGATATGTTCCCCACTTGCGCCTTTGCCGAGGAACAGCGATGTTACAATATCAGGGCAAAGGACTGATGAGTGAAATGTCAGTGTGACTTGCACTTTCAAGCTTCCTCTGGGCCCTTTCAGCTTATACAGCAGAGCAGGATGAATATTTGTGCTAACTACACATTTCAGTACAAAGAGCCCAATTCAGGGGGAAAAAAAATCTCATCCCATTTATGGCGACTGTGCACTTTACAAAATACAATTATAAATGGTTTATTCATCCATGGGGAAGAGMMTCTACGACTGTTGTGCAAATAACCTGCCCCTTGCAGGGTTTGATGAGCCTGATCCAAAGCCCAGTGAGGGCAAGGAAGGACCTCGCTGTGACTTCATCTCTAGGGCTCCAGTCTCCTTCAGAAATGTTCCACGTTTAAAAACCAGGAACTGTGTGACCAGGCTGGTGATGTAGAGCTGTATGGAAAAACCACTACGGAGRTTCAAACACCTGAGCTAAAGCTGCATATGACAGCAGTGTCTGAATTTACAGGTCAGCAAGAGGCTGACTGAAAATGACTCTTGGACRTTGTGCAATTGGGGAGTAGTTTTGAAACAGCACCTACTGGCTTAGGAAGACAACTTTGCATGGATCATACTTATAAAGTGCCATATATTTTGTTTGTTCTGTTTCTACCCATGTTTTAGACAAGCACTAAAAATTTCTCACACACACTCCTAAAGAAGCAAACTGGTATAGCTCTACTTCCGTGGCAGTTAATAGCAGAAGCAGCTAATTAATTATGTACTTATGYGTGCAACCTGCTATTCATGAAAATTACACAAGCAGTTGAGCCTGTACTTGGTGCACACAAATACTTAATTGCCCAATGTGCTAAAAGTCTTATCCAAAATAAAAAAATGTGATATCTAACTATTACTGAGGGTTTATAGACCCTCAGGACCTACAGATCCAATTACACCTCTCACATGTGAGTGACAGGCCCATGAGCCATATTCATGGCAAACTAACTTATACATTATTCCAGGTGATGAAACGAGTTTTTATACAAATCTAGCAAAACTGATTTTTATTATAATTAGGGAAGACCTAGTTCAACCTGTGATATCCAAAGGACCTGAGTTTAACTCAGTATGTTTGAAGCAAATAATATAATTTGCAACTCTAAATTTATTCTAAGACTTATCCTAGTACTAAAGTCCTGATCTAAAGATAGGGCAATTGTGCTAATGTTGCTTTTAGCAATAAAGAATACGTGCAGATCTTCAAATTTGAGATCAGATGTAATTGCTACAATGTCTGAACACCCTGTCTGCATGGGTAGTATTAGAAATGTTTAATTTTGAACCTTTCTGATGACCAAGATTGGTCTTCCCATCCCCCCAAGAAGTACCAGGAAAAMAAGTACTCTCTCTCCACTAAGAGTRAGAGGAAAATGCCCAGTCTTGCCACACCACAAGAGATCCTGCCTCAGTTCCAGCTACTCTGAAGCATAAAATAACAACATACAACTTTTCTTGCAACCCCTAAGTGAAAAATAACTTATTTTCTCTGTTCACCACTTGATTGAGGCATGGAAAAAGAGGAAAATYGTGAAAAACACACTGAAAATACTGAAGTACTATTTTCCCTTCAATCTATTGATTGGGGATGCAATTCCAAACCAGAATCACACACATTCCCGACAGAAGGCTACAGAAACTGGGGTCTGGATTCCCTGATTCACCAAACTGTGCTTGTCACAGGCATTTGTGGGCAGAGCTGTATTATCCCTGTTTGCAATTCCCAGTGCTGGCACTGTCTGACAGCAGTTCAGTTCCTTCCTTCGCTGGTGCCCCACAGTTCAGAGCAGCCTTGTGACGACTCATTATCACAGTCCTAACAAAAAAATCCTCCAAACACAACCCAAACGTTGCTGTTTAATTCAGTACTTGAACAAATCTCACATTCGTAGCAGCAAAACATTAGAAGGAAGACCTCAATCTTTTCCTCTAGTTACTTTTGTATATGAAATAATGCAAAGGGGTTAAATATTATGCCACTGCCACCAACTTTGTGTCATGTTAATTCCCCTCTCAAATTTCAGAAAATCACTCTCCAGTCCCAAGCACTGCATAGGGTTAGAGAAGGTCTAAGCATCTGCTTATCATCTTCATGTCCCTTCAAGTAAAATGACTCTGCAATTGGATTTGCCTTTTGTATTTTATAGTAGGTTATTTGGACATTATCAGCATTCTGCCCAATTTCTGAATATAAAGCCAAAATGCCCACAAAAAGGGTGTCTGCTCATATGTACTGGCACAATGTTTGATGCGTTTCCACTCCCGAGCAGAAAAGACTTCACTTTCAAAAAGGTTATTTGTGCTGATGAGTGGTCAGTGAAACTTCAGGCCAATGCAGACATATTTGCAAAATGTATTTACAAGGGAAAATCCTTTTGGTTATCACTGCTCTGAAGTTTTCATAAGAAAAATCTGTGAACAGCCACTCTCTGGTGTAAGTATATGTTACTAGCTTTTACTMAAGTACAGTGCTGAAAACACTAATATGTAGAGGCTAGTTTCTTGTATCTTTTTTTTTTTTTTAGGGTAAATAATCACACACTGAGTAGCTTAACTGTTTGCTCCTCCACTAGGTGGATATGGAGCCACRTTTCCAATAAAAACCCAAGAAAATGTTAGTAGCACTTTTCTGAGCTTGCAATTGAAGGTAATATTGCAATAAATTGACTTGGAGTGTGAATATTTTTCTTTTAAAAAAGCCAAACTCACATTGTGTTGCCTGTGCTGACTCATCCAGTTGACTTGGCATACTCTCCATGTCAGTCTCATACCTTTTTAAAAATAAACAAAACAAAAATTAATGGGCGATCTAGTCAGTGACTGGTTCATACACTGCCTTCTAGCAATAACGCCTTGTATTTGTTTCATGTCTTTCTATGAAAGATCTCAAAGTAACAGATTACAATTACACCTCATCCTTCCTAAGAAGCAGGGAAATTGGAGCAGCAGATGCTCTGCAACCTTGACAAAAAAAATCCCTTTGCAGGTTACTTACAGAAAGTAGGGATAAAACACAAGGTTTGACCCTCTCTTTCCTTTTCTAAGAGTATAGCTACAGAGCCTTCTGATGAAGGAAGAAGGAATGTTCACATTTCTCACAAATTTGGGATTTCTTGAGGTATTAGTGTTAGTTGGGAAAATCTTATTTCTTAACCCTTACATTATGGATAATTAATTCCTCTTTTCCTCCTCCCTAATTTTCCATCAGCACCACCCATTTAGTAACAGATAATTCTGTGCCTTTCTTCTTTTGACTACCATTGCTGCAATGCTGAAGAGAATGAGTGAGGGGAGGAGTAAAGTAGAGAGTCAGGAATGAAAAGGGAGGGTTTGCATGGGGGGAGAAAGAGATGAAGAACAAGCAGAGGTCAAAGCAAAGAAGAATGAAAACAGGGAAAAAAAGGATAAGAAAGAAAAAGAAGCAGAGAAGAGCCTTACAAACTTCTCGGACACTTGAAAATGTCCTGGAGAGGTGACTTGAATGTCTCTTAACCTTTCTGTTACACATCASACCACGCATCCTTCACCCCACCTACCCCCAGCAGGCTGAAGGAGCTTCAGGATGGGAGTATTTTGTCTCCGAGACTTTAATAAAAAAGTCTTGTGCAGGACCTAGCACAGTAAAGTACAAACGTATAATATTTATGTTCCTGTATCATTACAAACATTTAATGTAAATATGACCAGTACAGCCTGAGTGCTCTGGGTGAAAGAGGACCAGAGATAATTGTAAGAGAGCAGTGGCCAAGAGCTCTGCTCATATTCAACTCGTCTGTGGAGTTATTCAGTCCCAGATATAGCCTGGACCACTCTTCTCTGGTAGAAGTTACTAGAGACACTCTGCAAAGATTACAATTTTTTGTTTCTTTTTAGATCAAATGCTATAAAGGCCCAAGCATCCTGATATCCAAGGAAAAAAATTGTCTTGCTGCTATAAGCTACTAAGAAACTAGAGGAAGAAAAGGGGTGGATTTATCTCAGAGAAAACATGAGGACGAAACCATTTTTTTCTGTTCTTGGGTTTGCCACTCCCTGACTGAAGCATTAAGGAAAATATTACAAGAGTGTCATGCAATTTTCACCCTTATTTATGCAAATTCACAGAAATCCCATCAGTCAACAGCTCTACAGTTTATTCTAATTAAAAATCTAATCTTTAGCACGTAATTTGCTGGCCATCTCATGAAGTTGAACATCTCTGAATATCAGGCGATGAATATCTCTTATCAGGCTTGCAAGATCAATGGACATTTTAAAAAAATCCTTTCTTATTCCACTCTGATAAAAGTGGAGATAACACTAGATGGTATGAATCAAGGATTGTATGTTCATGAAATAACAACATGTAGTACTGATGCCYTCATTCCTGACAGCTTGAGCTATGTGTGTCTTTGCTCTGATCCAGTACAGCCATTCTTCTGCTTTATCCTTTGGAGRTTTGTCTAAAAAATATCCCTGTGGACAGAGACTATTTCTATAATACTGGATTGATCATTCCCTTCTGGTTTTAAAGTGGCATAGACAAATAGGGGTGTTGGAACTCTTCCTCAAAGAGGTTCAGAAACGTGTGTTAGTGACATACATTTTTATTTTGTCCATGCTCTGCACCAGTCTCATTGTAAAAGACTGCCATATRTGTTCAAGGCTCTTCAGGATAGAACTTGGCATGTTAGAAATCAAAGTCCCAAGCCTCTGGAGAACAGAGCCAGGCTCCTAAGTGCAGATGCTGATAGATCACACCTTCTGTGGATCAGCATGGAAGCAGTGTGAAACTCAAACTGATCAGTAACCTCTGTATGCCTATAATTCTGTTTTAAAAAGGAAACTTAAAAGCCCTCACATTTTAGAAGGACCACATCCCTTCCAACCCTAACTATTCTGTGATTCTATTCAAAGGTCAGAATGTTTTGAGTAAGGTGTATGTTCAGCAGATATAGATTAAACTGTTTATGCAACTAAAGAGGTAAGATGATCCTACCATTCCTCTCTTCAATTTTCCGGAATGCTCTATCTAGCTTCACAGTTCCAGCCTTGTTTTGAGTTATCAACAAGCTCTGTTACAGCAGTCAAGTTTTGCATTGTTCAGTGCAGGGTGTTTCTTGTCAGCTAAAAGCTGTCTATCCTTGAACTACCAAGGAAATTTATACCCTGTGGCAGGATCCTGAGCCTTTTTAATTTTGATCCCCGAACAGTCCAACCTTTTGTTTCAACATCTTTATGAAACAGCTGTTTTCACTGCTCACTCTTTCCAGCTGATAGGAACCCACAGCAAGCAGACAATCTCCTCACCCTCTGTGCCCAGGAGGAATAAATACAGGTTTAAAATTCCTGGTCAGTCTGCCTTGCTTCAGCACAGGAGGTAYCATTAACCAGACAGCTCCCAATTCACAAAACTCAACACACACATAATTATGTGTTTGCATATCAGACCTGAGCTTCTAATGTCTCATTCAAAGTACACTGTAAATCAAATAACAAACTCACAAAATAAATATAATGAAGATAAAGGAATGCCTAACCAATTTTGTTTTGTTTCCAAAACTCTTCTGAGTCCAAATCTATGCTTGAACAATCAAAAGACTTACTTTTAAAAGTAAGTCAACAAACAGCTTTCTTTTACTGTTTCAGATACAAAGCTATCTGTAAAAAAAAAAAATAAAATCACAACACTTAAAAAATAGAAGTCATACTTATAGGGTTTTTTTTCCTTGGGAAAGGGGAATTAAACTATTAAAGGACACCTTGTTAAGTAATTATATAGCAACATCACTGTGCAATTAAATAGCCATCAGTCCCCGCAGCTGAGAAATTTCAGGTAATTATTCAAAGATAATTTAATAGGAGAATTACTGTATTCAAGAAAGCATTAGCTAGTAATCTACCTCAATTAAAGCAGCCAATTAATTTCAGCACCTTGATAATAGTTGCCTTTTGCAAAACTATCCTCCCCTACACACACACACAYACAAATCCTAAATTTCAAAATAATGATACAAAAATTGAATTTGGTGCATTTTAGCTTCCATAGATAACAATTCACTCTCAGAGAGTTTAGAATGCTTTTATAAATTGTGCTGTCAGTGTGTGTTACTTTTACTGGTTTAGTGTTCAACTTCAGCTTCGCTGTGACTATGGATGTGCCCATGTGTTTGTAAGATGAGCTAGAACGGTGAGGGGCATGGAGGAACCCCACATAAAAGCAATAAATATTTGTATGTTCCTACCCAAACAGAACACAAAAAGCCTCAGAATAACTGAAAATGCATCTCACTGTGATGAAATGTTTTCAGGGAATTGTGGGCCTCTCGCAGTGCATTGCTTGGTTGTGCTACTGTACATACAGTGCAGGCAGAAGTCATTAATCACACACAAACAGCATTCGTGGCAACTGATTTTGAGCAGAAACAAAAACCTGCAKATGCCACACAGCACTTGGTTACACAGCAAAATATTTGTTCAAGGTCAGTACACACTGACAGTTCTCTGATATGATGGTGAATATCAACAACTTTTAGGTCCTGCAACTTCATGCTTAAGAGTTTGGATTCCTTGAAAAGAGACATCAGCAAAAATACTGGACACAAGGAGGACACACAGATAATTTTCAGAAAGACACAAGAGGCAATCTGGCATCCAGCACTTACACAGATGCAGTGGTTGCTGAGGTCCTAGATTCCTCACACTTCTTTAATAATCAAAATGTGTAACAATCAAGGAATAGTTCCTCTAAAAAAATATCCTGTCATGACACAACCAGTCAGTTCACTGGTTTAATTATCATTTTCTGGCTCAACGAGAGCTGTATTTTTTTTCTTTCACTTCCTATTTAATTTATGTTTAAATAGAAAATAAATTATGGTTGTAAATAAAAGAAAATCTATGTGATTCAGATTTTTATATATTCCTCATATATCCGGGGGGTTCTCTTCCTTCTCCCTTAAACCATGATGTTGATGTTAAACTGAGTAAGTGTCCCTTTATCTAAGACTTGATAATATGCACAAACAAAAAAAAACCCCAATCCTGGCAAGTCTGAATTCTGATTCATTGAAGAAAAATGCAGATCTGTGGAGATGCTCAGCRAATTCATTCACTCTCTTTCACAGGAGAAAACAAAACCTAGATGTAAACCCCTCCAAACTCCACATCTGGAATAATCTGAGTGTCTCAGAGCTATTGATCACTAACAGAAATCTCTGACAAACACGTACAGTAAATCTCTTGTGGAAATCAGTCCATGTGGTCTTTAGAACTACTACTTGTTAAATAGCTGAAAGTCACATAAAATGTTTCAGACTGGGGCCCCCRCCCCAAGTCTTTGTTTTGCCTCAGTGTTTATTCCAACAGGTTTTCAGTGTTTCCCTTACTGACTCATCAGTGATGAATAAGTTTCTATTTAATTCAAGAGTATTCAGCATTAGCCGATCCATTAGCASTGTCTCAGAATTTAGAGAGATATTCAATGTCCTTGCCCATTGTGCAACTCTTTTTAGCCCATTTAAAACCTAATAATTTTCTATGAAATAATTCTTGCAAAAAATTAACTGAGCTACTTCAAACGGTACCAAACCAATGGTTTCCTCAAACTCATGCCAGATTTGAATGTGTTTAATATGTCCCTAAACTTTTACTTGTAATAATCAGATCTCAGCTCTTTGTTATCTCAGAGTGTACTTTCTGCTTAAGGCAATAGAGAAAGAAAAAAAAAAMCTAAAAAACCACACAACCAAATCCCAAACAGATCCATGATATATATCTCTGTCTCAAAATCACAAATACACTCAAATGTGTATCATTCTCCACAGTGATATTCAACAAGGTACTTCAGAACATATCTCTCTTAAATCACATTAATTAAAATGGGATTAATCATATATCTAAAGCCAGACTCATCCTTAAGTATCTTGCCTAAGAGGAAAACAAAGAYAGGTATTCCACTGACCACTGGTTTTCTCACCTCCTCATCTAGTGACAGATAGAAGAGGCTGTATTAGGCAGCATTGGTGCAGGCTCTTAAGCATTTGCAGGTGGTTGTGATCCCTGTGATGGAAAAATCTAATTTTTCTTCACCGTTGTAAAGAGGGTTGAGAAAGAATATAGCACCACAGAGATTAGGCAAGAGCCCTAAAAGGCTCCCAGGGCAGTCTGTAGTAGTGATGAGCTGAACAGCAGGTAACTGGGGAACCCTGCTCCCCTTGTTCTCTTTCTCATACAACATACAATGATATTTCACACCAAGATGAACAAATAAACACAAAAACTACCATATATTGATAGGATTGGAATCAGAACTTATCAGGAAGCCACATCGTAAATTATACGACCAGAATAAGTAATTGACAATATTTACCATTGAGAGCTACAATTCTCTTGGCATCCAGAGTCAAATTATATGTGTATTAATCCCCCAATCACAAATTTATTCCCCGAACAATATAATCCAAGTGATTAGAGACAGTAGAGATTCATCCAAAATAACCACAAGATACCTAAAGGATTTAATTTGCTCCATCACAGTGCCACTTGCTGTTCTAATTATCATTTCATCTGGAGTTACCTGTAATTTTCTTTTAGTGCCAAAAAAATGGTACATTTTGTTTTCTTAACATTTAGTAGGAGTCTGCTATTAATCAGTCATTTTTCAACATTTAGAAAATTGTTCTAGGGATTTAGTACACATTTTATTAATGGACCATCCATAGCAGCATTATCTACATAAAAGAGTCAGTAATTGATTAATAAAATATTAAATAATTTTAGTGTTAATAGGGCCCCCCTGAGAAGCTTCATCATCATCAGTCAACAGGCCAAATTCAGAGACTCAATTAAGCACTCTTATAAATTGGAATCACTGAGACTCTTCTTTAGGACCCTATATTATTTGACTACCTGTTCTGCATGAGGAAAAAGGGAAAAATAAGCTGAACCAGACATACACTGAGGCTTATGACTGTTGAGCAAATTTGGTTTATCCAGGACTAAACACCTGGCATCTGTTTTCTGCAACTCCTAGGAGGCAAGAAAAATGATGCATTCACCTTAATACAAGAGAAAGCAAAGGTGAGAATTTTAATCAGATTAAGAACAGTAATGCCACCCATCACCCTGGTTTTCAAGTAGAAAACAACTCAGAGCTGTTAGCTAAAGGTTGAAACACATCCTCTAAACATCTCACCTTTGCCTAAAAGCTCCCACTGGAAGCTTTCTCCTTCATTCCAGCCAGCATTTGGAGYGGTGGATGGAGGGGGCAGCAAGGGGTTCACAGGAGGGCTGAACACGCCCTCATTGTGCAGTAGCAGGTCCTGGGTCCTCCTGCACAAGTGGGGTTCAGCAACGACTTCACACAGAACCTTTTCTAAGCCATGACRTTCATTCCCATGCAAACCACCACCGTCACCCACCATCTCACACCCCCAAAGGGCAAATCCCCACACGGTGGATTTCTATTGCAGTCAAGAATCAGGGCTTGGCACAAGTGAAGTGACCGAGATCAAGCACAGGATAGAGATCCCAGCAAAGGACAACATCCTTGGTGCAAAAGAAGGAAGAAGGAAGGGCTTAAAAAAAGCAGCAGTTCAATGAAAGGAAAAGACAAGTGTTGGATCTGATTCACATTCTCTGCTGTGAGTCAGGTAAAAGCTTATCCAACTTTGTATGCTCTCTGAGAGGAAGATTAGATGCCCCATATAAAACCTGCTGTGTTGTTTCCCCAAAAACCTTTCAGCAATTCTCCCACTTGAGATCTAACACGAAGGAGTATTCCCCACATCAATGCCTAGCAATATGAAAAAAAAAAACCCAAACAGGCAGAGAAAGGAAACATCAAAATAGCAAAAAATAATTAYTCAGTGAGTACAACGTACAGGACAGTGTGCAAGCACAGCAAACTGAAAATTAATTGCAGAAAATATTCACAGAATTGCTTCAATAGATTTAAGAAATTCATAGGCTGCTTGTAATTAAAGGTGCATAAAAAGGGTGATAGTTAATGAATAATCCAGCTACTATAAGCACTRTCATCTTTACTGAAAAAGTTTAAAATAGCTCTCAAATGTTTTCCAAACTGTCATTTGAAGAGCTAAGTATGTTTATGATTAGAAAACAGACTACTCTAACATGTAAGTGAGGGTAATAAAGCATAACCAAAAGAATAATCGTCCATACAGAGAGGTACTGGCTTAAATTGTAAATCTTCAAGGCAGCAGTCACCTGCATGTGACCATGAACCCTTCTGCCCTGAGCACCTTTGATCCACCCCTTTAGGAACAGAAAAATCTAAACYTCTTTTTCACAAAATTAGAAGTTTGGATTAAAATTCCCACTGAAGTTGGRGCATGCAGGGAGCCCACCACCAGTGAGGCTGTGACTGATGGCTCCCATTCCCTCCATAGGAGAGAGTGACACCTAATGCACCCCCCAAACCCTAAATCCCACAGAGGGAAAGTATGCATTTTTAAAGATCTTACCTGAAACTGATTCACCTCAGAATGATGGAGGGATTTTATTGCAACAGCAGTTGTGAATCTAAGAACTACTGAAGACAAAACAAACATCTCTGCCTCCCTGCYGTCAGTCAGGCACACCAAAATGAGGAGCATAAACACCCCCATTATAGGAAACAAATTTTTGTATATTTATGTTATTTTTGTATATTGATGTTATTATTGTTACTGTCACCACAAAAAGTTAGCCATACAATAAGAAAATCAAATCCATTACATTCAGTCACCATAGAATTATGAGTAAAATCCCACTTAAAACAATAACTCTAGGAAAAATTATTTTCTCTTGAGATTTGTTAACAATCATCCTAATCTCTTATTAAATAAATATTTCATGGTGAAAAAGAAATGGGACTCCATCCATTTTATAAGCTACTGTCTYTGTGGATCTTGGACTGCTGTTTTTAAGAAACATCGAACAGAAATGAACAACAGAAAATGGTTCACCAAGTTATCAAAAACACTTACATTAAAAAGCCCTATAAAATCTAATCCTGACATCAGTAGGTTACAACTTTGCATGTCCCCAGGGCACTAAAATAATACTCTTTAGAACAGCAGGTGGACTATTTTAGACTTCAGCTTTCTAGTTCTAACAAGGCTTTTTAATTTTTTTTTTTTTCCCTGGGAATTAAGGATGCTAATCACAATCTCCAAATGTGCATTGCTGGGTTGTAAAAATATTAGACCACAAACTGACATGGCAGCAATGTATTATGCTGCTGTGAAGGAGTCCTAAATAAGAGGAAAACTCAAGATTCCAGGCTTGCCATCACAAAGGTCAACATAATTGGCCACATGCAGCAAAATCAACCCCCATGTCTTCCCCTAGCCAAGGCGACTGCTGAGGAAGCCCTGTCTTCCTACTGGGATAAATGAAGTCTAAAGCAGGAGGAGCAGGAGGTTTGGAAATTTAAAAAGTAAAAATGTAAGGAACCCTAAAGATGGTATTAAAATTTATCCTTAAAGATATTTTGTGATGAGTTAATGCCGTTTGGTCTTAATTTTTAAGCATGAATTACTCCAGAGGTTTGATGATATTTTTCAGTGTTGACTTCTAAAAATTTTAATGCATTAGTGAGTAAAATATTTAACAATATTACTATGCATTTCAGTAAATACTTATTTTCCTCTTTAAATACATATTCTCCCGTTTAATAATATAGAGATCAAAGGTATTTAGATAAACCTTATCCTCTTAGACATTGGCTCCACGTGTTGATTCCATGGAGCTTGAGTAGGCTGCTGCATATCCTGTGGGTAACTTCTTCCACATGGAAGTAACTTATCACATCTGGACCTCAGCTTAAATTTAGCCCTGTTAAATTTGAGATTTTGTGGCATCCCATCTTTACTTAGGGTCTTCACAGGAGAAATCAGCTTTATTTTGATGATGAGATCATTTGTGGCAACCACAATGTTGTTACCTGTAATTCCAAGAAAAGAGACCTCATGACCCAACGATGCTTACAATTCTGTACCACTTAAGTTCTCAATTATTCTTTCCAATGTAGCTATAGCTATACAGGTTATTTAAAACAGGGTTTAAACCCCTCACCATGTATAGATTTACATATGTATAAAAGAAAAGGTAAAACACCTGAGTAGCAAAAAGAAAAACATAGTCAAAAAATGCCTTTCCTGTCAGACCGATTATGGAGACTCAAAATTTTGATTAAATTCCAGTGAATACAAAACAAAACAAAACAAGTCGCAAGAAGGAGAGAAAGTAAAAGCCTGAAAACTAAGAGAGGAGAAAAATGAGTGAGACTAAAGGGACCTAAATCTCATTAGATGGCTCAAAACTTGTCCAAATGAAAAAAATATACTCAAAGTAACCTTTAAAAAACCCCAACAACAACAACAGCAAAATACCCAAACACTGCACAGACAAAAATAATGAAACCTGCTATAAATGGTTTGTTTGCAAAGTTAAAAGTTTACAAGCCAAATGACACCACTTTACTAAAGGAGCAGCTTAAGTTCCAGAAACTGCAATGAGAAACTGTCCCTCAAATGTACAATGACTGAGGCTTCCATGCAGGTAATATGGACTAATTGCCAAAGAGCAAATCATACCGCTCTGGCTGAAATTGCCTTCAAAATGATCACCGAATCTACTTCTGGTGAAATCACACACGTATTCTGTCAAAATATTAAGCAAATTATCGGAGAGTTATCACACAGCTTTTAAGCTACAAAGCAATCTTCACAAAGATGCTTATTTTTCTAGTGCTGACAATACTACCGTTGCACATGAATTGTGAGCATGGTGGAGCTCAAAGCACCACTGCAATATCAACTTTCTGGTGAACCATTTCAATGGAGATAAGAAAGTAAGGAAAGTACTGTAACCTCTGTAGAAGAGGCATTTGCTGATTGTGTTAAACAGAATTATTTAAAAATGGATTGGACAATTGGACTGTTCGCTAGAGCAAAATGAACCAGAACGTTAATAGAGGGTATTTACACGCATGGACATATATACCTTGTCTCTATTTACATATGTATATGTCCATCCTRATACAAAAGTGCATCTTTAATTGATACAGTAACCAGCCTTCTGAGAACTACTGCCAGCTAACAGAGTCCATTGCTGCATGACTGTATTGTACAACATCCCCAGACAGCTACTTGCACTACTGAGTGAAACAAATAATTATACTAAAAGTGTGTAAAATAAATGACAGCTTGTTGACTAATACACAACTGCACTAATAAAGAGATTCATTTTGATTATAAATTACTATGCTCTTGGTCATTTCAGACCTCACTTGTTTGGTATCCTAAGCACATACTGGACACACAGTGGAAGTTTGGTAGGTTTAGATGTAGTATGATTGAGCAGGTAATCTCTAGTCCTTGAGGAATCCTTTCTGCAGATATCCCAAGTGGGTTTTGCTGCAGCTCTGGGACAAGAGGTGGTCAGCTATAAACTCTCTCTGGATGCAGGTTGGTCAGGTTGGATAGGGACCAAAGCACATATAACCAAATTATAAACCAATAGGGAAGTCAACTTCTGAGCAGCACTTCCTGTATTTCTTTCTCACTGCACTTTAGGTTTGTTTCACCACCAGTTAATTGAAGGTAAGCATTTGGGGTATAATGAGTTTGTGTTCTCTTGCTGTTGCAGCTTAACCCCAGCCAGCAGCTGAGCACCACACAGCCATTCACTCACTCCCCTTTTCCCRGAGGCATGGAGGAGAGAATCTGAACTGAGAAAACTTGTGAGTCGAGATAAAAGCAGTTCCATTAAAAAAGAGAAATAATAATGATAATCATCATCGTCCATCATTATTTATTATTATTAATAATAACAATGAAAAGGGTGGGGAACAAAGAGAAAGAAAAATAAAACCCAAGAAAGACAAGTGGTGGAAGTGGAAATAACTGCTCACCACCTCCCGACTGATGCCCAGCTTGTCCCCAAGCAACAGCAGCCCCCCTGCCAATCTCCCCTGTAGTTCTACTGTGAGCATGGTGCCATATGGGCTGGGATATCCCTTGGGTCAGTTGGGATCAGATRTCCTGACTGTGTCACCTCCCAGCTTCTTTTGCCTCCCCAGCCTGCTCGCTGGTGGGATGCAGTGAGGAGCGGGAAAGGCCTTGGCTCTGTACAAGCCCTGCTCAGCCAGAACTAAAACATCCCTGGATCATCAATGTTCTTTTCAGCACAAATCCAAAACTCAATCCTATACTAGCTATGATGAACAAAATTAACTCTATCCCAGCCAAAACCATCACACTTGCCTGGTGCAGTCTCCAAGTTAGAAATCAGTTACAAGTTTCAAGTGAAAAACTTGTTGAATCAAATGTTCATTTATCCCTGAGAACTACATCTCATGATTTTCGTATGGATTCTTCAGGAGTCTWCGGAGATGGGTGAGAACAGAGGAGGAAAACATGCAGGGACAAAACCCATAAAAAGCATAGGACACCTTCGACATAAACTGGTACAAAAGATTAAACAAAGACTAAGAGAGATGACTATCAAACACAATCTTGCCAATWAAAAAGCATGTTCCATGACTTCCTTAGAGGCTGGATCTTTAACTTGTCCAAAAATGATGAATTCGAGGCAAAACACTGAAGACTAGTCTTGGATTTTCTTCTGAGTCGTCTTAGGTCACCTAAGCAGATTTTGTTTAACCTAAACCAAGATTCTTGCTGTCTGTAGCTTGTCCCAATGGCATGAGAGATCCAGCTTTACTGTGAACTGATATTCGAGAAACTAATTTTGTCTTAAAACTGCCACAGCTCGGTAAATGAATCCTCCAACAAAGACAAAATTTGCTTTGTGTATAGGCAACCTCAAAAAGAAAGTTTAGTCCTACTCAACAAACAGGTTCAACTCAGAGATTAGGTTTGGCATGTATCAGAGATATCTTTTTTTAAATAAACAAAATTAAAGATCCAGTAGTACTGCAAATATTTTGACCTAACATGGGTCACACCACCAGATCTCAGGTTCATCAACACAACAGATCCCCYTGTAGTCTCACATCCCATGATTTTGAGATCAAATGCAGATTCTCTGCTTTGAACTTAGTAAAGTAGCAGTGGTGAAAATAACCCTCCCCAAGAGGAAAATCTGTGAATAATCTCTCCAGAAGATAAAGGGAGAAGGATCTCGTTGTGCAGCTGGATATGAAGTGCTGTCAACAGTAACTACAACTATGAATATCAGGAGCAAAGCCCTAACCCAGCTCTGCCTTAGGCAGATACACCAGGAATGAGAAAACATCTTAAGGAGCTTATTTTGTCCCACTGCACATTCAAACAGGGGCACAGAAAGATCCCTGGCAAATTAAGTCTTGCATTAATTATGAATAAAATTGGCCACTTGGTGTAAGAACATGGCCAATTCCCCAGCCCTGGTGGGGCAATGGAGCTGACAGTGGGTGAATGCAGTGAGATATAAAATGCCATTTAAACAGGCAATGAGGGGCTTTGAGGACGTTGCTACAGGCTCTCTTTAACCACAGCATTCCTGTTGGCATAAAAGCCCTGGACCAGCCCTGCAGATGACAAGTCCCTTTCTGCACACCTTTGGAGAGTTATCTGTTTGCAAAAACCTCGCCTATGTCAAAGGGGGTGAAGGAAACACGTGGCATAGAAAGCTTATGAAAAGTAGGGAGGGAGAAGAAGCAAGGAAAGCAATGGAATAAAACCGAGATCCCCACTCATCTTATATGCTAAAGAAATAATGTCTTTTCTAAATTACGTGCAGACTTGTTTCCATTTTCGTATTCTTTACTGGGGTTTTTTTTGGAAGCTACAGAAAATGAGCATAAGAGACAAAAAAGTACTTTGCCCTGCAGGAATACAAAAATTGTAAAAGCACAGGCAGCACTACAGAGGAGCAGTGCCATTCACTCACAAAGAATTTTGTGCATGTAGATGGCTGATTAATTGCTGGCCTGCCTAGACGAAGCTGCAACGAGCCAGATACTGTCAGCATGCCATCTGTTACCATGGAAATGCACAATGTTCCTGTTTCTGACAAACCCTTGAATACTGGATAGATTGTGCCATATGTAAATAAGGCAAATTAGTTTTCCTATATCTTCCAGACAAGGTTAGACTAAAAGAAAATATATCTGTTTATATACTGTAACCTCCAAGATGTGAACTAGGCAAACCTTCCTTCTTTATTTTCGTAAAAAAATCTCATTCAATTTGTTGTTAGAACTGAAAGAGTGGACTAGCACAAAGCAGCAAAAAATCAACCAGCAATGTTTACAAAAGCAGTACTTAAAAATATGCATATTCTGCACACATGCTACATTCACCATGATTGTTGGATTTTTATTTTCAATATTTTTTCCTTTCTCCCCAATTGAGACAACGTTGTTGAAACAATACATAGAAATAAACAGGGAACTTTCTCATTCATACAGTGGTATTTGGTGTAGTTTGGATCATTTAACCAGAATGGGTTTTTTTGTTTTTTGGGGTTTTTTTAAGAGATTCGCTAGATTTTAAACATGGAAAAATTTATTTATTCACTTGAATAATAGTAGCTCATTGATAGCTGAGCCACATTAGCTTAGCTCCACTGAAGTCAAAGGAACTGCAGTAGTTTGCGTATGCTCTAGATCTAGTGTTGAGTTTTACAAACTAAAGCTTAACCAGTTACTCCAAAAATTGTATTATTGTGTCCTGGAAATTAAGAGATTCAGTACTTAAGACTATGATTAATTTCTTGATTTTACTCCAGTGCRTTAAACTAAAAACAAAGAGTTCAAAACCAGCAAGAAGTGTGTTCAGCACATTCCCTGGGAGCACCACACACCATTTTGTGTGGCTATGAGTGTTAGGACATAGTCTATTACCTGCACTGTTCATCTTTGAATATGAGCACTCTGCAAAACACACCTGACTCACTGTGGCTTTATACTGAGACACATCTATTCCCAGAAGTATAAGGTTGGTATAACTGTAATCTCCTGGAGAATAAGGCTTATGGAATTAAATTATACCATTCATTCTCCCTCTTGCCAGTTGGCCGTGTAACGCGAGTTGGTAAAAAGGAGCATGTCCACAACATCCCCCCAAGAACATATCTCCTCTGGGATAGATTGGAGCCCTTCTGAACCACTAAATCAATGCAAGTCAAAATTGTTTTAAAACAGTGACAAGCATGCAGTGGTTGCAAGACCAGAGTAGCACCACAGCGTGCCTTCAGGCACTTTCATTTTATGGATTTACACTATTACTCAGATTTTCTGTTTTCACTATACACCTTTATAGGGTAACGGGACATTCTGATATACTTCAGATGATACTGTCTAGATTAGGATACAGAAATGACACAGGTCCCACAATTTTTAGCTTGCTGCATTGCAAATGCAGGCTTTAGGGGTTCTCCACCCCCCTTGCCAAATTCCTTGTGTGGCTTTCAGCATGGAGACTGATAAATGGTATAAAGATAGCTGAGCAAAAGGAACAGGCAGCTCTATATCAATATTTCCCTGATGTGAGAATTAATCAGCAGCTCCAGTAACAATAAGGTTATCATGTTCATGTTAAATGCATTGTGCATTTTAATATATTCTTTATACAGTCCTTTTGTTGCTGTGTAACTTTGCAGTGCTATGAAATATTACTTCTAAAAACCAAGCAACTACCTATCAATCTCCAATATAAATTTGCTCAGAACATAGTAATCAAGTTTGAACCAACACGCATTATTCCACACAGTGCCACAGAACCTGTCCAGAACTTCAACAGACCAAAACTTGTCAAACCAAAGTAGGGTCTGAAAATAGTAAAAGTTTACATAAAGCATACTCTGGAAGTTAACAAGCCCCATTTTTACAGAATAAAATTAAGATTCATCACTGTTCACAACAGCATTTGTGGGATCCGTGCCAGTTGATTCTCTGACATTGGCTTCTTCCCATAGCAGCATCAATGCCTTGGAATTCTGCCCTTCTCTTCATCCCTGGGTGTTCTGAATGGAAGAACATACAGGGGACGTGATACTCATCAATTTAAATCATGCTGCCTACCCAAGTACAAGAATGAAATTAAGAATTTGAAGAAAGGAAGATTGATAGGGAGTATGAACATGTAAAACCCATTTTGAAAAAATACCCTAGTTATAAGTAAGTAATATTATTCCTTCTTTGAATGGCTTCTAAGCAGTCCTACTTATGAAACAGTGTGAAAGCATTCCATGACAGTTTCTCATCTAAGCAAACTGACAATAGCACGCTGTTGAATCAGCAGAGTCCTGCTTTGCCAAACTGAGCAGCTGAATGAGGTATTACATGTCAGTGTTTTTGAATGTGAGAGCAGAGTTCAAAACTTGGAGAAGATTCAGTAAGAACAAGTCTAGAATACACCATGTAAGTCACCTTTGCCCCATGAAATGTGATTTGATCCCCAAACCGAAGAGAAATATTAATTTACACTTCTCCTTTATGTAGTGCAACCAACTTCACYGTAATCTAATTATTTGCAAAACACATAAGAAAACTGACTTACAAAATTCTGAGCTTATTTACTTAATTATGTAAGATTTTGCAGTACTTGTCCCGTGAAAATTTACTTTGTTTAATATGAATGGAGTTTGGAAATCACCATCAGAACACTGATTTATATAAAAGTCGGTTATAAACTTATGCAATTATTTAGCATTTAGCTTTTGGGCATTCATCAGCATAGATGAATAACATTGCCAGAATTTATCYTGACATGTTCCATTTCTCCTGAATCAACAGGTTTTCCTCATTGATTCTATCAGCTGAATTAAATAAATGGGCTGGATGAAGATCTGATATTTCTGCTAAGCCAGCAATGGACAGTCAGGTTGGGAGAGTAAAATCAGCATATCCCTGATCAGCCAATTCTCACTCACTCTGTGGATGATCAGTAGATCCTCCTCTATCAGTCCTTTCCACAGGAGCACACTTAAAACTGGATTCAGGGAATAAACCTTATTCCCCATTGACACCCTTAGTTGCAGGAGGTTTGGATCTCACCTCTGACTAGAGAAGAGGTCCTAATAAGACAAGTGCATTAAATTTTCAAATCTCAGGGAGATTAAAGAAGGTCATGAAACACCAGAAGCCAATTTTCTCTCTCGTGACTATAATATTTTAGGTTTCCTCTAATAATGTCTGCTGGAATAAAGATTAATTCCTGTCAGTAGAGCTCCTGGATATCCTCTGCGTGTGAGGCATCAGACTCACCTCCCTTATGCTGTTTGATTTGCAGCACTTTCTGTCTGACATTTGGTAATGGATATCTAAAGACAAACAACACTTTTCACATGCAGATTTTACAGCATAACATGCAAGTTTGATGTGTCATCTCCTTTGATAAAACTATAGTAAAACTCAAGAGGAGATAAAATGAGATGAGGTCTCTGAAATGTTCTTGGATATTATTCTATTGGATGCACCAGAAAAATGCCTTGGAAGAGAATCAGAAACGCTGTTGATCCCAGAGCACCAGTGGAAGAGGAAGACAACTTGCCCCAAAGCCCAGTGTGTTGCAGGGCCACACCTCTGTCCCCTGATGTCATCTTTCACAGCTTCTTCCAAAAGCAGCCTTTGAGGGGTTCACAGGCCCATGTCCCAGACACCTAACCTGTGTCTAGAGCAGAGGCTGGCATGACAATCAGTGGCATCCAAAGGGAATCCAAGTAGCATTTGGATTTAATGTGGAGCAGGACAAAATTTCAACACTGCTTTTGCACAGTGAGGTAAGGTGTAAGAGAAATCATTTTCATTTCAAGATATCACTTCAGTTTTTGGTCACGTCTTAATACTGATTGATGCACAATGCTGACAAACTTAGATTATTTCTGTAGTCTTGTTACAGAGAGAACATAGGAGACAAGGCAAATTTTACTGCCAAAAGATAAGATAAATCAATAAAGCATTTCTTTTCAAGGGCTCCAGTTTTCCACAGCTGTTTACTCCAGGATCCATTTTCTCTTTCATTTATCTTGTTTCTCAGTCATTGGTTACCCTTGTGATTCTGGGTGAGGGATTTCCCTTCAGAGACTTCAATGCATTCACTTTTTCATTATCTTCTAATTCTTTGCTAGGGATAACTTCAGTTCATGATTTCCAATATTGCCATGTTTATTCTCAAGTGTTTGTGTTCTTCCTGAAGATTTCTTCAAATCCATGGATGTAATCTAGCAGATTTTTGTACCAGATGAAGACAACTAAAATGAATACACTATAATCAAATATGTATTGTTACGTATGCACTCCTCTCTGGAAAGGACAGTGAGGAGCTCGTGGCAAACTGCTTGGATAGGTCTGCTTGGCAAGAACATCCACCCAACAGAGCTAACACTGCTCCGTCATTCTTTGCTGCAATCAGCTAAGTTCAAGGGGAAGCAGAATAAGAAGCTATGAAAAAGCTCATATGAGGAATTACCCACTGAACTATAAAGATGGACCTTCAACTCACCTTAACAATGCCTTTAGTTTTGTATCTGCTGTCTGATGGTACCTGAAACATAAAATCTAAAATCCTGAAAAGGCTTAAATAAAATCTAAATGCTGATCCTTGCTAAGTCATCATTGTTATTACCTTGTTAACAGAGCAGTCTCAATTTATGTCTGATGAGGATTTAACACTTTAACCAAGGGCAGATGTAACAACAAAAAAATCCAATACCCCTCACATTTTGCAAGTTATTTTCAGTGATGGATTAACAAACACATTAATGGAACTTYACAAGTCAGACTCTTACATGCATTACTCTGTCTGCATTATTCCCCGCTGAAGTATTGTCACAAGACTCCAYGTACATGCTCCACCAAGAACATATTCCAAGTTACCTCTCATTTTTTGGTATTTTGTTATTCAGGCTTTTTAATAAGCAAAGTGTCTGACAGTACCTGTCAACACTACTATTAACCAAACAGCTGTAAATATCCATAAATGCCACAGAAAGTAGTTGCCGCTGTTTCTATTTATTCAGGAAATTTTCATTTTAAGCCTCAGAAATAAGTGTGTTCAATCACTACTAGGGATCCAACAGAGAGGAAAAAAAAAAGCAAGAAAACTCCAAGGCACAGGTTTAAATCCATCTTTGTGTCTTCCTGCCTGGAAGAGTAAATAATATTCCCTCCATCAACAGAGTGACATGCAACTTTCTCTCAATTTACTTTAGGGTAACATGCAAAAACACCTCCCAGAATCTAATAATATTATTTTTAATTCATCTGAAAAGGAGAAGCAGGGAAAACTGACAAAATTTAAGGGAATTAAGCAGCCATCTCCTTAAGAAGCACCTTTACCATTAGCCGACAACACTTCACCATTACCAGCGTTATCTGTCTGGTGTTCTTGACAATGGTCATAGGGAGCCCTGACWTACCAAGGCGCAGAGCTGATTAATTTTATTATATTCACTTGATCAGTCAAGTGAACCAATATTGATTACRGAATAAACTTTTCATCAGGATTCCCAATTTTATCCCAACTCTGTCACTGACCTCCAAGGTGATTTTGGCAAATCCCTTCTCCTGTTAACAGTATCGACAGCATAAATTCTTCGGGGCTGGGGACATCTCTTCTGTATTTATACAAGGGGTAGCATAACTGGGCTTCAACCGCAATTTAGGAATCAACATTTCTGTAATAAAAACAGCCAAAAACTACAAACAGTTTCTGCAGGTCTTTCTGGACTTTTAATTCTCCCAGCACCCCTCTGCAGTTTGCAAGTGTAGCTGAAGTTCTGCTCGGATTTGGTTGCTTCTTACCTCTTCCCACACCTCTTTATCCTCTTCCAACAGCTTCATTGTTTTGCTGGTATCAAGGCTGAGCACTAATGCATAGGCAGGGAGATTTAAGATTGGAAATGAACCATTTACCCAAACTGATCAGCTGGGTTAACCACTGATAACCACTGAGTTTTCTCCCTAGCCAGAAACTCTCAGGATGACTCACTGCTTGTCGCAGTGAATAGGGAGCACGTAGACTATCCATTAAAACTCAGAACTTTAGAAATATGTACTTGTTGCATGTTCATTCTCTTCTACTTSACTTTTTGGCTTAATAGCATGGGATAAGAAATAATAGTTAAAAATTGAAATATATATAAAAGTTACAAGAATTAAAACAGGTTCACTTTGAAAATATGAAMCCAAATATATGCATCTGATGAGTTAAAATAAGGTTCACCAAATACTTAGGTATGGCACAAGGATTTTTTTTCCTAAAGTCCAGGTTTCCCTGAAACCTTTATACAGTCCACACCACATCAGCCCACCATTGCAGTAGCATTGCCCATATCTTGAAATCCTCAAGTCACGTGGGAAATATGCAGCTAAAATGCCAAAATTATAAATGTTCCAGCCCACGAAGCTAAGAGTTAAGGGTAAATAATTACAAAATCTAGGAGTTATTAACCCAAATATACCTTTTTAAMTCTCCATAATCCCATAACACTATGGGAAAAGAAACATTAGTAAAGCTTGGAAGTTTTTCACTTGCTCTAAATTTGTTGTGAATTTGATCTATGTAGCTCAGTGACTGTGTTTCCTAATAACTGATAATCATGTTTGTCATCAGCTTAATGTTGCAAAATTGACTATGACATCTATTAGCCAGCTATATCTTCAGCTCAGATAAATAATTGATTACAYGATCAATTATTGGATAGCGAAATCCATGGTGGTTTGCTGATTAGACAGCATGAAAATCAGTTCTCTTATTGCCACCTCTTATAACCTGTAAAATGATATATAGAACACTTCAATAGAAGACTTTGATAAACCACTTCCTCTGTGGAATGTTGCACTGACCAGAATTTTAGTTCACTGCACAAAAAAACGGATACCACTAAGATAAGTTSTATCATATGTGGCCTATACAGAATTCAGAGACCTGGGTAAGGCTGGATCTATTAGGAAAATACATGCATAAGGAGAATTATCCTTAAGGGTCTGACCCATCCTCCTGGTGAAATTCTAATCCTAAAAAAGCCTGAGTTCCCAGGGAACAGGTCTCTACCTGGGACGAAAGATCACATTTGGGCTCAATAAAACTCTCAGGCAAGGCAGATGGACAAAAGCAGCATCTTTTAATAAAAGGCTGAAAGAGATGAAAATTAATTTCAGAAGAAAAAAACTTCCATTCTTTCAGGTCTAGAAAACAACCCACAATAATGGGAACAATTCTTCAAGGGAGAAGAGCAACCAGCACACTCAACTGCATAATTCCTGGTTCCTATGACTGAGTAGATTTGTCTGACCAGAAGTAAACATGCATGGATTATTGCTGGAAAGCATCCAACACTGAAACCTTGAAGTGCAAGTAAGGAACTGTAAGGAACCAGCCAACTGTTGAAAAAGCAGATCTAAACCAGTAAGCAGGGTCCACAGTAACTGCATGCCCAAGTAGAGCAGGATGTGACAATTCCTTGGCCACAAGTCAGCCAAGGCTCAATAAGCRCCAATGCTTTGGCTACACACGACCAGAAGAGGATCCATAAGTACACTGAGCTGAGAATCAATAAAATCAAGTAATAGTTTTGCAAGCTGGTCCAAAGACCAAGAATATATCTAGCAAAAATCCTAGAGTCAGACCAGTCTCAGAGTAGAAGGACTGGAAGTTCTGGCTATTGCGCACAGAAAAGAAATTAATCCTGGTACCCAAAAGAAAAGATGATTCAAATTCTTATACTCTGTCTTCATCAGTCCTTGGACTATCTGCTAACATATCATGGTTGGAAAATCAACTGTCATCAGTGAAATTGGTTTAAGAATCAACAGTTCTGAAGATTGCTCCCGAAAGATCTTGTACCTATTTTTCCTTTACTGCAGAGCATTTTGGGGACACCCAATTGTGAAGCCCTTCACCTGTGAGAACGCTTAAAATGCGTTCTGCACAGCTCAGACTTCACATGGACATGTCCAACAGTCATCAGAGATCCTCCTTTCATAAGATGCATCTTCTCCTATAAACTTCATGAGTGACTGAAATCAAACAGCAGGGAAAATCCAAAAAGCCAAATGTACGCAGTAACTTTGGAAATTATATTTAGGACTCAGTTCAAAGGTATTTTCATTCCAAGCTGATGAAAACACCAATGACTTTCTCCAAAACAAACTGAAATAGAGGGAAAAGTTTCCTTCTGGGAACACCTTCAAAGACATGGTCCCATGAGCGAAATATGACAGTATAAGGAATAAGCACAAAGGAGCTACTCACAAGAAAATGAGCCTCAGGTTCAGTCAMATAACTCAGAATAATAGAATGTACATTTATGTCCATACACACATTTATGTTTCTCACAGGAACTGACTTTGGAGCTATGAACCTACCCTATGGCTACTGCTAAGGAACAAACTCCCAACATCTGCACCCAAACACACATATACAGATTAGTTGGAATTACAAATTCTCAGGGGTGAGAGGTCAGGGGATTCCAGTGCAGGATGAGATAAGGCAGATTAGTATAAAGTGCTCAGTAAGTTCATCAAAAAGAAATGTGGCAGCAATTCACTAAATATTCAACAATAGCCCTTAAAGTACAGAAACAACGTGGTTTTCTATTAGAATCTGTTTGTAGGAGAAAAGAATAATCACACATCACCATTTTCAGCCAAGAAACATCCAGGATAAAGTGCAGTCTAGCATCCTAAATCAATAACCACATTGGTTATGCACAGAATTCTGAGCAGAAATGATGCAAGAATTGATGCTTTCTCAGAAATTACTCTGGATTATTAGAGGAACTTCCGTATACACATACCTTTGCTTTTCCAAAACATTTCCAGAATTCCCTGTCATCACCTCTGGTGTGAAAGAATTTTAGCACATCCCAATCATGTTAACCAGCTTCAGCTACAATATATTATTATTGCTTTTGTTTTGCAGCAAAAACTCATTTAATATTGTTCACTGGGTTCATGACATGTGAGCTCATTGCAAGTAGCTCTTTCTGATCTCCAAAGCAGTTGGGATTGTGGCTCATAACTCAACTGCTCCACTCCTACTAGCCACTCTAAGGAGATGGCCTCTGGCTGCAGGAGGGACATCGTGGCCAAGGGCCACAAACAAACCAATGGCTGGAAAACACTTGCTGGGAAAAATAAAGGACTCAGCAAAATGCAAGCTGAACAATGTCCTTCTGTACAGCTTCACTGACAGATCCACCAGCTGCTGCAAGCAAATAGCTACATCTGCAGCAGTTACTCTCTCAAATTTCAGTTTTTCTCTATTGATTTCACAAATACCAATGGCTGCGTCACACACCTCGCTCCTGCCCTCTACTGAAGGAAAGCAGTGTGTTAACTCTACTGCAACATCACCWGGCCATCCCCTCCTTATATTCTGGAATTTCACCTAACACAGGCAGGAAACTCTGCTTCCTAAGCTGCCTGCAGCCTGCATTTTCCAGCTACTAAAGACCATGTCATGGTCTCCTGCACTGAAATTGGATGTTGCTAAACAAAAGSAAATTTCATTCTACCCCATCAGTTTGGATCACCGTTTTCCTTTTCCGGTTAGGACTTTTTCCTGTTATTACGGTAGAGCCAAATTTCCCCTTTTGTCTCAAAATACTTCGATTCAGATTTCAAATTAGCAACCAAGTACTCTTTACAATGACCTGCACCATCTCTGGGATAGGTAAAGCAAAGTCCAAGATACAACAGCTGTATCCTGTATGCTTTTGTAACTTGGAGAAAATTTTTAAATCTGGGTAAATCACTAGCTTTAAAAGGGTTTATAATCTGTAAAACAAATAAAATGAAACTACATAATACTTTTCTTAATGTATTAGTTTTAATTACTCGTCTACAGAAATAGACTTGGGTTTGGACAAAAATACCTTCTACTTATTTCACACATGTAAACAGATGTTATTTACTTCTATTTTACAATAGAATAAAATTAATATCATTCCTTCAAAAAAATCTGTTTTCTTTAAGAATACATACCTCAGGTCTACAGGGGATTTCTATTCATAAATTTGCCTCCTCAGGCCAAAGATCAAAAATTAGTGATGGTCCACAACATACAGAGCTTTAAAAAATGTCACAGTCTTTCATTTTCAGCATAAGAAATGGGCAACTTGTTCAGGGCAAATACTTGTTTGAACTGAGGATTTTATTATTAATCTCTGAAGACTGCTGAATTTAGGGTCACAGTAAGGGTTGATTAGGTACAAGGTGCACAAAGCTCTCCTCTGTCAATGCTATTGAATGAAGCAAGTAATTTAGATTCAGAATTGGTCTTGGATTGAAGCTCACTCCATTACCGACCATTTTCAATTTCAGCTATACAATAAACATCAAGCTCAGCAAGGAAATTAGTACATTTGGTAATGTATTGGGAGAGATGGGTGGGTCTCTGACAAGATGACACTTATCACCAAAGCTTCAGTTAATGAAACCCTTGAGTGGTTTCTGCGTTTGACATATTTTGACATTTTTTGAAATCACATCCAGCGGGTTTTTTTACCCCACAATGTTGTTCTTTATGAGAAAAAAAAAAAATCTATCTATCTTTAAAATGAGTACTGAGTACTGCAATATTATTGGAAAAAAATTAAAGAGACTGCATTGAAGGCAGGGGGGAAGAGAATCTGACTTGCTTGAAATGCAGAAAGTAGAGCAGAATGCACAGTATTTAAACTGAGGAGATGCCAACACTAACACATTTTCAGAAGAGATCTTAGATTTCAACAGGCACGTTTGCCATTAGTCTGTTCGCGCAGAAAATGCCACAAACTGTAACAGGAAGTCTGTCATTAGTGTGGCTGCACAAAATGTTTCAACTTAAGTTGTTCCCTGTTGTTTTTAACTTATCCACAAAAAAATTACCATAAAGCAATATAGTAGATTAATCACTAATGAGATTAACAGAATAATTTCTGTTATAATCTGAGCCAGCAAAACAAGTTTTCCTGGGTTACTTTCACAACAGAATTTTGTGTGTGTGTGTGTGTAGTGTTTGTAATTTTTATTTGTTTGAAATAATAAGCACAAAGAAGAAGATAACTAGTCATAAACCTTGAGCAAACTTACTGTACAAAAGACACCAAAATATGTGTGAAAATGAAAGCAAATTAGGAGACAGAAAGGGAGAATGAACAATTGCTGGCCCAAAAGCAGCTCTCTCGAGTTGATGACCCAAAAACACCACAATAGCTCTCAGATCACTTTAAATGCTGCTTTGTAGCAATGTGGYACCTACAATGTATGACTAGAATTAAAAAGGGTCAGAAGAGACAGAAGACTTAGAGATCACTAATTCTGAGCGGTTTGATATTTACTCTTTAGCTTTCCTGAAAGCCGAGGGAAATTATTATGGATTCATATATTTCAATCTCACACAGCTCTATTATTGTTCATTTTTTCATTCAGAGCTGAGAGAACAATTAAAACAAAAAAYACAAAGCAATTTAAACAGGGACATTCCTGAACTCTACTAGACCTACAAGGCAACACTTAGAGCCCAGTTCCTATCCGGGTGGTCCCTCCCAAAGACTTTTTTCCAACACAAGTGGGAGGTCACCTTGAAGATTCCAGGGACAGGGATTGTATTGTACAGGATACATACTCCTGAAGAGTTGCATTGTGTTGCAATGCAATTTTTATTTAAAACCTTGCCCTCCCCATGACTCTGCTCTAAGCATTTCCCTTGCCTCCCTCAGTCAAAGTTTAAGGTGGCAGAGCAAGTACCATGTGTATCTGTGCCCTCTTGAAACCCTAAGGCAGGGAAAATAGAAGAAAATCTCTTCTGAACCAAAGAAATCCTATATCACAAAAGAGTTAATGATTATTTCTCTAGCTTTAGAGGATTTGTTTTGCTTTGTTTTGTTTAAACTGGAATCGTTTCCCACAATACTATGACCAAAATCTGCCATATCCTACTGCGTCTTTGGGTCCTTCTGACCTTGTTTCAGCTTACACTTCAAGATGAGTTCAAGCTACTCTGGCTGCAAAATATCAGCATTGTTAATATTTAAGTCTCGGTAGCACCCAAAAGATGTACTATTCCAATCACAGTAGTATAATAGCCCAGMTTATTCTGGGATTCCAGAAAATTCACTTACATTACTCTAACCAAGACGAGTAACATGTAAAAACCCAGGGGGAATCCCGATGACAATTCAAGTAGTCCCAGGTCTGCATTTCAGCACTGGAGATGTTTAGAAATAGATCCTGTAATTTGACCCATTATTTTAAGGCAATAGAGGTAAGAAAGAATAAGTTAGACATCACGTGGTTGGGGTCTTCTGTCTYATCTATGTTCAAATAATCAGAATAAGAGGAATTCACAATTTTACTGGGCACTTGGAAAAGATAGAACTGAATAAATAGTTCACACATCATCCTGTCATCTCAAAGCAGAAGTGCTTGRATCCACACATTTTACTCTAGAAAGTTTTAAAAATTAGATTTAATCTTTCAAATCACTGTATATGATCCCAGCAAACAGAAGTGTTTAACTACTGTACCACACAATGTGATGTGTAATTATTTTTTGACAGTATTTACCAGAAATCTGGGTAGTTTTCATACTTTTAACTCATAGAAAACATTTAGCCTGTTCCAGTAATAAAGACACCTGTCAGTATATTACAGATAGGAACTCACTGAATAATCTTAACTTGTTCAGTCAAGCAAGTTTTCATAGTAGGAAAATTCTTGTACAGCCTCAGTTATAAAATGCTTTTTGATCCTACTAGGACTTCATACAAACTGCAGTGACTATATCAGAAATAAGATCAAACTAAGCAAGTTAATTCCCTGCTTTATTATATTGTTCTGCTAATACAGTGCCAAGTCTCCAAATTTGATTTAGTAAGTAGTCAGTCTTAAGTCAAGAAGATCTTTCATTATCATTGCCCAAGTAACAGATGATTTGGTTGGGAAACAAGATGGTATTCAGTGGAATCAAATCAGTAACAATCTGTCACACCACCTTCTTTGCTCTGTGCATTTGCAGGCATTGGACTGGCTGAGCCTACTCTCACTTGCTCCTGACTTACAAAACCAAAGACTCCAGACCTGGTTGTCTGGAGTTGCCAGAGGCTGGGAATACCCCTTGTCATTCCACTGCGGAAGGGGGATAACATTTAAGGTGTTTTTCTGCACTTCCATTTCCTCTTCCCTTTTACCAAAGCCCACTTCTTCAGCATACATTCATCTGTGATGGGTTTCTGACAGACCATCTCAAGCCGTGAAACCTGTCTCTATGCAAGGAGGACTCCAGCTGGACTCCCTCATGCCACTGGTGGCCTCTCTGCTGGAGACTTCCTGGCCTTTCACCTCACTCGGTAACTGATTATGCATCTGGCACAGGTTCCTCCCTAACTGTCCTCCACAGCAGGAAACTACTGTCCTGTTCTGTCTCTCTCTGCAGCCCATCTTTTCCCACTATTAAAGAGCATGCAAGTGTAGGCAGGACTGGACAAATTATTTTCCTCGTGCTTCCAGAAAAAAAAAAAAATTGAAAAACTGAAAAAAGAAAACAGCTGACAGCTTTCTAACAATTTTTCTAGAAAGCTGGTATTTTCTGCAATATATTTAATTTTGGTGAGAGTCCAGTTTTCTGTTTGGGCAGGAGAGGGGGAAAATCAACCAGGCATTATCACACACCATTTCTTAGCTACAATAGTTATCTGTACTTTTTCTACTCTTTTCTACATGGCTTTTTTAAAAAGATGCAGAAATAAAGTTTATTAGAGTATTTCCTCTTTTTTAAAGTTTAAAACAGGTATGCTGCTGAAGTCCCAGGCTGAACACCCACTCTTTGTTCCTTTCGACCTGTCACACTGAGATTAACAAATCTGTGACCCATAAAACAAGGTTGCTTGAATCCAGATAGGAGAAACCAATTGCAACCTCTTCTTTCAGTCCCCAGAGAAAAGGTTATACGTGGTAGACAGCCAAAGGTCCACTGAGCAACAAAATTGTTAAAGAAAATAYGTAACTAAATTTTTATGTTCCTTTTCTTTGTTAGAAGCAGGTAAAGAAGCAAACTTTCTCATTCAAAGCACCAGTTAAAYACAAATTTACAAAGGTGTCTATGAACAGTAAGATCTATAAAAAGTGCTTGGGCAAAATGTTTGGTCAATTTAGGTTCTGATCACCAAGAGAAGGAAATTAATAAAATATTCTATTTAATTTCAGGGTTTTTTTCCTATTATTTCTCTTGTCAGCCTTGTTCACTGTAAGAAACCAACAGCATAAGAGGTCCAGGCGAAGGAAGGGCTGGGAGTCACCAAGAGACTGTTGAAAGAATCAGAAGGAGCACAAAAAAGTTCAGGAGAGCCTCCTGGAGGTACCTCTAACCTCCCCCATGACAGACAGATGTCTGAAGTACTCTGTCACTAAGCCACTGACAATTACCAAAGCTGTGAGACAACTGACAGTATGACCATATTTGATGATATGTGATAATTGACAATATAACAGCTCCCTAAAAGTTTATGAGCAAGTGGATTTCCTTTTAATATTTATGTGTTTTCTTGATGGATGTGAATTTTACAACTCAAAAAGCAATCAGGCTCCTTCCGATCACCAGYTGACAGAATCTGTCCCTTTTCACCTGAATGCCTCTTCAGTATCATCAAGAGCACTGAAACACTGAAAACCACAGGGTTATAAATGATGCATTACAAGAGTCTCCCATGAATCAATATAGAAACTAAAAATCCAAATCGGGATTCACCCGAATTTGCACAAGGCATCTACAGCATGTATAAAATTCTAAACAGAAAATCTGAGCTAACTGAAAGCATATATATTCAAATGTTGTTATTTCAGTGAAAAACCTGAAAATTCTTATCTACTCTGAAATCTTGGTCTTCTCAAAAACAGCTCAGCAAAGAATAATGAGCAGATGACTCCATTGAAAGACAGTGTCCTTAGTTCAACTGCATAGACTTAGTGTCCACTGAATTTCACAGTACTCAAAGGTTTACTATAAAAGCTTTTCTCAGAAATAAGTTCAAGGTTGCCTTTTTCTCCCTACTTTAAACCATTCTTCTAACTCCAACTGGTGTCTCTAATATCTCTTAATGCCTCCCCTTTGACACCTCCCCAAATGCATCATTTTTCTCAATCACTCTAATGAAAGACTTTTGACACCCTCATTCTCTCTCTGTTCATGATTCTACTTTGACTATAAGTTCTTCAGGTCAGGGTCTATCTTTTTCTTCTGTATTTGTACGTTATGTTATAATAAAAAGGGTCTGGACTAATAGCTACAGCTTCAGACACCGATATAATAAAAATACTAATAATTCTTGTAACAGGTTTCAGGTTTCTGATAATGAAGTTTTAGCTTTCAGTAGCCATTGTGAGCTTTCTGATCACCCTGACACTTCTTAAAACTGTCCCAGAAACATATATTTAGAGTGACTACAGCCTAACAGAACGTGYTAGTGAAACTGGGCCTTGCATTTTCACATGGATTAGAAAGTGAAGATTACCTTAATCAGTCTGCTAAATTAGTCTCTATTTTACATGTTTGTCTGATGACATGACAATTAGGGTGGAAGGATTGGAGAAAGCAAAGACAGAAACACAGGCAGTCATTTTGCTGTTTACAGGAATCACTAACTTATTTGCTGAAACTGAGTGTATATGTGTACCTTACATGTGTAACTTGTACACCTGGAATAACACATGTGATTGGGAGCTGGTACACTCTACTATATGTCTGAACTAGACACAAAACAGGATGCTGATGCTATTCAAAGGTTTAGAAAATAAGATGCAAGCAGAAGCGTTAAAAAAAAAAGTTAATTTCTATGGCCCTTATGTAAAAAAATAAAGCGGATATTGTGTTCAGCAAAATACATATAAAGGATCGCTTAAATGGAAGATTATTTTCACCAGCCATTCCAGGTTCCCAGCTAAAAGTGGGCTAGAAGTAAGAAAGGAAATGTTTTAGTTAGAAATAAAAATTCCTTTCTTTGAATGATTTTAATAAATTTTTAATGAAAAAAGTATTGTGTGAAGTTTCTTCACATAGAACCACAGAAAAGAGAGATACTCCTGCACCTAAAATAACCCCAAATTGGCATCTCTCCATGCATCAATATATGAGTTGGTTTTCAGCAATCTGGAAAAAATCAGGAGGAAGTGTGGTGTGCAAATCCATCCTAGATTGTGCATCCAATAGGACAAATGATGTTACCTAAATGATCAGAACTCAGTGGAGAGGAAGTACAGAACACATTATGGAACAGAAGGCCCTAAAAACAACCAGGCCAACGTTCACTTTGCATTTTACCTTGCCAGCTGGAGCTCAGAGATGAGGAAGTGAGACTGCATCATGTGTTCAATTAAAACATTGTATTCATCCACGTATTCATTTCATGTATCCTCACATACATGGCTATGACCACTAAGAGCCAAATCATAATCTGCTCAATAATAATGATCAAGTTTTCTTCAAGATTCTATCTTGCCTTTACCATAAAAATTTTTAAAATGGAAGTGTTTAAGACTCCCCTCCTCTCCCCTCTGCAAAAATTGTTGTTTGAAGCTATATACCACTTCCAAATTTTCTGAAACTTTTTTCATAACTTCAGAAAGAAAATACCAATGTTTCAATTTCTTTTCATTAAATTCTGCATACTCACACATTTTAAGGTACACACATACACTCAGTTTCAACAAATAAGTCAGATTTTCTAAGGAAAGAATGTATCATTCATTGCATCACCTGAGTATAAAAATGGGAAAAAGATGGGGAAGAGTTTAAAAAAAAACAAATGAAAACATTGTTTTTCTATTTTCTAACTGAACTGTTAAACAACACACTGAATCCAAAACTCTATGTACATACATCACTGACTTAACCTTGCTGTTAGAATCTCATCCTTCACAGTTTGTAGCTTTTTATTAAAGTTAACAATATAACCATTATACATGGGTTGTTTGCTTTTAGTAGAAAGAAGAACGTGCTTGTGTTTAATTAGGTTTGACTGTAAATGGTTGCAAGTAGACTGTGAAGTGCTCATTGTGGAGAACGTGATGGAGGAACATGGCAGTCCCACTTTTGCTGCTGTTATTGTTTGTCTGGAGACACCTTTCCGCAAGACTAAATCCAACATGACAGGGTGTCTGTCTGCTCTGTGACATCTGTATCACTACAACAGGAAAAACCCAGAAATTCCTTTTTAAGTGAAAGCTTAAAACATATAGAATAGCATGAACCAAGAAATACACGCATATTAAAAAAAAATAAAAATGTCTCTCGCTTTTCTGCATGTTTCTGTAGAACATTATAATTGCATCCAAATTTTTTTATCAGTTAAATAATTTTCACCTACTCTACATTATTTATATCATGAGCTGGACAAATGATTTATTGTCCAGCTTYCTGGAAACGTAATTTTTTTTCGTTATTTCTACAGTATTATGAAAATGAAGTGTTAATATTTGATTGTATATCATATATTTTGCTTCAAATTTGTGATCCTTAAATTGTGTTCAGTCAAATTTAAAAGATAATTCAGTAATTTCAAATAAAAATAAAAATATTTTCATATGTATTTTTAAAATAATTCAATTTTTTTAATGAGCAAATAACTCAGTGAAATAAACAAGTCTGCAAAAATATTTAAGTGTCACTGAAACCACTGATTTTTTTTAATTTTAATTTACCTCTATCAGTTTGGTACTTCTTTCAGGACTATATTTTTTGGTTATATTTCTACTATATTTCTTACTTCAAAGCTCTAATGCCACAGTAAACTAGAAGAAGTTCAAGGTACAAAGAAGGTACGAAGTAAAAAAATACAATTGTTTCACATCAGAAATGTTCCTATTCCAGCCCACATAACACGAAGTCTCTTGGTAGCCTTTGCCATTGGCAAATGTTCACTCTGGTCCTGTAACTTTCAGTTTGCTATAGCAACTTGAGTGACAGATGTGTCAGGCATGACTCAGAGTGCAGGCAGTTTAAGTGTGGTTCATTAATTTGACATAAATAATTTTCATAACCATAGATTTTTAGGAAAAAAATTAAGTGATGAAACTGAAGGACACACGGATKAAAAAATGTATCAAAATAAGAAAGGGTTTAGTGCTTCACGTGAGGAGAAATTTGTTTTAACTTTCAAAGTACTTAATGAAGCTCTATAAAAATCTTAGGATACAGAAAACACTAATCTTCAAAAAAACTTTGAGACTTCGATAAGGAAAAAATTTATTCCCTCAAGTTAAGCCATGCTGTCCACTTGCAGATGGTTGTGCCCATGCTTCAGCCTCTTCCTTTATAAGCCAGTCAAAATCAATTCTTAGTATTGTATTTCCCTCAATATGGTGAAGGGTTAAAAACTATTTTGTGTCTATTTCCTTCCTTTACAAAATGGCCAGAAAGATTTTATGTCAACTTTCAAATAAACTATAAAACATCTTAGTGGTGAGTGGAAACCGGTTGAGCAAAATGGTTGAAGCTCTGCAAGCTTAAAGCAGATGAAAGCAAGGTGTTACAATGGCAACTTGCAAACCCTAAATTCTTAGCTATCATTTATAGGGTTCATCAGAGTTAAGAGAGAGTTTTATTCCATTATTCTGCTAAACAATGGAATAACCTTCTATGAAAGGTTACATAAGATCAATAGCAGTGAAAGTATTTGAGATAGGAGTAGAAATTAGTGGGAAATCTCTTCAACTGAGTTAGATAATTTCACTAAAATATGAAAGATATAGAGATTTATTTAAGAAACAACAACTTGTCTGTGAATGTTACTCTCTAAAAACCTCGATGAATTAGAATCAGTACTAGCGAGAATAAAACTACATATTTGAGATTTTCCCTCTTCCTTATTAAATTTATCATATTTTGTTTACTTCATGTATTTTACAAGGGGTATTATCTATTGAAAAATTTTTGCTTATCTACTTTAGATATACTTCAGTTCTCACTTTGAAATCAAATTAGGAAATACAAACCTATTATGGTTACAGGTAAGAGACTTTGAGAATTACATTGTAATTGTAAATGTTCACTCCATCTTGATGCTAATAAATCACCCACAACAGTCTTCAACCAGACTTCAAAATGTCTCTCACTGATGAAGGGATACAAGTCTATAATATAGTGACATAACTTATGAGCTAAGAGGTGTGTTTTTACGTTTGTATATGAATATTTTTCCRATTTAAAATTTAAGTTTTTAAGACTTGTTCAATTTTTCTTTAATAAAAAATTTATCAAATCACAAAAAATTATTAGAATTTCTGATTCCATTTATTATCAAAATAKAAATCTTTACATTTTAAGCTGTAAGTTAATGAATGAATGATCCATATTTACAATCAATATATTTAAAGGTTCCTGTTTTTAAGAWAGACCATGCATAGCTATGTTTATCAAATAATTCCAAAACTATAGTATTTACTTTTTTTATGAAGAATGTTTRTGAAAGAGATGCATGCTGATCTTGTAAATGAAATTACTCTAGCTCAAAAAAGTGAAAAAACTTACGCTCATATCTGTTTTCACATTCTAAATTTTGAAACATGGAATAGACATCTCATTGTAAAAGAGAGTATTTATTCCTTTAATAGCTTTCAGAGAATACACAAATTGGAATCTAACTCCTGATTTCTTTGTAATTTCAAATAATTTCATTTTTAGGTTAAAATATTGCAGAAAATAATGCCCATACAATCGTAATTGCTAAGCATGTGCTTACGTTACATGCAATGTAGAAATAAACAAACCAGTATTTTGAACAGGTGGACCTTTAAAAAAGATTCCTAATTATTCTTATACTGTTAAAATTATTTCAATTTTGCATCTCAGCAGATACACACTTGTACATCAGAAGCAGGTGTTCATCAAAAAGAGATGGCAAAGAGATACTGCAGCCTAGGCTGGAAACCCCGCCTGCATGGTGTGCTGACAGATAAATGAGAAAAACCCTGCAAAACATCTCTCCACACTTCAGAAGGAGATTACACCTTTTTAAAAAGGCAAAACACGCAGTTCAATTGCTTATTGTCTTGGCATGTGGTTGTGATGAAAGAAAGAGTCTTAAACATCAATAGAGCTAAACTAACTTCCCAGATGGGCTTCGGAAGAGGGAACCCTTCTGCAATCCACCTGCACATAAAGCAACTTTCTTCTATTTGAAATAAAATACATGTTTCCCCACCTCTCCGTTCAAATCATCCCTTTATCTTACAAGGCTATTTGATATGCACCTCCTTGTCTTTACACCTACCAAAAATAACAAGGAAAATTTTGTAGAAATAAAAAGTTATTGTCTGTGGGATTACTTCAATGAATGCCCCATCTATTTAGCTTCTAATCCTCAGTGTAATATTAATTGTAAACATATTTTTCATTTAATGCAAATGATAAACCAAAAATGTTGTATCACTGAAAATTATCAGTAACAAATGCAAGAGGCAGAGTGATTTCATCAAATACCCATATACACATGTTCTAATGTTTGACCAGGACATGCTTTGTAATCACCTGTGGTAAAATTGTTCTTGAAACCCTGAAGAATCCAAACTAAGTAAAACAAAGTTATCTAGTAATGTGTTCAGCAGGTGTAATCTGAGATATGGTGTACACTGGTAAATGTGTGAGTGAAACCAAAACAAATTACCAGAAGCTCTAAAAGCTTCATAGTCGGAAATTCATCCCTAATCTTAGCAAGTTTTTAAATAACTTATGGCAGAGACAATGATATGAGAGATGGGAAACAGAAACCGTCTTCCTTTTGTCCTACTGTCTGAATCTGCTACTCTAAGCTGTTCTTATTTGAATAATGGATCACATTGGACATTGTTCAAATCATGGTTTTACATATCTCAGTAGATGAATGTGGAATGGCAGAAAACTAATGAAAAGAGCCAGGAAGAAAATTATATTTCTGTTTAAATGAACATTTCTCTGTGATCTCTCAGGTTCAATACGGAAGTTCTGGAGCAAAGTTCAATATGTGCATCTATCCTGCAATTGCAGGATGAGCTTGTATGCTATTGCTGTTTCAAGTGCCCACTAAGAAGGAAAAAAAGAAACCTACTTTATGCAATGCCTAAAATTAAAGCAAATTTTTCTGTTAACTTCTTACTGGTTACTTGTTATATGATACTTTCTGCATTGTCAGAGTTGGTCACTAGAAACGACATCTTCACAACTTGAAGTGGGTTCAGTAAATGAAATGACAGGCACAGGTTAGGTCAAATCACCTCATTTTCGTATACAAAGACTATTACTGTTGTTGACACACTAAACAAAAAGAAACCAGCTTCAATTTTACATTTCGAGCTAATATGTCCTGAAATCAGTGAACACGAACACTTGAGGGGTGAGAAAGAGAAAAGCACTGCTTTCTGTTGTATACATTATTATAATATTAAAACCCCCAAACTCTAGTGCAGGTACCAGGAATGTTTTACTCTCCAATTTTGAGCTTATCTCCATTAGCTGCAGCTCCATGTTAAAGAGGAGGTCGGCAATAATCAATGAGATTCAACCCTCAAGCTCCAGACAAGATGCCAACACAAGCCTCAGTTGGGCAAAATTTGGATGCCCTTGATTTAAGCTTTCTAAGCCTCTACAGTTCCAGCTCAGGAGATTAATGTAATTCCCATAGCTCATACTTCTGAGAAGATATTTTATGTTTGACACTCACTATATTATTAATAGAACTGTACAAAACTCAACCATCTTGGTTTTCTCATTTTTGGGGAATGAAATACACTTTTACACAATTCTCATTAAGAAGAACTGGAGAGATGCCAACAATTTACTCCTGCTTAATAACTAAATTCGTTAGTGGTAACATTTCATAGGTGGTACATTTGTGTACACCTACAGCCAGAAAGTGCAGCTTAATCTCTGTGCCATCAGTTTAAACGGGAACATGAAACCTCTCCCGTATTCATCTGCTCCTCAGGACAGTCCAATTGGTTTTCCTTCCGTGGTGCAGACAGACACGTGTCACATCCCTGCTTGTCCAACTCCTTTCTTCCGTTCCCATATTGATACAAATATGTTTTTAAGTAGCTTTCCCACAATTTTTCAGCTTTTCACACCAGCATCCGAAGCTGTTATGGGCAAATTTAGTTTTTTAGTTTGCTTGGTAGCAATGCACATTGACAGGCAGCAAAATGATCTCTACTGGTAACCAGACAAGAGATGGACATTTTCCTTGTGTTGAGGCTGTTGGGCTGACAATCCACAATGCCTCTGCTTGGTGGCCATATCTGTTTCTGACCACAAATCCCAGTCTTCAAAAAAGCTGGCCCTTGTACAGCATCAAGTTCATATCGAAAAAGAAAACAAAACAAAAAAAAMCCCCAATATTCCTGCTTTTTAAAAAGTTTGAGTAGTGTTTTAATCAGCACAAATAATGGTAATTTTGCAATGAGCATCAAAACAGAATAACACCAGTTACAATACATTGTTATACTACTACTCATCTGGTACATAAATCAGAAAAAAACAAACCAACAATGCCAGTGTTGTGCATTTTAAACCATGTGCATGATAGAATAATGGATGAATATCCACCCATTTTTAATAGAATTTGCTAATCATTACATTTATGTTAACAGAAAACCGCAAACAGCCTCCCAAATATCAATTTGCAAAGACCACCGTAATTTCAAATATTGCGATTAAACAGTTTGGCCTTGTACTATTCAGAAAACAGCTTCTGATATACAAAATGAGCAAGCCTTATACTCAGTTTAAACTTTAAAATATTCCCATCTCTGCTCATGACTGAGCTGACTGAGAGTCACCCACTTAAAATTAATATACAAACAGGCACTAAGTCTACCAGCTGGAGAGACACAGTGGCTAAAAATGCTGTTCCTCTGTGTTAATATTGCTCAGTGCACACATAACTGAAAACAAACAGCAGCCAGAATTCTTTAAAATATCCTGAGACACTAATATCTTCCACATGCCCAGTTCCCTAGCTCATCATTGCTTTCAGAAAAATTGCTTCTTCTGTACTAAGAGTGCATCACACCATACGAAATGGAAAATGCTATTCAAGTATGTTATTGGATAGTTTGGAAAGTATTTTCTTGCTTCGTACATAACGGCACAATAAGCTGTGAAATCACAGAAAATTGTGAGTAAATTTAACTGACATTTTGCTTCAGCACCTTTAAAACAATCCACTGGAAATCTTCATAACAAGCGCTCTGCTCTCAGTCACCTGTCACTTCTTGTTTTAATCGAATGGCATAAGTACAATTTAAAAAAGAAAAAAAAGAGCACTAACAACCTAACTAATACCTGCTGATTTCACAACTGTAGCAGTTAATAAGTGGCTTGGAAAAACCCAGCCTACAAACAGATGCTTTGCATTCACCAGATGTTTCTTTATTTGCCAAGTCTCTCACACTCATTCTGCCTTGGGCATTCTCTTCATTTCGTTTGTTTTCCCTTTGCCAAACTATTTTTTCTAGGTATACTCGTAGCTATGCAGACTTCAGATTCAAAAATTCCTTCTCTTTGTGAAAAGAGAAACTGCAAGTTTTCTGTAAATAATTTTCATCATAACAGAGGAAAGCCTCTAGTCTAGAGTTTATGCCTGTTTCTATTTTTCTATGGTTTAATGTTCTGGCAGTCTCTCAAGAGGCTTGTTCCAAGCTTCATGTATCTGATAAAATCTCCCTGTTTCTTTGGATAATTGATGATCTCAAGAGCCTACTTCTGGGTTTTAAAAAACCAGCTTAATCTCCTGCTATTTTTAGGAGCCCAAAAGTGTACCACAAATGTTTTACACTGACAGGGACATTCCTTTTCCTTTGTCCATTGAGGAGCTGCTCAGAAGACACTGCTGATCACCAAGAAGAAGAAATGAGGCAACAGCCAACAGCAGAAACAACACTCCAAAAACTGGAGTGGGATGGGACTTGGAAGCCTTCTTGGAAGCAAAGAGAAAGTAAGTATGGATCAACCTCCTTTTTTTAGAGTATCTGATGAAACAGATGGAGAAAGAGACACTACTCTTTTTCTGAGGAGATGCAATGTGTTTTAAAAGAAGATTTAAAAATTGAGGAAGGAGGGAAGGAAAAAAGAAGGGAATGAGAGATCTTGGAAGGTTTTAGGTTAGTTAAGTGATGAATTTACAGATCCATGTATTTGCTGGAGTTCCATCTGTACAGAGTTAATCACATCAACAGGTACAAGAAGCAATTTTGTTGTTATTTCAGTGATCTTTTGGAGCACTTTTAACTAAGAAATCAGTCTCCAAACTTCACAGATTCATTGTTTGCACAGTAACCAGGCATTTTAATGTCTCTATTTTAAGCTATTATATATTTTTGCTCTTGCATTACCTTGTTGCTCAAAGTTGCAAACAAGTCTTGCAAAATGAAAACAGATGGGAAATAGCTTTAATCTTGCTTGATGAAAATTTTACCATACACTATCCTTCACTCTAAATGAATCTATTTTTGATTCTCCACCTTCATTCCACTATTTGTTACAAACAATGTCAACTGCTTGAGGAGACAACTTTTCTTAAAGAAGCTACACAGCAAAAGTTGCACTGAATTTTATTAGTCCATGAGGGACTGGAATGCCATGTTGTTGTTAGAAGAAATCACACAAGAACCTGGAATCCTGTTTATGTACTGCTCCTTAACCAGTGGGTTTATGATAACATAGATAAATTTACTGATTATACAGTCATCTTGTAAACTAATTTTTAAAATAATATATGCATTTGAAAATATTTCTATAATTTTGATAGAGAGGACACTTTTGCCTTGTGCATTCATACTATAAATGCTGGCTAGTTTTGATGTAGCTTACTGTAATTTTGCTGCTGCTTTAAAGAAAGTATTATTTAACAGAACCTTAATTACACACACTTTTAACCTTATAATGGCAAGGGTCAATTAATTTTACCCTACAGCTTATAGGATCCATGCTTGTTAAATAAATAAAATGAAAAAAAAAGTCACTGAGTTGATTTGAAAAGCGAAATGGCAATATAGCCTCATAGGGCCAATAAAATTACAGCTAATCCTTCTGGGAATCCAAATGGCAATAAAGTGAAAGTGAGTACAGATTAACACATTGTAAATCCACTTACTACCCAGCAATGTTTACACAAGGATTTGCCATTGCCTGTTACCATTTGATCAACATTCAATTGCACAGTTTGCCAAGATTTTACTGAAGAGCCTACTTCTATTTCCCACAAATATAATTCAATTCCTTAAAGACCCCAAACACGTTTTAATCAGGGGTAAGAATACGTATTGACACCCTATGGATGACAGAAAATGGGTGGGCTTCCAGGGTTTCATATTGATGACTTGGAATATGAACAAATACTGAAATATCTAAGGAAATGCTTCAAATGATTCCGAGTGTTAATATTCCTGAATTCGAAATGCGGGGGAGTGCACTTTTCCTGTGCACTTTTAAAAAGCTATTTGCTCGAGTCCAAACCAGCTTTTTCCTAACTGCTCACTTATAATACAAACTGCACTCACATGGAGGCCAACAGCCAGCAAAAACATATTTCCATTTTAACGCCTTTAGATGATCAAAGCATCAGCTTAATATAATCAGCTCAAATCCATTTACCAGTGAGCCTACCACTGTGCCCAGGGACTGTTTTCCTTTCCAGCCCTATCTATTCTGGAACAGGTGCTATAATAGTAAATTAATTAGTCTGTGGAGATGCACCTTGTTCTCCATCTCCACAGGCCTCTTGTGGGTCAGGGCCTTGAGGAAAATGCCATCTGGGCAGAGTTTCCCCCAGAGAAACAATCAAAGCCTACAGATTGCAGACTACAGAGGAGGGTTCATATGACAATTAACCTTATTAGTCTTTTTTTTTAAATGGTTGATAGTGTGTCAACGTGTTGGCTCTATAAATAATCTGCTTCTCAAAATCATCATTGCAACTAATTCAAAGAAATTGCTTCTATCTAAAAATCCTCCCAAGGAAATACAGATCTCCTTGCACTGAAAATATAAATAAGTCCTAAACAATAACTTACAGACATAAAAAGCCATCACACAACAGTTCTAGAGTACTTAAAACTTTAACATACTTTGAAAGATTGACAATTTACACTGTGACTAATTTTATACAAACCCCGAGGGACCTCTGCTATTAATCATTTTGGTTCTCTGTTTCCCACCATGGTTTTGCCCAATATCCAATTATCAACAGAATCAGAACTGAATTCAACACATTTCACAAGGGACATCAACATTTATCTTGGGAAATGGGGTGGGCATTAAAGGTTTAACTTCAGGCCCTAAAATCTAGGGGTGAATTTTAGATTTGTGGAGTTGCTTTCACAAACAGCATTGTAAAACAAATGAGAATCTAGAAATCTCAAATGGAATGCAATAGGAAAGCAGGATCTCTATATGGTAAAATTATTTGCATAGAAACTAAGATGACAAAGAAGAGCATCAAGTTCAACATTTCATATCATTAAAAATACAATTTATAAATAAATTTATAAATATAAGGTAACTAAGATAATATTTCTAATGCACAACTTCAGTGAATAACTTCTTCAAATATATTTTAGTTGGATAAAACCCACTATATTTGTATCATAATAAGAAACAAACCCAAGTGATTAATTCCTTAAATGTTTTGATGACTTCTGAGTCTCCTTGTGAATCACTTTAAATACTCCTATATTTAATTCTTACTCAACTTACAAAACAATTTTTTATAGAGAAACTTTGATTCAGTTTGCTTTGTTTAAAATTTGAAAAATATATGATTTTGATGCTCAGCTTGTCCTTGTTCCCTCTGCATACAGGTTTTCAGTGGTAACATCTAATGAGTTTCCATCTAGAGATCTAATTTTTTTTTTTAATTAAATCCCATATTTTTTTAAGGAATTGGGCCAGGAAAATTTCTTTGTTATCATGAAAAGCACAGAAACAAAGTCAAAGCAGACATTCATTGAAAAGTAATTCATGTGTTCACTAATGTGTAATCTGCACTGTTAATAAATGCATTTTACTATACCAGACAATATATAAACTATCTTGAAAAGCTAAACAGCAAAAAGACAATTACCCAAATTTCAGAACACCATTTACTACCAGAATTCTTTCAAGTACTATCTCAACTGTCTACATCCGTAATAGGAGTTACTTGACATGCTGTGCATGTAATTGCTCTTTTCATTGGATGCATTTCCATAAAAAACTTTTTGAAAAGATAGCAAAATGTTTAACCTCCAGTCTAAGTATTTCTAATTTTGAGTTTTCCTAATTTTCTCGTGGAGGTGAGGAGGAGGTGCAATTTAAGTTGAATGGGCAGAGTGCTCAACTGGACACTAGAAAAACACCTACATTTACCTTTAACACAAAAGCAACATAAAATCATAATAAAACAAATGCAAATATTACATATTTCACTGAATAAGTGCCATTCATAACTGCGAGAATCTCTTCCTCTGTGCGTTACTGAGGTGACAGGGTGGGCAGAGCAGGATGGAAGATTAACAGAAGAGACACAGTGAGGCAACTCAGTGAAGCAGTCACAGGAGATGAAATATGATGTGTGCACTCACTGAAGCAGCTGAAAAAATGAGCTACAAGGGACTGCATGCACTGATGTAAGTGCAGGAGATGAGATGCACTAAAGGGACAAGCAAAAGCCCTCGAGCACTTCCCTCAGTAAAACACACAAGTCTCCCTCCCTTTTATTGTCTCCTCCCAAATAAAAAAAACCAACAAAATAAATGACATTGAATTTCCTACTTGTCACTATTGGGGTTTTTTTTCAGATCAGGAGAAAAAACATGTTCAAAAGATAATAACAAGTCTTATTCTGACRTACTTGATCGCAACATGCTGGAATGACAATTTGCATGCCACAAGAGATGTTTAGCACATCAGTATCACTGAATTCAGGTAGTACAACCCACAAGTTCACCTATTTTTTTTTTCCTAGGTGTCAGCACTTCCCCTATCCTCTGTCTCTAAGAAGATAAAAGACCTGCTACACACACCCCATGTACTCCACTAATGATAGAACATTTTAGATTAGCCATTTTCACAAGAATGGGAAAGAAAGAACAGCAGTATTTTCTTAGATCTATGTCAGGTCCTGCTAACAAACAGAACTCATGAGTCTGAGAGACTTAAACCCAAAGGAAATCTGAAAGTACCTGTAGTGGAGTCAAGGAGGAAAATTTAGTTATTTACTAATTTTTGCAATAACCCTTGGTTTTGTGTACTGTACTCTGGAATATCCCACAGTGCTCAGAGCTGCTAAAGTAGCTTTCAAGATGCAATGTATCTATAAAGGCATTGTGGCTCCCAGTGGACATTTGAAACAAATTGTAAAGCTTCTCGCTCATGTCATCACTATATGCATTTGGGTGTTTACTGATGCTTGGACTGTTCACCTCCAAACCTGAAAATCTGCCTGCAGCTGCCATAGAGCAATACCTTAAGGCAAAATCTCAGAGAATTAAGGAGAATGAAGCTAAAATAGTTTTGAAATTCTCAAAAATATTTTCAGAACTGAAACCAGTAGCCATTTCCAATTTCTAATTCTATCACTACTGGAGAAACATATGGACGAAACAGTTACACTTTCAGAAAAAACAATCAAACAAACAAAAACAAATTAGAACAACTCTGTTTTCCAATAGTCAGATCCTATAAAAATGAGAAACTATTTGGAAGACATGTCTGTTAAGCCCATACAAACCCCACTATTAGCTGTTTTCCTGCTTAAAGTTAGAACTAGTGTTGGAAGAAGGAATTTTAGAAGAAACTGCTAAAATGAACAGTAACAAGTTTCTAGAATGACACAGTATACAGTTCACCCCAGACCTCAAAAGAAACTCAAATGTGAAATTGCTGAATTGCACTCTAGTTTTCAATTCAGAACTCAAACACCAGTAAAGAGGCAAATAATATAAGTAATTACTAGCAAATGAACAGGAAAGAGTAAAATTATGCTACCACATAAAACTAATATGTACCCACATGTTGACCACCCTTCCCAGGGGATATAGATGCAGCATAGGGAAGAGCAACACAGATGAACAAATACATAAAGCAGCTTCTGTCTGGAACATCTTGGCCCCACTGAGATGGGTATGGTCACGAATCTTGGGGAGAAGGGATCTATGAGTCACTGTTTCTCACAACACAAAAAGGCAAATGTGCTTTTTATGAAAATATCAGGCAGCAGCTTGTAAACACCCAAAGGCTGTACGTTATCAATCTATCTAATCAAATTATACAAGTAATCTCCACAAATAAGTTCCGATTTTCAAAAGGGAAAAGTGACTCTATGCATTCATGAGAGGTGCCTGCTATTAAATACAACAGTCTGGATACAGTGCCTGACCCCTTTATCACTCAGAGGTGAATATCACAGAAAGAGTCACATACACCTCACTTAGTTCTTATGTTCTTTTCCTGTATGTTACCAAGTGCCAGTGGGCACATGATAAAGTATGGCTGGACTATGTGGAGCAGGACTATGCTCTGACCCAGCACTTTCAGAAACATGTTACATACGTGGGTTAACCTCGGCTGTCTGTGCTCCTCCTCTCTCTCAGCTGTTGGACAGTGTTTGTTACCTCTTCTTAAATGTGTTCCAAAGAGGATACTCCAGTATCCCTGATGGACTGTGCTTCGATCCGTCATGAGTCCATTTTGGAGTCAGCTGGAGCTGAGGGCAGCCCCTGGCCTCTGCTCCCAGGGGCTGCACCCCCCTCCCCAATCTTGCCATGTAAACCAAACACAGTCTGTGTCTCCTAATACTACAAAGATGACAAGAGTACTTCTAGAGATGTCAGAGGGATGACTCACATGCATAAGAGGAGGAAGGTATTCACAAAGGCTGATCTCCCAGACACACTTGCTGTGGGAGAAGGCAAAAGTTGTGCTCTTCTATAGATGTCCTGAAGGACCCTCTCTCCCACTGGCAACACAAGAAGCCAAGGCACATTAGTATCACTAGGCTAAACCTAATCCTTGGGAGTAACCCTGTATGCAAGATCCCTTCTCTATAATGATTAAAATACTTTGCATATCTCCTGAAACCTTGCACTCAATTTCTTTCGTTTTCAAGGTAATGTTCTGTGCCCTTAACACTCAGGGCAAAACATTAGCTCTTTCTTAATATGCTGTTAAAACCATTAGCATATTCTGTGTAAAGCTGCTAACCAGCTCGGTATTTGCTAAAAATGAGACCATTTTCCCAAAGCCAGTAACTACTTCTAAACTCAGAGATGCAACAGGGTGCTAAAACACCTGTGTATATATTTCAGTCACTTTATCAGGAAAGGTAAAAGACACTGTTCTCTAGATCTCTGTAGTGAATGATGATCAATTTTTTAAAAAAGTATGTTTGCATGATGAAGAAAATATCTGTATTTTAACTAAAAAAATACACTGAAAAAGTAGGAAAATTTCTGTGTCTTATTCCTCCATTCCGTAATTCTGCCTCTCTAATTTCACACATATTTAGCATCTTGTCTAGGGGGCATTAGTGTATTTGGTGATGAGATGAAGGCAGCCTAATGCAGGCCTGGCAAGAACTCGCTGTCACCAATCCTCCTGGGTCCGGAGATCAGCGTTCTTAAAACACGAGGATTTGATAGAGTTAACGCCATCCCCTCGAGCAGATGGTTTGGAACATTCTGTCAACGCTGCCACCGATTACTGCAAACAGACCCTCGTTACACTGATAGCCCCTGTGGGAGCCCYGCAAAGCGCCGCCTGACCTCCGCTCCCAGGTGCCCAACCTGCCTCGCCCGCGGCCTGCCCCGGCGCCGAGGATGCACGTGCCTCTCCCAAACACAGCCCCRGTGCCCCCACGCTGCGCCTCCACAGCCCCCAGCTGCTGCGAGCGGCGATGACAGCTCTCAGTTTGGTGTGTTTTCCGCTGCTCGTCGCGGCCTTGCSAACAGAGGCTGTTAGATATATTTTCCTTTTCTTACAGAGCTAAAGCCGTCACAGCTCCGGCTTGGGGAGCGCTGCCATCCCTCATGCAGATTCAGCTATCCCRCCTACCTCTGTGGTAGCAAAACACTCTGTGCGCTCACAGACTATTTTGAATATATGAAATACGACCTTACGTATTCCRTATTCATTAGTAACGTTTTCTGCACTTCCTGAATAGGTGTGAGTCACACTGGAGTCACAGTTAACACCACAGCAAAAAGCTTCTATAAGCTCCAGTTTCTTATTAAAGTAATGCCTTATACATTAGCTTTGTATTACTCAAAATATTAACTTACTTGGCTCGACACCTATAAACAACACCTGGCCTTTATGGCTTCGTTACTGAAGAGTTCTTCCAGCACTGTCAGTTGGATCCAAATTCTTAAGTCTCTACTTTTCTTCTAGAAGAATCCTGAAGCATTAGAGTTGCCAAAGCTGCTCTTTTGTCCTCGATTTGGTATCTAAAACTACAATATATACTGGTAACAGAAGAAGAAGAAATAAGTAGTTCAATTTATCTTCCCAGCTGGAAGTCATTCTGCAAAGCAATTAACTTCTTTAAGAAGGATATGCACTCGGAATTAAGGATGAAGAACTGGCCTGAGAAACAGAAAAGCTGACAAGCTTTCAGTTCTGTCCCTCAGCTACAGCTTGCACAGAACATTTGGGCAAAGCTCATCGAATGAAAAACCAAGAGGCTTCTTCACTCATGCTCTGGCTGGGTTTGTATCAGGGACAGCAGATTCCCATCAGCTGCTGGCATCTCAGCTTCCATCCCAGAGGGGACAAYATCTGCTTGCTTGTGCCAGGTACAAGCTCGCTCCAGGCAACGCACAGCTCAGTAACACACAGCTTGGAGCTTCTTTAATACAACATGCTTAGGAGACTCCAGAYGCTTTGAAGATCTTACAGGAATACACCAAGTACCAGACTGAGTCTCAAGGACTCAGATATCCATTAGGACTGGAGTGTCATTGCACCAATGTCCTGGGAAAACACCGGGAAAGGGAAAGGAAAACCCTTGGCTCTCATGGAAAGCACTGCCACCAGGAAACACCCACAGGCTCCGACTCCACTTCCTAGRCAAAGGAGGAAAAGGTTTCTCTTTGCCTCTAACTAACTATATATAACTGTGTATTTTTCCTGTGTCTGCACCATCATGAAGGCAAGATAGTTTAGTAAGTCAAACCCAAACACGAACAGAACAGAAATTGGCAGAAAACCCCTCACATCGTGTGCAGAGTCACAGAAACAACAGTATAGTTTGTTTGGTTCATTTTTAAATACTCACTGACCCAACAYTCAGAATTTAAACTAAAAACGCAATCGTGATCATCTGGAGACAGTTCAACAGCCAGATGTTGATATTGATGTTCTGAGTCTCAGTCTAGTGGACAAATATCCACCGAAAATGACGAGTGAATACAAGTTAATTTCTTTTTGGCAAGTCAGGCAGAGGCCAGGCAGGAAGGCTGAAMAAGCTGTGCCGTTCAGACAGATGGTCCTGCTGACACAAAGCTGAGGTAGAGCCCACAGGTTACCTGGCTGTTTGCATAGGAATCGTGCAATTGAAGGTATTTTCAAAAAGATCTTTTTTATATATCATCAATTTAACCTTAGTACTTCTAAGAAAAGGTGTGTTCATTTGACTTGGTGCCAGATTACATTCTTAACTGCAAGCATTTGGACTGAACACCTTTGTCCTTATCCAGGCATAGRGATATGGTACAAAGTGCATCAAGTCAGTGGAGGGACCAGAATCTCCTAACACTGCTGTAAGACATATCAAACCAACTATCAGTAGAAATAYCATTAAAACATGCTGTACAACATTATTTCAACAATTCTTTTTATTACTTCCCCTTCGCCAAAACCACGTTCAATTTTAGCCTGAATAAAGATATCAGAGTTCTGTGGATAAATTAAAGATTCAAACAAACCTACATTTTTTCCCGACACTTGGTGCATCTACAGTCTATACTTGAGAGACTTTATTAGAAGAACAGTCCAGGAGGTTACAGGACAGTTGGTACCACGGCTTGGGAGAACGAGCTTTCACCATCTGAGCAGGGTGGGTGACAAGTTACACAGCAACACCTGCTGGCAAATCCACACAGGAGAATCATCCCTGTCCCCTGCAGGAGCTGCACTTCGCTGGAGAAGCAATAGGATCATAATCGCCAGGGACCCGAYCCCACAAAGCCTCACCCCAGTGCCTGCCTCCTCACTGTGTAATCTCAATAATGTGCTTGGATTGTGCAAGAAGATTAAAATGAGAAATAGAAACAAAGAGGAAAAGGGGCTTAAAAGAGCAAAGATATGCAGAAGGAAACAGGAATATAAGCAGGGCCACAGTGACAACACTCCTGACAAATTTACTAATACATGTTTGTAGGATTTGGCCTYGTGACTTTAATTTGTAATAACAAAAAGACAACGTTTTTCAGTCATATTAGTGTGGGCAATGGCTTTCATTAGAAAGGGTTACTGCCTCTTCCCCATTACATSCTCTTTCTATGGTGCTCAGAACACCTGTGTTATTAAGCTTTTTTCCTTGGATTTTTTGAAAATAAGAAAAAATTAACAAAGTAAAATTTGTTGACAGTCCCCCCCAGCCAGTGCAGTGGGTGTTCTACCTATGGGCTGTCACATTTCCCATGTTCATTTCTGCAGGTGCTAAATACATGCTGACAACAACATATGTTACCAGTCTTAAATGTGTGGGATTTTTTTTTTTAACCTTGTAATTAAAGAGTGCTCACAGCTTGGGGAAGAAAAAAAAGAAAACAAAACAGGTGAAAGCTGATTCTGCCCAGTCTATTTAACATTCACTTACATCCTCATTCTCTCTCTGTCTCGTGATTTGGGTATTTCCCTAATGATGCATAGGAAGAAAAGCATGGGAGTGGAAGGGGGAGAGAAAGGATTCTATCTCCCAGATAGTAGCTATTTAAAAATTATATCAAACCATTTTTGAAAATATCAGCATGCAGAATAAGCACTGATTCTCTCTGGAATCACCCTTTCCCCCCTGGGTCTCCTCACTTGCATTTCCGAGCTCTCTTTTTGTTTATTTTTGTCTCTTATTTTAATCTCCTTAGTCCTGCCAAGCGTGTTATACGTGGTCTCCAAAGGAGTGCTTCCTATACACTGCGTTATACAATAGGACTCACCTATTCATCTGAATAAAAGTTGGACTTGCCTTATTAATTATAGTATCATTATTTTTGGCTGTTTAATGTATCATACTATTATTCCTTGAAACCTATACACTGATCTTCAGGGCAGCACACTATCAACAATCTACACATATACACAAGTCAAGGGAAAAAGGTGTATTTCAGTACAATTATCGAGTCTTTTTTTATATAAATGTTCAGTACAATATTCCAGAATTACTTTGGTCAGCTGAAATAAGGTTATATCATAAAATCAATTAGAAACCTCTCTAAAAAATAAATCCTATTACCTGCCTATCAAAAAAAAAAATGTGATGAAGTATATTAAAAGCAAGTAATACTATTTTATGAATGATCAAAGTACTACACACCAAAATATATTTAAAAAAAAAAATCAAAGCTACAGAAAAATGTACTTTCTCAGCCTGTGTTACAAATATGATGCAGTAGGTTTTAGCTACACTATTTTAGTTCCAAGCGAGTTTGAAACGTTGAGACGAAAAAAGCATTTCCTGGCTTTCTCTGCAAAATTTCAGCCTTATGGTAAGATTAGAGTTCCTTACTTGAGGATAACACAAAAAAAAAAAAAAAAAATCTGAAGAGAACACCAATGAGTTTACAGCATTTAAGACAAACCAAGCCACTGTTACTTCCCCTCCCCATGGGTCTGCTGGATTGTGGAGCAGCACAGGCAGGAATCTGTCTGCTCTGGGAGGGGAAGGCACATATGCCCCCAGCTCTGCTAAAGAGGAGAGGATGTGGCAGGAATCRCTTTGGCACAGCACTGCTGCAATATGCTGCAGTTGGTCTGAGCTTTCAGAGGTGGTGGGAAAATATTGTGCTGCTCAGTTCTAGGCATTTATATTTTAGCCAGTCAAAAATCAAACTTTAGCAAATATGCCAAATATTTGCCTTCATTGAGAACTAAGCCAAAGAAAACTGACATAACACGGCTCATCTGCAAATTGGCTCTGCAACTCAGATGRAGCAACAATTCTGGGACTGCTTCATCAGTATTTTTCCTCAGACTCAGAATGGCAAAACTTKGTTTCTGAATTCAGACTAAGAGCTCTAGCTCAAGACTATACTGGAATACAATTTAAACAAAATTTTTTAAAGTATTTAAAAAAAAAGCCTTTTCAAGAGTGAGCCTCGGACAGCAAAAAGTCTTCTCAGCCATAGAATACACTTGGCATAGAACTGTGGCGTTGGAAATTTTTACTTCGTCCCTAGTTTCCTTTTACACCAGGACTGTGTTCCTATAGCTTAAAAAGATCCAAAACTACATAKTGCATATATGAAGTCTGACATTTTATTAGGCAAAATGATACCTGTGGRAAAAAAATTACAAGCTTAAAGGAATAGTGTGTGTCAATCAGGCACCAAACGCACAGACTCCCCCTCTTAAACTCTAAGAGTTTTCTTAAGTGTTAGATTCTACTCCAGCCCTTATAAAGGGTTAAAATACAGATGCTGTGAATGGAATGTATAATCCTCAAGGCCCTGGAGCATTAAGACATATCTGCTCCTTAGGGTCCATCTCTGTCCATAATCAATTTCTTCCCTTGGAGAACATTAATTGTCTCTAATGATAGCTTTCCATCAATACATCCTTGATCTTAAAAGGCCTGTACAGCTTTTTCCTTTATTCAATCAAATCATCTCTACAATTGCCCTCCTTTAGTAAGATAATACCTTTTAAGCCTTGTATTTTAATATAAAAAAATAAGAGGTAGCAGCAAATTCTAATGGAAGTGCTAACATTTGAGAACCAGGATGATGGCTTCCATTATCCTAAATAATGTTTGAAGATTACAGAAAGCACTGTGTTTCAAAAGGTGGAAACTAATCCCCCACTTTCAAATTATTCCTTGTACAAAAATCTGTCCTGACACTAGGAGTTTTTGTGCCCCAACTACAGCACAGTATATTTAAATATTTGAATATGAAAGATAATTTTCAGCTCTGGAGGGGAAAAAGCAAATAATTACTATTTATAAGCAGTAAATGCTGAATAATTTGAGAAATTGACAACCTTAAACACAGAAGCCCTTTATTTTTTCATTCTCTGGTGCAAGGGTGGCTTAACTGTTCACTCAAATGACTATAACTCCAATCAGAAGTTCCTAAAATTATTTAATTTCATGATGGCTCAAAAACTCAATCTCCTAGTGACCCACTAATGTGTCTTGCTTTCCCCACCCCCTTCTCTTCCTTGTATATGCTTTTCAAAAGGCGTGGAAATTCAATTTTTTGCCATTCAACCGATTTGTTTCCATTCAAATAGAGGATTTTTCTTGCACTTCCTTATCTAGATTGCCCAGCACCAATCTGTGTTTCTACCCATATTCCAACACACTTCTGTGTGAAATGGCACTACTGTTTATCAGGGCTCAAGGACCTCAAAATGAAACATTGATGGCACAAAAGACCTCAAACCGTTAGAAATCTTTGCTTGGTATTTTTTTTTATACCCAGCATGAGCGTGACAGAATTTTGGTGATGCCTATTTAGTATCATTTTTACCTAAGAAGGGCCATGGAGAAGCTTTTCCACAATTGACCATCACCCACCACTGACTGTAACATTAGAGCCTTCCTCTTATTCAAAAATCATTACACAAACACAAATAAATAAACAAAAGCAGGAGATTTACATCAGGAACCTCATGAAAACTACAAAATATGTATTGTGCAAATTTCCTTTTCATTCTCACACTAGCACACATACCCATGACGTGCACTTTACTATTTGCTGTTTTACAAAATATTGATGGCAAAAGCAGTAGGAGAAAAAATAATGCTAGGAATACAAAAAAATAAGAAATGTAGGCAGGTAGATACAATCAATCTAACAGCTATCAAACCTAAACAAAACAAAACAGGAGGGAAAAAAAAAAAGGAGACCAGTTAACAACCCAGATAAGAGATGAAAATTGCCAGTGAGGCAGATCAAGTTTATTCAATGTCCTGATAAGCACCTATTTGCTCTTCCCCATAATGCTCTCTCAGTATTTATAAATTATCATTTAATTATGCTGGCAAGTGGTAATTGTCAAATAAAGCTCAGATAGGCATAAGCCCTCAGGCTGCACATGACAGAAAAATATCTGTTAAAGCTGGGCTGATTCACACGCTTAGGAAATCATTTCCTTTCTTCTTTTTATCCTTGCCAACAAATTATATGAACTGGCACTTTGTGCTTTGTAGGCATTTTGAAGTCTATGCAGATTACAGGAAAGAAAAATTAGTTGTTTCAGTATCTACCATTCCTAAATTATTCTGCTGATTTAAGACACCATGTTCTGTTTCAACAAAAGAGTGCCAAAGATCAAGGAATCAGAGCCTTCCTCTGCTTAGAATTTATGCCCAGGGTCACTTTCAATTGGGTAAATCAAGATTTGGGGAATTATTCAATACTGTGCATAATAGATTTGATACAGAGCAATAGTTAAAATATGACATTTATCCCATTAGTATAGAAACACTAAGCAATATTTTTTAAAAGTCTCTTACTACTTAGATTTAATTACAGACCCATTAAATGTTCTCTGATATACACACACTGATACAGATGCAGGCAGCCACAGATTTGAAGGATTTCTTAGTTTACAGTATGCATATCCAACTATTTAAGTACATAAAAAAAGTAGATGGAAGAGAAGTTTAGTGCCAAACAACAGTGAAATCAGGCTCTTGAGAACTTTGACCTGGAACACTTGTCTGAACAACAGAAATGCCAGATTTACAGCACGTTGCTAGAACATTTGCTATCAATGCCATTGCGAGATCATTGCTGCCATAAAAAGTACCAATGTTCTCTCTTTTTTCTCTGTGCAGTTAAGACAGAGAATCAGAGTGACAGACTGGCATGAGCACATTAAGTCTCTTCCCCTGGTTTACGTATCTACTTTTGTGCATGATGGGTCCCTTCTCTGTTAAAGACTTCTAAGGTACTTTGGCTCACTGGAGGGAGTCCAGAGCAAGTCTCAGTCTCCCCTCTCTTTGTACCTCAGCATATCTGTATTTTTTTCTCTCCCTCATCAGCAGAGTTCAGTAGAATTTCTCTCGCATTTTTACGCATACTCTAAACACAATTAACTTCTATTCAAATTCGAGCTGTTATTGGATAGTTGATGTCGTATATGGGGCTTCTACCTATGACATTGGTATATCCTGCATTATCTGAAACCCTTCTGAAGAAGTCACCAAGTCTTGTGAATCTTTCAGGAGCAGCTTACTGATTAAATAAGCTAGAATTTTTCAAAAAAAATTCTGTTMTCCTTTCAGGCTATCAGTAACCCCCAACAATTACCATAGACAGTACACAGTTACCACGTACTCAGKGTACAGTTAACAGCAATAACACTGTTTAGTAGGGCAAGAAACATTTTGTAACYTCAATGGCATAACTGCAAATCCTTTTCTCCCAATTTACAGGTTTCACAGCTTCAGTCAATGTGTATGGACTGCTTCACACACATCCTTCCTGTTGCTTCAGAGCAGCTGGAAAAGCACTGCTCAGCAACCTGCCTTTTCTCATTACTGGAATGATCTACTGCCACTTCCCCCGGTCTCATGAAATACATCATCTTCCTCGGGAGACATAGGGAGAATTAGTGCCCCAGGGGTTAGATAACACAGGGCTTGGCCAAGCGGTGTAATTCACAGGTTACACCAGATGTTCGAGCAGCAGACAGCCAGAAAGCATTTACTGGTGCTGCTGCAGCCAGAACAAGCTGGTGTCTTATATTCAGCATAAGCAGCAAAGTAGATAATGTTTCTCATAGGAATAGCTTTTAGCCTCATTGATCTCCCATAAAAGCTACTGTACAACTACGTAGCCTTGAACACGTACACTGTGGTTGTGATGTGCCCTAACAATTCCCCAGAAATAGATGCAGGAAGCACTAGTCATTCTATCAACAATATGCTTCACACAGGGAAGAAAAAAAGGAAAAAAAMCTCAAATAGGAACATTTCTTCATATACAGATCTTGCATTCAGAAATTCCAGACATTAACTCCTGCAGTAGTGCATTGTATGCTAGTGCCAGGCCTATAGGTATGGTGAATCAATGCCAAATCAGAAATTTCTGCTCCTGAAAACTGCTGTAGGACAATCTGCAGAACTTTTGCCTTGATGAATTTGCTCCTGATCTTCAGGATCCAACCACTACATTGGCTGCAAAGTCATGAAGACAGAATATTACTGAATCCATCAGTATCAAGGCCTTAGGATCTTTGATGAGAAAGTGGTTCTATTCCCTTTCCCACAAGACTATAAAACATATAAATCTGTTTACTGGCATTTATTTCAAGTAGCATTTTAGCAAAAGACATTCTATTTTCACCAATTAATGAACTGAACTTGATATCAATTAAAGAGAAAAGATCTGCTTTTATAAACACCCCTCAACTCAGTGTAAGGGACTATTACACAGATGACCGAGGAAAATCATGCAGAAAATTTTGGAGTGCTGTAATACTTGTTCTGAAATAGGTTTTGTGCTGACAGCTGGCCAGAAAGTTTTTTTCCTGGAAATCATTTCRTACTAAGAATAACCTTCATGAAAGAGTTGTTTTACCAGAGGCTTTTCCAACCTTAATGATTCTACGATTCCAAGATTTTAAAGATCTACATCTCAGACCTAGGGGTGAAGAGGACCTTCTCCACAAATCTGCATTATTTCCATTCTCCTTTCACTAATTTGGGTWTTGCAGGTCTTTCCAGATACATTTTAGAATCAGTAGACATTCCATAATCAGAAAAGTAGGAATCAACTCACCTTTCAAAAATAGTCTGCTTATCTACACACACTTTTTGACATCTTTAATCACAAAGTTGACTGTGGAAAATGTATCACATTGCCAATCATAAATAGCAACACAGGGAACTCAGAATGCTTCTGCTCTAGGGGAAATCTGCCAACTCACAATCTTTTCTATTAGCAAAGAGTATAATGCTGTTACTGTCAGAGTTCTTACGCTTCTGAGTCTTTGCTCGTACAGTAATATTTTGTTGCAATTACACAGCATGTAACATTATCTAAAGTTACTCCTGTAACTCTATCTGAAGAACAACAGCGTGAGGAACAGAGTCCTGTACCACAGAAATTACTGCTGAGACTGTTCAAACATATGAATCGGTATTACAGCACAGACTTCCAACCTGGAGCAAAAAAATCCCTGACAGCACATTTCTGCTGGCCTGATGCAGCTTCCACTGAAACCATCTTTCCTCTGGTCACAGACAATATTGTACTTATAGTTGCTGGGAGGTCTCTCTTCTGAAGTCCTCATAGTTAAAATTAAGAATGAGAAAATTAGGCATGACCTAATAAAATATAATTTGATATTCAAATCTGCACGGACTATTAAAAAGAGTCTGCTGTTCCTTTTTCTCCTTTTGCTCAACAAACTTCTAGTTATATTGTATTATATTACTGACTACCTATATTTTAATTTGAAAAGAACAGGTCAATAAAAATCTTGTCAGAATTACAGGTTGACTTAAAATTGTCATGTATCTATAAAGTATGATAAGCCTTGAACCTTTTTCTATCATCTGATTTTTTGCATTAATTTTTTTTACTTTTAGAAAATTTACTTTTCTATCAAGTTCAGTAGGACTTTTCCTCACATGATACCACAATACAGACCAGAATCCAAACTGCTTGATTTTACAGCCTCAGGTTGTCTTCACCTTTAGTCCTATCCTTTACGCTCCATGCAGTAGCTTTTARTTTTTAATTTTAAATATGTTTTTCAATATATTGGTTCAGTCTTCATTTAAATCGTCCAAAGAAATTAATTATATTAATATGAAGTTAAAGACAACTTAACATATCCCTAAGATTTATTTATAAAACTCATGAGAAGATAATGAAAGGTCTTCCTTAAAAATCATGGTGGATTGAGAAACCTGGTTTGACCAGATGTAAATGTTATTTCTCAGTAACAGCCACACTTTCCTTTCAATGAATTTTCTTTTGAAAAGATTTCATCACATACATAAGCAGTGATTTTTAGCTTAATTGCACTCTCATCAGACCACACCAATTTCAGGAAGCTGAAATCATATTAAATGCACATAGCCTGAGAACACAGATTGTGTCCAGTTTCGAACAAAGTCAGACCCATGTACTTCTGTGAAAATCCACATGTAAATTTTCTAGCTCAAGCTCATCTCATTACTGCAACAGCATTAACGAGATGCTTCTCTTTACTTTCCGTATGTTTCCTGCTGACTTCCCAGGCCAACCTAATAAAGCCTTCATGGTCTCTACCATGGCAGCAAGCACAGGAATATGGGTTTCTTCTTTTTTCTGTTGGTAATTTTATGAAAGAACTGGTTGGAAAATGTGAAGCAACATGATGACATCGCATGAAACTGCGGAAATGAAAAATATAATTTTTCTTTAAAAATTGTTACTCTGAAAACATTCTAGAGTAAACTGTTTCCTATTCACAAGATAGTATCTTACTCTTTAGGAGCACTTTAGGGAGAAAGATTTTACCACAAAAATAATTCCCTTCCTTTTTAATCCCTATTTAAAATTAGGTTATTGAAATCTGGAGTTTAACTAGAAATTTAAAATTTCCATTGAGTAAAAATTACGTATGTGAAAAAGTGGCATTATCAATTAAACTGGAAGTACATACTAGAATACCAGCTTTCCTGGAAAGAGCAGGTATTTTGTCATAGATTGTATTCAGCATGCACAATTTATTTAGTTTCCCTGTACATGGAGCAATTTATTTTTTTCCTTAAGATTTCATTTTTTATTTTTATTTTGCTTATAGTATTATAAGCATATAAGCATATTATATAAGTATTTTGCTTATAGACTGCTTCCATCATAGCAATCCATGCTCCCTCAGACTCTTGAAGGGCATTTCCAGCAGGCAAGAAAGAGCATGTGACGTGACTACAACTAGAAAGCAGAGCATGCCCACTGGCTGCCCACTTACTGCCCAAAAGGCTGTGTAAACTTGCAATTTGCCCCTCTTTGAAATCAGTTTGGACTTAAAAGTCCTGCCATGAATCTTCACAAAACTTTCAGGAATACACATATTTGATTCTGCTACACTTATTTCAAATCTGATTGAGTTTAGCCAACAAGTGTCAAAGGCACTGGGCATGGAGATGTGGAGAGGCAGCATCACAACACAACAGTAAACCAAGCTACGATTTCCTAAGAGGTTCACATCAAGACATCTGGAATCAGCTTCTTGCTTTGTTATTTATAACATGAGGATTATTCATTTGAATTTATAAAGTGCGGAGAGACCCCGAGAAAGAAGATGCTGTGAAAGTAATAAGCATGTTTATCAGTCTGTTCTTATTCAAAACAGGGCATACATAAACAAGTCAGGCAGTGAAGGCACCCTTTATGAGCCTGAAGCTGGGATTTTCAGCCCCTGTGTAGAACTATATCCAACAGCTACGTCCACTGTGAGGTGACCTGGACAATCATGACTTTTTCCTGTCGTGGGGACAGACACCACTCAGGCCAGACAGGAGGCTGAGGGCTGAGGACATTCAGGGTATTTGTGGAGTGCACTGCATGTTTCTTACTGTTTCAAGAGATCTAAAGCTGGCTGACAGTAAAAAGCATGGATTCTCCTAAGAAGCAGTCCTGGTCTAGCCCCAGTCTCTCTGAAAGGCGTTGACATGATACATGTTAACAAAAATAAGCTTTGCTTTCATTTTAGACCTTAGAAATTCTCATTGGTTTGCATAGGGTGTGGCCACTCAGAATTGAGACAAGTCTTCAGATGCTGCTGGCACAGCACAGCACAGCAGCCAGGAGGAATAAACCATGAGGGAAAAGGATCTTGGGCAAAGGTGCAAGACGTCCTCAGAGGAAGATCCTCCAGGGAAAGCTCCCGAGATGTGTGTGTGAGGTGAGGTTGTTCAGGACTGGAACTCCCTTGTCAGGTTTGGGTTTGTTGCCACCTTGCATCTCCACAGGAAGTGGCACAGCAGGTCCTTTAAGCTGGCTGCTCCCCTTGCTGATTATTGGAGCTTCGTGAACAGCAAGAAAAACCCACAGATTCCTGATTTTCGCTATAAAAAGTATTTAAAGACTAAAGAATATTGTTTGAACTTGACAAAACTTTTGTCTCCCACCATGTTTCTTCCCTTCCACCCTCTATGTGTTTTTCACATAATCTAATAATTTTTATATTTTTATATTCTTTAGAAATGTATTTGTGAGCACCCTACAGTTACCACAAACCTAAATTATGAAAACACATAGCATATATTTAGTTAGGAAACTGTTATAATTTTCAAGAATCCCTGGGGAAGAACTATTACAAATTGGAAAGTACTGGAAGGATAATACAAAACAACTTCTCAATTAAACCAAAATTTAATAGCTACTTCAGGTATTCTGTAACTTATGGCTGATATTTTTTCATGTTATAATTGAAAAAGATTTTTTCCTCCACRCTTACACACTAACAGCTACACAGAAAACATGAAATTTTAAGTTATAATTAATTTTGTAACTATTTGGTTTATACAATTTTTCTGAACCCAACTTAGTATGATAGAAAAATTATAGCACTCATTATGTGCATATTGCTTTTAACATTTCATTAGAAACCTCTACTTTACTGCCAATAGAGCAGCACTGAAGAAGCTGTCAAATTTCTAATGCAGCTTTTTCACTTTAAGAAATACCAAATTGTGATATTTTCTCTATCATCTAATTCCATTATTATTATATAACAGATGTTTATTAGTGTTCTTCAAATGCATTCTGTGCTGAACTCTGTCTCCAATTAAATATTCAAAGACACTGTTAAGAYCATCCAGTCAGATTTCTTCTATAGTCTGGGCCATATAATTTCAGTTATTCCTGCACTGAGCCAAATAATGTGTGTTTTTGACTGCCTCATCTCTTCTCTCTGGAGAGAGTGTATTTTCCTTTCTTTTCCAGTAATATCCTGATTAATATATCTTCTTCTTCTCTCAAGTTTGGATTTCATTGTGACATATCATTTTGCTTCAGTAAGTAAATATATAAAATGTATATCCAAAGTCAGGTTTGAAAGCCATGTAACAACTGACCTATTACAAACAATGGGTCTTCTATAGTGGGTAGCTTTGCCAGGATTAGTGTGTTTCGATGAGATAATCAACTATGCATTTTGTGACCAGCTCACTCACATCCTGGCAAAATGATCTTGCTGGGAGGCAGACTGCATGCTTCACTACCAGGAAATGGACAATGACAGATAGTCTGCATTTCCATTTACACGTATCCTTAATTGTTGTCACTGAAAAAGACGTGCCAGATACTGACACAACAGATCATTCAAAATAAGTTATGTATTCATGTTAAGCGTTATTTATCTAGACTGCAAAGGAAAACAAATATTGCTCTTTCTCCCCCCCTTCCTAATTAGCCAATTGTTTCAAATGCTTTTTGTTAGGGATTCAGCAATTTATGTTCTTTAAGCTTGTCATAAAGATAACGCTTATTATGAACTATGCTAAGAATACAGTCCTAATTCAGCTTCCTTTCTTTTCTGGCTACACCATAATGAAGATGTTTGCAGGATTCATTTATTTGATTCTGTCCAGGGAGCCTCATGAAATGTATTTAAAAATAAACACAATAAGAAACCCATGCTCAAAACATCACTGGCAATTTTTTTGTGTGTGACATCCTAATAACAGTGCTATGGAGTCCTGTTAAAATTTGGTAAAAGAAAAAAAAAGCTGCATTAACAGATAGGAAATTGGAAAAGAATAGTCTAGCTAACGCTATTTAAGAAAAGCTGAAAATTATGCTGTAAAACAACCTCATTAAGACAGCTTTTAAAAGGTAAACAAAAGAAACCCCCAAATCCCTAAAGATTAGAGACAAAAAAAGTAACTTCTTAAAAATAATTGCATAATTAAAGATAGCCCTTTCYAACACTGGAGACCTTCTGAAAAAAAATTGTGTAGAATATAGTTGTTGTTAGTGTTAGTATTATTATTATTCTTAATAAAAAGAATTCTGGTCTTTAGTTTAGGCAAGACCACTCATCTTGGCCACATCACGAAGTGCACAAGGATGTCCTCAGTGAAGGAGAGGAACTGCCCTGGGTCCCCACACACCAACTCTCAGCCTCCACTCTGCCCTCTTCCAATTTCTCAGTGATCTCAGCTTCATCAAAACTAAAAATTAAACAGGTTTACCGAGGATCCTAAATTAGAAAAGTCTCACCAGCCTGAAGACAGATTTAAGCAGGCAGTAGATAATGCATGGAACATAACACAGGAACGCGATGTACAGAAAAGACCTGCTCTGAATTAATCAAAGTCAGTAAAAAAAATAAATCTCACTGCTTTTATAAATATCATCTAGTTTCAATACATATTTGCCACAGTTCTGATTTTATACTACATTTCTTGGGAAAATCACTTTTCATGACAATCAGTGAAACAGCCTATTTCCACAATTCCTTACAGCCCAGCAGGCAGGCCTACCTCTGCAGCCTTGTTAATTATGAATCCTTTCTGCGATGCTAATAGATTATTCCACTTTGAATGAGCATCCAAAATTATTTAGTAACACCTTGTTTAATATGACAGTTTTGTGGTTTTACATATGAAATAATTAGTTTGCTTTTAAAAGTGTAAAAAAAATAGAAGAGCCTTCACTTGTGCTATCAGCTCTTTTACCAGCATAAGCAAACACCARGGGAAAGTCATTCATTTCTTTGTGGGGTTGGATGGTTTTGGTGGGTTTTTTTTGACAATTCAGCCAACATCAGCTTAACTCTATCTCCACCAGGTCAGTACACACAGGTACTATGGATGTGACAACAGATGGCCCCACAAATGAATTTTGCATATATGCAATATAAACACTCAATGTCAGTCTATAGCAGGTTCCATGCCTGAATAAGTAAATTGTTTGTCATCTTTAAAATGTGAAAACAGAATGCAGCTTATTTTGGATTWGTTTTTATTCTCACTGCTTTTAGTTGACTGTAAAATCCTTATTCTTTCACCACAGTATATGGCCTGACTTCACAAATGTTTAGTATATCCTTGTTCTTCAACCTTTCAAATCCCRGATTTCTTATAAAAGGATTCAGACATTTAACTTCGTACATGAACACTCTCGTTGATGCAYCAGCCAGCTCCAAAAACAACAGCTTCCCTAATGGACTGTTACACTGGCTAAKCCAGTCTCTGCTTTATTGGCATGAAGCTGATTGTGGCCCATTCCATACTACCTGGAAAACAGCACATAAACCTTTGTAAGGACTTATGCTGCATTACATGGTAGAAGGAAAGGTTTGTAAGTAAAATTCTTTGAGAAATGAATAATAGCACTAATATAAAAGTACAAGGCTCAGACTAGAGAGTGCTGTATTCTCATAGCCATATAGATGCATTTTGCTCTCCTGTCACTTAGCAATCCCATCAATGAAAGATGTAGGAATTAAACCCTCTTGAAAATCAAGCCATTAGCCCTTGCCTCAGTTTACCCAGTTGCAGTGTCTTATGGTAAAATATAAATGTATTTTACAACAAGAGGGCATTGAAGAAATCCCTCTTTTTTTATTGTTCTCTTCTAGTATTATGGAAAAAGCTTTTGTAGAGTACTCAAACATACTCCGAGAACAGATAAAAGGACTTCCTAAATTGGTCTAGACAAACTTATTGCTTCCAGCTTATTGACTCTTTTCAAGTGGCTTCAATTTCCCGTGCCATTTCAGGGGTAACCTGGGGAAGGAATGATAATTTGTTTGAACCATATTCCTGGCACACCTATATCACTCAACATTCCATACCAGGTGGTCCCTAAACTGTTCAAAGTATCTTTAGACTGCTAAGGATAGGCCAAGTTATATTTACTCATTAATGCAACCAGGTATTTCCTAATGTCACAAACGTTGTCAAATAAGCTAAAGATACTAAATCTCCATGGGGATTGTCTGTTGTCCATTTACTGGTCTGTGCAAAGATCATCAGGACAYGCTAGCAAAGGATGAAGGTCAATGGACACCTTTCTAGAACCATTAGATCGCAAATTTGCTGCACACAGACAACTGCACTGTAGAAGAGGAAAATCCTTTCCATTTCTGTTGCACCCAAAACAGAAACATAAACCAATAGGACTTTGGCATAAGAACATTCCTCTCCACCCTCGTGATCCACCGAGCTAAAGCAGATTGCAGGACACAAGCATCACACGCCCCTTTTTGTAACAGGTTGCCACGAAGGCCAATTAATGGCACATTACTGCAGGCCTGATATTCCATTTAGCAGACAGCTGCATGCTGATTGCAATATAGTTATGATATTAATATAATTACACATTCTATATATAATAAGCATTGTAGAACATATAATAACATAATATTGCAACAAAACACAGTCTGGAGTAAAAGTCCTGAAAGTATGCACAGCTATTTCTTAATTTGTTTTCCAAGCCTGATTTTCTCTCGTTCTGGCTACCTCCATTACTTTGAGGGAAAAAGCAACACTCACCCAGGCGAGGTCCTGTATGAGAAAATAGCGCACCCCAGCCTGGGCCACACCTGGTGAACGGGGTAAAATCCTCCATCCGAACCACACAACTCTGCACCGGCTTGAGGGCAGACAGCACCACGGAGGTGCAAGCCTCCCCACTCYTCAAACATGAGCATGCTACCTCTGCAACACTCTCGAGCTGACTACATTAGAAACAAGAGAACAACTCCACAAAACAAACTCTCGTGTAATTCCTCACATCATTACTGATGGACTAACCAAGGCATCGAAAAGAATTTCCCCATTCATTTAGCTTTGCGTAAAATATTCAGCCCTTACGGTGCAAGAACAATACAAACGGATAATCAGGGGTATTGATTTCATAATGATTAATGGATATTGTACAGTATCTTTTTGCACTCTGCTTTCCTCACACAGCCAAGGCTCCCACTAACGTCACGGGGAGTTTCTCGAGTGAAGAATGCTGGACTAGGTAATTGTTTTTGCACTTCAGGGCATCTTGCTCCATTTGTTTTGTGCATAATAAAAGCTCATACTTGTACAGTAATTTAGCATTTCTGAATAAACAGAAATTGTGATTCATAATTCTCTATCTTCTTGTCCTCATTTCTTTAAAAAAAAAAAAAAATGAGTCACTGTTGTTTAATCCGATAATTATGCAAACACTAAATCTTACACTGGAGGAGAAAATGTTAACACATATTGAAAAACCCAAATGCGTAGAACTATAATCTGTATGATAAAATGCATTACTCTGTTTAAAAGGATTGTTTTACAGAAGCAATTAACAATCAGCAATCATACAGTTCAGCCCGGTGTTTTGATGCCATCTGTTGGAGTAAGTCTTCACATTCCCTCGAATGAAGCTATAATTTTCCGTTTATGATTTCATTAGATGCATAGAGTGTAACAGCTACAAAAAGAAAGAGGATTTCACCAAACACTTTCATTTTAGAAAGAGCTGCTCTAAACATTTCTGTTTGACACAAATCTTTTCCCAAGAGGACAGGAAGTTGGTAAATTTGCAGTCATTCCCCGAACTCAGTAACACATTCTAGTGTTTAAAGAAATGTTTCAGAAGCTTTATTTCCAATCAACAAATTTATGAAAAATTTATTTTAGCAATATGACACATTTCATTTCACTAGAAAAACTGCAATAAAAATTATTCGGGGAAAAAAGATATTTTTTTGTTCCCTTCCAAAAACTGTAGTGATGTTTTTCCAATGGAAGAGGGTTGTTATTTTACATGTGTCACAAAAATACATTTCCCCATTTTATTAATCCATTAAGTACTTCATTAAATCTTTGGGGGATTTTTTTACTACACTAGGGGGAGCCAGATCACTACATTGTACACACACAATTAGTTCAAAGTTTAACCCTCTAAAAAGAGCTTTAAAAAATAGCCTTATAAACAACTCTAGCTGATAAACAACACATATTTCTACATGACAGCACTCACACCGAAGTCCCACAGTATACCATGAAATATTAAGCAAATAATAAGATCTCTAGAAATAAAATGACTCATTAATTTTTTAGTATTTCATTGTTATTATTACATATTCTGCTCTAGTGTATCCAGGAGAAAAAAAAAAACACACCACCAAAAAGCCAAAACAACCACCTTAAAACCAACTTAAAATAATTCTGCTTTTCCTCCTAGTACCACATATCTTGCAGATTCACCTCTATAATGCTGGCCATCATACTATTAATTCAACAATAGCATAAATAAGCAATTCTACTGCACTGAACACTTAACTATTACATTTTTCTTTTGCGTTGATACTCACCAATTATACCGAATTTTTTGCTAAGGGTAGAAGGAATAAACTTTTATGTATCATCATGCGCCTACGAATTTTAGTCTTCTAAAATGGACCAATTTGTAAATTTTTCATTTTTAAAGACTCTAATCAGTTTACTCTGATAGTGGGAAAATCTCATTCCTAAAAATAAAAAAAGACTTGATCCGGTAGATGATGATTTTAATTGTTGATTCCTTGCAAGCAGCATGGTGAAAATTGCCCACTCAGTCACAGCTTTCAAAATCAAGAACAGACGAATGTACATGGATGCAAAATTATGCCCAACTGTACAGCCTTCAAAAAACCCAACTACCCCACCCATGCCAATTCCACAGATGTCAATGGGCTTCCTAGAACGAGGCAAAACTGCTTATGGACTGCTAAAGGACCCACAATGGCAGGTGCCAGACACTGAACTTCAGATGCTTAAAAAGAATTAGCAGAGTGATGTGATACTAAGTTAAGATGCTATACCTGAAAACAATGACTTTGTTTAAAAATATGCTCCAAGTAATACCAAGGGTCTCTTGTTCAAATAAAGATCTGTTTATTCACTCTAAGAAGTCAAATATCATGCAAACTTTGTATGTGACTGAAGTTAAATTCATTATATGAAAGGGAAATTCAGCATTTGTTCTCCTTGCAATCATATATTTCATTTAAAAAAAAACCCAAAGAACTTGAAAATTTGGTATTCTTCTCCTTTGTTTGTCCTCTTTCATTMGTATACTCAATTATCTTTGTTTTCTTATGCTATTTGTTTGTCTTATTGTTATAWATGTCCATACTACAGGATTTTTCTAGCATGTTTTCCAAGAACTGGGTATTTGACAAAAGYGCATTCTTTTAAATCAAGGAACGCATTTTGGTACCTAAAAACACTGGTAAAGGTAAGCATCAATATTTATCTTAATAACTACAATTTATTCTACTATTTCACTATTTCTTCTTTTGCATCCCCTACTCTCTACTCATCATCTACTTTTTCCTTTACTCCACCCCTCACCAGGAGATGAGCTGCCCTGTACACCGCATCATTTGCATTTCCAGTTAAACCTCCAGTAGAAACTCCTAGTCATGGCTTTTAAAGATTGTTATGTAATGACACAAAGAATGGAAATAGGAGTATAAAATGGTTGTGCAGCACATGCTGCCTCTGGCTGGGAAGCAATGTTTTACCTGGCTGATTTCTTTATAAACCTCCTACGTGAATAATAACATGTATGTCAAAATGGGACCCTTAAAATCTAATGAAAATTAGATTTGATCTAGTCTGCGTTGTCCAGAATCAAATCTGACATGAAAGAACGAGATGCTGGGAATATTCAAGAAATAACACAGCATTTCACTCATGATTACAAATCAAGAGTTATGAAAGAAGGAAACTGGGGAACTCTGAAGAGTTTCCCTGGATAACATTTCTCTGKGGCCCCCACAGTGTTTTCAGCTGACAGTTGCAGAAATATTAGAAAGTACTTTGAATTCTTCTGAAAACTTATTCAAAAATGTGGTAATTATACTATCAGTACTTTTCCCAAACTGTAAATACYCTACACACATCTGTACCAAACAGCGCGGGCACATTTTATGCTCATTGCTCTCCTGTCCTCACTCCTCTGCACTATAAGAAACTTTTCTCAAATTCCACAGGGTGCACATCTGCACGTTATTAAATTAACAAGCTAGAAACTCTGACAGCAAACCCATGTGCTGATGGCAAACATGTAAGGAGGCAAATRTTATTTGAGTGAAATGGACAATATTTTTTCCTGTTCTTACTCTTGTGCAAAAAGGAACTGTTTCTAATTTCAAGAGATCTAGAGATTGACTGATTGAACCTGTCACCTTTCCACAGTAAAAGATCAAGGTAATTTTCATGTCTTAATTTGCTGTCAAAAATAAGTAGTTATTCAGTAGAGTAAGCACACACAGAGCAGGCAGTAGAGACAACCACTTCCGATCTTTTATTAGGATGAAACGCAGAACCAGTAAAAACTGGTCCTACATTGAAATGAATTTTCTTTCCAGGCATTCATAATTCTACAAATTACTGAATGAACTAATCACACAAGTGTTACTGCTGCAAGCTTTTATTGATTGTATTGCATCTCATTGAGAAGTGTCTCAGCCATGTTCTACCTCTGTGGAAGACCAAACCTTGTAGGGAGGTGAATACTGTCTATTGTGACTATATTTTACTGCCCAGCTACTCAGAGGACTTTTGCAACTCAAGTAGTTCAAATCCTTTGATGAAACAGTTTTCAATTTGCAATTCCAGAATTACGAACTTCTTACAGATCAAGAATGAAAACGAGCAAGTGATTACAAAAGGTATTTGGTGCAGAGGTTTGAAATTATGGATATAAAAGTCACTATTGAAAGCATATTTTGATTACATGCTGAATTTCAGTTTAGTTGGAACAATAGCCTGTGTCTGTTCATCATCCTTTACCAACAGTAACTCTTGGCTATCCAACCTTCTCCCATGCAGCTTATTACATACTAAGTTACAACTTGACTTTTGGGGGTAGGAGAGGGATAAATTAAAATATCAAACTTTTAAGAATCTGATAATGTGAGCCAAGTTTTAAAAAAATAAAAACAAAAACCCCACAAAACAAAACTGTATGAAGCATTTCAATAAAATTCTTGCTAAGATCATGAAATAAATGCATGATTAATTCCTTGATGCCTTCACTGTTTGCTTGCTGATATATCCAGAGGTTGTTCTTGATGTCTTTTCCTCAACATTACACTAGATCATCATGTTTTGCTGCTTATTTAATATTATTTTTAAGTATTTTTTGTAAGAAAATGCTTCCAGGGATATAGCCCTACAATTTCATTCCTATCCCAGTGAAACTACTGTTTTGAGATAACAGTGATGTACTCTCTCACAATGACTCCCTGCACAASATGCAAATTTTTTTCCCAGTTTACAAACTTCTACTGCAAATACTTTAATTTCCAGATTTTCCTCTGGATTTCTGGGTTAACAATGAGATGAATAGGAGTAGCTGCTCAATGGGAAGAGCATTCCAAAGCCCTTCCAGAGGTACTGCAGGCTGCTTGTTGCTGCTTGCCACCATACTGCTCCTAGGGGACATTTAATGCTGAATCACGCCAAATTTAACTCRCTCTGTCACGTGGAGCATTGCTCCAATGCAACATCCAGAGCTCCCAAGTTCTTGTTGACAGTTTACAAGTTCTTGTAAACAGAAAGATGGTAGATAAGAGGCATGGGTAACGAAGAGCACTCACATATGCTGTAAGGGAAAAGGCGAAGCTGGAAAAAATATCCTACGAGCTAAAAGGCTTTTCACTGGAACACGGAGAAGGAAAGTACAACCTCAGGCAAGCAGCAGCAGTTGTGTTCTGTCCTCTTTTCCCAAGGTCTGTTTGAGAAGTAGAAAAAGCAGAGAAAGCTGATATCCATTAGACCCTGGATACAGAAACATTTAAGCCTGTAAGGAAACATTCTGCATGTCATGAATAAAAAATTACATAACATGAGCTACCTCTAGGCTACATGTGTGGACAAGTAGCAGTGCACAGAATTATTTTTGCCTACCAGAGGAGGAAGAAAAACTGCATAAGATACTGCCACCACAGGCATGATCTATTTAATATGTTATGAGTAGAGGCACATTGTCTTCAAAGGCAATGCCTCATGAACAAAAGACCAGAGGTTCATTTGAATTAACCTCCAGTGAAAGTCACAGGTTTTACACAAGGATGTGGCACTTGCTCCTCTTCCTCTCACCCTGGACAGCTCCTAAACCAGGACAATGGGTTCACTCTAGCAAAAGAAGTTTCCAAACAAATGCACTTGTCAAATAAAGATTCCAACAATTTTTACTAATTGAAGCCAAAGTGACAAGACAAAGAGTATTTAATATTCCATCAAAAGAAAAAATATAGAAATAAACTACTCAGAAAGTTTCACAAGTTTTAACACCTAATCACACTACCACATCCTGAAGCTTCAACATGACTAGTCATTTTAACTTTTTCTAAAACAGTAACAACTCATTACTAAACAACAGTTGGTTGAGTTCAACAACTATTATGATAAAGGACAGTCTTTCCCTCCCATTAGAGCATGTGCTGGATCAGGTGGAGTTAACAAGTGAGTTCTTCCCACAACCTACATCATAAATACCTACAGGAACACCTACTCCTAATCCTGACATAGGCGATAGACAAGGGTCTCTGATTTTAGTTGAAAGCAAAAGTCCAAATTTCACTTCCAAAATGTTTTAATACTGACTTTAAATAGTTTGTATTACTCAGTCCCACAAACTCCTTTGCCAAACTCTCAAAACCTTTTATAAGAGAGCTAGAGAAGGGGGTTTATTCCTTACATGAACTCAGGGCAGAATTACAGCCTATTAAGCCAAACCCACCAGAGAGTTCATTGTTGGTTACCAAATAGTCCTCTCTGGCAGAGTGAGGCCATCAGTAGGAACTTAGGTATATAAATATGTCATCAAGTCTTATACCTGGCTTTAATTTATCTAAGGAATCTCTTATTTGTTGTATGTGAACAACTTTCAAAACATAGCTAGGGTGGTTTTGTACTTCAGAAATTGCCTCAAAAAAAGAAATTGTTCTGAGAGTTAGAAGACTAAACTATTGATTTGAATATTAGTGTGATTCCATCACTAAGCACCTTCTACCATTGGTATCATCTATCATTAATCATCTTAAATATCATCTAACAACCACATCAGCGGAAAATACAATTAATTCAGATGCCTCAATCTAGTCCCTGGCAGGTACTCATTAGCATAAGAAAACTGCTCCATGACTGCATATTGATGATATTCTGTGTTCACAAATGACTTCAAAATCAGAAATATACAAATCAAGGTGCGATTTTCAGAAGTCAGCTTTTCTTCTGTTTTTTTCTGGGTTATTTGTTTTCTTAAGACAAACCGTCTCAAGTGTATTACATCATTACATAGGTAAATCTGGGAAAGAAATTGTATTTCATACACTCAGTTTTAGTAGATTCAGTATTTCTCTGTCAGTGCAGAATTCATCTAAAATTGTTATAAAAGAGGAATATATTTATGATCTACTGAAAATATAAGAAATCAATTTTAATGGTGACTGCTTTAGACAAAAAAAGAACCTTGAAATCAAACCCCTAAATTTCAAGAACTGCTAAGATTATGACCACCCACATGTACACTCTTTAAAAAAAAAAATCAAGAATATACACAGGGAAATAAGTATGAAAATATCAACAAAAGTGAAATTTTAAATAAAGGCTTGTGTGATAGCTTTATCTTTTGACTCTTTGGTGGAATACCTCAGAAATATGAGTGATCAGTTATTTCAGATAAAGAAAATAACAACAGGTTAGGTACTTGTTGAACCAAGAAACAATCTGCCCTGTGTGTTCTTAGTTTATCAATAAACAAGCCAACAAACATGGTCTTAGAATTATATTTCACATATCCTGATATTTCACATATCAGGAAATGTCTGTACCAAGCAGTTTCAGTTCCATTTAGTATTTCGAGAGATTTTAAATTCTGCTTGTTGACCAGATGATTCACCTCCCCAAAGAACAGCAGAATGCTATTTACCTTCACTTTCCTTTCTACTGGCAGAAACAAAACCTGATCTAACTTATTTTCCTTAGTCACTGAAAGCAGTCAATCCTTTCCTTGAAAACTTTATGAATAACCAAGCCTCATTTAGCAGCTAAAACAAAAGAATATGTCAATAAACATAAAATCCTCTGTACTCTGACAAGAACTAATGCAGACAAGATGCAGGCACTGCAATAAAAAAATCCTCGGGAATGTAGCGTTCGGGCTACAGTGGACAAACTGCTCTCAGTTCCACAAAGCATTTGCTTACAGCAGCATTTATTTGAGGGAACAAGACTCATGCTTGATGATCACTGGTCTAAGTAATGCCAGAACGTGGCACTGAAATTACATCTTTTCTTTTTAACACAAGCAAGGCTTAATATGCTTTTCAGCTGGACTTGCAGCTCAAATATGTTCTAGCTTCCTCTCAAGGTTTCCAGGAAAAAATGCAGACCAAATAGAAGTCTCATAAAATACATCCTATGCATTCATTAAAAGGCTCAACTGAGACATTTCTCCAGCTTTTAATTTTGATAAGAATATTGTTAAGTTTAAAATACAATTCTCTTATTTGCCTAACATTCAGGAGACTGAAAAATGAACAGATGTCGTCCCTTTCTCAAACACACATACAATTCATGCTGCAAGAGAATATGACTACTACAGTATATCAACATTTTATTCACTCTTTAAAACATGAATATTTAAACAGAAGACATTTTTTCCCCATGCAGAAGCCTAAATAGAAGCTCTTATCTGAAATAGTAAAAGCTGTTATTTTTTTTTTCAAGAGGTTTTAGACTGTATAGAGATAGTTACATACACAGGCATCTCAAATGAGAGGGCACCATACATACATGTAATTGGTTGCCTTTTCTTTTTCCTCGGCAGTCTGTACAAAACGTGAAAATGTGCCTGCTTCTGACTAGCCATTAAAAGGCAGTGGTTGCACCATACTGTGATTTGGGGAGCTGAAGAAAATAGCCAGAACTGACTGATATCTGATAAACAGTAACAGGAGTCAGTTTATTGCACCAATCGTTAAATAATGGTGCTGATTATAAGGCTGCTAACTGCAGATGCTGTAATTGTCTGTCATAAATCTTAGTCATTTGTGACAGGAGCACAATGAAAGAGAGCATCTGCTTGAGGGCAAATGACTTCTGATAAATATCAGCTCTGCTAAAATGTACTTGGATGTGTCTCAATATTTTGGAGAGCCATTCATGTTGCTTCCACAAATGTGAAGTTATTATTGGTTTGTATTGATTTTGCCACCTTGGGTTTTTTTTTTTCCTTTTTAAAGAGACAGAGTCAGAGAGTGACTCAAGGTTGAGTTGAATTGAATCTCAGCTCTTTATCTGATCTACTCATTCCTCTCAAATGCATGTTTGAGTGGAAAAAAAAAAATAATTGCACTTTTTCAGAAGATTGCTGTGCAGAAACACAGCCTGGAAAATTCAATATGTAGTTCAGGTTTTTATTTTTTCTCTTAAAGCAACTCCTTATTGAAGGGAAAGATGCACTTTTAAAGCATGTCTTTTTTAACATAATACTTTAAAAGGATTTAAAGTAGTTGAAGTAAGAGTCAATTAAGCTATTTCTGGAGAATAATAATATGCAAATTTAAAAAGCTGTCCGAAAGTAATTTTTTTGTTTTCAGAATAATTAACAACATTTTAATTTCCTGTCCAACCCATAATAACACAATAAAGCCGGCTAAGTTCTTCCACCCTGTCCCTTACTGAACAGTGCTTTAGTTCTTAATCTTATAAATGCTTATCATTCAGTGGGAGATTACGGTCTAATTTCACTATCACTGAGAGTGCTGCATTCACATATTCATATTTAAATACGTATTTCTTTGTGATATCCTTAACACATCATCAGGCTTACACCGAAAACATTTTCACAAGCAAAGGTAGTCAACATGAAATTTAAAACTGAAAATTTTACTGGTAGCAGATTGTTAAAATAGATAATGGCATTCCCTTCCAGCAACTCCTCGTTTAATTCAATGATCAGTGCTTAACCTTTGCAGCAGATTAATTTGGATTCTACTGGCAGCTGTTTCCTCCGCTGCACAATTGCACATGTTGCCAAAATAGGTGCAACTCACATGTTGCATATGCAAAACCTGTTGGAGTAAATCGATTGCAGCCACCTGATGGAAGCCTGACCCACACAGTCACAGGTCAGGCCATCACCTCGAGGTCACACAGGGCTTGGTGTAAAGAACAAAGCTGAAAATCGTAAACGTAGTGAAAAATTCTATTTTCTACTCTTTAAATAGCTTTAATAGAGGGCTAAGTCTAATGGAGCATTGAACCATATCTGATGACCCAGCCCAGGCCATCGGGGAGGTTCAGACTTGGGGCTTTGCAGCACAACCCCAATCCCTTGATCTAAGAAAGAGGCAGCAGCAGCATCACCAGCACCTGCCCATGGGCCAGCAACTGCAAACCAGTTAAAGGACACGAAGGGCAGAGGACCTCAGCTGATATCTCTTGCCATGAGATAAGAGGGAAACTTCTCACCAGGATAAAAAATAAATAAAATTTAAAATAAATTAAAAAAAAAAACCAAATAATGAAACAACAAAGGAAATACAGGGTAATGAGTAGGCAGACAGTTTTCATAGCAGTCTGATATGAGCAGTAGCAGCTCAGGAAGATACATGTTAAGGTCCATGCTATTTGTAGTATTCAAAGAAATGAGGTTACCAGAGTTAGTAGGGAAAAATCCCTAACTGGAATGTCATGGAAGACTGTTACAGTACCAAGTCAATGAGCAATAAAATGGCAGAGGAAATTCATGCTGATAAAAGTTAACATACAGTTGTGAAGAACAAACACTCTCCTTTCACCAATGCATACAGGAGTTACAAGGTGACTACAGCCCATTGGTCATAGAATAGATCGTTTTATGAAAACACCACCTCAATGCTTACCTGTAGTCAAAAACTCAGCTACACATCATGAATATTTTAAGAAAGAGAATAAAATAGGAAATGACATGGTGTTTCTGTATCTTTAGTACTTAATGCAGTTCTTCACTTTTCCTCCCCAAATTATGTGATAGAAACAGCAAAGATTTAGAGAAAACAACAAAGACCATAAAGTCTGGACTAGAGTCTAGAGATGAGGGATATAAAACCCATAAAATACTAACAAAATAGGTGATACAGCAGCATAAAAATCCACTGAAGGTTATAGAAAAAAACTGAAAGCTGAGCAAGTAGTCTGGGAAAGTGTTAAGGTGTGAGTATCTTGTTCTTACATTCTGTCTTGGGTCTCCACCACTGGGCACGGTCAGAAATAAGAYACTGAGTCAAAGGGACTTTGGGTATTAATGAACTTGATAAAATGGGGTTTATATTGAATGATGATTTTGCTTAATGAATTGGCCCACATGAATCCCTCGTCACAATGAGGTTGCATGTGAATACAAAGAAAATTTGATGTTAATATTTTAATTAAAATTGGTTTAATGGCTCACTATATTTTGTCCCCAAGGGTCATTTTCATTCTCTAACTCATCTTTAGTCTCTAAAGATGTTTTAGACACAAATTCACATCAGCAAACTTTTTTCTTGCCTTCTTCTTTGAGCTGCTTTTTTCCCCCATCACCATTCCTACTTCCTGCTAAACACTGCCTTATGTTCCACCTCCCAGYTCCCAGACAGGAATTTGTAGGTGAGGGCTGTGATGAATACTGGATATGCAACTGGAGAATACATTTAGTTAAGTTGAAAGAGGAAACATGATCCACCCTTTCAGTGTAACAAACCCCAACCAACCAACAAGAAAAGCTCACAGAGAGAACAAAAAAATAGCACCCAACTAGTTTTCAAGTTCAAATGTGCAGGGATTAGTCCATATTCAACATCTAAACACTTAAAATAATTTAGAGATACAATATTTATTAGACCTGTTGAAAGGATTATCTTCTCATTGCTCAAGGCTCAAAATTTCTCTTCCAGCCTGCTAGCAACAGGTTATGAAACCTCAAAAGTATGAGATTTTTTTAAAAGCTGAATTGGCTTTGTCACCTCTTCAGTAATAAAGAGTATAGTGATTCTATTGCAAATATAATGATTATAATCTTTGTTTTGATCCTTTAACATTCACTTTTTTCCTCTGCAACCAAGAAAGCTGAGATTCAGGCATGAGAAAAGTTCCAAGTAGCCTATTTCCTCACAGAGGAAGCTAAAAACTAAAAGGAAAMACCTCAGCTTTCTTGATATTCACAAACTTTCAACCACCATCTACAGCACACAGCAGCTCCATTCCAACAGCACCAAGTAATGGCAAAAGCTCAGCGAGCCAAGGATACTGCACTTCCAGAGGCTGGAGGGTCCAGGATATGGGTCAGATAGGCAAACTGCCAGAACATGAGAGGATGTAATCTCAGTATTTGTCTGCAATTTAGCACATCAAATGACACCAAAAGGAGCCACGTTCAAAGCAAGAAGTTTACAAGAAGCGCTTGTGGTTGCAAAATCCTGTGTTCAGTTTACCTTTCAACTCAATGCCCCTGTAGGTAAGAACTAGCCACTATTTTTACTATTACTGAGAGATATCAACATTACTTATTTTTATTAACATCCTCACATTTCCTTAGCTTGCTGTTTGCCATGCTAGGTGCCAGTGCACCCAAGCATTTTTAATAAGTTTGTGCTACCCTGGAACTGCTGCCCAAGCAGAGCAGCAAGGCCAGGTCAGTAAAACCCTGTGGCAGAGAGGAATCTGGAACACGAGCAGCTCATGGATTCAGCTGRTTCCTGGCACGCCATCAGCACAGACCTTTCTTCCAGCCCTTCAGCCGAGGCAGTGCAGCATGTCCAGCAGCAGTCATTGTCTCAGACTGTAACCCAGCCTGAGCAGCAAAACTTTGCAGCACAAATCTTGTTCAAATATACTCAAGAAAACCACTAAAAGTAGAGAGGACCAGAGTAAATCACATTGCCAAGTTAGCCTTGGGGCTAAAGCAGTAACTTAAAGTGTAAGTCTATTTCAGTTTAAAATTAAACCTCTAAGTCTGTTCCAGTGAGACTCTTCCATTAAAAATTACTGTCAAGAAGCAAGGGAAAGCAGTATTCAGACTTTAGACTGTTTCCAAAGAATGCTCTGAAAGCTTTCACAAAGACCACAATGAAATCATCCAAATTAGTTTTCTGTGACTGTTGAACCAGATGCTTTTATTCCCTTTCTTCCCCAATATTTAATTACTGGTTTAGTGGACRTCTACAGTAGTTTTTCCTCGGGTTTTATCCATGGTACAGGACTTGTTAAAGGTACACCAAAACATTTTCAGGCCTGTAGACAACTGGATTTCTTACAGATTCTTTAAAGAGAAAGATGACTGTAAATGTTTTGCTTTAAGTTGAAGACAAAATTTTGAGTTGGGAGGAGATAGTTTTTTTGTTGTTTTAGAAGCAGGCCAAAGGAAGTTGTCATTTACATGAACAGAAACTCATTGTTGTGACGAATGCACAACATCACCTCAAATAATTTTTACTAGAAGATGACTGCACCACATTAGTGGATTTTTTTTCAGAAAAATCTGTGTGCAAACTAATGTTCTGAAGGAGTAGCATTGCTTAATTTCAATTTTAAAATTACCAAATAAAACTGTGAGTTTGAATTACAACTCTTCTTCTCAGCTCCACCTATGTTCTAATCAGGTCCAAACGAAGAAGTTGTAGCCTCAAAGTTTCTTTCAAATGAGAATCATTTCTATTAAATGCTGCCTGGGCAACAGTCACTGCAAGGCTGCTCCATCCTCGCCGGTGGAATGCCAGCGGATCAGCGGGACGCGCAGGCTGTTCCCGGGAGGCCGCATGGGCATTCCTGCCGGGAGAGCACGGAGCCTATCCCGGGGCACTCAACGGGTTAAAACCACTGCAATATGCATTAAGCACATGTTTCAAGTCAGCAGGGTGCCAGTCTAAGATGTCCTCAAAGCCTAATTTGATAGATATTATGCCATATGCTGCCGCAAGTAGTTAGTAATAAAGAAAGTAAAAATTTTATGGATGAGCAAAACAGGAGCTCTTATGGATGGAGTGTTTTTAAATCAGGTGTATAATTTACGTACCGTCAGACCACATGTAGAGTGCATTACTCAATTGAACTTACAAGCAGATAGGAAGGCAGTTTCTTTTAATAAGCACTTCTTCAACTTATTGGCTCTACAATTACTTGCACCAATTACCAGCAGCTGCTGCCTGTTTGGTGTTTTATCTTAGACAAGGAGTTACATTAGTTTCTAATCAACAAACCATTCAAGGACTCTTTAAAAATATTTAAATTTAATTTCCCCATTTATTTTGAATTAACTGAAATACTGGATATTTTCTTTGTAGTACTTTGATTCTTCTTAGGTTCTTCTCCAAACATAGATTTACTGTTGTAACATTAAATTTAAAATTTCTGTAAAGTCAAGAATATACACCATAAAATATTTGATACAGGCATGTGTATGCAGCATCAGCATTGGCCTTATTAACAATATATGGTAGTAAATATACAGGTGATTGCTACTGCTTTTATAAAACATTAAGCTTGCCAAAGAATGCATTATATTCCAAGATCTTTAAGACTTGTTCAAGTCTTTCAACTTTATTATTTACCTGTCTGACTCACACTTGATAGAGCACTGGCTAATGTAAGAACATAATAATTACCAGAGAAAGCAATTTTTAAAAAATAAATGAATACTTTGTTATGGGAAGGAAGGATATTTTTTCCTTTATCTCTAGATTTTCAAAATTATAGTTCTAAAAATTTCCAAGCAGCTTAATGACACCTGAAAAACACCTTCCTGTAAGATGAAAACTGGTATTTCTTTTGCAGTGTTTCTTCCCAGAYATCTCAATGGGAGAAAGAAAATGAAACAAATAATTTAAAACTGGAAGTAGCAGAAGTAACTGAAAACTGAGATATACTGTAATATCAGACTGAGGTTTTTTTCAAATAAAASTAATAATTTTATAAACTCCAGGGTGTCTGTGAAGTTACGCCAACTGAGGCCTTGTCTGAATTACAGAACTGCCACTGCTGCTGCTACAGTAGAGGTTTCTACCAACACAGAGTACAATAAACTCCCAAGACACTTCCTGGTGGTCCATACTCATTCCCACCTAGGCCACCTTCCCCCCAAAGAAACAAGTGCTAGGGATAAGAGGCTTATGCATATCTGGTGTAAATTAAGGGGCTGCAGTGTACGGCTTTGTTCCAGAAACAGCCTCCTCATGGCAAATTCCTGGGAGACAAATGCCTTTCCAGGCAGCAAACTCTGTTTACTACAAAGAGAACAATCAGATAAGAATAAACAAATAAATAAAAACCACACAACAAAACCAACCAAACCACTACAGCAACAACATGTTTTGCATTTAAGCGCTCATGCCAATCATACTTTTTGAGTTTATCTTCTTAGGTAAGGGGACATCCTGCATACTACATGAGCAACATGCTGGGAAGCTTGAAATCTGGACAGGTGCCATTGGGATAGGTACCATTAGTGTTCAATCCACTTCAGAAGGTACATCAATCACAACAAGAGAGAAATCTTGCACCACAAGCCACCTTTCGGGCAATTACCATGATTCCAGGTTTAGCACTCAGGAAAGAGAAGATGGCAATTCACTGAAGTCTTTCAAATCCACTGGTACAAAGTGGTATAAGTCCAAACCCAGTAAAAATATTTCAGTTTTCCATTCACAGGGAGTTTGTTATAGCCATACATTTCAGCTGTTTGAAGGAAATAAAGAAAACTCCTCTCTGTTCCTAGTTTTCTGAAATTACACATCAGCTCATGCAAATCCTGTACCTTCTTAAAATAATTACATCTAAATAGAGCAGCCCATTTCTTCTCATTATCTATTGAAAAATAATCAAGACTGTTAAAAACCCCAGAAAATTCACTGGAAGGGTCCTCAGAATTAATGCCTCATATAATAAGGGAGTCTTCTGTAAATATGAGGATATTACAGCTATTTTCAGAACCCAGCGCCTGAGGTGCTTTCTAGTATACTGGCTCCCAATACAGACTTCAAACTGCAAACATAGAATAAATTTGGTTGCAATGAACCTTTGGAAGTTGTCTGATCCAACCCTTAGACTCCCCAAAGCAAGGTCAACTTCAGACTTGGTCTTGAATTGAATTGCACTAATGAAAATGCCAACAGAAAATGGGAAAATTATTCTGCTAATGAAAAAAAATATATWTAGAAAATTCATAGTGAGCATCACTTGAGAACAGTGATGAATCAATCTTCCATTGGTCTCAGGAGTTACTGCTTGTATACCACTCCCTCTTGTTCTTCTGCAAAGCATGATAAAGAAAAAGCTCTGAAAGGAAGGGGTCATTTTCTAGGATTTTACAGAACACAGGAAAATAGCCAAACTTTCTTTACTCATCCAAAAAGAAAATTCAGTATTTTCCACAGAAGAGGAAGGTCCTAAGAGGAAGATCCTGCTCTGTCTCTCTACCATAGACTTACAATTTACTTTCTCCATCACACTACCAGTGTATTAAAGCCACCCAAGATCATAAACCATTTTGCTATTAAAGTTTAGAAACAAAGACAGTCATATTTTTATTGCAAATTCCTTTAACTCCTGCAGTTAAATTACAAATTATCCATCTTTTAATGTCATCTCTCACAGCTGGGAAAAATCTAACCCTCTCAGGACTCAATCAGATATTCACATCAATTTGTGTAATTAACACTAAGCTTAATATCTYTCTTAATTATGACTGCAAACACTTTCTTAAAATAAATCAAACTCACTAACTTACAAAAACAAAACAAAGAAATCTAACACCATTTAGAAATGACTCACATAAGTCTTTGAGAAGATTAATTCAAAGCCTCTTAGGCACTTGGAATGGAGATAAAAAAAAAAATCCATCAAACACCGTAAGGGTCTGCTCAAGTCCCTTCAAGGTGCAAGTACTACACCAGCTCACCMTGTTCCTCTAATTTATATGAGATCTTATTCCTGTCTTCCCATGGGTATTTCCTACCCCCATCCCAATGTACATGAGGGATTGGATGGTATTCTTGGATAAGTACACAGAGCTCTCAAAWGTTTCTTGAAAGAAAGGTGTTCCATGCCATTAGCAAAATTAAGGTCACCACATACATATTTTCCTACTCATAATTTGCATTCCACCTGGCCATCTGATACTATCCTAAAGACTGGCATTATTTAAGCACATACACACAGCATCCTGCAGAACACACACCAGGAATGTAGCTGCTGCTGTTACTGGATGATACATTAGGGTGCTCAGAAAATTGTACAAAGATCTTACCCTCCCCCTGGATCAAATCTATAAATTGCCAAGCTCTCACTAYGCACAATTCTCTAAGCACATTAGTCATCCTCGGGAATATACATTTACAACACAATGAATTTCAGCCGTATCTATAATTACAAAAATTATTGTTTTTAGAGTTATGCTTGTAGAGAATGTGGACATTACTGTAAACAAAAGGAAATAACGAAAATATCACTGATGTCACTGATCTCTCCCAGCTCCACAGCACCACCTGAGCATTGGCATGACCCTATTGCACAACACACCTCTGGTTATTCAATTATACACAGTACAGGTACTTAAAGGCATAAAATTAACTCTGCTGCGTGATGCCCTACAGAAAAAGCTGCCAGTTGAAAGGGACTCATAGTCAAACAACACTGTTTGGTCTAAAGCAGCTGTATCATGCAGCCTTAGACCTTGCTCCYGAGCAGAGACAGAGATGTCTTTAGCTAATTAAGGAGCTCATTCTGTGAGCTCTTTGCCTGCCATATCTCCAGAGACCAGGGTCACTAAGCAGGAACATCTGAAACTATAGTAATAGAAACTATTTTCTAGCTCATTTAAAATATTTTCCTGTGGAATATCAAAGGCATACAGACATTTTTTCAAAATTAAAATCCACTATGATTACCTTAATCAAGAAACAAAATTCAGAAATGACCAAGGCACYCAAACAACAGCTGGAGTGGGCTCCTGCCTGTCAAAGTTCTCACTCTTAGCAATTTAACCCCAAAAACAAAGCAGTAATTGTCCAATGTGCTGTGTTATTTTTCAGATAGTAAACTTGCTTTTATAAGATAGCAGTAATTTAGGTGTTTCTTACACTGGCACTTACAATTTTTTTCACAATTGTCTTAGCTCGGATAGAGGCAAACAAGTTGYATCATTGGTAATTCCCAAGCGCCAGAAAATATCTGGAAAATAAAATGTAACATCCTTCATAGTTTTACTATAGCTTAGCCCTTAAAAAAGATGGATACAACACTAGCCACTCCTTCCATTATCCTAAAATTGGAATATTTATCATGGCAGCAATAAAGCCTTACTTTCAGTTATTCACACAAAATTATTTCATTTGTTCGTAGACTAAGATGTTATCTTTACAGGTCATCTAATAGGACAAATTTGAAATCTTCTAAAACAGTGGAGTATTCCATCCAATTTTCAGTCATAAAACTTAAGGCTCAGATTCCCAGAAGTACCAAAGCTCCTCAGACAAACTCCTAAACTACCAAAAAGACCACCCAAAGTGAGACCCTCAAAAAGTCCTTCTATTTACTACAACAGACACTAACATTGAGGCCACTTGAGAGAAAAGAGATTGAGGAATCTCTCTTGCATATCTCTACAAATCTGACTTAGGACTAAGATCAAGCCTGCTGGATCTCCATTAAATAACTAYGCTCTGGAAGAAAACATAGACAGAATAAAAGGATGGATGAATGGAAAGGGAATATCAAGCTTTAAAGAAGTTTCTGTGGGTTTCCTTCTCCTTCCTACAAGCTCGCTTAAAATGCACATCTCAAGTTCCTCAAGCAAAGAAAAAACCCAAACAGCAAAACCCCTCACAGCTCTCAAGAAAAGAGAATATGTTTGTGCATGAACTTTGCTTTTACAGCAGTAGCAGAAACGGAATGGTCATTTCTTACAYGAGAAGCACGTTTATTTCTTTACCATATGGTACCTCCACCGTTGTTCATGTAATCACACCCAGCAGGGCTTTGGWGCCCAAGGTGGGCACCACAGGGTTCACTGCCATGGCAGTAGAGGCCACTCTCCAGATATTTTCAGTATCGGCACTAATCAATATCCAAGCGTGGCTAACGGCTACCTAGTAACCATCAGAAAACGAAATAAACCGCCATTTACAGACTTCAGCACTTGGTTAAATTCAAGGTGGTGTTTCTTACCACTGACTTTTAAGCCCACATCTGTGATTCTTCTCATCACCAGAATTAATGTGCACTGTATATAATGTGTTTTAAAGCAGGCAGTGCATCATTACTACCTCCTACTCAGAGCCGTTTTAACCACAATCTCAGTACTTGGGAAGCTCAGCTAATTAACAAACAACTACTATTACCGGAAAGATGAGATTTTCACATTATTTCAAGTGGATTTTAAGAGTCTTTGAACAATAACTACTAAATTTGTTAACAGTTTGCACTATTTTAGGAAAAAAATTACATGATTTTTCAAAAGTCTAGAAACTGAGAAGATATATAACTTAATTAAAAACTGCATTTATATTTATGCATTTTTAGGTTTAGTTGTTTGTTTCATTTTTCTTGTTTTAAAGTAAAGATTGGGCCRTCTCCATAGACTGTTTGCAATAATTGATTCTGGGTTAGAACATCAGTATTTCTGACGTTTCCTCAATGTAGTCATGAGGTTTAAGTTTTTATGCATTCAGGCAGTACAATGGGCTTTATCAGGCAGCAAAGGAAGAAGGAAGCATTGAAAAGTACTTTCGTAATGGCCTATTCATTTATCACTTTGTCAAAGGTGGGAGAAGTGAAAAGCTTGATTAATCTTRAGGAAAATAAAGGACTACACTACTATTTATTTGTTTATCCTACAGATTTGCATTGCAGGATAATTGTGGGATTATCATTACTCTCAAGGCAGGAATGCAGCACACACATATGTTACCATTGGATGAGTGTATTATTCTGTACTGTTGTGGATTAGAAAGATGTGGCCATCCTACAAAAGATTCGGACAGAATTTAATTTTTACAAATCATATTTTAATCTCACGTATTGATTTCTCAACCCACCATATACACCTTGTCTCATTACTGATTGCTGCCTGAATGCAGCAAGTTCCTGGAGGGCCAAGCACAGGCCCCTGAACACACAATTCTATTGCTGACTGCAGGAGACACCAGTTAAAACCTGGACTACAAAAATCACAGCCATCACATCTAGAGAGTCCCTTTTTCCCTTCATCATCACCCTCCTATTTTCCATGCTGATTCTGCAAGACTCAGATCTCAGAGTTTCTGCTTTTGAAATATCACAAAGTCTAGATTTCTCGGGCCCATTATCACATTTCCAGAGTGGTTTCAGGGCTGGGTCTGCTTCCAAAGGTGACATTTTTCCTGGTTAGAGTTACACTGAATTCTAGAATACACAAAACCCAGCAGYAGATAATTTCTTCTATGTATCTCTTTCTGTATCTAAAAGCAGGGTTCTTCTGGACAGAACAGCATCTGTGTTCTTAAAGCAAAATAAATTGCCAAAACCACAATGGAAGGCCCTCCAAGGACTTAATTGCTAAAGTCATTATTCAAAACACATCTTGTTGCCAAATCTGCAGAGCAGAATAGCACTCCACTCCCTGCCTTCCGCTCCTCCCGAGCTACAGATATCCATTGCAAAATTGATATAAACAATGCAAAAAATAAAATATTCAAGAAAGAAAGAAAGAGAGGGTTAAAAGGGCGAGTTTAAAATGTGCCCTAAACTTCTAATGGGGACAAATAAACAAAAAAGAAAGTCTTTAGGAAGCAGACACAACAAAATACACACACACACAAAAGAAGGTACTCTGCCTCCCCATATAAACAGCCCTGCAAGCATCAAGAAAACCACTCTCATTTTGGTGTGTGCAAGTAAAACTTTACTGAGTCATAAAACTAACTAAAATCCAGAAAGTTAATACTGCCCACTCAGCATCCAAGAAAATGTGCCTTTTTAGCTGCAACTTTCTAGGCCCTTTAAGTGCACTTATTCTAAATTAAAAGGTTTTATATGTTTAATTTATTTTACATTGCTACATCATAAACCATCTAGTTGTAAAAATCACTTGTAGGAAACAAATGAGCTTGGGAATTGAGCACGGTAAGAACAGCTTGTTAAAGCTGTATTCACTCAGCATATACTTAGCCACAGGTATAGCAACTCTAATACACACAATAATATACAAGTTGTTCTTGACTTCAGAAAATAGAAAGATTTTTCATATCTTGTCSATTTTAATTAGTCTGTTCATTTAAAAAAAGAATAAATCCAGCTGTTAACCTAAGGTTACAAGACCATCCTGATTTTTTTTTCTGCTATTATGTAACCATTAAAATATTTAATCAAGTTATTGTGCACTATTACTGAGTGCACAGGTACTGAGATATTCATTTGGACTACATATGAACTGCTGTTATAGGAACCTTATTTCTACAACAACCGCTCTTCTGCCTTCTGTCTCTTTGTCTTAAAGTTACCTTTAGATTCTCACTTGTATTATAGGCATTAAAAAAAAAAAAAAAGAAGGCATTAGGTACGTTACCCAAATGCTGCTCTTGGAGGCACAGCTCCCAGGATAGCAACACCTTGCCCAGGGGCAGAGGCAGAGCTTTGCCCCAGCGCAGCCGTGGCGCTGCGCCCCGCCAGCAGCGGGACATCACCCCACGGAGCAGCCAGCACGAGCAGCTCCCTCACCGCGGTTCCTGGGGCTGCTAACTCACTCGGGAGACAAAACACATCCATGAAAACAGACATAGGAAAGCCTTCCTTCAAAGACACACAGGAATACAAATTAGTTCTTAATGCGACTATACCAGGTGTAATGCATTTATAGCAGGGATACAACACAGTGTCTTTGTTGTCATTGGATTCAGGCTTCCCGGTAAGGTTTTCAGAAAAGTAGTGAGATGCTATTCAGTATAAAACTAAAAAAAAAAACCTAAATAAAAATAATCTGGCTTTATGCTGTAATAGCTGTCATCATTCTCAATATCTATAATCAGGATGGATACATTCATATTCTCTGCTACACAGAAGAGGAAAGACAAAGTCAACGCACACAGAAATATCAACTCATTGAAAAACTGGACAAATTGCTTTCACCTGTGCCATTGCACCTGTACCATTGCACCTGTGTGCCATCACACACCACCCTCTTTAAATACACAGAAATTCCACATCTGAAAATATGGTTCTGATACAAACTACAGACCACTTTTATTCTGTCCACCAAAAAGAAGAAAATTTGAGAGACGTTTATTACACCCAGTGATGCTTGTTAAAGCTTATTTAAAGCTGTATTTCTAGAGCAACTCTTAATTGTCCAGTATGCACTGGATAGTGAGATGAAGGCTGCAAGATTAATATAGTCCACATAAACAATAAAGGAAAACACCTAGACTRAACAATTTCATATCTATAGAGGCAAATGGTAAACTCATCCTGAACACAAAAAGCAGATATCCTTATTATTAAAATACATTTAACTCCAATCTTTCTCGTTAGAGGGCCCCTCAGTACGGGAGAAGTSTCATTGGAAGTGTTGATAACAATTCCTGAGGTGAGGTACTCCATGAGACATAAAACAGCTTTTCCTCTTGTAGGCAGATGAAACCTTGCCTAGTCTCACATACTCAAAATTCCCTCCTTAAATTGCTACCTACATCCAGGTTCCTCCTTTTCTGATTAAAAAGAATAACCATTCTACAGGGCAYTTTTTGTCTACATCAGCTAAATAAGTTACTTTTCTCCTTCACCCACTTCAAAACCCCAGAAATAGCAGAGTTATTAAACTGTTTATGCTCCAACTTAGTTTCTAAAAGTTGYAGCCTAGATGCCAGACAGCAAAGACCAAAGTAGGTCATTAATATTTCAGACATTCTCCAAGCAACACTATCATTTTGTTATCATTTTGKTGACATGTCCACGTCCATTTGAGCCTCCCTAAGGTAAGCAGTATACACTAAACAGTTTAACGAAGCAAACACCCTGGTATCACGAGGAGAAGACTGAAGAAGTGAAGTTTCATCACCAGAATATTCCCGTCTCTCCCGTTTAACGTTACATTTGCCAACAGCGACACTTGGTGGCAGCGCCSGGCACCGGGGTGTCCCTGGCTCCCGCACACGGAAATTCCCCTCGTTCCCAAGGTATTCCTTGCGTATCGCGGCTGGAGTATCCTGAGAAGCACTGGCGTACACTGAATTTTTTTAGGCCTGTTTGGTAGCTCAAATTGAAGCCAACACAATGTCGCCTGAGAGTATTTATTAGTATTTATTAGAGTATTGGGCTTTGAGAACTGCAGGGGAACCRGGACTGCAAAGATCTCTTGGTTCTTGCTTATACTCCAAAATGAAATGTTTCATGCAGAAAGTTGGGACATGAGCTCAGTGCAAAATTTCTGCAACTATACATAATTATTTTGCTCAACTACAATCTTAAAAAGCAGCCATCCACAGATACAATCTACAGAACCAAAATACAATTATTTTGGTTTCTAGTAGTTGGAGACAATTGTGTAAATATTGTTGCAATTTTAAAAATAAAATACATAATATCAAGAATACTCTTTTTACTCTAGTATTTATCCACTAAAGTAGTTAAGGTGTATTATTTCCTTTTCATACTGTTTTTAACACACAGAGTTCCACGCTATGTATGGATCTTATGCAAATGCTCTTTGATTTCAAATGAGACTTTGCATACTAAGGAGTCTATTTTCCCATCAATGCAGAAGAGATTTACGCACATAAGTCCCATTACCATTAATGGGACTCACCCACATAAATCCCCTGCACATTGATAGACCCTTAGGATTTACATTGAAATGGGTCCTTTAGAGCCATTACAATGTCAACCTTTTGCCAGGATTTTGCGTATTAACAATACTAAGCAATACGTGGCAATCTTAATGTGTAAAATCCTAGCAAAAGGCACAACACAGAATGATATGAACAGAGCAAAAAATTCTTACTCTTATGCTATTTAAAGATGATCTCCAATTATTCTTTACCTGTCCATATTCCTATTGGTTGTTTTCCATCATTACTTTCCTTATTAAAAATCCTACCTTCTATTTTTACATGACTATCCCTCTTTCCCTAACAAGCACTGCTCAAAATCTGCTCTAAAGCACTGGGGGAGAAAAATGTTTCTATTTTTTAGCTGAACAACTTTTCTCCCATTAGCTTTCCTTTTAGCTTGTTACAAATATCTTGGCTTCCTTTTTTTTTTTTTTACCTGGTAAGCCTACATCATAAATGCAGTAGTATAAACCCATTGGTTTAACTGCAGCAAGTAAGAAAGCTCAGTAGACTAAACCAGCACAGTAGCAGTAGTATATTATCTGTACACAGGGCAGAACAATTCTCCAAAATCCCACAGGATAAAAACAACCACATCTCACCAAACTAAGCTCAGATGCCACTAGAAAAGCAACATTTCTCACCTACACTCTCAGAAGTGCTCAAAACAGTTCTATTTTCCATACACATAAAGGCAATTCAACTCAATTTAGGGCCTAACTTTCCACAGACTCATGAATGCTTTAGTGCTTTCACAGAAATTAGAAACTAAAATATTTCTACAGAACTTAATCTACCAGTAACTTAAGTGCTGAGTAATCTACTCTACGTAATGACAATTTCACATGCTCTTTGCCCACCCCTCATTGCCATTATGACACAATCAAGAAGCAGGGGGATATACCTGATGTACAAGAATACTTATTTTATTTGAAAAAAAAATCTTAGGTTTGATTCTTTAATGTTAAGTCTTAAAATTATATATAAAAATACATTTGTGAAGTTGGATTGCACTTCTAATACATCACCATTCAGCAGGCACTAAAAGCACTGAATTGCTAAGTGACAGACACCAGGATAACCAGCTCATAAATGGGACCACCAAATCACTTCAGTCCTGAAATTCTCTCGCCTCAAGTACTAAACAGAAACTCCTACCTGCAGTTATGCAAATCTTAACACCCAGATGACAGGCTGCCACTGTTGTGGAATTGTACAGTCCCATGATAAGATGCAAATGGTGATGCAAACAATAGCTACTTTATATTAATAAAGCAAACAATTCTCATTTTGCAGGCAGGAATGCTCGGGTCAAGAACCGTGCTCTGGGAGATCAGCAGCAGTTCCAGCACTCAGCATCAGCCACTGCTTCCTGACGCTTATGGATACATCACTGCTGCAAAGAAATAAACATTCAAAAGGCTCCTGCCACTATGCCATAAAGAAAATTGTTTTATACTGTAGAATTAGGATCTGTATTCCACATAATACAAAAAAATGTAAATAAATAAATAAATAAATAGAGAGAGAGTGAGCACGAGAGAGCGCACACAAAATACCGGATAAGTAACCATGGTGATTCTTGATCTCACATACAGGACAAACCATCTACATAGCATGTGACCTTATTCTACTCCACACATGAGGACTCCAGGACATGTCATGATTCTTACAGGACAGGCTCTTAGGACCAGGTCTACAAAGTTAATTACATATTTAAGAAAATGAGAGTTAAGCAGGCAAATATTTTTGTGAATTTGAGTCTTGGGGAACAAAATCAAACAACAATAAAACCCCAAACAAAACCACGCCACAACCAAGTACTATGGTCAGATCCACAAAACAACCAGCTCTTTGGGAGCGATTACATGTAATTTAAATACCATGCAACTAAAACCTGCAGAAGAATTGCCAGCATTTTTTCCCCAAGCTTGGCAAATCATACCTTATTCCCCACAAATCAAATCAAATCAGGGCAGGAGACCTTTCCTTATTCTACACTAGGCCTAATAAGGATCCTGCCTCAATAACTTAGTGGTTAAATGTCCATGTTAGTCAATGGCATGTTCAGAGTGACCAACATACCTGCAGGTCAGGCTCTGTACTTTGTGATGGAGTTGGAGGCCCTCCTCCCCTTTCATTTTAAGAGAAAACACAAGATGGTGCTAGAGGTGGTAACGCTACTTTTTACGCTGTACTTCCACCCTTAGAACCCTGTCCAGATTTTGTAAAAGAAGTCATCATTTGTCTGAGGATATCATATCCCAGGTAGATGGTCTATAATCACCTGGTAATATGCGAGATGGCAGTACAACCCTTTCAAATTTAAATTGCTCTATTTTGCAAATACATCATATTCAGCAAATGGGATCCCATTTTCATGCAAGGGGAAAGCCCTAATTTGGGAGGGGGAAGATCAGGTCCTGAGCTTCAGATGAGAGTTTACTCACTGACTGAATGTGACGGGAACAGGACAGGTCAGAAGTTACTTCCAGGACTTGACTTAGTTGTTCTAAATGGTAGCTCGACCAGTCCACAAATTAAAAAAACCCCATCAATTAAAACAAAAATGCAGGTTATCATGGGTTATTCTTGCTTTTGCTGAACAGCTATGCTGCTGTAAGAAAAACACTGTCTGTGCAATCATCCTGATTCAACTGAGCTCTGCACAAGCTCCTAACAGTCCTGCACTTGCAGACTATTTGGGACTTGGAGTTCAAAAAACCATTGCAAATCTTATATTCATTAATGTCTGCTCACCTTCCTGCCCAGAAACAGCCCCATTTTCCCTTTTCCCATTTACCCACCTTTACCCAGCCCTCAGAACGATATCATTTTTCCCACAGTTGGATTGGTCCCTCGTGGAACTGCATGAAAACTTTCAGACCTCAAGCCTCCTCCTCCTCTTGAATCAAGCAGAGGGAGAGAGAGAAGACAGAAAGGACAGAGACCAGCTTAGAGCTGAAGAAGGGAGCATCCTGAACTACCTGATTTCTTCTATTCTCTCCTTTCTTTGCAAATGAATTCAATTCCTGCCTCCTTAGGGGGAGGCAGAGGAGTCTTGCCAACAGGCCTGAACAGCTGCTACACTAGAGGAGAAAGCAGCCAAAAGTACTCCTTGGGCTAGTTGAGGTTAAAGTGTGCATCCCTCTCACGGTCTGAAATCTCCAGCCTCAGTTCAAAGGAGATTAATGAGAAGAATTGGAGAGTTAACAGAAAGGTCCCAGTGGTTGAGATGACATTGCTCAGGTTCAATTGTTGTCACTCATGATAGGAGCTCCTGTAATCAGTTGCTTCTCTAGCCAACTTCATCTGTCCCTAATGATTGTGTAACAGCAGTAATGTACATCTCTGCTGTTTTATTTTTTGTATTTTTTGCCACAAAGCAACCTTGCTGTGATGACACAGCGACTATATTTAGTTCCTGCTCTGTACTAAAGTATAATGCTCAGCTAAAAGTTTTTCCCCTCTCTGTCATTGTGTAATCTATATATAAAACTTAAAATATAGTTTCTTGCCAAAAGGCAGGAGGTGGTGATATTTCTGTAGCTATAGATAGTAGTTACCATGTACTCAGAATTACACTTGTATTAAAAAAATGACACACATTACTATTGCACAGTGAACTTCAATGATTTACGTGTCATCTTCTTAATTTTACTAGTCAAAATACATTTTTAGCTATTGTTCCTCAACAAAAAAAATGTATATTACTAATGCTAAGGTTGTGACGTGAAGTGACAGAAGCCAGGAAAATTCAAAGTTACATCTGACACTGTATCCTTTACTCACACCGCTGGGTTAAGACAAGACAATGGCTGTCTACACTTCCAAGTTCCCAGGCTTTGTTAAATATGTATCATAACCTTCACATTAATTTAAAAAGTGTCTCTCTTCTTCTTTCCCTAAAAAAAGAGATTTTAAAACTGGTTTTGTTCTTTGATAGAATTTGTAAAACATTGAAGAAATGGAAGAACAAGCAATAGATACTGCTTTAAAATTCAGATATTTTATATATAATTTTAGATGCATATTGCACCACCTTAATAATATAGCAAATGCAACTCTGCACTGTAGAAAATCCAGGCCTCATGTTTCTTCCCAGTTCTTTATGTCTTTGTGTCATACAACACAGGGGACTTACCAACCCCAAACTGTGCTGCCAGCAGAGACTTTCCAAACCTCACAAGGAGCCCGAGATGGGCTCTCCATGGAAGACTGAGGAAGATTGGATCAGAATTTAGTGCTGGGAGACTGAGTTCAACTCACTTCTCTCCTCAGATGTTTTGTGATACCCTAAGAAAAAACCCCTGGTTTCCCCATGCAAGGACCCCACAATGAAAGGGGAAGGTGGGGCACTGCAGTACAGGCACAGATAGAGAGGTGCCCCGACAGGACAGTGTGGGAAACCAGGTAGCAACAAACATATCTAGAATAAAGTGCCTGGCTGTGCAAAAGTACACACAGTCTTATATTCTGCTGTATCTAAAATCTTGATCATTTATACAACCCTATTATCCCTAGTGTTTAAGTACTTGTAAAATTATTTATTTATCATCAAAATACTACCAGTATGAGACTTGATATCAGTGGAGAACAGATAGGTGAAGTGAGTTGCCCACGGCCATGAAAATGTCTCTGGCAGAACAAAAGAAATTGAAGCAATTTSTCCCTCTTTTGGCCTTCTCACATGAGGACTACAGCTGCTAGGAATATTAAAACCAAAAGAATTCAGGATCTTTATAAAGGTCTTTGATTACATTACAAATTTGACCAAAAATCAATCCATTGCAGGAATCACCTAATGAAATTGCAAGCACACACACACAGGGAGCTGATGGAATCCAAGTTTTCTAAAACACTGTAATCTTTCCCCTCCCAAGCAATCCCGTACACACAGAGGTATTTGCTATCTACAGTTATTATGTCAGTATAATACACATAACAGACTGTAAGTTTGGAATCCATCAATGTATTTTTCTGCATTAATATCTCCCAACTTTTACACAATATCCCTTTAAAATTACTATGTCTCGCTCTTTATTTTAATGGTATGATGTGACAGATCTTAAGGAATCTGTTCCAACCCAGTAACTCCTACTTTCACTCCCACCCAAACATTCAATCTGTGCATTACAGCTACTTTTCATTTTATAACTTCTCTCTTTCATTTATCTCTAATAGCATGAATTTACATGGCAAGTTCCTGAAAGCAAGCAAAAAAAGATGCTGCATATCCTGTTTTAAATCAAATACATTTTAACTTCACTCTCTGTTACAAATCCATTCAGGGTTTACACTGATTCAACAATTTCCTACATCCACTTTTGTATGCTGCCAATACCCCCATACATTCTCTTGCATATGGAGGTTACGCTTTGTCCATAAATGGAGACAAATGTACTTGATTGGAAAAAAAACACTCAAAAGAACTTTTATTTTGCAACATTTTTAAGCAGAAATGCTTCCAGAAATTTATACAAAACCAAAATGAGACCCTTGCCATGTGCATTTCAGAGGGGAAAAATTTCCAGATTACAATTTCTGTCACTTATTTTAATATTTCCCTTTAGCCCATGCTTGCTGCCCACATATTTGCTGCCTCTAACCGCCTTGCTCTAAAAGCAGCATGTATAAGAAAAGTCACAGCCACCTGTTGGGCCTGATGGACACCAGAGAGGCTGCACTGCAAAGCTTTGGTGAGAAAAGCCTCAGAGATGTTCAAGCAGAGGAAACAGAGGCATTAGAGCACAAGAGCTGCTAGAACAGACAGAGCTCTTACAAGGATTTGCTCCCTTAAACTGTAAAAGAGCATTTTTTGCACAAGGACATTTATATTTTCTGAATGCGTAAATCAATTAAATTCAACAACCTTCAGGTTTCTGACTCAAGAGATACCATCATACACTGTCAGATCTATCAGCAGTGCAATCATGGTGGAACTTAGTCTAATGTTCTTAGTCCGTTACTTTTTATATTTGAAACAAAGAACAATGAGAATTGTTAACAAGTGTCTCGTGAACCACAGAAGAGGCAACGATGATCTTAAATCACTTCACACAGCAACCATAAATCCTAGGAGCGGACAAATATTTCTAGAACTCTTCACACAGCTGTACTTCTCCCAGGAGATTCAGAAGTATTTTACTGACAGTACAAGATTAAGCTCAGGGATCTGCAAGGTTAAGTTAGGAAAACAGTGCCATGTTATAATTAGCACATTTCCACAACACTCAGAGGGCTTACATCAGCCTGACAAAAAGTCTTTAGTTTGTTATTGCCCATGAATCCTTCCTTAGCCTTCTAAGTTGAAGTAGGACCTTTGATTTTAAGGGTGCCAGTCAGACACTATTTTCCTGGTACAATTATTTCTATACACATATACAAGGCTAGCATAAAAATACTGCTCTGCTTTCACAGATAAAAAGGCACAGAAGCACCTAGAATCTCCAGTCAAGAACTGGGTCTTTACTGAATTTATAAACAGACACCAAAGCCATCAATCAGTGGCCTAGAAAGCTCTCAGATGCACACAGCAGGAAACAAAGAGAAGACAGTGTAGAAAAGGGATATAAAAAAAAATGAACAAAGTTAAAAAAATCTAAGAGACATATTCTTAGTACCTCATAACTTTCTTCAGTTTGAAGTAAAAGAAACAGGGAACATCCCTATAAACCCCTTRTCTAAAACTTTAATGATTTCAATCAAATTCTACCCCCTAATACTTCAATAAATATTATTGCAAACAGTAATCTAAGATGCAGTAATGTACATAAAATGTATAATGTGCATGAAATACAAAATGTGCATGACATATTATGATCTCAAAACTAGTTGTGGGTCTTTTTGTCTAAAAAGGCTKATCTGACACAGAAACAGAGAAAGGACTTTATACCACCATAGTTCGTGCTTGCCCTTTACTTTAACAGATATAAACTGTCCCAGGATCCAAAAATACCTTTTATTTGATTAGCTGAAACTGACTGTAGAATTAGTAGAATTCAGCCATAGCTATCCCAAGCATTAAAGCAGCAATTTAGCACCAAATGCACTCTCCTTCAAAGAGAGGAGCTCCAGTGTCTTATGCACAGTTAAGGAGTTTGTTGGCCTAAGAGCTCCAGGAAGATGCTGCCACTCTGATGGACTTCCCCTGCTGCCTCTGGAAGCACCTGGCTCCTGTTACACAGCACTAGGAAACAACGGCCACAAGTAATTTACATCACAAAAAACTCCTGCCGTTTTTACCCGAAGCAGATATTACCATCTACCACAGACTCTCCTTGTGACACGGGTGTGATAAAACAAYGCACTTGGGATCTTTCAGCATATAACTCGTTACTAACCAAAATTAACCACAGCTCAACTCTGGATAATTGGTTTAAACCACTTTCTTTCAAAACAAGAAGAGTCGGCATTTGAAAATGTTTGTTCGTCATTCTTCARAGACCAGACCTGGGACTGCCCGGAAGATGGCGTGGGCAGACGTGCCATTGTGGCTTCTCTGCACATTATGGCACAGGGAATGGATCTGTGTGGAGCCTTAGGTACCCCTGTGAGCAGGATACTCACTGGAAGAATGAAGAATGGGTGATATCCAACAAAACATACAGAGCTCTCTTTGGCTGTCCTAAACATGCCCCCTTATACAGACCGACTGCAACAAAACTATTTGACACAGAGCAGCATTTTCATGTAAGATGGAAGGGATGCCCTGCAGTTAAAATCAGAAATACCATCTTAAGGGCTACAAGCACTTTATGCTGAAAAGGACATCCCTCAGCATTAACATAATGTCAGTGACTGCACAGCTTCCACTCCCTGAATCAGAGGGGATCACAGCGGAGATCTCTGAGGTGAAAAGCAGTCTAGCAGTGTGAAAGCCTTGCAGCAAACAGTACTTTTAGCTCTGAACCCTATTTCAGATCAAGCTTTTTCAGATACAAGACAGCTTTCTCCTATAGTTCTGCTCTTATCTTCCAGCTTTCTAAGTCTGAGGATAAATTGCAAGTAGGGGACAATTTCATGTTGCTGTTGGTATGCCCTTGAAAACAGAGTCCCTGAAGAAGTTGGAGAAACAAATATTCATCGGAGTGTCTCCCAGATCTGCTTTATTAACAAGGAAAATAAAAGGAYTACAACTTGTAGTCCTATTGTGCCACAGATTTTATGATCTTTGAATAAAAAACTAATAGGTAAATAGCAAATGGTCAATTTAAAAATGTCTTCCTTATCCGAAAAAACTACAAAAATAGCACTGAAGCTTTTTTCCCCAGTTGGGCAGGAGAGGGAAGACAAAATGTTAAACCAAACAGGATATTGTGGGCAATGGCCACATTACTGCACTTACTCTCTACAATGAATTCCAGCATTCTGCCCTTCAGATGTTTTGTTCCACTCAAAACAAAAGGATGAAACTGGCAGAAAGTATTTTAAAGCAGTTTATCCAGACCTCACTACTCTACAGAATGGCAATGTAGCCTACAAGAAATTTGCAAATCAAAAGATAGCTTTAAAGACTAGTTTGATGAAAACTTTTATCTCGAGTCTTGTACATTCTCAGTCGCTGGGTGGATTACAATGGGTTACAGAAAGTAATTTATTGGACGATCTTGTAGAGGAAAATGCTACCCAAGAACACCTCTTTCTGTATCACCCTCTATATAATGTGAAATGTTTGCTACCCACAATCAGATCTGACCAAATGACTAAAGGGAATGTCCTTGTAAATGCTCAAAATAACATCAAGAATTTTCTGAGGTATTTTGCAGGTGTTGTATAAATCCACAAGGAATAAACTGTTAAAAAAAATCCACAAAAGATCACACAAAACCCCCCTAAAAAACACTTTATCACACAATTCGTGCTGAACAGCAAATTTTATATACATTATAGACCTGACTACACCAAACTCACAATGTGTTGGGAATGCCATTAGTACAACAGTTCTAAGTGACCACAGTAGTGTCTACACYCGTATTTAAAAGCATTTTACTGCTGTCCCACACTTAAATTACCATCAGAATTTTGGGAGCATCYTGAGACGTTTGGGAATGGACTTCACGGACTAAAAGAGAACACTGCGCACGTTACTGTACTTTTCAAAGCAAGATTAACAAYGCCACAACAGCCCCAGCCCACCAAGCTGGCATCACTGAGCACTGGCAGCAGAAAAATCTGAACGAGGATCGCTCAGCACCACTGCAGCCATACCCTGATTTGCTCATCAGAGCCTGAGTGGGAAATCTCACTTTATCAGAGTTTCAGAGGAGCAGCTCACATTCCTTTTAAGATCACCACAATGAATGGTAACAACGAAGTGAGAAAAATCAACTTTAGAAAACCGCCATTTTTAGGATAATGTGAACACAGACGTCAGTTTGAACTGAATGCAGCAATCAGCCCTGGGACAGTCAATCGAAATGGTGGTTAGGACCCTGAGGAGAAGACCTGGGCACARGGACATTGAAGAGTTAATGCCCTTTTCTTATCTCAACAACACCCACCACTCTCAGAATTTCTCTTATCTCTTCTCTAACACTCCATACTCACTCCAATCCCCACATGTTTCTGTAGCCTTTTTCTCCTTTTGCTTTCCTTTAAGGGACTCCTTCCAGCTGTGAGACTGCCTAGATCTGCATTTTCTTATGATCTTTATGAGAAACCATTACTCACAAGCTGCTACGTATATTCACTAAGGCTGAGTTTACTTTTAGGGCTCGGTGTCAAAAATTTATCTGGAAAGAAAAGTGTTTCTTGCAGGCARTGCAGAACCCTAGTGGGCACATGAGACCCAGGAACTATTGTCCTTTGCCCCACCTCTTGCTGTTTAAGAMAAAAAAAAAAGGCTACTGAAAAGCTCATTGAAAATTTCTTCCCACCCGAGTCCAGTTCAGTCTGATTACACACCCAAAACATCTGATTAAATATCTTAGGCTTGGGCAGTAGAATTATCAATTTATACTCAACAGTCACTTCAACAGACACAGYAGCTCACCCATGGTGTTGCTAACCTGTCATAGTGTACATTTCCTTGTTCAGTTTATGCTGCTCTGGATTACCTTGTCTAACAGAGGAAGAACTCGTTAACTTATTAGATAACTTCAGTTCYCCATCTTATCGTGTAAATTCCTCTCAAGGTTTCAAATCAAAGACTATAAAAATATGCATATAAATTAAGTATGCATTTATATAAATTCTCAAAAAAAGAAGCAGATTTTGTTGCTATGACTCTCTCCTGCAACAAAGCCTTCATGACAGATGACTGAAATGATGGAAGATATTTATTTTAAAAAAATACTGCAAGTAATTTATTATGATAATTCCTCACACTCTATTGCAAAACGTGCTTGAGCTTGAAAAGTTCAAGCATAAAACTTGGCAACTTGCAATCAGGCACAGCTGAAGACACTCCTGTAAGATCCAACCCATGTTTGAGAACCCTRCAGTGGTTTACAAACATTCTGCCACAAATGGAGTGCTGTCACTGAGTGCAACTCCATGCAGGGAAAAGTTTAGAGACTATCCACAAATACACAGAAATAGTATGGGGCAAAGTCAGAATCCCATTCAACGCTCTCATCCCAATTCAAGCCATTTTTCCTACTTAAAAGACCCCAGAAAATATTACACAGAGAAAAATCTATGTTCTCTACATCTCTTATAATTCTTAATATTTGCATTTTGATAGGTCACAAAATTTTTTGAGCTGGTGCTGCACTGTGGTAACAGCACTCATAGTAAGATAACAAGCCTTGATACAGGGATAAGACCATGAGGGATCCTATCTTACTTTGTTATTGCTTCATTTGTTAAAGAATCAATTAAAACCCATTAGGTATGACAAAGTCTTTAATGAGGACTATGTCTKAAAGTTTAAGAAGGTATAAAGGAGGAAAGACAGAAAACAAAACACAGGCTAATTATGATTTTTAAATGGGGGAGGGAAGGAGACAATTATTTAACCAAAAAAAGTGCCATATGGTATTGGAATGGCAGCCTGTGAAAGCACAGATTCTTACGTTATCTAAATGACATGATCCAAACAAAGTCAACTAGTTGTGTCTTTGTTTCCACACTCAGCACTAGGAAAGTTTCCCATTAAGGCACTGTATCCTGTATTTCTCAGGGTGGAAAGTCTGAAGTTCTGCTAAAAATATCACAGAGCAGAGTCACTAAAAATTCACAAATTTCTTCATCAATGATAAATATATGAAAAATGGTAGACAATTACAAAATATACAGCAGTGATAGTTCCAGAAAAAGTTTTTTGGAAATTTTCCATGTTTGCTGTTTTGTGAGTCAGTCATTAGGAGGCAGCAAATGGCTCAAAACCATGTGAGAAAACAAATCCTGAAGGAAATTGAAAGTGAATAGGACGGTAAGAACTAGAAGTGGGAAATTAATTCAGATGCAAAAGTAACTTTTTGACATTTTCCACTTCAATCAGATGTCAGGTTACACAGAAGAAAATACTTTGTAAGCTATTTGTTAAATAATTTGGGATCTCAGAAACGGAAACCACACTCAAACTTTATAAGGTTGACTTGGGATTTTTGGTGATGTTAAATGCAAAAGACTTATCCCAGCCTGTTTTCCTACAGTCTGCTTTTCAAGTGGATATCACAACATTGACCACACATACGCATAAGGAACACAAAACAAATCATGTCTCAGACCATTTCATCTAAAACAAGCAGCTTATAACTGAAAGTTCATAGTTCTACATTATTTCCAAGCTTTTTCTTTCAAAGAAAAATTTAAAATCCAATGTGGTTTTACTAGTGCTCCTTTAGCAACATTAAGACCTTAGTCAGTAACATTCCTACCTCTCTCTTCCTACCAGAATACAGCATAAGACAAGGTAAAAATAACATGAGAAGCTTTCTTAAAAATAAAAATAAACCCCAGAGTTTCTGAGTGTCAACATTTCTGTAAAATTGCTGGTCATATTTTATACTGTGCAACCAGGAAGCCGTTTTTAAATGCATTTATATCTTGAATCAAAACAGAATTGCAAAGGGAGAAACATTTTATATTCTAAGCAAGCCTGTAAATAAGAAAAGATTGAAATATGGGCTAGGCTTGCTCACATCTTTGCATATGACATGTAAATTAATGTTTATTTCACAAGCTGTAGTATCTTCAACACAGGACAATGCACTTATCTGTATCTCACTAAACAGTTAGAGTAAGTAGCAGAGATGATAAGCACTAAATCACATCAATATTTCTCATTAATAGATTCATACAGCTATATAACATTCTTAAAATAATGAACTTGCAATTAATCAAACATTCTCAGCTTTTCCATATTAATCATAAAATACAAATAATAAAAACAAGGCATAAACTTACTATTTGTTAGGTGTTCACACTGTCCTGTGGTCTGAGTCAGTGGGAAATAATTACCCCTAGGAAATCTGGTGAGCAGAAATACAATAAAAATAAACATTAGCATGCCAAAAAGAATAAATTCAGCTTTCCTGCAAGTATTTTTCCTCATAATACTTCACAGGCAAGGTTAAAAAAAGAAAAAGAAAAAGAACCACAAAAAGCAAAGTTGAAAAAATATATATACACATTTAAAACATAGTCCAGCAGTGTTCAAGGATCCTTGCCTCTCAAACTTTAAAGCAGCACAGACAAATGTTGAGATGCCTATAATAGAACAAAAATCCAAGTTCTCAATCACTAGTTACGCAGTATGTGTCAGTAAGGAAGACAATTTCCAAAATAATGATTAATGTATTATCCAGATTTTTTCCTCTCTCTCTCTCTTTTCCCCTTCCCATTCAGGTTTTTCTTCTTATAAAATGCACATAGGTTTTTTCTTCCCTGTACCCTGACTCAGGCCTGGCTTTGAAATGCATTTCAATCTCTCAACACAGACTGCTTTCACTGCATTTAGAGTCCCACCAAGGCCCAGCTTTAAAAGCTACTGATTCTTTTTTTCTTTAGCCTTCCTCACAAAGGAAGGGTATTTTGTAAATTACCAGCTCGTTCAGATCAACAAAAGGTACTTTCATAGAAAGCCCCATTTGATTTTGCTCAAATTTGATTACAAGGATGGAGAAAAGGAAAGGAAGTCAAAAAGAAAAACCCCAGATGGCTTTTTCATTCATCTCAGTGAATGAGCTTTATCTGTGCCTTTTGAAACTGTAGCAGTGGAAAAGCATTTCTGTTGGCTTAAAAAACTTGACAAAAATTATTGGTTTGCCATTTCTCATGTAACTGCCATTGGGAACTGGATGAAAAGACTTTTTCATGGGATCGCCTGCTTGGATCAAAATAATGGAGATTAGGTATTTCATTATAAATTACAGTGGGAGATAGAGCAGGCTGTCATATTAATAGCAACCTGCTCATGGCCTTCAATGGTAGCTATTCTCCTAGACAAAGGACCAAGGGGGTTGTCTATTGAACTTGTACTTTAGGCCTGATCAATTTTCTATCATCAAGGCAAAAGGTGAGGTGACTAACAAAAGAATTCACACATGACTGACCTCATAAGCCTATAGATAAAACAGCTTAAAGAAACAAAACACATCCTGAAATTATGGGTGATAAACTGTATAAAGGAAAAAGAAGAAGAGAAATGATAGAAAAAGGGAGAGAAAGAGCACGTGGTCTATAATTCTCCCTCCCTTCTTAGGTGAATGGACATATTAAAAGCTACTTGTTTTCAGCTGCAGATAATTGCAGCCTTTGCTTTGCCATGTTCTGCCTTAAATCCTTCCATGTACTTTTTCATCCAAGACTGTTCCAGCATTTTCATTCACGAGTAACCACAGCACTGAGTTTAATACAGAACTTCCAGAGCTGTAGCTGCACACAGGATTACACATAACATCATAGGCAGGACGGTGTCACACAGGCATTACAGTTAAAATCAAATTACAGCAATAGCTATGAACCTTGGGATCYGTATCCTTTTATACAAAACCTTGCTAATTAAGGGAAAGTTGGACATCTAAGCAATATAAGAACAACACCTCCTGGAGTTTGAAAGTCTTGACACTTTTTTCTTTCACTAAGATGGCACACAATTTTACACAGTGTGCAAACAACATGTAAATTGCTYGTAATATATTTAGATACCCTTAAAACTGTATTATTTGCATTTCTTCTCCTGCTTCCTGGGAAATGAAGCCCCTTCTACAGCATCAGCATTGGGCTTTGCCAGTCAGCAAGAGATACAGAGAGTGAAACCTTCACTCCCCTGAAGCCAAATACATGGCAGGAAAATGTTCTCTGATCTTTGTCAGGATCAACATTTCCCCCCCTTTGCTGTACAGACAGAAACTCAAGCAGCCAGAACACTTTTATACACAGAACTATGGTTCCCACTACATCTTAACTCTGCTGAAATTTCCCATAAGGTGTTAAAGTGTTCATATCCCCTCCCATGACATTTGCTAACTAAGGCAAAATTGTAGAAGCACGCAAATATTTGTATCTGAAAGCCAAAACACGAGCTAAAGGAGCAGAGAACTCCCCTTTCAGACAGCTGACAGCAGCTCAGGTGTAAATGGCACCCAGCAGTTTACCTTGATCACAGTGGGGCAGAGGACAGCAGTCTAGAATCTGGTTTCAAGTTCCAGCTACACAGCCACCAAGAAGTCAGTATGTGCCAAGTTTTCTGAGATATTTAGGACTTTCTCCCTTTAGCTCTACCACTGCAGTGATACTGCAGTTTCAGAGATGAAGCCACTGACTCATGGCCCTTTGCCACAGATCCACATGTCAGCATAGCAGTATTTATGCAATGACACTGAAATAATCCAGGCTAAAAAGGAGCACTTTTTAGTGAGCTCAGATTCGTAAACAGCCAGACAGAACACATGGGAGGCTACAAACTGGGTGCAGAGGAGGAACATCTGAGCCACAACTTTGCTGCAGAAGCAAATTTATTGTTGCATCACAGAGTCCTACTGAAAACAAACATACATTCATTATCACACAGAAACATTAAATAACTCATGGTAAACACTTTCTGAAAGTCGAGACAAGATGAAGACAGGCAAAACAGCAGCAGAATGTGATAAGTTTTGGCTGCCAGCACAAAAAAATGAGAATCAGTGATAGAACACACCCACCCAAGCAGCGCAGATACATGACATCATTTATGAAGCCCTAGTGGTAATGATATCTTTCCATTATCCCAGAGATGTACTGATGATTACTAAATGATTAGCAATTAATCCCAACTTTATATCCTCTGTAGGGGCTCTACTGAGTAGTTACAGAGGAAAGAGCTCTTGTAATCATTGTAGATAGCTCTCTGAAAGTATTGGCTCTGTGCTCAGTAGCAGTGAGAAAGAATATTAAGAGCTSTTTGAAAAAAAATACAGACCAGGAAGAAAAATACATTTTGTTACMACATCAATATAGTTTGAGTACTCCTTATTAAAAGGCAGGAGCAAGGCACAATACCAAAAAACCCTCATAGATATGGTCATTTCAGAAGAAATAATCAAGCAAGCACTGACTGCCACTAAGACATAGACTTGAGCCACAGAACACAATTCATACAGGACATGAGCAATTAGTGATCTCACGATGCACACTGGGGAATTACTCAAAAAACAAGGACAGGGTTTTTTTTCTGTTTTGCTTTGCTTGCTTAAGCAGGAATCCACTCACACCACCCCATTACAGCATTGTGGTAAACCTTAGTGATAAAGATCTGCGACTTTACATTCCACTTCCTATCATATTCCTGCCTGTAAAGGGACATCCTTACACCTGACCACGCTACTGCTGCTGATGTTGCTCTTGGAAGCAGGAAGGAACAAGAGCCCAACTCCAAATTCAGCCCTGCTGCTCAAACAACAGTACTTTTTAACTATAAGTACATGCTGTATTTCCCACTCTGGACTTCTCCACATCAATAAAGTACTGCTGCCCAACCAGYTACTTTGTATGTTAAAGGGCTATTGATATATCAGAAGTTTAGATACTGCTGTACATCTGCTTCTGGGTAAATACTCCAGTAACTGGCACAAGGAGACAGAACCAGTAATATTTGAGATTATTTTTTTGAGACTGCAAAACAAAGGCTGGCTTAATATTTGATAATTGTCAAATAGCAAGCCCCTGTAATAACCAAAATGAAAGCAGCTTTCATGAGAATTTGTGAATAGTTATTTCATTTTCAAATGATAACATATGTTGATCAAAATTAAATTTCTCAGGTAAATGAACAAGGCTCGCTCTAAGCTTAACCTTTGTGTTCTGTGCTGCTGTAAGACTCAATCTGTTTGGGCACACTGATTCYAGGGAAGCAGCATCATTGCCAGTGKTACTGAAATTAATTTGGAGTGAACACTCTGACTAAGAAATGTCCACCTAGGCAATGTAATTATAAAATACGTGTCCATACAGTGGGCCAAGACAATCAAAACCTTGACAATAACTCCCCTCGTAGAAAAACGCTAAAAGCTGTTTCCACTGGCTTTTGCTCATTTTTGTCTGAGATGTGTTTGGTTTGTTCTCAGCTTCCACATCACATTGTCACATTTTTCTCTCATTCACCATCTCAGTGCAAAAAACATAAGCTTGCTTGTTTTGTGGCTTCTAACTACAAAACTATAAATGCCTGCTAAATAATTTCACGTAGAGCAGGTAAATTCGTGGTATAAGACAAGCAGAGTGCTCTGCTAGTAAATCACTCCCATTTGTACAGTAAAAGTTCTATTTAAGTAATTTGATTCACTCTGATTTCTGCACTATGGCACAGAAAATAACTTACTGGGAAGCCAGTCTCAGAGCACTCAGGATTTTAAGGTTAACTCACTGAATGTCCCTGGGCACCTAATGGRAGGCAGAGCAAGTCAAGAGGTGCAAGTGTGGTTTACTATGGACATGCAACTGTGCTTAGGAAAAGGCTCCTCCTTCACACTCCCTCCTTTTCCTTCTTACATTCCACTGTATTGCTTCCCCTTCCCTGACTTCATTTTTGCAATCATTGTAAATAGTGTGTATACGGTTCAGGGAATTTATGGAACACCGGCTGCAGATACTTCCTGAAAAGTACTCCATTCTAAAAGAGACACTTTAATTCCTTATCTGAAAGATTAAAAAACAACCCAGCTCAGCCTGGGTATTTAGTGATTACAAATTACAGTGAACTAAAACAAAAAAAAAGGAAAGAAAATTTCAAAATATAAAAAGCTGAATCACACATCTGCATGAAAAAAACCCATTTATGCCACTTAGAGAATACACTGTATCAGTAACAACCTGTAAAGTAGTCCCATTTGTCCCATTTGCTTGTTTTGCCTCAGCTGGGAGCAGGGGTACTGGGCACATTAGGACAAGATGCTTTTTCATGCTTGACTCATTTTCAGCAATTGAGAGATGCTTTTATTWAAGTACTTCTAAATGAAGTCAGATATGCAAATATTACATGAGAAAGTATTAACCTAATTACATTTTTTCTGATGTATCACTTTACACAGAGTACAGTGGCTTTTTAACTCCAAAAATGCAGTCTAAGAAGTTCGGAGAACCACAAATGAATGATGAATTCCCAAACTGCAACCTGAACAGTACACTAGACTAGCACTTGAATTTACAGGTAACCACAAAAAGGAAATCATATCAGACAACAGCAAAYAAAAGCAATGCATGCAACATTTTAATAAAACCAGAGAACTGACAAACAAAGTGCCTAAGACAGACACACAGAAAAATAGAAATCAATAAAAAAGCAGCTCTTTTTTTTTTTTTTCCAACTAAAAGCAAAAGAAAAAATGTCATGTTGATTGCCCCAATACAATGGGAGGAAATAAATATGGACATAAATGTTTTAAATTTTAGTCATCTTGGCTAGAACTTAATTTCTTTATTGGCTTCAAGCATAAGATGGAAACATCTCAAAGTGGAAACTGTGAAATATAATTATAAAAGAATAGGACGAGCATGCAAAGGCAGCACTGGAAAAGTAAACAAATAAATTGAGGTACAATTAGCAAGAGAGAAAGGATAAAAAGAAGTTCTACAAATACACTTGAGAGTAAGAGGAGGACCAAGAAAAACTACTGGTTGGGCAGCAGCTKGAAGGTGAAATCAAACTATTGACATATTGTGCCAAGAAGTCTGAACTGTTTACTGCTTTATTGACAGTTGTTACCCTGAAGGTCAATTGTAATCAACTGGCTCCTGTAATTGAAAGCTATCAAAAAAATAAATAAAATTATACATATATATATATATATATATATATATATATATATGTATATATAAAGAGAGGACACAACTGCAGGACAGAACAGCGACAGAAAAGATCAGGAAAAACATGTAGGTCAAATAATTCAAAATCAGCCATGCCATATTACATTTGCCCAAAGTCTTGGAGGAGTGCATGAATATCAGAGSTGTTACAGCTGGAAAGCTGCTATCAGAATTATTTCAGAAAGGACATGATGAATGGATATGGGTACAAAAGCCCTTRGAAGAGCAAAAATTGTGCCTGCTGTAAAAGAAGGAGGAAAAAACTATAGCCTACTTACTTTAATTTTCTTTACTTTCCCMGTTTGTAAGTCACCTAAAAGAAAACCAGGAAATGAATAACTGAGCATGGATTCATCAAGAACCAGGTGTAACTGGGTAACAAGTCTTGCAGTAGGGGGAATAATTGATGCTGCATTTCAAGATTTTAAAAAGACTTTTGGCATCTTTGCACAGGACTTTCTYCTGCTCTAACCAAGAAACATCATCTAAACAGTGTTACTACAGGCTAAATTGCCATAGGAAAAAAATTATACTACAGCTACTAATGACTCACTGTCTACAAGGAAAAAAGCATCTAATGGAATTCTTGGTCAGCACTGAATCCAGTACTATTCTTTATTTTCATCATTAATCTTGATGTCAGAAGAGAGATTGCTCCCACAATGCTTCATGGAATCATAGAACGTCCTGAGTTGGAAAGACCCCACAAGGATCATCGAGTCCAACTCCTGGCACTGCACAGGACAGCCCAAGGATCCCACGATGTGCCTGGGAGCATTTGAACGTGTGTCTAAGCTGGGAAGATCTGCAGGCACACYGGGAGACACAATTAGAGTCCAAAAAAATCTCGGTAGAACTGGCTTGCTAAAGGTCAACTGAAATTCCAGGGTAGCTGCRTTATTCTTCATCTCAGAAATAATGAACTGCAGAAACGTAGCTTGAGAAACAGCACAACAGTTCTGCACCAAAGGATCTGGATCAGAAGCTAMACCTGAATCTACAAAGCTATTGCAAATAAAAGCAGGTATCATACTGGAAGCCTCAGAGACAGAATAAAGCATGCACTGAATGCCATCTGAAATGATCTTTTTGCTTTACTTGCTTTGAGAAGTCCTTAAATGGATTGCTGTTTAGTTGTGGACACTGCCAGCAGTTTAAAAGATGCAGTTAATTTGAAAGAGCAGCAGTCTGGAAAACAATCTGCAAGACTGAAATATTGGACCTTATTCTAAAAAAGACTTAAAAAAAATCATTCTAACACAATACAAATATGCATTTATACTGCAGAAATGGAGCTTTGAGTTAAACATTAAAAAAACTTTGCAGAGGTAAAGACAAATGTGCAAGGAAAACAAAAAATCCTGCATAGCTTTGGAAACTGGTTAGAAAAATGTCTACCAGGAGTGGTTTAGTTATAACAGATTCTGTATTTAAAACAATTTCTTAAGGTTTCTTCCAGATGCTTTTCCACTTATTATTTTATCTTACAATAATCATAAAACACAAAAGTAACTGAAAATATAATTTTGTCAAATCTTGTTGAAACTGTTAAATATGTCAAGATTTAAACTTTGTCTTAGAGTTTTGTAAAGCCAGAACACCATCTAAGCCAAATAGAATCAGTTATGTCCCTGTCCCATTTTTACCCCAAGGGGTAGTAGCAGTTGTTTAGCTCTCTTCCTAAACCTTCCTCTTTCCCTTCTGAACCTTCAGCTGCATCAGCCAAACATGAAACCTCCCTGCATGTGCCTTTGAAATGAGAAAGAACCTGCTCATAAAGGACTACAGCATCCAGTCCAAAATCCCCACACATTGTAAATATCTGCATCGATAGCCTGAAGGAGAGATTCTAACACATGAAGATACAACGCTCAGCACTCTTAATACTTGGAAAGTATTAGATACTAATTAAGCAAATGAATTAAACATCCCTCTCTGTATATCCTCTGTCCATGTCAAACCAACAGTATGGCCTCATGGTTATCTTGGATTGGAATTCTACGTTCCAGCCTAACACAAGGGATTTCCACATCCTGACAACTCCAGGTTCAATTACCATGACAACACGAACACATAATTACATACATGCCTTGAAAGCAGATGCGGAGGAATAGAAAGCATCCAGAGAACTTTGTGTGTTACCTGCATGCTAAGCAAACACTCACCCTGACTGGAGTGTGGGTCTTTTAAACGTATTTTTACAGGGGATCATAATTGTCAGCAAAATAGTGAATTAAATTTATTTGAATTCAACAAAACATAAGTTAAACAATAAGGTTACCTCAAACTTCATTTTATTCAATTCTGGAAAAACCTCAAAAAGTTACAAAAAAGTTTTCTATGCAGTTCAGATTTTGAATGAGATTTCATATAATTATAAATACTTTTAGGTTGTTAGAGACTGATTCATGTAAGTGGTTTCATCTAGGAATTTAGTATCAAAAGAAATAAGTTGATTAGAACATTTCTGCAACTACAATTACAATCAGTTTAAAATCTTTTTTGGTAATATAGCTTTCCCATATTGGCTTAATAAGCTTAAAGGGCTGTCTTCTATTTAAAGATTTATTTTTAGGACACACTTTAAAAAAAAAWTCCCCATTTTTTTCTTAAGTATCATAGACTATTCATCTCTGTTCCCAGTAACATAATTCAAAACAGTTGTGAATAATTCTAATTTAAGTCTGTGTGTCCATTTAGTGCTAATTTTTCATCTCTGTGGTGTTATCAACAAATATTGCAGTTATCAGCTATTATCAGCTGAGGTGGCTTCTGAGGTAATAAAACATGTCTTTAGAGGACTGAATCACCAAACTCATTAACCAGGATGCTGAATTTGGTAGCTAAGCTGGGCATTAGTTTCAGCTCTTGAGCAGGGAGCAGAAGTATATTCCTGCACTTCTGAGAAATCAGTCCAATCCATTAAGTTACATCAGTGCAATGTCCCTCACTGACAGAGTGTTTTGGGATGCAGGAAAAAATTACGTTTGTTGCAAAATGTCAAAGTGAAAAGGAGTTATGACTTCAGAAGTATAGAATGGTCACTGACTATTTTCCCTAGAGAGAACATCCACCTTTTCCCAGGACATGGAGCCTTTCACCTTTACAAGCTCTGGTGTTGTCAGCACATGGAATTTGGCCACTGCTCCCAAAATCAGATCAGAAGCTCCTTGTCAGYAACACTTAAAGCTCACTGGTACAAGGCAGCAGCTTTAATATTCCTACTTTCCCAGACTGTTGTCCTAGAGGAGCCTGGGCAGATAACAAACCAAAAATAGGAAATAGCACTCATCTCGCTGATTTCAAAGYGAAGCACCTGCATTATTAAATGGATAAGAGTATTTATATACTCGTCCAGAACGAATATGTTTGAATGTCCTTCAGAACAGGATACAGAAAAGAAAATCTCACACAGGCATGAAAACATTAAACAAGCACTTCCACTGGGGGAGARAAGGAGACAGGACATTCTGAGTTTATTTAAATGAACAACAATACTCTCCTGGACCTTTCATAGGAGCAAGACTTTATCTGAGATAAGAACCAAAGAGACAGAGTGAGCTAGGGTGAGAAAGAAAGGAGTTATTTCTGGTAGTAATGACTTAAAGCAGACTTCATCCAGTCTTTCTGTGACTAAACAAGTGTCTTTCATGAAACAAGAGAGAGTAGAAAGACTAGGAATTCACTGAGAGTGCCTCTGTGGCAATGCACGTCATCACRGACTGTTTAACCCGCTCTAAGCCCCACGATTTCCAACAACCCAGTAGGAGATTCTGTGGAAGTTCTTCAAGGYGATCACTTCAAACTTCCAAAACACTGAAACCAAYAGTTTCATTACCAAGATAGGGGGTSTCTCAACACATAGCCTTGGAGCACAAGAAAGCTGTGCAGATGTTGGGAACAAACTGCACTTTTTTCTTCATGTGGTAGGCAGGAAATGAGTTATTTCTGTTCTAATTTGGCTAYATAAACCCAAATAAATCAATATTAATATGCCATATTCACCGAATTTAGTAGGTGAGACCACTTGACCAGGCGAAATATTCAGACTATGAATCAGGTTGTTAAATGACTAAGAAGAGAAAAAGAGGATTAAGAAAAGTTTCCAAATGCTAGAACAAGACCAGCAGCTTTGCGAGCAAAGAACCAAGATAACAGTCAAATATCTTWAACAAAATGAACAAATTAGCATCCCAAAAGCTGCAATATTGTTCAAGCCCTCTGATAAAGTTAGGTAGATCTGGAATAATAGATAAAAAGGTCTCAGTTTATGGAAACTGTTCCTGCCATGGATAAGGCTGAGGTAATTATCATGCATTTTTAATATAATCTACTTTCAGGTGTAGTTTTTTTCATCTGTATGTAGTGGCTAAGGAGGGTAGCTAKAAACAGGAATTCTTAGTTTAAAAAAAAAACCAAACATTAATTTAGCTAAAGAGTATATTGCTTGGAAAGTATGGTGAGAGTAACACTTAAAAAGTTCTATTAAGCTTGCAGACTCATTCCAGTCTTGAAATACAACCCACACAGAAGTGCTTTTCTTCCTTCATGCTGGCACTGGTCTTTTCTCCTGTCCTGTGTATGAAAATCCCAGGCAAAGAATGGCAACAGGGTCTCCTAAAGAAATTGAAAGGCTTTCTTTCTTTTTTTTTTTTATAGTGCTTTTTATTATTACTCTTTTTTTAATATAAATTTAGAACAGAATTTTTATCCTTAGTATTCCTCAGAATTTTGAGCATCTTCCAAACACTTTCACAGCATATATTAAAGAAATAACACACATTGGGATGGTTGTATTTATAGCAGAGCTTCAGTCATTATCATTCAGCTCTAATTCCTCCATAAACACTGTGTTCGCTTTTCTTTGAACAATTTCATCACATTTATGAATTCAAAAGATTTTGCTATTTTATAAGTTGTGACTGGAACAGCAGCTCGACATCAGAGTAATGAATCTAATCAGCTTTCTGATTACCATGCCAAATTTTACATCCCCTGGGTACCTGAGGTAATGTCTATTCTTATCCCATAATCTATAAAGCTTCAGCTGTTTCTGTTATTAGTTTTATTTTGAGTAAGGTTTTGAAGTCCAGTAGATTCCTACATCATAAAAGAGGCCTACTTTCCTTGCATGAAAAATTCAAGGGTCAAGAACACGCAAAGAAATGTTTGATCTGAAGATCTTACACACAACTTAGTTTTRAAATTTGTCAAGTACTTATAATAAAACTTTTAAGGTATTTGGAAGTTGCATGCCTAGTTATAACTAAAGGCAAGGACTTTCCATCTYTAGCATGGAGACAGAGGAAATAGAATCATAGAACGTGCTGAGGTGGAAGGGACCCACAAGGATCATCGAGTCCAACTCCTGGTCCTGTGCAGAACAACCCCAAGAATCCCACCCTGTGCCTGAGAGCGTTGTCCAAACACTTCTTGAMCTCTGTCAGGCTYGGCGCTGTGACCACTCCCTTGGGGAGCTGTTCCAGTGCTCAACCACCCTCTGGGTAAAAAACCTTTTAAGAACCTTTTCCTGATGTCCTACCTAAACCTTCCCAACTCAGCTTGATGCCATTTCCTCGAGCCCTGTCACTGCTCACCAGAGAGAAGAGATCAGTGCCTGGCCCTTCAGTTCCCCTCGTGAGGAAGCTGCAGACCCCACCGAGGTCTGACCTCGGTCTCTCCCAGGCTGTTTCCCCTCTTTCAAAGACATCAGGAACTATTTTTTTTTCCTGGTCTCCTKTCAATATCACTGTGACGGTACCTCCTGACAGCATCAGCATGACAGTTACTATAATTCCCAAGGCCAGCTCTCCTTCCTCTGTACCCCAGCTTTCAAAATAAGTGTTAGGTTAGCAAAATACTTCCTTTTCACCTTAGGGAACGAGAGACCAGGACCACCTGTATGRGGTTTGTGTGGCGAGAGCAGAGGGGGCTGTGGGGCCTCTCTGAGGGGAGGCTGGGCCGGCCTGGGCACCGCTGGTTCCCACCAGCCCCAACTGACCCCAAAAACGTGTCGGAGAACGGGCCAAACTCTGCCTGGTGGGGTTTTCCTTACACGACTGAGGGGAAAAAAGGTAGAGAAACAGCTCTGCCAGTGCCCATGTCAGTGCTAACAGAGGGGGAAGCAGTGCTGGGGAACTCCCCTGCAGCCCCTGGGGACACAGGGTTGTGCCCTTGCACACCAYGCGGGATCAGACACCCACAGGCAGACTCGGTACCCAAACAGCGTTCCCAAGCAGCGAGGCGCTTTACCTTCGGACAATTTTAACRGGATAATGAATTCAGAGGTTTTCACCATTTTCTATGCAGTGACAAAATCACCAGATTGCTTGATGTCATAACAGATAATTTAACCAGCTCCTGATCAATCATTTGCAAAAGTTTACATTCACTGGGAATTTTAATGTGCTTGTCACAGGCCTCTGGTAATTTTACTGCGCTGTCAAAAAGGTGTCTTGGATGGGAAACTGCTCAGGTAAAATTGCATYTGGCAAATGTACTAAATCAGTGTTGCCAACAAAACTTGGCAGCATTGCATTTGTAGTGGGGAAGGGAGTCTGTGGTCCCTTCCTGACAGCTCCACTCTGCCRCTCCTTACTCCTCATTTTTCCCCCTGGCCCTGCCTGGATCCTTTCCACAGGCCCTGCAAGAACAGCTCTTGGTGGGGGCTGCAGTTCTCCAGGATAAACCTGGTCCCAAACTCTCCATGGGCCACAGCTTGCTCAGGGAATAGCTGCTGGATATTCCCTGAATGTACTTCACAAGTCTTAAACAGAGAAAATGAAAATGTATCTTTAGCTGCTGCTGAAAAGCAGGGTCCTTTATTTTCTGCCATCCTTCTCCACTACTCTGAGACAAGATTTTACAACATACAAACCTAGTAGATTATGGTCTGAAGTAAATCCCACAAAAGAACAGTGTGGAAGAGTACAAAGACAGCTTGCCAGGGCATTTATCTCTTCCACGTAAGCCTAGAAACACAGAATAAGTATATATGTAGTCTCCCAAGCTGCAGTCTCCCAAAGGCTGAAAATAGTAATAGGCAATCCCAGTGGCATGAGATGCCTACAGAGGGTGTGCTTCTTTCTGAAATCAGTTAGGGCAGAGAAGAGTCTTTTTGCTCACTGTGCTGGGATTCACTTGAGGTTCTTTAATAAGGAACACTGCCACAGAACCTGATTGTCTCATGTGCACCAGGTGCAGGAATTGCTGGATGAAGCCACAGCAGCATTGCCTTAAAAAAAGAGATCTCAGAATGGTTCAGCACAGCAAGTGAAGACAGGTTAGGAAAAATAACAGGGCATTTCTGACAAATGGGAAGAAATCAGAAAAATGTATGCCCTCACTCAAGCATGGCTCCCTATAATGTGTAGACATAGTTGGGGCATTAATACTTTGGCAAAAATATGTTATAAATGGGATTACACACCTTGCATAGTAAACGACCTTAGCAAATACCTTTTTTTTTTATCTRTGCAAAAACATAACCTCAAGAATAYGCACTTCATTACCTAGCTAGAAGTTTAGGCACTATAATTTGGAGATATACTAAGAACAAATTGGATTAAATAGAAAAAATATTAAAATGTTATGCTTGTTGGATATGTGGGAAGTTTTAATAACTCATATAAATTATTTTTAAAATTTAAGAAGATGCAGGTATACTCAATCAGCATGGTCCACTGAACACACAGAAGTTCAGTAGGCCCGGGCCCTATCCTCACTTCTCTCCATAAATTACTTCTTGCATCAGAGAAGATAAATGCAGAGCCATAAAACTATTTTAGGTTCATAACACCTCAGTCATCTTATCTGTGATTTGAAAAGAGATTGTAGATCACAAGTTTCTGAAATACAGAGAAATGGGGAGATTCATCTTTTATCTAAATATAATTCTACAAGAAAAAGTTAAGCATTTGTTAYTTATATGAAGTACAAGCATGGCCTGCATCCTATTTTCTAGTTCAGCATGTCACTAAAAATCAGTGGCCAAATGTTCTTCCTTCTGAATATGGAAACAGTTTGTTTTATGTGATTTATATCAGACCCCTCATTACAGAGAACCTTGTCACCATACGATTCTGTGTATAGAACAATTACAGAAATTCTGAATTCTCAGTGTTTTCTTCAGACGAGCTGATGGGCTGTGAAAGGTGCTGGACTGACAGCTCTGAGAAGTGAAGTCCTCTTCTGGATTGATACAGTACAGAGAACAGCAATGTGATTTTCATTCACTCCTTCCCAGGTATGTAATTTATCCCTGATCCTGAGAAGTGCCCATTTCACCATCAGCCCCTCCCTGCTGAGGCTGCTCCCAGTGCACCAGGCTCCTTCTCATTAGGGAGCACACTGGGAAAGAGCATCAGCTCCATGCAGCCCAGAGCTGTCCTGTGTGGGGCTGATCCTCCCATCTGTGAGAAACACCAGCATGGTCAGGAATGTGTTTGGTAGAGTTGAAGGCTCACGTTTTCTCCGGTTGAAAGGACAGAAATTAAAACCTTCTTCTAAAAGTTAAGGTAATTAAAGAACCTACAGCAAGAAATATCTGATCATTTAAGCACTTTATACATTCACACTGTCTGCGTAAGTGTTAKGTTCGTCACAGATACATTTCTTTGGTTATTTTTAAGGTATAGGACATTTGAGTTTGTTTTTGTCTTTAGAAATATAAACTACTGTTCCGATATTTGATACAATACTTGGGGGAAAAAAATCTCTACCCCAAGTCACTTGTGTTTTGCTGCCCAACTGAAAGTATTAGTTATGGAAGGAGTAAGAAAAAAAAGGCTAGAATGGATACAAAATGAGTTACATGTAAATTTTTTGAACAGATTACTATATTGTTCAACAACAATGCACAATTTTCACCTTAGAAAAACAGTTCCAGTATTAAGAACAACAGAATCTATATATACTATAAAGGGAGGTTTATCAAGATTTAACGACTGGGATCCAGTCTTAAAAGTCTCATCTGATGGTAACCATCACACAAGAAATAAGCATAAAATATTTCTGCATATCTTCARTCTCCTAATTCAGAAGAGATAAGGGTGAAGAAGGCAAATACTTTCATACATTAGTGATGAAAATAGAAGATGAAAGGGAAAGAAGATGCAAGAGAAAAGGAGGCAGAAAAGTTATTTTTTAAAACTCTAAGTTAAATTTAAATTATATCTATAATCTGGGAGACATTAACACTGTGATTTCATATTTATCATGTGAAGTCTCTACACACACTTTAAAAACCTTTACCTAAAGACTTTTGAAGTGACATCTTTGAATTTGGATGGGCATGGACATAGGAGAAGCAAAGGTTTTCTGGGTGCCATTTTATAACTGTAGGTGAAATTCATACTCTGTGACTGCAAAACAAAGAGCAGGCAAAGCTTGCTCTAGGAAATCTCAGTAGGATTTTTAGTCAGTCCTGTTGTGGAAAATGTACTGAATAATGGTATTTGATATTCAGTGTCTCCTGCGAACTGACAGTGTTGGAATTTCCCTTCCTGAAAGCATGTATTTGATATCTGGGCTTCTTTTTTTTCCCCCTGCTCATTTATATGTGTGTGGTTTTCCTTTTAACCCCCCGCCCCTTTTTAATTTAAATAAAACTCTGGGGGAAAAAAAAGCAACAGAAGATCACAGGATGTGAAGATGCCATTCTGGGAACTAGCAAGCAGTCTCAACAGTGAAAAAAGCCAAGTGATCTTTCAAGTGGGCTATTACTGTAGTTGTGGGAGCAGAATAATGAAACTGAACAGAATAATTGGCCTAAATATCTGGTTAGAAGGCTGGTACAGAGAAAAGAGCATGAAAGGCTCTACTAAAACCACAGAAAGGTGGGTGTTCCTGCAATCAGCACAGAAAAAAAGCATTGGAGAAGTCTGTAAACTAAAGRAGAGGGGGAGGGGTACCATTGGAAAGAAATCCAAGCAGAGGAGGGGGAAGGGGGGAAAAATGCCCACTAAATCTGAAAGTCTAGAGAAAAAGAAAGCAGTTGATTGTATTTGCTGACATTCCAAGGATGGCAGTTGGGAAACAGCAATCAGAGCAGTAGTATCAGGAGGTACACACTGTAAGAGAAATATGGGTGCCTCCTGAGATATATTTAGGAACACTTCTACGTATTTTTAAAACAAAGACACAATTTGCGTATATATACAAGAAGAACTTAACTATCACTTCATAGAGAAAAGAAACAACCATCCTCTCTTAACTGGTCATTTCCATCAGCTGAAGCCTTATCATATGACTTCTGAATAGAAAAGCAGTGAAGTCAATAAACTCAGATGTTATGATCATCCACATCAACACTTACATCAGAAAACATCTGAAAATGTAAGATCCAGCTTGACCATGGATACATGTCTATATATCAGAGATTCTTCCAGTGATCAAGGTGAAAGATTAAGGTACAAGCATTTTCCATAGCTTTACCATGTGCTTCTGAYGGTAACTCTGTAAGTGACCATAAATGGTCCAAACCCAAATGTGYATTGTGCTATAGCAAAGGACTGTGTATCACTTCACAGTACCCAGCACACCCAGCAGTATCTGAGCTTATCTTCTTTTTCACAGCTAATGCCTCCCCTGGAAAGCTTCCTGGTAATACCTTCAGCTTAGTCACTTGGCTGAGAAGAAAAACAAACAAACAGAACTGAGCAATAACCTGCACTGTATCTCTGTTGACCCTGCACGCCCTACTGTCATGACTTCTCTTGGCAAGAGATTCTACTTCCCTCCCAGAAGTGCTGGGGGTTGCAAATGATAAAACAGTTTAGGAAAAGCAATTTCTTGTGCTGGAACTGGAGGAGCTGGGGCTGGTACTGTTTTGCTTCACTTTTCCAATGTAGCTAATTCATAGTCTACCTCATAAAAGTAAATTCAAATCATGGTATGAAATAACTGTATCAAGTAACAAAAATATTCAATAGGTGTACATTCAGAATTCTGAGCAATGGCTCTTTGAATCACTTGTGTTTGCAGTGTTTGAACTGCAAAGCTTCTTAAAAATTACTAACTCCCACAAAACTGAAACCTGGTGGTGCTAAGACTACACATCACTTTGACACCAGACAACTTGGACTTAATCTAAAAATCTCCTATTTACCTCCATAGGGTTTGCATTAGTGCCCATATGCCCTTAGGCAATGGTAGAACCAGAACCACTGGAAAGGTATTCTGTAGAAAGGTGACACGATCAGGATAAGCTGATACTTTTATAGGTGCACAGTCTCTTTAGCCATTCTCTTTGTAACAAAACCAAATACTGTTGAAATCCCAAACACACATAAATAATGCATTTTTAGAGAGATCCTTCCCACATGAGGTTACAGTTTAATTACTGGGTTTCAAGGTATCTGTATGATCATCTAGTATGACCTCTTGCACTACAAAATCTGCAGAATTTCATCAAGTGGGCAGAATTTCTGGTTAAAATACAACACAGGCCATGCTTCTGGCTTTAGTCACGAAATGGAACAAAATCGAGATGTATGGTGATAGAAAGATCAGTGTTAGCATTCATTTACTACATTTCTTTAWGCTCATACACAAATAAGGGAGCAAAAGAAATCAGAGACTGCAAGCACTATTAATTCTTAGTTTCTAATTTACCAACTCCTTGTATAAGAGCAGTCCTRGAGAGCAGTCTGGAAAAATGAGAAAGTGTTTCATACAACTGTTATGTAACATTGCTGAATAGGATACTGTAAATAATTAATCCAAATGAAAGAACTGGGGGGATCTTTTGGCAGGAATTAAACATGAAAAGAACAGTGATTGGCCTCTGTCTTTTTTTCTGGAAAAAACAAACAAACAAACAAACAAACAAAAGCAAAGACACCAACAGTGACTGCAGAATCTCAGAATTTTTGTAGGGCTTGTACTGGTGTAAGTTCTAAAGATAAAGCATATCATGTGTTAAAGGTCTTTTCCAAATCGAATGATTCTACTATTCCAATATATAAAACAGAAATTAGGAATAGCGAGGTAGTTGTTGTCTAGCACCTCTCTTAAAAGGACAGTTCATTACGGTGTCTCAAAGCCAGCAGTTTTCAGTCTTAGCTTCAGAGATCCACACATATGTATCTGTGCTTCAAAATGAATGTTTCAATAAATTATCACTTTGTCTCAAGCAAAATTTTATTAAGGTTCAGTTTAAACCCAAGAGCATCTCTGATAACTTACTGCAATGCAATAGGCTGGAACATAAAGGAGATGCTAAAATACCTTTTAAAAATTAATAAGGTTCTACCTGGCTAAATCAAGTTATTGCATAAGCCATCGGTTTGCACTCATCAGAATTCAGTTGTCATCCACCATCGCAAAGCAGTTTCGTCTTCCTGAGCCTCCAGAAACTACTAAAAATGAAAATAATCCTTGGAAACAAAAAGCGAGAACTTYCCCATGGGACATTTTTCAGGGTTTATTTAGTTTTGAATCCTTTATTGCAAAACTCATGTAAAACTTTTACTGGCTAGGCAAATCATATAGAGAGTTGCTTTGAAGAAGGGGAAAATACATGTTCTATTTTAAAAGCCTAGGTTAAACATTTATTTCAAATATAGATAAGGTTTGGGTTTCATGCTTCCTCACAAAAACATAAGCCTTTTTAGTTATTTCAAAGATCAGTTCAAAAGTTGTCCCTCCTTTTCAAAGCTCTTCATTTACTTTTTTCCCTTCACATAATCAGTTGATCCCAAATTGCTCCTTCCACTTTTACAGGATCTTTAGGAATTCTTCTATGACTCAGATGCCTTCTCTGTATCTTCTTCCTTTTCAAACTACTTGCTTGTACCTCTGCTTCACTGAGTCCATAATCACAAATCTTATCTGAAAATAATTCTTCTATTTCCTAATAATTTTTTTAGATTTTTCAGTGAGAAAAATTGAAAGAAATTTTTCAGTGATTGTTTTGCTTATCATTATGCACAATTCTCTTTCCTGTTGTACTTAAATATACTTTATTTGGAAATCCAGTATGTTACAAAAGCTATGAAAAATAGTGTGTGCCCTGCACACACAAATGGGGTGTGTAAATTATGGGGATTGCTAACAAAAGAGCAAGATTACAGGGGAATCATTGGCAGTTATAGGGAAGCATTAAGGTACTTAAGACCACAAGTCTGCACTAGACCTGAGCAGGATTTGTATTCCTAAAACTCTTTGGCGGGCTTTTGTTTTGTTTTAAATACCACAACTAGTAATAAACAAACAGCACTTCATTATACTACAAGTCTCACTTTAAATTCATCATTAAGGTTCAGTATCTTGAAGTAAATTAGTGTTACAAGAAAATATTCACAACAGAAACTCAGGTAATTTACACTAAAAAATAAATAGAAAGAACTGAAACTTCTGAATATCCTGAAGTTCRTAATTAATTAAAGACAACAAAAAAAGATTCTGTGAACATACASTAAAACTGTTTTCCTATTTTCCATTTTATCTTCCTTTCATAACTTACTTGTGGTGTTACTTTTACATAAAGGTAATTTTGGTTTGTAGCTTTGTTTTGTTTTGCTTTTAAAACTGCTCTAAGCAGTTTAAAGACACCAACTAACCATGAGTGGCATTTTTGATTTTAAAAAAATATCATAAAGCAGAATTTAACTTTTTATACACACAGTAAACACTCTAAGAAACTAACTACAAGGATATATGCAATAATATATTCAACAATATTATGTCTTCTAAGTATACAAGATCATCTAGAAATCTGTGGAGTCTCCTAATAAACAATTTAGATATATTTTACTGTACCTATCTCTAGCCCTGTTCATGTTACTCTAAAAAATTTCAGTAACTTCTATTCATTTTCAGCTAAGACTCCAGTGCAATGCTTTCACATAACACACATTTTTTCTTTTCAAAGCCTCTGTGGGAGACCTTAACCTTGATTGCACCTATGTTTCCATCTGGAGAGTGCCAAGTTTCACGGACTCGGCAGACTTGCATACACAAGAGTTTATTAGCTCTGTAATTAATTTTATGTGCAAGAAAGCATAAATATATATTGGGCACACACTTTATCATCTGTTTCTTTCCTTTAATGAAGACTGTGRTGCCATAAGATGAAGGAAGAAAAGGAAGGAAGGAAAGAAAAGAAGGAAGAAAATTCTGTCTTCTGCTAATTCACTGTAATGATAGTAGAGATTCAGACCAGTGGTTGAAGTGATTCTGAAGCAAAATTGTCTGCTTGTCTGTATTTTGCACAGTACTAAATATTGTATCAACATACACCACTCAAAATACTCCAGATTTCACCTATGAAAAAAAAAGTACAAATGCTTATAACCTCTGCTGCTTTTGGAGCTTTCCCACTGTGAGGAGACTGATAGTGAGGCTATCTGGTGTTTAAACTCCTTGGTAAAATGAACAAGCACCACCATCTCATACCATTGAGCATATCATGGGGAAAGCCTTTTCAAGAGAAGTGGGTAACTGGCACCATTTTAAAGAAAAATCATCATCATCATCATCACCATCATAATTCCTGATTAGAGATGAATAACTAAGGAGGAACAGGCCACTCACAACATTTCACAAGTTTTGGGGATGATCTACTTTTGCTGTTCAGGTTTGGGATTCYACTTGGCAAACATTGTTTGATTAAGGGCTGAGGGTTGTTGATGGTCTCTTTCATTCTCTTTCTCAGAATTGCAGGGATTCATTCAGTCAAAATTGTTTTGCATTTCAGCAACATAGAGAACCATGCAAATAGTGTGAGTTGGGACTTCACCTGCTAACAAATGCAGCCAGTAACAAAATGAGACACTAAACTGGAGACTGACAAATACCATTATTTTTTCCAAGTCATGTTCCAAAGTCATGTTCCAAAGTAGACTGGAGCTGATGCAGGCTTGCTCCTTTCAAATCAAGACCTATTTATAGAATTTTTTCAATCTGCCAATCCCATGCATTATTGCCATGTATTCATTTTGCACGTCCGTGCTTAAAATTGTGTTCCTATCAGCTCATTCCAAGCACAGTTACTCTTCTTATTTTATACTGCATACAGTTATATCTCTACAAGGTATTTTAGTCTATGGCAGCTAATGATGCTGCCTCTTCACTTAGCTCCAAATATACTGTGGAGTTGCATTCTAAGTCATTACAATATTAGCAAACACAYTGAAGATAAAAATGTATTTATATTTCCCAAATCAATTGCCTTCTGAAAATAATAAGAATTTGGCAATGAATACAATTGTTTTGATAATCTAATCTAGACATTTCAACACCTGTTAGTCCTGAACAAAATTTTGTAAAGCACCTTTTGTTCATTCGCCCATCCCCCATTTTGCTCGCAGGTATTCAGTCAGATCATTGTGAGACATCTGTAAAAATTATCTGCAGTCTCTCTAGTGCCCTAATGCAGAAAATCCACCAGTTCTCTTCATGAACTGCAGAAAAAATAGAAAACACCTCTCATGCTGCACACCAGCGTGCAGTTTTGCATGTTTGATAAGGCTTTCAGTACAGCTGCAGTGAGAGGTATTTCCAGCTGCCATTTGATGGACAGTTTGATCCTGGTTGGCTACTGTAAAATATAATCTGAAATAGAGGTTTAGAACCATGGCATATTTTTAACTTCCTGACATACACAGCATAGTCTGCTGTTGAGGAATTTTCCTCTCACCAAGTGATGAGCAGACAAGRCAACACTAATGCTACTCCACGCTTTGCTCAGTGGGAGGTAATGCAAAAGCAGCGCAGTAGCAAATATTATATTAACAGTGTGCTGCTCCTTCTCCTTTCCCTCTCCCATCTCAGGTTCAGAGTTGGAAAGTGATTACAGACAGGAGAGACTACATTCTTCTTCAAGCAAAAGGAGTGAAGAGAAATCATTTGGTAAGTGATCACCACGAGAACAGAATTTACTGCAAATGCACTGGGCTGAAGGTAAAACTGACCTCCGTATGCAGAGCAGTGCTGAGCAGCCACAGCCAGGGATAGAACCTGGCAGAGCAACAAATTCATCTCTCAGTTGTACTGATTAAGAGGGTCCTCTTAATTTATAGCTGGTGTTTCTCTAGCTCTATGGTGATGATATCAACCTATTGGTTCATTGATGCTGCACTTACTATGATGCACTTATTAAATATGGTTGTATTTGGCATCAAATACAGACAAGAAAATGTATTCTATACTTATTGACATATGAAACGCAATAAATTATTTCCCCAAATAGAATAGCTGAAAGTTTAAAGCATCTGATTCTTTGAATACACTTGATAAAACAATGTTAAAAAGGACACACGTTTTAATTACTCAAAAACATATAAATGTAGTGTTACAGAGACAGATTAAGTAGGTATGGGAATTTATTTGCTCAGGATAAGTTCAAAGTCTTTCATTTGTCATACTTCTTCATTTTCAAACAAAAAAATTTCTCCTCACGTACTTTATGTCTATATCTCACATAGACTGTCTTGACTYTAAACACTGTATTAATGACACAGCATAGACTAAAAGCAAACMTTGAGAAGTATACAGAGCTCCAGAGTTCACAGCAAAATCATCCTTATTTTTATAAATGTTGTTGGACTGCAATTCCGTTAACAGACAAGTCCAAACCCAAGCACAGCATTCCCAGGCTGTTACAGTCCATCCAGGTTTAGCTGTGTGACAAACAGTCCCTTCACCGAGCTATGAACAGACTCTGTCACTGAACACGAACACTGGCCTGATGCACATAACCTGTGTGCTTCCCCTGGAAAGGAGGCAATGCACAACCATGAAGTTTAAATGCAAAAATATGCAAAATGCATTTTCTGGGTACATGATTTGTAGAAATTAATGTGCAAAAGCAGGGTTACTAAACACTGAGAAAGCAACATGCAATCTGTGTACAGCCAGTTATGCAAAGGACAGTGGGAAATACAGACCTGCAGATAACGGTCTCTAAACCCAACTGATCCAGCACATTTAATGTTTTTTATCCCATGTTGTTTGCATGTACTTTCTTTCACTAACTTCTATTAAAATGCTTGCCCAGTCAGCCTACCCGTAGCTGAAGCAGCTGTTAGCCTGCCTGTGGCTTACCTTCCTGGGRTTTTGTACTTTAAATCAAGAAGATTTTCACTTGCAAAACAATTTAAAAAAAAAAAAGCAAGAAAAAAGCTCTCAGCACACCTGCATATTCCCATCACATTTATAACAAACATGAACTAAAAAAATGCAGGAAGCAGTAGAGTACCACGATGTAATTCTAGTCAGAAGAAAAAATAGGTCATTACTGTTGTTTAACCTAATAATRWGTATAATTCTGCCCTCCTCAATCAATAAATAAAACAAATAAAATTATCTTAAAATTACTCTAGCTATAGATGCAATTGTA